>CM069528.1:24235000-24835000 GCA_035773235.1 Eospalax fontanierii | reverse complement strand
GACATTTGGGGAAAAAAGCATGAAAAATCTCCCTTGGGAAGCTGATCGTTTTAATTTCAGTGTTTGTTTTCATTTTGTCCCACCATACACAAAGTGCATGTTCCACACTGTGTGAATGGAGAAAAATATTTTGGAGCTTATGCAAACTAAGTCTTTCACTTGGTCTTTCTCATCAAATGTACATTTTTCCAATGAGTGAGAAAATTGAAAATGCAAGGCTAATCAGTAACTGTATGCCTCTTGTCCATGCTAAACAATTTCAGAAACTTATAAAGGGAAATTTCCTTGGAGTTCTGCAGCTCTGAGTGCTGCGTCAAGGCATAAAAAGTAAGATTTGATTCTACCCAGGGGAAGTTAATGACAACTGCCAGCTCTCACTGAATTGGGGGTGAAAGACAGTTGCAGAATGAACATCATTTGAATGTTCACTTGAAAGACAGAACAGAGTCCTTCACATTGGAGCCACAGGCTTTAAATCTGTAGACGGAAAACTGATCTACTCTTCAGGCAAATACAAGTGTGGGAAAATGTAGATCCCAAGTGTGGAGTGTTCAGTTTCAGTTTTGACTTGCTGGCAATGGAAGAGTACAGGCTTACTACTGCTAACTGGGGCAAACCACGAATCTGTCCATGCTTCAGCTTCCGAATCTGTGACTTGGAGATGTGTTAGCATCCTCAGAGGATTAAAGGATTTAGTACATGTTAATGTCTTAGCGCTGTCTCTGATGCGTGTAAGTTTGAAATACATACAAAAGTACAAGTTTAAAAAACTGTATTAGGGCCGGTGGTGCCTTTAATCCCAGCACTCCAAAGTGGAGGCAGGACAGGATTTCAAGGCCAGCCAGGGCTACATATTGAGTTCCAAGCTGGCTGAGGCTATAGGGAGACACTATATCAAAAGGACAAAAAGCTGTATTAGGGAGCTCAAAAGTCACCACTTTTGAAGTTAAATACTCAGTAACTTACAATACATGTAGATTGTGTTTGGATAATAGAAATATAAGTTTTCTATAATGTCTTCAGACCTTGAAGATAGTCAAGTCTCTTCCAAAGACAGTCCTGGATGGCTTTATCCGTAGTCTCCTGCAACAGGATACATAATAATGTCATTGGGAGCCAGCTAGCATTTAACATAGAGACTTTCTAAAGCAGGGTAGCAGAGTTTAGAAGCAGAGCTACAGCTACTGTTAAGACTACTGTGCATGCCCGCAGCTGTACGCCAGAAGTCAGCTATATCTGCATCGGCAATTACTACAGTACTGTACCTTTTCATCTAAGACCATTTCGGGAGGGTAAGGCACCCCAGGAAGCTGCTCAGAGATGAATGACTGCTCTGGATCTTTAGCAAAACTGGTAGTGGTCGTGAAACTCTGAGTCACTCTTCTGGCAAGAGCCAACATTTCCCCAGTTGTCCATCACTGATGGCCCCACCCATAAAATCCCTTGGGCAGTAAGTAGATGAAGTTGGCTCTATGAAAAACAATGGCTGTGGGTGCCTTATTTTCTTATTATAAAAGCCACTTTGGAGTTGATGAGGAAAGAATCAAGGCGATGACCCCCCCACCCCCACCCCAAGCGTTTGCTGGCACTGAGGCTGGAAGATGATCCTTTTAGGTATTTCAGAAGCCATAGTTGTTTAACGAAATTATTTCTGTGAGCTTCCTGATTGAAACATGTTACCTGTAGAAGTTTTTAAAGACTCAAATCCTCATATCCACATACCCAGCGTACCCACAGGTTAGAAAGGGAAAAATGTCAAAATTCTTGAAGCATATGTTAAATTAACAACATGAATGAACTCAGACAAAATTGTTTTGCAAATTAGCAACAGGATTACTTAAAATTGTTTCAAACACATGGAAAATTGTAAATGCTAACCCAGTACCTATACTCGTAGTATGGCTTAATAAAACCCTAATGATTCTCACATTTGTTCAAAAATATTTCTAAAGAGATTAAATAGGAGTTGAATAGATGGCTCAGTGGGTAAAGCGTTCAATGTACAAGCATGAAGACCTAACTGCAGATCACAAGCACCCACATCTGTAGCTCCAGTAATGGAGAGGCCCCCAGATAGGAGGGTCCCTGGGGCTTGCTGACTACGAACCAGTGTGGTCCAGGTTCAATGAGAAACCTTGCCTCAAGGAACATGGTGAAGAGAGATAGAAAAGAAACGCAACAACAGTCTTCGGCCTCAGCCTCCACCCATACCCACTCCTCTACACACAAGAGATTAAACACAAGGTAGACTAAATGAATAATAATCTATAATCATCTCTTATGTCCATCTCTCCTTCCAAAGCCAAAATCTAGAATTAGTTATTTACCTGTATGTATGACATTATTACATTGTTATCCATAAAATAGCTAGCACTTCTACATGTTTTAAAATCATATAAATTATACTCGATGGAGGAAGAAACACAAAAGGCCACAACTGGTCAAAGTGTAAGGAATAAGAGACTGCAGGATGTGTGTCCTGGATAGGACACCTTTGTTAGACCTCAGTCACAGGGCTCAGGGATCTCTGTGGAAGAGGAGATGGAAAGATTATAAGAGCCAGGGATAGTCCATGACCATAAGCCTCCTGGAAATTCTGTATATGAACTTTATAGTGATGGTAACAGCATGCACGAGACCCCTGCACACTCAATCAGGCAAAAATCAGCATAGAACTGGAAAACGGACAGCAAGCCCCAACCTTAGTCAAGGAACTACTGGCAGCTGATCACTGCTGGGTAAAGGAGAGTTGGTCTTCTTTAAAGGAGTGATGCTAGATATGCTGAACAGGCTCCAGTGAATAAACTCATACTGAGAGACAGCTGGATACACAAATTTGACTCGCTAGGGTTTAACATATTAGACAGAATACATGAAATCCTGTGTGCAGGCTATGGGGTGGGTACAAGACAGAGGAGGTCTAATATGATTAAAATGTATCATATGAAATCCACAAAAATTCAGTGAAAATATACATTGAAAAAAATGCGAGTTCTAGAACTGTTGATCTCTGGAAGGGCCTCTTTTTCAGCTTAGAAAGCCAACTCCTGATTGTATTCAACTCTGGTCCCAAGTCACTTCCAATTGGACTGTATGGAGATTAGGCTTAAGTATACAGAACTGGGGCAGAATACAGACGTTCAATTCATAACAATATTATAGGTTATATTTAAATTATTTTACTGATTTTTTGTGTGTTAGAAAGCCACAAAATTACTAAGTTCTTCCTAATGAAAACATAGATCTTAGTATTCTCTAAATCCGTCCTGAGATATTTCCTTCCATGTATAGCTTCTCTTTCCTACCTGGACATTATTCCTATGGTAATTAGCTATACACATTTACTAACATGTGTTAATACTGTGTACTCATGATTAATCTCTGATTCTCTCACTTTCATTTTAGGTCATGTTTCTTCCTGATGCCCCTGAACACTTTTTAATAATAGTATATGAGTGTAAATACTGAAAATATTTTTAGTTTCCTTCACTAGTAGCTACTAACTGAATTGTTCTGGCTACTGCCATTATTTCCCCTGGGATATGGAAGGTTGTTTCTCATCACCTTCTGACATCTACTATGGCACTGAAAATGACACTACCATTTGGTTTAGCTTTTCTGACCATAACAGCCTTTCCCCTTGAAGCAATTTTGGAATTTCTCCTCCAATGTCTTTAGGTATTCATTGTTTTAATTAGGTAGGATAATTAAGGCCAATCTTCCATCTGAGCATTTGAATCTTTCTTCACTTCAGTTAAATCACCTCGTTGTTGAAATGCCGCCTTCCCACCGCTCTTTTCCCACCATGTTAGAATTCTTGAGATGCGTGTGGCCAGTTTTCAATCTTCCATACTTTCATTTTGTAATTGAATTGTAGTTTATTCACCACTGGATTCTCCTTTTTGATATATACCTCTAGTGGGTTTTAGTATAGTCATAAAGTTGTGCGATCATCATCATCATCTAATTTGTAAGAATTTGATCACCTCAAAAAGAAATCCCATGGCCTTGAGAAGTCACCACTTTCTCCCCACTCAGCCTCTGACATCCACTATATATGCAAGGTCTCTATGGAGCAGCCTATTAGGAATCGTTTTTATAAACAGAATCACTTGACACATGGTTTTTGTGCCTGGCCTCTTCTCAAGGCTCCTCCAGGTCGTGGAGTGTACTAGTACTTCATTCACTTTGAACAGCGATGGCATTGCATTAATATTTTCATTCATTTTTTTGAAATTTAAGTCATTTTCTTGTTTGTGCTATTACCATAAGCACTGTCGTGGACACTTGTGAACAGGTTTTATGTGAATATCTGCTTTCCATTCCCTTGTGTGCAAATCTAGAAAACTTCCTGGGCCTGGGCCATCTGATTACTCTATTTATAACTTTTTTTTTGGACAAGGTTTCGCTACATGGCTGAAACTCCCTTAGCATTTGCTGTGTAGCTGGCATGGTGCCAAATACATGCTCCTCCATCTCCCTCATCAATGCTAACAGGCATGTATCACCACATCTGGCTAGCTTTTAAAGAAATGGTTAGACACTTTCAGAGTGGTTGTACCATTTTACACTTTGGCCAGTAATATGTGGGGTTACAATTTCTCAGCATCTTCGCTGACAGGCTATTATTCATCTGTTTTTCTAGTCATTCTAGTGCATTTGAAGTAGGATCACATTGAGCTTGACTTGCATTTCCCTGACTAATGATGCTGACTAAGCATCTAGTCACACATTCACTGGTCATTTACAGATCTTTGAGGAACTATTTTTATCATTTGCTCATTTTTAGTTTGATTGTCTGGTTTTTGTTGTTGAGTTTCTAAGTTCAGTGTAGAGTATAGATTTTAATCCCCTAATCAGAAACAAGGTTTGCAAATATTTCCTCCCATTATACCAGCTTCCTTTTCACCCTGTTCAGAGTGTTTTTAGATGCCCAAAAGTTTGTAATTTTGATGAAACTCAATTTACCTGTACTTCCTTTTGGCATCTCTGAAATTTAGGTCTTACGTGCTTCCTCCCATCTACCCCCTCCCAACTGAAGTTCCCTGTTTTCTTCACAGTTTATATTATTTCCATCTAATCCCTCAAACTTCTCTGTCAGAGCCAGGGCTTATGGAGATACTTTGTTTCTAAAGACCCACAGTCACACTGGAGACATCATAGTTCCAGTTCCAAAGCTGAGTGTGTCTGGTAGAAATGGCAGACCAATGCATTCCATCTCCCGAGACCAACAGCTTGCTCAGCTCCAAAGTCAACAGCATCAATTTTACCCTTCTCATACATGTCTTCTGTTAAGACTCGATCCCTCTTTCTGGATCTCTGTGTCCCTGAACAGTCTTAGCCTTCTTGACTCCTTCTTACAATTTCTACTTAGGGTGCAGAGTACAACTGTCACATGGCCTCGGTCCAGTGGTATTAGGCACCCGTGTAAGTTCCCACTTGTTTCTAGCTCCCAGACCTGGTTATCACCAGCACTGCCTTCCAAAACACTTTTATCTGTTTTCTTATTTTGCTCATCTCTTGGAGAAGAGGAATGTATGTCAAGGAATGAACTCTTAGACCATCTTGGCCAGAATTCTGAAAAGGAGTTTTCAACTCACACAGACTAAACTGAACAGCCTGTAGATAACTGATTTGGTTCACTGGATCTGGCCATGTAGAGAGTGTTATGACTAAACTTCACAAAACTCCAATTACCTCCATTCAACCGACTGCATAATCGATGGTTTTTAAAGCTGCTCTTTATTGGTGATAGTTAAGAATTATCCATGCTACAGCTGTGATAGCATCAGAAGCTCCTCTGAAGTACAGTAACAAGGAGGTACCAGCCGGAACTCAGGAGGCAACCATAGAGGCATCTGAGTGAAAAGGAGGCAATGTGTGCAGCTCCTGAGCTGGAAAGGATGGCAAGAGCTGGCCCTGCAATTAGCTAGGTGGAGGGCATCAGCTAGACAGAGTGCTGTCATTGTGTCAGGCATTTTGAGAACACCTCCTTTACCGCATAGGCTTCTGAGATGGTCAGAACTTAGAATTTAAGACATTACTGTGGGATAATTTAGATTGCCAAACTCAGGCTAAAGACAAAGCAGCCATCACTGTGTCTCAGAGACCATGAAAACCTAGTAAGCCAGTTTCAGATGAAGCAGTCTCAAGTGCTCAGCACAGCAGGAGAGACATCAATTCTGTACACTCTGGTCCACGGGCAGGACAGGCTCGGAGTCCCCATCAGGCCTGAGAATGAGATAACTACAAGGAGTAGACATCACTTCTCACTGGCATGGTGGGTATAAAGCCGCATTTCTGCTAACCTTCTGGAGTCCCAAGAGCACAGTAACACAGCACAGGCAGGATGAGAGTGACTCCGGAGCACTGAGACCAAAAGTCTGGTCAGTACTAAAAAGCAAGTCTGTATGGCTAAAGAAAACTCAGACTTTAAAATGAGCCCTTTCCAGATGAGGGCTCCTTTCTATGTAATTTGAGAGTGCCCACTCGCTTGCACGAGCCTCTGCCTGTCACCTTGGCGGCCCGGGGATCAGAAAGACTAGGGCAGTCTCCACTGTGGAAGAAGTCACCTACCACCAGGTAAAAGCACTGTAAAGCAGATCACTATCATGCAATATTGATTCTGCCTACAAGATCTGGAGAGAGCTGCAAAGAGAAATTAGCCAAGGAAAATTAGTTTCAGGCAGTTGCAAAAGCAAGAAAACGCAAGGGTGCCTTAGCAGACACTGACTGAGTCCAGCTGTCAGACGTGTACGAGAAGCTACCAAACCAGAGCTGAAAAGGCAGTCCAATGTGGATTCCATTTCATCCATTTAAAATAGCACTACTTGTGACATGAACTATTGTTTCCTATACAAGCAAGAAGATAATGTTGCTATCTAAATTATAACATACCATGAATTAAAACTAAGTTCAGGGAGAGATTACAACGCAATATGCTTCACAGAATGGATAAAATATAGCATTTTCCCAGTGCAGGAATCTAAAACGTGAATTAACATTAGAGACCAGGGTTTTTAAAAGAAGATAAAGACAAAGAAAATAAGGATGTCATTTTTTCTTATCAAAGTGGTAAACTATGAAACATAGCATTTAACATTGGCAAGAAGATGGTTAAATGAGCACGTTAATATATTATAATATTAAATATGAAATGTAAGTTATTATTATCACTGAAATTATCTTGATACTGTCAAGTACTTAAATATGCACACACTCTGAAGCCAGAAATCTTGCCTCTAGAAATCTCATCTATTTCACACTTAGAGACTACAAACATCTATATACAAGAATGTGACCCTGCTTATGATAATAAAGCTGCATAGATGCCAAATTATCATTGTACATGCAAATAAATGGGCATCACAGAAATCTTAGCCGATCTCTGAAATATTTTATTTACTAACATAGAAAAATTTTCAAAAGGGGGAAAAGAAAATTCCACATGAGATGGAACAAATTCCATGTGAGGTATAACTTTAATATAAGAAAAAATATTTAATAAAACCTAGAAGGAGGGGGATTTTGGTCAACTTCCAAAATGGGGGAGTGGGGAGTGTTTTTTTAAATCAATCAATATTTTTCCTCCTTATAGTTTTGCTTATTATTTTAAAAGAAATTCTATAAGCATGGCATGGCTGCATCAAATGACCAATCAGTTTCTAGTCTTCCTCACTGAATTCTATAATGGTTACACCAGTTTGCTCTCTCACCAGGAGTGAATAGTGACTTATTGTTATACCCATAGATTAGTGTATCTCTCAAACCTTATCAGAGAAACTTCTCTTTGTAACAGATGGCAATTAACACAGAAGCCCACAACTTATCACCATGCAGAGAATAAGACTGCAGAGTGCTGGGTCCTAAATGGACATCTGAATCTCACACCTCCTCCCAAGGTTCAGGACACACCACTGAAAAGCAGGTAGACGACTAGAGTGAAACAGTGTTTTCCATACACAACAGGGGAGGTGCACATGTAAACTCACAGCAGCTGTGAGAGGACGATCAAACCCGACAAAATCCAGGCATAGAGGGGGAGGTGGACATGAAGACCCAGCCATAATTCAGGAACTATTGGCAACTGATAGCTCCTGGGAGAGGGAGAGTCAGTTTTCTTTAAGAATGTGGCCCCTGGGAAATTGACCAAGCTCCAGTGGATGACCACACACCCACCCAACAGTATATAGGCAACACAAACTGTACACAAAGTTGGTTGGATAGAGAATGGGAGATGCGTCTAGAAGGAGTTGGGGGTAAGGGTAAATACGATCAAATCCAACGTATGAAATCCTCAAAGAATTAATAAAAATATTTTTAAAATTAGAAATTACAACAACCATGTTTGCTTCTTCTAACTTCTTCCCTCAAAACAAATGTGTTTTTTCCAAGTCCCACTACAGTTAACTGTAGACTCAGGGTGAACACCTGGGGCTCCTTCCATTACCTGAAACTACAGGGACCACCAGGAGCTAGTATTTTCCTAGATGCTAGAAGAATCTGGGTCATAGCCATTTCTGAATTCTCAGTAGTAGAAGTTAACTGTCATTACTGTGACACTGTGTCAGACTATGCTCGATTTAGAGGCCTCGTTTCTAATCCTTTTCAGACAGAAGAGGCAGGTGAGCAAAGTTCCATGATAAAGAAGTGGAGATGGGGTTAAAAAATCTCAACACGATAAAGCTGAAGCTGGAATTTGGATCCAAGTCTCTCTCTGAGTCTCTGTCTGCCTCTCTCTCTCTCTCTCTCTCTCTCTCTCTCTCTCTCTCTCTCTCCTCTCTCTCCCTCTCCCTCTCTTTCTCTCTTTTTCTTCACACTCCTTCCCCCATAGCACTGAGCCAGATAATTCTCAGCCTGCTCTTGGGAGGGAGCACATTTCTAGTCTATCCATTGCTGAGTAGAAACAAACGTGATTGCCTGGCGGAATCGCATGACCAAAACGTCACCAACATAGCCAGCAGACATCAAGCTCTCGGATGAGGAGTTGACTAGCTATCATCTGCTGCTTGCGGCTCTTGAGAAGCCAGTCCTTTCTGTTGTCTGTGGTCACTAAGGTAATGGAGCAATAGCATTTACCTACCTGGTAAGGTAAGGCGACTTGTGGAGCTAGTGCTTGGGGCTGGTGAGTCATGAGAACGCTTCTTTGTGCCTGTGAAGAGGAAAAGGAGGATAAGGAAAAGCAGGATTGTGGATAGACTTGTTGGACCGGCAAATATTCATCCAAAATGTGATCAAATGATACAGACTCTTTTTTCTGAAAATAACATGTAAAAGAATGTTGGGTGAGGTGACAGGGTTCGTGTGGTTATGCTCAGTGGCCCTGGACGGTAGACCTGGGCAGGCTACCTTGGCACCACCAGAGGCTTCTAATGTGTAGTTCCTAGTGGTGTCATTTGCAGTGCCCTGGAGTGGAGTCCCACATCAGTATTTTTAAAGCCCCCAGATGATTTTCATACGCTTGCAGGCTGGGACGTTACTAGCTGGGGAAAGGAAAGTTTGGGATTTAGAACCGAGGAATCAGGGGCTTTGTCACCGTTTTGATGCAGCCTTTCCCTACTGTTGGACATCGAGTCATGAATGGGATATCTCTGAGTCTCAGATCTTCATCTGAAGATGAGGAAGTGACCACTACAACCAGGTGTTCTGGTGAGCCAAGGTGTGCTGGAGTCCTTGGAGCCTGATGGTCAACACAGACACTACAACAGTGGAGCTTCCAGCAGATGGCAACACGTTCTTATTAGGAAGGTGATTGTCTTTGTTCATACAAACAGTTTAATGGGTCATGAGGAAATGAAGAGGCAGCGATGAGGTGAAAGAGAAAGCAAAACAAAGGAACACACTTCACACATGCAAGCATGTATACACATATATGAATACATAGACTGACAAAGACATCATAAGCACCGTATTCAATTTTTTCATTCTTTCCTTTTTGACATCCATAGTGAGGAGAAAGATGTTTGTAAGGCAGAATTCAGCAGCAACCTATTTTGAGCTTGCAGAAATCCATGGAGAATTCTGTTTATTGATAGACTGACTGATAGACACAAGATCCCGTTATACAGTCGATGCCAGCCTTGACCTTGGTATTCTGCTCTAGTATTCTGAACACTGTATTACAGGCATATGCCACCATGCCTGGCCAGGAAGAATTTTTAAGCAGAGGATTTGCACAAATCAGTGTTACTTCTGTTACAAATCCCTGCAAGCTCCCCGAACTACTAGTAAAGTCACATGCAGAAAACTGGTTTGACCAGAGGTTATGCTACTGGAGAAAACCCTATCATCACAGTCCAGGTAAAGGCAACGAGATGGCCTGCAGACCGATCAGCATCACAGGAAACAGGAATCCAGGACTCCAGACATATTGGTAAGCAGTGAGCTTTCCTGGCCAAGAATTCCCCAGTAAGGGGTAGAGACATACATCTTTGGATGGTTCTTGGGGCTGTTGGACTTTTATCTTAAAGAACATGGTGCCAACTCTGGCGTTCTGTCATTGTTGTTAGTATTACCCTACTGTTCGCAAGAGAAGTGGTAGTGCCAATAGACGTGGTAAGCAACAACAGGAAGCACAGAGGTCGATAGTTACCTCAGAACTATCAAACTGTTGATTTGTATGTGGAAAAAGAAGCTGTGTTGGGTGGGACCTTGATGATCCCTTTTCTAAGTTTCTGTTTGCCCTGATGCCAGGGTTATAGGGAACTTTGAGGGTTTACCTGGCTGTCCTTGATTCAGGGCTCTTGAGGTTATGTTCATGACTATGGCTTCCAGGGTCTCTGGATCCTGAAAGAGAGTCTTCAGAGAATGGAGCGAGAGCTCTGAACCTTAGTGAGTTTCCCAGCAGAGTCCAGTGATCATCTGTGGAATGAGGTGGTTTGAACAACACTAGCTAGTAGATTTACCCAGGATGATGTCTTGGTCAGGCCCAGGGCTCTCTCATTGCAAAAGTCCATTTGCACTTCATCTTATAGAGCCCAACAGGTGCTATACACACTGCAACCTAAATACCCAATGAGTCTGTTCACCAGGCAGCTACACAAAGCACCCAGCGGATACCATTTACCCGACATCCCATACAAAGCATAGTAAAACACAGGTTGGCACTGAATGGGGACATCACTTTGATGCAAATCCATTCTTTGGATATCGTGGTCCAGAGTCCTTTCTGCTGCACCATAAACTCTGTTATCCCACTGGACCCAGCCCCATTGTGGAGCACCAATGACTCAAGGTGTTTATTCTTATATTCCCAAGACCTTTGACTTAACTAACAAAATATCTGGAAAATGTATCGCGAACAACACTATGGCACCTGACTTGTCATTCTTTGTGGTGTAATTCTCTGTGTACTGTGGCAAATTTAGCAGACTCCTTTGTCTCTACACACTAGTTGCTAGTACCACCTCCCCAGTCATGGTGATCAAAAGTGTGTTCCAGGGATAAGGAGATGGCTTAGTGAGTAAAGTGCTTTCCATAGAAGCATGAGGACCTGTGTTCATATCCCCAGGATGTATATAAAAGCCAGGCACAGCAGTGCATGTCTGTAACCCCAGGACTAGTGGGGAGGGGACAGGTGAATTCCAGGGCTTGCTGGCCAGCAAGTCTAGCTGATATGTTAAGTTGTGGGTTCAGTGAGAGCAATAAAGGAAGACACCTAGTGTTGACCTCTGGCCTCTATACATGCATGCACAGGTGAGTAAACAGGCATATTCACATACACATACACACGTGTCCATACACACCTACACATATACAGTGTCTTCCAGACAGTGGCCAATGCTCTTATCATCTGAGAGTCACTTCAAAGAGGAGACGGGATTGAAGTTGTCTGAGAGCTTATTTGGCAGTTGTATGTAGCTGCGCCTCTTTCCTTGGTCAAAGAATAGTCCTCTCTATTTTAGGTTGTTCTCTCAAACTAGACAGAAAGCTCCTTGGCATGATGCACAAGGAAAAGGAAAGAAAAAGGAAAGAGACACGGGCCTCGCCAGCCTGATCGGCTGACTCAAACTCTGGTAATTGGTGGGGCAACAGATGCTGCAGTCATGCTGCCCTCATATCTAAAGATTAAGTTGTATTCGGAAGTGTTTTCCAATGTGGCTGCGTGGTCATTGGTAATAAGTGCTGTCACAAATCAGAGTTACTATGTCCTTGGTACCCTGTTAACTAAGTACAAGATATGGATATTTACTGTCTTTTATAAGATTGTTCCCATCTCATAGTAGTTAGAGGAAAAAGAAGCACTCGGTTATTGGGCATTATGATTAGATTTAATTGTTGACTTGACATAACCTAGAATCATCCAGAAAGAGAGTCTCAATTAGGGGTTGCCTACACTGGGATGGCATGCTGGCATGTCTGTGGGAGATTGTCTTCAGGAAGTTAATGGATGTAGGAAGACCCAGCCCACTGTGGGTGGTATCACTCCATAGGCAGGGGGCCTGGGCTTTGTAAGTCCCTAACTGTAAAAGAATGAATTGGTCAAACTGAGCACAAGCAAGAAAGTGAGCATGTGTCTCTTCATTTATCTATGTTCTTGACTGTGGATGAGTTGATATGATATGATATGATATGATATGATATGATATGATGAGTTGTTGGACATTCCTGCCTTGACTTCCCCATAGGGATGGATTGTAAGCTGAGATGACTCCCTATCTATTTTTCAGGGATGCTTTCTTTCAGGGTATTTTACCAGAGCAACAGAAGTAAGACTAGGACATGGGGTCTTGGGATGGGTAGTTTGCTCCAAGACTTTTCTTTTTGTATCATTATTTGTTTATGTGTATGAAGGCTTGTCTGCAAGTACGGAAGTACATCTGTGTGTACAATGCCTGTAGAGTCTAGAAGAGGCCAGTGGATCCCCTAGAACTGGAGTTACAGAAGGTTGTTAGCTGTCATGTGGGTTCTGGGAACTGAACTTGAGTCCTCTGCAAGAGCAGCCTGTGTTGTTAATTGCTGATCTGTCTCTCCAGCCCTGTTCCAAACCTTTACAAAATGCAAACACACAAAAACATTCACCCTTGACTTTTACTTTTTCTTGACCAATCCGTTGTCTGAGTTTCCCTTCAAGCACAGTTTTCTGAACTTGGTCCCAAATAAGAAAACCTTGGAATGATTATTTTAACAAAAAGAGAAAACAAAACCAGATTCTTAAACTCAACCTAGACCCAAGGATGCAGCATTTCCCGAAGAGACACTAAGGACTTGCATGGATCACACAATGTTCAAATGGGCTTGGCAAATCTTGGGCAGTTGAAATTTCCTCAGCCATCAAGATGGTCCAGTTTGCAAGTCTGGAAATCTGAGTTCAGGTCCCAGAACCCATGTGTATTCATTTCATTTCTGTTGCTGTAATAAAACACCATGACCAAGGCAGCTTATAGAAAGAAGAGTTTATTGAGCTTACAGTTCCTGAGGGATAAGAGTCTGTCGTGGCAGAGGAATATGGCTGCAGAAGAGACTGGAAAAGAAAGCTGAGCTCCACACACAGGAAGTAGACAGACAGAAACTCCAAGTAGGAACAGGCTATGAACTCTCAAAGCCCACCCCCAGTGACATACTTCCTCCAGCAGGGCTGTACTTCCTATCCTTCCCCAAGAGCATTAACAACTGACACAAGAATTTAAATACTCAGAGCCTAGGGGGACATTTTCATCCAAACCACCACACTGAAGGTAGAGAGAGAAGACCAACTCCACAAAATTGTCCTTTAACCTCTACACATCTTATGGCACATGTACATTCACACACGCACACAATTTAAAGAAGAAATCTCTCCTTTCCTCTCCCTCTCCCCTCTCACTACCTCTGTCTCTCCTCTTTCTTGCCTAGTAGGAACAAGACCCTGAGTTTAGTCCCCAGCGCATCAAAGAAAAGAAAACAAGAAAAGGAAAAGGAAAAGAAAGGAATTTCCTGTCTCTTGCCTAGCTAGTGAAAAATACAGGGAAATTTAATTCCATCTTGCCTACACTGGTACTTGAAAGGTTGTAAAGCACTCGGTAACTTCAAGCTTTCAGTTGTTACCTGTAGAAATGTTCATTATTGCTAGGTTATTTCATAGGAATTCTTGGTGAAATTAAAGCAAAATCAACAAAAACAACCAAACAAAAATTATTGTGTTCTGATCTTCCAAAAGATTAAGCTCAATGGCTCTTCTTAGAGGTTGTTTTGTACTCAGTACCTTCCTTGATGATGCTGACAGAAAGTCTCTGGGCTTTGAGTCAGTGAAAAGGCAGTTCTATAAGTCCTTGGAGGAATGCTGTTATTTTCTCTGTATGCTTGGTGAAATATCTAATATATCAGAAAAGGTTGAAATCATGCCCACCCGCCTCCCATACTTGTGAGTCATCAATAGGCAGGCAGGGAAGAATAAAATCAGGCTGTTTGTGATTTCTCCAGAACATCAGAGAGCCCTGTGGACGAGGATGAGTGGTTAGATGCTGTCAGCCTCCCACTAGAGGCTCCCAGTTCAGCCGGTGTGTGTTTCCTGACAGCATTTTTCATTCCACAGCCACCGAAGTCACCTATGGTTCTACTCAAAGTTCCATTCAAGGGAATAATAATTAACGCATCCAAATTTCAGCTTCTAAAGTCCTTCAACTCTCCTGTGTTCCTCCTCGCAGGGAAACCATAAGAAATGGAGACACACGATCCAGACAAATCTGGCTTTCCACTCTATCCTAGCACAGCATCCAGGACAGGACTGGGGACAAACCAACATACATAACCGGCTCTTGGACTTATTGGCCAAGTCTATGCAGGCATGCTGCTATGTCAGGGACTTGGCAGTCATTCTGTTAGTGGTTTACAATTCTGCCCACACTTTTAGCACAGGATCATAGGGTCATATGCAGACACCAGAGCCCTTCAACCAGGAGGGCAGTTTCACTGGACTGGGCTCAGTTTGGCACTTTGTGGATGAATACTCAATGAAGACATTCTTTTAAGCTGTCAGGGGAAACCTTTTTTCTTCTGAATCATCAGTGCTTTGACCTCACAAATGTCGTGAGTTTTTAAATAATCTCTGTCCATATTTACTCAGATTTTTAGGAGGCTCAGATTTAGTTTATGATTTATTGCTATGAACTAGGGAAACCTCTTTTCCTTGCATGTCTATCTAGCAATATTTTCCTGTGTCTATCAGCCTTATTTCATGCCTCTGATTTTATCCTTTCCTTCTTCCTTCTTCCTTCCTTCTTTCCTCCCTCCCTCCTTCTCTCCTTCCCTCCCTTCCTTCTTCTTCTTTCTGCTGGTATGTATACATATGTATGTGTGTGTGAAGGTTTCAGAACAACCTTGGGTGTCATTAACTCACTGAGTAGGCTAGGCTAATTGGCCAGTGGTTCCCAGGGATCCAGTTATCTTTGAGTCCCCTGTGTGGAGATTACAAGTGCACACTACTATGCCCAACTTTATGCTTTATTTTTATTTTTTTAACTCCTTGAGAATTTCACATGAGTACTGCATTTACATTATTTCTACCCCTCCATCTCTCCCCTCTAAGTCTTTTCATGCCTCCCACTTCCTCTAAAGTTCTTATCCCCCTTCTTTGATTATTATTATATACATTCTTACATATATATATATGTGTGTGTGTGTGTGTGTGTGTGTGTGTGTGTGTAATTCAGTGAGCCCACTTAATGGTGCTTGTGTGTGCATACGTTTCAGACTGACCACTTAGGATTGGATAACTATCAGGGATCCCATCCCTGGACACAACGGATACTTCTTCCCTCTGCAGCCATTGATTGCCTGTAGCTCTTCAACCAGAGGTGGGGCCCTGTGAAATGGCTCCCATCCACATCGGCATGTCAACTGGTGTTGTCAGTGTGCAGGTCTTTTTTCAGGGAGCCTATTGTTAAGATTTCATGGGTGCACTTCCCTGTCATGTCTAGAATCCAGAATTATGAAACTTTAGAATTCTCAAAATTTTTTAAATGAAGTGGATAAAGTCAAAGAATAATCAAATACATCAGTGGAAAACATTGCATCATTTCCCATATCCGCTAGGCTTTAAAATAGCAATATCAGGCCATAATTTGAGTGTCAAGTCAGAGTACATATATAAAAGTGCTTAGTAAATTCTGAAGTGCAATAGTGTTTGTTAGTTTCTATTCTAGTTCATTTAGTTTTGAAGGAAATAAGGTGTGTGCATGTGTGTATGTACGTACATGTGTGTCCGAGTAAATAATTCAATATACCTCCAGAAATGGAAATATGTCATCTTTGGGAAATAAATTTAAGGTGAAGAATTAAACTGTCCTTGACCTACAGTGAATGTTTAGAGAGTAAACAACCTAATCAGTCAGCTCTGGGCAGAAATGTCATCAAGGCAACTTGTATGACTCGAGGTATCTTTTGACAAATGAATAGCTTTCAAATATTTCAAATTAATGTCTCTAGTTGGTTCAGCTAAAAGGCAATGAATCCAATTCATCAGGAGTCTGGAAAAAAGACGAGAGAAGTGACAGCCAAGGCTGCTAGCCACAAGGTGAACACACGTGAACACACACACACACATACACCCCAAAGACAGGGTAGTCTTAGGTTGGTGAGCAACCCCAGTCATTTATGATTTAACCCAAACAATTAATTTCCCTTCAACAAAATAGGGTTAGGGTGGCCAAGCTTAAACCTATTGTGGAAAGAGTGTTTTAGAGTTCTGTGGGTTCAAATGTCATTGTTACGAACACGCTGATAAAAACAACATTCTTAGAATACAACCAGATCCCACACAGCATCAGTGGATGTAGAAAGACCATGGTGGGGAAGGATGTCAACATATCCAGCATTTTAAAAATCACTTTATTTTGGTATGCTGCAAATGTCTGCCTTTATGATATTCACAACTTGCTGGTCTCTGTTGCTAAGTATGTCTGCCAACATACTTGCATTCCATTTGACCTATGGCAGAGGGTAATGAGTTGATGTTTCAGAACAAATGATTTTTTTGTCTTTTTATATCCTTAAAGAAAGAACATTAACAGATACCGAAGTTTTCCTTCTAGTTGTAGAGTCACTGAAAATTTAGATGACTTTAAACTAAACTTCCCTAAGAGTGATCTTTCAGCAATATATAAACAAAAGCTGCCTATTTGCATTTTTATGTATTATTTTTTCCTCCACAGTGCAGAACAATAAATATTACGTTTGCTTTGGTGGGACTTGATTATCTGTTCATCCCAAAGAACAATTACAAAACCGTAAGAGCTTTTCATGTAGTATCCTATGTTATTGAAATGTGGCTCTTTTAAAATTCAAATATGCTCTGGAATTGGACATCCCTGAAATGTTCAAAACCTTTGACACGATAACTGTACATCTAGAAATTAGTCCAGTGGAAATATTTTGAAATGTGATAAAACTGAGTATACAAACAACTTCATGTCTGTTATTTAAGATGTGAAACTAAAATAAGAGCATATAGCTTCACGGCTCAACAGCAGAGAGGCGGTTAAGTAAACTGTGCCAGAGCCACAACCTGAAATGTTATATTATGTTTGCAGTCAAACAATATTAGTGAGAGAGTTCAGAAAACAAATGATTACAGTCTAATATTATGTGAATGAGACATAATGCAAAATTAGGTACACTGCATGGCCTTAAGTGTGCAAACACACATAGCAAAAGACTTGAAGGAGATGTAGTGAAAAACCGACAGTGATTAATTATTGCATTTATGGGATGGGGTAGCACAAGTGACTTTCAAGTTCCAGTTGATGGTCTGATAACAGAAATGTTATTATGAAACAAAGTGGGTAACACGGGAAAATACTAGTTCAAGGATAATATGCAGATGCCACAGGTAGTCATTGGGCAGTACATGTTATCACTGCAAGGGGTTCCCTTAGTGTCTGCTTTGAAGTAAGCAAGCTGCACACAAAGAGTATGAGAGTAAATGACCTACACCCTCAAAACAAGGATCCTGACTGTTTGCTAGTCAGTTCTGAGGAGCAGGAAAATATGTTTAATTATAGGCATGCTAAGAAAACAGAAAGAAAAAGTTTGGAATTCAAAAGTTGGCATCCAGGAGTATAGCATCCTCAGCCCACCATTGAAGAAGCCAGTCTAACTCCAGAAGTGATGAGCTTTCTTCAGACTTGGGAAAACTTCTGAAAACCCATTTAATTTCTTCTATAAAGACTACATGAAATGTGACAGAATCATATTCTATGAATATCTACCACTGAACCTTGGGTAATATATGGTATTCAAGGAAAGCAAGAGACAGAAGGTGGAGTGCATTTTGGAAGTCCCATATTTGGGGATAGAACATGGACAGCAATTAAAAGAAAAAAAAACAACCTTTTCATTTTTCATATTCTAATAAGAGGTTAACTCATTGTTTTTATTTGATAATCAGAGGAACATACAATTATCTATTCATTATTAGACTCTAGGGGAATTATACATTGAAGTATTATCAGGCTCATTTGTGCAATAAAGATTTACAATAAACAGATATTTAATTTTTGACAGCGGTTTGGCATTCTCTGTTTTACATGAATCTTATGATTTATTTTGCATTTGGAGGTGTGAGGTCATGGCACGCGAGCAGCTTTTAGTACAAAGAGCATTATAGAGGACGGAAGACTCTTCCTTAGAATGAACAGTCATTCCCTTGCCTGCGGTATATAACACCTGCATTTCGACTGGCAGAAGCACATTCATATTGTGGAAGCACATGATAATGCACCATAAAGTAAGATACAACCATTTCCATCTTCCTTTTAGGAAGAACAAGAACGTTTGCAGAACATATCCATAAATCTCTTAATCCCCACCCCAAAACCCCCTCATTTATTCACACAGTGTGTGTGCGAGTCTGGAATACTGGTTCTGATGCCTCCTGCTTCAGTCTTGATTAGCAGCCTCAATACTGACTCGGACATTTCCCACAACCCCAGATCTCTGGATCTGAATAGCAGCCAAATCTAAGACTTAGGATATGAACTACATTTTCCATTCCTAAATGATCACCAGGGCCAGGGCAGCTCCTTAAAGGAATGGGTCTACATAATCATGGTGAAAGCATAGAATTCAAAAGGAAAAAAAAAACCAATTTCTGACAGAAAAAATTTATAATCAAGGAAGGAAATGACAACAACCTACTAACGTAGAAATGACCCACCTTGTTCATGGGCTTGATCTCCTTTTCTCCCTTCTCTTCACCCATCTGTCCTTTACTCCCTGACCTCTCCCCTCTCTGCTCTGGACACCTGGCACTTCCTCACGTGGACTGCACTGTGTTGTGCTTTACCCACGATTACTTTGTGCTTCTGCATGCAAAAATAATACTGGAAGTGGAATGGCTTACCTGGGCAGAAACAACTGAAAGGAACTGTAAAAGGGAGGAAATGGGAGAAGACCAGAAGGAAAACGTAAAAAGGAAAGAGCATGTGACGGGGAGAGGAGACAGACAGTGATGGCGGGGATGACCTGCTGTACCGTGAGCACAAGAGCTGATGATAAACAAGCACTACAAATAAAATAGCAAATATATTTAAATTTTTTACAGCATATAAAATTGTATAAAAATATCATCAAAGCAAGAAAAAAGGAAATAGTATACTCTACAGTCTGTTTCTAGAACCACTTACTGGACTCTACTTATGACTGTAGATTTTTACTAGTAAGCTAGGTATATTGATATACAACTGTTTCCATCACACACATATCCATTCAAAGTAGTCTGCAAAGTCTCTTCCCCAAGACAGATCACAAAGGAACAACACAATGCAATGATGCATCTTCTGAGAGCTCATTTAAAAGCAGTTACACAGTCATCGGGTTTTAGTGGGCTCAACTGTTAGCTTGCCCCATAAGTAGACTGAAATGCTTCTGCTGGTGAGAAGTCAGTTCACATGAAGAACGGGTGAGGCTGAGGGACCATCACTGAAGCTGACCAAACCAGAAAAGGTGGCCCTACTGACTATGGCTTGCCATAGCCAGAAACTCCCAGGAGACAGAGGCAGCCCAGGAGAATCTGAGTGGTGTACCCTGAATGAGCCAGAAGAGCCCGTATATCATTATTGTTTTCCTGGCTCTGCATTGGCCACGTAGTATGGCGGAAAATGTATCAAGCAAAGCTTGTCATTGCCAGTGTTAATCCACTTCCACATAGAACAAAAATCAAAATTAATGGTAATTCACCTCAGCTGTGTCTGCCAATATTTTAAATAAAAATGGGTAGAATGGGGTATATAAGAAGATAAGCATGAATTAATAACCTTTAAAGTTGTCTGTGAACCTTTCTGTCCAGTATCCCCGGAAATGTACCTTTTCCTAATGTGAAAGCAGTTATCTCAATCAAGCAATCTTGCTTACCACAGAAGTTTCTCTAGAGGGGCATAAGTCTGTGACAGGTGCCCAGTGAGAACGTGCACAGCCTACTGCCCATTTTCCTAACCTCACTAGACTCACATTTGTTGAAAAAGCCAATGAAATCTGTGGGTGGTGCCAGCTATATTCTAACTCCAGTGTCACCTCTGTACCCACTAGTGTCTCTGCTTGGCCTTGAGGGAATGAGTTTCCTGGTTCCACAGGCAAATTATTGCTGCTCATTACCATTTTCCATTAAGTTCATTTTCTCAGTGATAATGAGGCCTTTAATCATGAATCTCTGTTGATGAATTACAAGTATAACTTTCCATTTATTCAAGAGTAAGAACCAATCTAGAATCATTATTGAAACATTATGTTCCTCAACACTAGTTTTGCTGTGGCTCTGCGCTATGCCCATCGCCCTGGTGGAGCGGAGCAGATGGTACAGTGGGTTCTCATGCGGCACATACAGGATTTCTTACTTGCTCCAAGCAAATCCATTCTGGATTTTAAAAGTTTAATCTTGGATTGTAAGTAAAGTCATCAGTGTTTCATGGAGAATGGTGTCATTGCTCATCTCGGTCATTCTCAGATGAATGCTGCTTCACTGATTTGCTTTTTTTTTTTTTTTTAATTTAAAGGCCCTAGCAAGTATTTTCAAGAACTTGTAGGCTGTGACAGTGTCCCCCTAAATAACCTGACCTTTCTCCTCTCTTATGAGAAGCCATTGGTATAACTGGCGTGCATCTGCCTACACACAGAACGCAAGGCTCATGCAAACAGCAGCGTGCTCGGCACGTAGGAGACTCTGAAAGCAGTTTCAAGTAAATATGAATTTTGATTGCATTCACAGATAGACAGTGGAATTCCATATGACAAATCTGCATGTGCATCCTGAATTCTGGCTGGGTGCTAGCCACCACGACAGGCCAGGACAGAACACCTGCAGCCTATGTACATGACAGAACTTGAATGAAGCTTCTGACTGGGAAAAAAATGTTACCCGGATCCTCCAATCACCTTTATTTGGAATCTAATTCTACATACATAGACTTCAATCTCAAAATCTTCACTATCTTATGAAAACCAGATTTTGTGCTTTTTAAATTATTTTGTTTATGTCAACCTTAAGTGGAAGGAACCCTGCAAAGTGTTTTCTGTTATCAAACTCTCTGCTCAGACATTAACAAAGGTAGAGGAAAATACACATCATCCATCCATCCACCCACCCACTGACTCACCTAACTATACCTCTATCTAGGGGAATGTGATCTCTGAGAGAAGAGACAGTGAAAGGTCAGTATTCCAACTCTCCAAGTGTAGGTTATAAAGCTAGACCTCCTCTCTGCTCTCTCTCACATTCCACAATGGCACTATTTCCTTTTTTTTTTTTTTTTACATTTCCTAAAGGCATGGTTTGAGGTGGGAAACAGAATGTCTAAACTTATGCAAATGAGAAGAATACCTAACACTAGGTTTTCTTTGGCTTTCAGATGTTTAATATGACTTTAATGGTTAAGTGTACCAGCTCTATCTATAATGGGATCCTGTCAGATGTTTAAGAGCTTTTAAAAACTCTAAGAACAGAATGGTCAGTGGAAAAAAGATCATTTGGATTAATTGTGTAGAAATGAGTCTTTTGTCCTCTGCCATAAGCTATTAAAGCTCATCTAGGAAAGGCAGGCATAAGTAAGAAATAGAATACAGACCCAGTAAGGATGGATCACACTGCAAGACCAGACCACACCAGCACAACCTGGATGTAGACGTGTTCAGTGACAGGCAGATTAACTCAAGTGCTGACTTCAGTCGTCCTCTCATACTTGCAAATCTTATATCACTAGTGAGGCTGAAGCCACTGCTGTCTCCACACACTGTCCATCCTAACTCAGCAGTCTTTGGTGTGCATGTGTGTGTGCGCGTGTGCATGTGTGTGTGTGTGTGTGTGTGTGTGTGAGAGAGAGAGAGAGAGAGAGAGAGAGAGAGAGAGAGAGGCCAGAACAAGATGCTGTGACTGCTCCAGTGGAATATTGCTGCTCAACTTGGAAGAAGTTGTTTCGAGAAAATTGAAAACCACATTAAATGTGCTTCAGCTTTAAAAATACTGTTCTTCTAGTGCAAACTGACCTGAAATCATTATTTTAATGTTTTATCAGGTCCAGGATCAATTCATAACATAATAATGTGTTTTGTATTCTTTTAAACAAATGACTTTGCATTTTTACTCAATGTGCCTTAAAAACACTTAAGAAATTAAAACCTAAGACTAAGTGAAAAGGCTTCTGTTCCTTATTATTGAGTGCATTAAGCAAAGTTTAATATGATATAAAATTGTCCTCCCATTCCTATTCAGATGATTAATGACTTACAACAAATTAAAAATATTTCCTCTTTATTGGTTGGTGCTAGAAAAAATGGCTATATTCCTATTTCTTTTTCAAATATTGTTTAGTTTTGTTAACATTATAAAATGGAAGTTGTAGATATTCCACGTTGACTGACCCAAATGCTTCACATACAAAAATTCAGAATAGAAATGAGGTAAAAGATCCAGGTTCCAAGGTCATGAACTGACATACATTTGGTTGTATTTAGCTGATATACAACATTGTTCTGCTTTTAAGAACACAGCTTGCAAACTGATGATCCATGAATTGCATGAATCTCATAAACAAGTTTTGTTTGACGAGTGCAGTGTAAGCATCTCAGTTAGTTGCCAATGTGTAAAAATTTGGATGGGATTTACAGAAAATCCTAGGTACCTGGGACCTCAATTCCTACATGGTACAAATCTAACAGATGACGGGCGTTGTTGCATTCTTAGGACAACATCCATCCTCAACAGTCCTCACAGTTCTCACTGCTCCTTACTGTCTCTCTGATAACAAGGCCCATCAAAGTTCCCACATATTATTGCAACATTAACTATTATGTGGTTCACTCTATTCGCATTCCTGTTGGGCCCCTGAAGTCATTTGAATCAGTGATCACATTATCTTCTATGATCACTGTTAGGAGGATAGGGAGAGCAGCAGAAAATGTAAGTGTAATAAGGCCTGCTATAAAACCAACAGAAGAAACTTTTACAAACATCAGCTGCTGTGTGTTCAGAACAACTAAATTCCCACAACTCCCTGCTGCAGATTGTTTCTGCGAGCCAGAAGTTCTCGGAGACCACACAGGTTTCTTTACCTCTGAAAAAATGCCAATAACTTGTTTTAGTAATGCAGATATTTTAACATATCTGTCTTTGTGCTTTTAATATAGAAATTCAATCTGTGAAATAAGCTCAGCCCATCTATCACCTGGCTCGCGTTCTCCATACCTATCCCACTTTACGTACTTTACTCTTGGAAAGGATCCAAAATCACCTTATAAAAATCACTTGTATCCACATCCACTAGACCTACTTTTAATTTGGCCCCAGGAGGCTGTATCTTTACCTTCTTCCCCTGCTATATCTGCTATCCTAATTTTCTATTTGTGCTATTAATCAACTCCTATGTAATATTCTTAAAAATTCACTAAAATGAAAAAAAGTATCTGACCTATCTACCTGATACTAGGTCCCTTATCATGTTCTTGAATAAAAAATAGCAAAGCAATGAGGTCAAACTACAGATATCCAAAAGCAGAGGACCAACCAGTGGTCAAAGTTTCAGTGAGGAATGCTACCCAGTGAAAGCAGGAGGATCATACCTGACAGTATGGTCACTGGCTAACACCTTCATGCTTACAGCCATGAACATACAAATAAAGTAAACTAAGCATCAAATACAGATTCCTACAGGACAACCTCTTCTGAAAAGCCAATTTCATATTACATAAATGGAAAAAAGCATAATAACAATTTTTAAGTCTGAAAAGAAAATGTTCCCACTTCAAAAAAGAACGAGAGATTGGAATTTCACTGGAGCTGTGATGAAGGCCAGTCTGGCTGTATTCACCATCAGGAGCCAGTGTGAAAGACAGCATTCTAAGTAACAGCGTTGAGAATAATGAGAGAGCCCTCGCTGTGTGTGCGACTTTTTCAGGCCTCTTTCAGCATATCCAGGATGTCCATTTTCATCAGGCCAGACAAGTGCTGTGAAAGCCAAATTATTAATAATGCATTTTGAGGACGTCCTTTCATGTTTTATTTCTGTTTGTGAAAAAAAAAGAAAGAAAGAAAAAGAAGAGACAAAACCCAAAACAACTCAAGTGGTTTTGCATGCTCAGGGGAAAATCTCCTGAGTTCTAAGACCTCAAACCAACCCCCAGAGTCATCCCTGGGTGGTGGCATGGGAGAAGGCCAAGAGTGGGGAACTTGTTGTTTGAAAGTTGGACACCTTCCCCAGATACAGGTCTTTGTAGAAGAAGGAGAAGAAGGAGAATGAAGAAGCTCAGCTAAAATGATGGGAGACACTGGCAGCCTCTTTTAGTCTATGTGAGGTCTTTTCTACTCTTCCGAATCTGAAAAAAAGAAAAAGAAAAAGAAAAGTGTCAATGCTGCTTCCCCCCACCCCCTCCAGGTCTTAGGAGAAGAAAATCGGGGGGGGGACAAAAAAGTCAAAGAAAGCAATCAAACATTTCAAGGCTGTCTTCCTATAACAAGATTCATTCTATCCATGGGGAAAACCTTAAATGCTGAGACCTGCAAGAACTTAAGATCTGTTATAAACTGAATTATCAAACATTTGCTTCATGAACTATGGACAATAACTCACTTTATTTTGTGATTGAGGGGAGAGTCGCTGACAGCCTGGTCGATTTACTTCAATGATCAGTGGGCTTGGAATAAATCAGATTGATTTAATCATGTTTCCATGCAAAAAGCAACTTTCTCAGAATATCTGCTCTACTGACAGAAACTTCCCAAAGACATTTAAAATTACACAGGCCCCAACCAAAATCATTATGCACATGGGTAAATCACTTAACTTCTCCACATGACCCAGAGTGAAGGTAAGGAAGGGAACAAATATAGCAGCAGGATCAAATTAATGGAAATAGGAAATATTGGAATAATTTCACCTGATGGACTCATGTAACCTCAATGGTCCTGGAGAGAATTTAAAACAACACCACCCTACTACAAGACTGGTTCTTACTGGTATGTCATGCTCTGGATGTCCTCATGTCTTACATAAAAAGTTCCCTTCTATGCAGGAGTCCACAGGAACAGTGCAGGGTTTAAACTGCAGAATGGTAACATTCATCTATAGAGATCTTCAGTGTCATTTTGGGACAAGGACAGTTCCCCTTCAACTTTAAAGATCCTTTCCTAAATAAGACTTGTCTTAAATTAGGGAGAAAACTCTTTGGAAGATAGGAGAGCCCCTTCTGATCTATTGTAATTGCAGTCAATTCTCAGTTTTCCAAGGGACATTGAACCGGACCTCCCGCAGTTCCTCCTCTTTACGCTGGTCTTGATGTTTGGCATGTTTACCCTGCATTAGCACCTTTACTCATTTAGGAGAAGAGAGAAAAGAACACCATGGACCGCTCACTCTCCTGAGAGCAGCGCTGACAACTTGCCAGCAAGGGAAGGAGATGAGGCAATGGGATTGGAAAGTTTTCATCAATTATCATAGTCTATGCAATTTGGGCCATAAGAGAACTGAAAGGCCAGTCTCCCTTCTTAGTGTTCTGACCCTGTCATTATCAGCTCAAAGTCATGCATGAGACCACAGGGTAAATGATCATCATAGCACTAATCGTCTCCAGAGATATCCCTGAGCCTTGTCCTGCAAAACCCAATTTTGTCATGATGGTATAAAGTTGAGCACGATGTTTTGAAAATAATACTCACGAGTTGGAAGGAAACTCTGGACAAACAGCAGGGTTTAGCCAAAAGCACTATCATTAAACCCAATGAGCCCAACTGGCCAACAAAGAGAGCAATGTACCTGCTATTCCAGGTAGCCTGGGTCAGCAATGGCCTGCTGTCCAGACTGGTGGGTTCCAGAGATGGAAAGAGGCCCACTCAGGGTCTTTGTGGAATCCAAAAGGCCACTGAGAGATCTTCCTGCCTTTCTAATCACTGAGGGGTGATGATTCCTCTGGCTAGGGAGCTTCATCCTCCTTTCCACCCCTGGGCCAATGATGGAGGGAAGGGCAAATAAAAAAAGTTTGAATGTGTATTCTGTGTGTGTTTCTTGTCATTAGGTGGGAACAAAAACAAAAGAACAGGAGGCATCTGTTCTGAAGCTAGGTCTATGACTCCTGCACATCATCCTGACCTTCCCAAACAAATACTTGCTTAGAGTAACTTCTGATACCTAAATTTCATAGCTACCCACAGGATGATGATCTCCAACAAACATGACCCCTTGAAAGCAGGGAAAATATCATTTTAACATTTCTTGAATGTAGAGCAATGTCTGACACATAACACATACTCAATAGTTAATTTCTTAGTTGAAAGAAAGTATATTGAATAAGGATGATGTGGATGGGCCTTTAATAATCCCAGCTCTTGGGAAGCAGAGGCAGGCAGATTTCTGTGAGTTCAAGGCCAGCCTAGACTACACAGTGAATTCCAGACTAGTCAGGGCTATACAGTGAGACCCTGCCTCAGAAACCACAGACACACAGACACAGACACAGGCATACACACACACATACACACACACACACACACACACACACACACAGTATGAGGTATATGGGGTGAATAAAGACACAATAATTTTTTAAAAATTCAGCCTATATAGCATGGCGTAAAATTTAAAAATAAAATCATACAAATCTTATCTGTTATTGAATAATAAGATGTGACGTCCAAGAATTTGAATTCCCTATAAAGAAGCCACACCATCAATGGCTCTCTGTGGGACTAATCTCCAGAGAGGGAACAGCTGCCACAAGGGCAGCTCTGACCTGATGAGTCAGTCATGCCTTACCCTCTCCCCATTCCACCTCTTATATTCACTTAGGTTTTGCATTTGTATTTGTTTTCAATTCAAACTGCAATTAAAGAAGCACCAGCAAGACCACAGAGTACATGAAAATGAAGACAGAGTGCACTGCACTGAGCTGAGACGTGATCACTTTTATAGTCACTGCTTTAAATGTCATTGATTCTAAATCTACATCAACTCTTTTAGGGCCACAAAAATGTTGTTAAATTAACTCATTTTTATAGGTAATTGATGAGCTGAAACCAAAACTAGACCCAACTTTGGATGATTCGAGAAAATACTTAGTCAAGTGTCACTGCCTACCTGTCCCTTGACAAAGACTTCTTAAGTCTCACAGGGGAGAGTTGGGGTAGCTTTGAATCCTGAAGCACAAATGTGGCAAGTGAATTCACAGGTGTGTGTGTACTTTGTGGCAGTGAAAACTGAGAGTCTGGCAACTCCACTTACAGAAGTGGGAGATGGATATAACAAGATAGGGCCTTGTTTGCTCTGCCTTCCTGGGCTGCTCATATAGCCATGCTGTGGCTGTGCATGGCTCTTACAACCATTTGGTTTAAAGACCATGCTTTAAAGAACTGGCTAAAGTTCAAGTGAGTGTGAAGTAACTCTAAAAACATCCTTATCGTTCATACTGTTTATTCTTGCTTGGATCATCAGCAGAATGCCATTCAGTGAGGCAGACTGCATAAGAGTCCAGGCCTGGCCTCAACCCTCAACACACACACACACACACACACACACACACACACACTGTAAACATGTTTCTTCTCATTTCTCTTGGGTTTGGATTTTTTAAAGCTCCATTCAACTATTCCCTAGACCCAAAGAAGCAAGCTTTGGCTGAGGACAAAACAGGCTACAAATCCAGATTTTTTAAGTTCTGGGAAACATACATGGCTGCCTTTGTATGGAATCAACAGAAACAACAAAGCAGGACGGAAGTGACCCAAAGAGCTTCAAAATGCTGACTAGAAAAACAGATAGAGATGATAGGCAGGAGCACCAATTCCAACCTGAAATGAAAATTCCACTTTTAGTGTATATACGTGTAGATGTTCACTTTGGTTTTTAGTAATAAGATAATATTAAGAAAAACATCAATTTAGACATACTTAGACTTTATCTAGGTATAGATTTAACTGTTCTAGATCTAAAGGCATGACAACTATTTGAAAATGTTATTTTCAATGTGTGCACATTTTTGTCTTGTCCCCATCAAAGGATATGGTTGTTGGAAGGAAGATACATGAAGGACTGTATAATAGATGAGATTTTGGGGACTATAACTTCTAAAAAGCTTGTCTATTTTATGAAAATAAAATGAAAATATCTGGTCAAAAGCATAGAATAAGGCAGGATAGCTCTTACTCTTGGTACTTTCTAATGTCCACTCCTGCCCTCATTCTGGCTTTATTTTCAATTTGTGGCAACTGTGACACGGCTGTGAATAACAACGATGTTGACTGTTTCTTTCCCTCTGCTGTTTTCTCTCTTCCTTTATGCAAAATTTTCTTTCTTTAAAAATCTAAAATACCTGTCTCTGTTCTGTTCCACCGGGCTTAATGTGTCTCTCTGTTTTCACTCTCTATTTTAAGAACACGAAAGATCAACACAAAAGAACGGATGAAATCACCAGTGCTCCAATGGCCCAGGAGCAGTTTTTCCAGTCCTGGTCCCACAGCAGACTAGGACACAGGTGTGGGCTTATGGAATTAAGCATCCCGTCTACAGGAAACAGTTTTGCTTAAGCTCAGTCTTTGAATATATCAGGTGAAGAAGAAGCCAGGACCTCGAAGACCAGGAGCGTCCTTCAGAACAGTCATGTAAGACTCAGGATTTGGATCTGAAGCATTCGGGCTGCTCTTTATGCTCTGCGCAATTATCGGTTCAAGAAAAGCACCAACTTTGTAGAACTCTCCCCCTCCTCTATGGTCCCTGTCTAAGTTCCTGGCTTCTGCAGTTACTTCCAGTTACATGCTCACATCTGAAGACTCATAGCTAGAATCCATAAATAAGAGAGAACATGTGGCTTTTGCTTTTCTAAGTACTTCACTCAGTATACTGTTTTCTACTTCTGTTCATTTACCTGCAAACTTCACAATTTAATTTTTCTTTACTCGGATTGAACTTCATTGTGAGAAGCACCATGTTCTCATTATCCATTCTCCCATGAGGGCCATTGAGCTTGTTTCCATTTCCTAGCTATTGTGAAAAGAATTGTAATGAGCATGGTTGAGCATGTATCTCTGTAGTAGGCTATCAAGTCCTTTGGGTGTATGCCAAGGAGTGGCTTAGCTGGACAGATCTATTTTGGAACACAGGTATTATCAAAGGGGAAACAAGAGAAATGTTGGGACTTTAACTGGGGAAGGAGGAGGGAGGATGACATAGGGAGAGGAAGGAAGGAGAGAGAAATAACACTGTGTGTCTGAAAAGCCATGGAGAACTATTTTACAAGCTTACTGGAAACAGTCTTCCAGACAGCTGGGCATTTACTCATACAAACTCATAGCAAGGGTGACAGCATGCATAAATTCTATGTAAGTTCAAACCAGACAAAGTCCCAGCACAGACATGGGGAAGTGGGTAGAAATTCCAACCCAGTCTAAAGAATTTTTGGCAACTGATGGCTACTGGTAGGGGAAGACAGTGTCTTATAGGGATGGGAGGCTTGCTGGGCCCAGTGGATGAATCCTCATTGAAGCATATCTGGGGCACAAATGAGACTCTACAGATCAATATATATACATTAAATTGGACAGGGGGCAGCAAGGGAAGATGCAGCTAGGGAGGGAATATAAATACCATCAAATTATATTGTATGAAAATTACAAAAAATAAGAAATATATATACATATATATAGAGAGAGAGAGAGAAAGAAAGAGAGAGATATTAAAGATTATCTACCAAAAATCCCAGTATCAGGAAAGGGAATCTTCCCTTTGAGTTGGTGGTTAGAGTAGTCCAGGAGACTCCCAAAACACTATTGGTTTTTTGCCACAGCCCTTGGTTATCTCCCTGAACTTGAAGATAAGACAACTATTGCTGAAGACTTCACATACTTCAGAAACAGGACTTGGAAAAATTGAGCTAGAACTGACCTGGAAGTCTCCTCCCTGAAATCTAGCTCTTACAATATCAGAAGGTACTATACAAGTTGCCAAGGGAGAAAACTGATCAGTGATCCTGCCAAGGTTTAAAGCCAAGAATCCACAACAATGACAGGCTCAACCAGATATCTTCATTGGCGAACTAGTGGCACTTCTGTCTTGAGGGTAACCAAGAACTGTCTAATTGGATTTAAGTCCTGTTCAACAGAAGGTAATCAATGTCTAGTGCTGTAAACAAAGCCAAATACACACTGCTGAAGAAGTCATTGACATGGCTAGGGGAGAACCTACTACGGCCACTTTCTTAAACCAATGTCATTTCTTATTAAATTCTAAATGCTTATCCTGATATTCACAGAAAAATGTAGTTGTCACCACTCATCAAAGAAGCTTTTTTGCAATAGATGGAGACTATTACAAATTCTACAACTGATCAAAATGCAGAAAGTAAAAGAGCATGGAATGCCCAGGCACAGTCGAAACACCTGCAATGTAATCCCTACACCTAAGGCTCAGGGAACATCACAGGAAAGGAAAGACTGTAAGAACCAGAGGATGGGGATGCCTGCTGTGAGTGACTTTTAGACATGACAGGGAAGCTGCGCCCATGAAATTTCAACAATATGGTTGCCTAAACAAGACTTGCATAATGACAACACCACCAGATGACATGCTGATGTGGATGAGGGGAATTTCACAGGGTCCCACCTCTAGATGAAGAGCTACGGGCAATCAGTGGCTGCTCGGTGATGGGAAATCCAGTTTTCATTAGGGATGTTCCTCAAGTGGTCAGTTCTAGACACATATATGAAATATACATGTGCTATATAAATATAACAATAATAATCAAGGAAGAGGTCACCACGTTCAGAGGGAGTGGGTCGATATGGGAAGAATTGGAGGGGATGGTGTAAATATAGTGCTCATCCGAAATTCTCAACAAATAAAAAATTAAAATACAAAGGAAAAACACCAAATGTTTCGGCATGGATGAAGAAAGAAAATTGTAATGTTTTCACTTTGGTTCTAAGTTACTGAATGAAAATACTGTGTATCTCAGTGATCTCATGCTTAGAAGCACACATCTTCACTTGACATCTTTCCCACAAGGATGCTGGGAAATACACTGTGGGATGGAGTAGCAAAACTTGTGGATACTGAATTTTGACACAGGTCTGGAGTTTGTGAGTGTCTAGTCAAGAAATGGTCTCAAAAATGCAGACAGCCGTAGGCCAACATGTATTATTTCAAAAGCAGCTTTTATTTTAAGGAATTTAATCCAATAGAGTGTTTCTGGGCAAATATACCATTAGTTTTGTTTCTCCAAACATTTGCATAGAACCTCACAAAAAATTTATTTTCTGGGGGAGAAACACATAAATGTGTATTTTGTGATTACTCAGTTTTCTTTTTTTATATGTTCTGAACATCAGTATTAGGGGAAAAAGAAAGATTACTTTTTCATCACAGTTTCAAATTCTAATCTTCTCTGTCAAGCCAGGTTCTTTAAAAAATACAATGGTACATTAAGAGTGTAACCAAATGTCTAGAAGACAGAGTGAAACAGTGAAAGTTTATATACAATAACTGCAAGGGAAAGGTGTTTAAAAAGATTAATTTTGTTATTAACAGAGAGCACACAATCGAATTTTATTTGATATTTTAACTATTGTTATTTGACAGAAAACTGGGATCTCAGCAAGTTATGATGAATTGGTATTAAAGGTTTTCCTTTGTATAACACAAATCTTACATTGTAAGATCCCTATACACCGTGTATATATACTATAAATACGAATTTCCAGAGCACAAAATCTACTAGGGAACAACGGGAATCACATGCTACTTATTGTTGTATAATATTCCGTGAGGACATTCATCACACGCTCTCCATTCCATCAACTGAAAGTTCTATTCACAACACATCAACTGGAAATGGATGCTAGTTCCCAGAGGTGATGGTCTGACTTTCCATGACTCATCGTGCGAGAGCCACGGGCAAGGGGCATACCGAGTCTTCCCTCCTGTCAAGAAGGTAAGTCCACAGCTAAAAGGAACAAAGAGATTTTTTTTTCAAGTCTACCCCATCTGACCACTTTTGACCCAAATGTGAAGTGGCCCAAGGTTTCCCAAAAACACATCCAAAAACCAATTTACAGCAGGTTTCAGCATAAGTAAACTCACAATAACTCTTATTGTTTAGTCAACCTATAGAATAAATTCCAACATGAATCAGAAAAGTAACAGTGATGTATATGAATAAAAATATTTAGGCAACAAAACTTAGTACTCTAATTAGGAAGCCTTGTCATGATGCATAACAGGCACGTAAAAATGATACTACAACTCTCCTCTCCATTCACTGATGTCTACTGCTTCCCTGTGACAGGCACATTAGAGAGGAGACTTAGACATGTACTAAACTACTTGAGAAAATAAGATTGTAAAATGTCTCAAAACCCAAATATTCAGCCAAGGCATGGTGGCACATGCCTTTAGTCCCAGGACTCTGGAGACAGAAAGAGGAGGATCTCTGTGAGACTGAGGCCAGTCTGGTCTACATAGTGAGTTCCAGACCAGCTGGACCTACAGGGAGACCATGCCCCACCCCATCCACAAAAACAAAGAAACATGACATGGGTGCACTTGCATACAAACACACAATACACACATACACATAAAATAAAAGTAAAGCAAAAAATTAAAAAAAAAATAAGCCGAGAAATGTCCAGAAATAGAAAGCTCTGGTGAGATATTTCCCCAAAGTTAAAAAATAATGTTATCTTCTGAGAAGGATATGCTCTGACACCCCCCCATAAAAATAAATCAAATGGTGGGTTTAATTATTTGTAGAAATTAACCCCAGATATGTCGATTTTAGTGGAATGAATAATAGGGCCAAGTACTGAAATTCATTCACTATGAAAATCAGTTAAGCACTAAAGTCATAAAGCTTTCATTGTTTGTTGCTTTTTTATTGTTGTTGTTTGTTTTTTAAGATAGGGTCTCCCTCAAGCCACAGCTGGCCTGGAACTTGCTATGTAGACCAGGCTGGCCTCAGTCTCACAGAGATCTGCCTGCCTCTGCCTCCCAAGTCCAGAGATTAAAGGCACATGCACCGCACACAGCTCATAAAGGTCTAACTTTATGGTAATTAGAAAGGATTCAAAGTTCTTGTTTTGGCAACATTGTGCTGGCTAGGGAGAGAAGGGTGAGCAACAGCTAGGGCCCCAGACTTTTGTCCCTTTTGGCCATTTTACACATCACATGGTCTGAGCACACCTTTCACAGGCACAAACTTGTAGAAACATGATGGACAAAGATGGAGAACTTCTTAAAGATAACAAAGTTTCAGCAAGGTTAAGTCTCAGAAAAGAAATTTTAAGATGTCTAAGAGAGAACAAGAATAACACTTTGATCTAAGATAGCAACACGTCTCTGGCCTACTGTGTTTGCAAAAAAGATTACAAGGAGTACTGCAGAACAGCTTCTTCAGTGTCAGGACACCAGCACGTGAGATAGCCCAGACTCACTCTCCTTGCTGTCCGGCCCTATGGTAGAGGCAAACACCAGGGTATTCCATCTGGAAGTTACAATTCACCAGCAAACTCCCTCGGTGGCCCCAATGTGCCAAGCATCTTTCCAATATGAGAACTAACAATGGCCTCCATGTGTCAGAACCAGTGAATGCACGTGTCCTGGAGCAGCAATGTGTCGGCACATTTGACGTGTCTCACATCTCTGCCACAGATAAGAAACAGCTTCTGTGATGGACATGCATGTGTTTTGGTTTTGTTGCTCCCTGCTGTTCAACTTTCCACCCTGTATCTGCAGAGCAGGGCACACCTCTACACCATGGAGGCCCTATCTGTCATTGATTAGCAGATCCATGATGTCCCATACCCTATGCAACTAACAATTTTCAGTGAGCATTAAGTACAGCACAGTGTAAAGGTTCAGATATCTATTCTTCTACTATTTCTATAACTCTGCAAATCTATTTTAATAGAACAAAAGATACCTAACAAACTCAGTGTCATCCACTACAAGTTTATTTATATACCAAGTGCCAAACTAACTTTTTACGAATCAACTAGTAAAACAACCAACTAACCATGAAAACCCAACTCATTCTTAAAGATGACTTCTTCAAGCTCTGTAACATATCAAGGTCATGAGACATGAGCTTTGTGAAAGATCAAATCCTGAGCAAATTCCTCTAATGTATACAACAAGCCTGTAGAATACAACCAAGTTTTCCCAAGCATACTAACAAGAATATTGGCTTGAATCCGTCCTCCATCTCTCCTGTACTGAAATCTTACAAGAGTACATTACCATGAGACACACATTATACGTCAGGCTGTCCCATTGAGGAAATCTAACAGAAAATTTGTATCCCAACAGCCACAATGAAATATAGACCTAGGAAATATCTGGGAGCTTAATATATAAGGTAAAGCCACCCCTCCCCTCCCGTAAGCTTTGTATTCTCGCAGTAGGATTTGAAATTTGATTTTAATTTGCATCTCTCAAATGACATATAGATCTTCTAATGTGTTTGTTAGTCTAATTTCTTCTGTAGTGAAATGTTTGTTAAAACTTTTCATATGTTTTTAATGGGGTTGCATCCTTTTATTGGCTATTTTGATTTTTTTCCCCCAGAGCATGTTCCGGATAAGAGTGTTTTAACAAGCCTGTGCTTTGCATACACTCTGCAATCTGTAGATTGTCTTTGTATTCTTTTGATCGAGGTTGTGAAGAATGAAGGTTTCTAACAATGAGAAAGCATAATTTTATCAATTTGTTCTTTCTACATTGGCTATTCTCTCTGGAAAATATTTGTCTAATCTAAAATGAAAAAGAATTTCTTTTGGATTTTTAAAAAAGAAGCTTAAAGTTTCATATTTTATATTTATTTTTATATTTATGATTTATTTAAATATCGTTTATATATGATAGGAAGTATAAATTATTTTGCCTCTGGGCAGTCAATTGCTCCATGGTCATTTTCTGATAACTTTTTCCATGGAATCTTCTTTGCTCTTTAAGAAGCTGTACACTTGTCAATCTGCATCTGGACTCACAAAGCCATCAGTCCATTTGCTTTTGTCACGCCAAATGTGTATTTCCTTAATTATGATGGCATTATAATTCATCTTGAATTCAGTTCTACTATGCTTTTCTTTCAACTTTTCCTTTGTTTTAAAGTTGCTTTGTCTATTGTGAATGCTTTGCATTTCCACCTAAAATTAAGAATTAGTTGGTTGAGGAGAGAGAGTTAACCAAAATTAAGACTGTGAAAAAGCCTAATGAAAACCCACTACTTTGTAAACTAATTAAAAATTATACCTCTTCAGACGGGGGAATATTAAAGTAGCAATAAAGGCCCTTTAAGGAAAACTTCCTTGTGGTTAGAATAATAGGATTTCTGGCCTGTTGAGAGCCCTCACATTCTAGATGGCTCAGGTCAGTCACTTGGCCAAGGGACCACCCCAAGGAAGGCAGGCTCACCTTAAGCCATGATAAAGAGATAGGCAAGATACTGTACTTTTCCCTCCCAGAATTCCTGCTCCCCCGACAACAGTACCTATGAGGCATGAGATTCAGCTGGATTTAGCCGAGTCAGAAAGGTGTAACTTTTCCTTTTTCTTTTTCTCTTTCTTTCAGATGCTGTTCTGAGTGTGTGTGTGCATTTTCTGATTCTCTGGGCTTCCTTGGTCTTTCTTTAGTCTCTTTCCCCACCAGGCAGTGTCTGACTTTCAGACCAGCTGAAACAGCACTTTCAGTTTTCCTTCTCTCCTCCAGTCTCCTACTCTGGGAAGTTGCTGAGATTTACTGCTTGTCTAGTTGTCTTAGTCAGCTTTCTGTTGTGGTCATAAAACACTAACCAAGCTGGGTGTGGTGATACACACCTTTATTCCCTGCACTGGGGAGGCAGAGGCAGGTGGATCTCTGTAGTTCACTAAATAGTGAGTTCTGGGCCAGCTGAGGCTACAGGGAAATCTTGTCTCAACAAAAGACTGAACAAAATAAAAAACTAGCCAAAATCAAGTTAGGAGAACAGGGTTTCTTTTTAACCTTATAGTTCATCATGGAGGGGAGCTGTGCAGGAACTCAGGGCAGGAAGGACTAAAGCATAGACTACAGAGGAATGCTGCTTACTGGCTTGTTCTTCTGGCCCAAGTGCTCAATTTGCCTTCTTTTATAACCCAAGACTCCCTAGCCAGGGGTGGGCTGGGCCCTCTGACAGTTCTCAACAATCAAAAAAATGCCTCATAGACATGGAAATTACCCAATTGAGGTTCCCCCTTCTAAGGTGTGTCAAGTTGACAACTGAAGCTATCCAGCATACCTGTCCTGAAAGTTTTTCTTTTAAACTGTAATAGAATTGTTCTCAATCTTAAAAAACGGAAGGACTTTGGATGGAAGTACCCACCATCAGTGGATGTAGTACTGCTCCCAGAAGACATAGGTTATTAGATGAAAATCTCAGAACCAGAAGTGGGATACTCCCTACCAGTTATTCGCTGGGGATGCCTCAAAGACAAAACAACACAGATCACTGCCATCTCTTTTAGCTGGCCTCCAGATCTATAATGTAAGACTCTACTGCTGAATGCACTATACACTTTGATTATAGGACATAAAGAAATTAATGGACCTGGAAACTTCTTTTCTGCTGGTTGGCTCCATTATGATGGAAGGTGTTATGCAGGCCACTGGGGAGAAAAGACATCAATGGATTTACCCAGTGGTGGGCCCTGCATATTGTAATACTGATGAGTCTAGTGGTACAACAGTGGCAGGATTATTGGTAGGGGTAACCAACCACTTTCTGATTGGATTTGAGGCCTGCTGTACAGGAGAAAATCCATGTCTGTTATTGTAAACCTGGTTAAAAAAAAACAAAAACAAAAAACCTCCATGACTGGAGAAGTCAGAGGCCCTAGTGGGGAGGGGTCTTGCTATTATTGTTTTGCTAAATTTACATGTTGTCAAACTGCCTTCAAAATATGTTTGTTTATACGCATAGATTGATACTGCTTTCAACAAACTTCTTGCAGTGGGCAACAGTTAACGCAGATACTAATAGCTAAAGTCCTGAGAACAAGGAACTGTTCCGTGCTCTGTCATAAATGGGACATCCTTATCAACACCCGCAAAGGCTCAGAAGACATCCTAGAAGAGGGGGCAGGAAAAATGAAAGAGCCAGAGGATAGGGACAAGTGCTGCGAAAGGCTGTCTTCTGCATAAGAAACGGCCCTTGTACTCATGAACTTACCGCAGATATCAAAAGCCACAACCCTCCACATGGAGCGAGGAGGGACCCATGAAGCTCCAGCAGCAGCTGGGAAGCAGCTGGCATGTGATGGCTACTGGGGGCTGGGGGAGTTGCTTTTCTTTTGGACTGTGGCCTTTGGTTGCCCACAGTCTGGGGAATCGCCCCACATCTGTGCACAAGAAGGCAGCACGAATTGAGCTCAGTGGATCACATAAAAAAGAAAAGGACATGAAAGTAGAGGGGATAAGTGTTGGGAGGGTGCAGAGTGTGAGGGAGGAGTGTCGGGTTGATATGATCAAGAAACATGGCATATATGTATGAAATTATCAAAGAGTAAATTTAAATATTCTTAAAAGAATTAGCTTGTTTGTTCCTACCGGAACTAACATGCTGATTGTAATTGTGTCTCTGTTTACTATAGCTCCATCCTAAGAGAACTGATATTCAAATGACACCTAGAAATTCTCTAAATACATGGAAATAAAACATTACCTTTCTAAATAACCCTTAGTTCAATACTGAAATCAAAGTGGAAATCAGAGTGTTCAAGCTAAATGTGACACATCAGACATGTATGCATGCTGACAGAATAGTAACTGGGAAATTTCCGCTAAATAGAGAGGAAAGAAATATGGAAAATCAATTACCTGAACTTCCGCCTTAAAAATCTAGAGAAATAAAGCAAAAATAAAAGAAAATAAAGATCAAATTGAACATCAGTGAAATAGAAAAAAAGAGAAATGTCAATGATGGTGATTCACACATTGTATTAACCTCTTGTCACACTGGTCAGGAGGAAAAAACACACAAATTTCTACTTGAAAATACTGTATATATTTCTATTTGGGGGTATTCTTAAAAATGCTCACTATCTATGTATTCTATATATCACTGAAAAGAATTTTAATGTCTCCAAATAAACTGCAGGTTAAAAAGGTGTTCTGCAATTCAAATCATGTATTTTGGTGCATAATAATTGTAAAAGATGATTATATGTACTTGCTAGAAGGATGAATTTATCTCTACAAAATGAACTTTATTCTTGTTCTTTCCTATGAAATCAATGTTGTTTGTAGTAACACAGCTATTCAAACTTTCTTTTGATGAATTCTAGAGGGCATTCAAATACCTATATTTTTATTTGGAACTAGTTACACTTTTATATAAGGAAAGAGTAAATCTGGGTGATACAATCTGCTAACATCTTTTAATTGGAACATTTAGGCCATTTATATTTATTGTGAGAACTGATATACTTAGGTTTAAGTTGGTGATGTAACTATTTTTTTGTCTCATCTGAGCTTTTTAAAAAAATCACATTCTTTTGCTATGTACTATTGAGTTATTCTATGGTCTCTTTTTATTTCTTTTTAGTGAATTAATTATCTATATCTATTTTCTTATTGTAGTGACTGTTTTAGAGGTTACAGTACATGCCCTTGACTTATGCCAACCTACCTTTAAGTAATATTATGGTACTTTATGTATAATATCCAAACGTTACAGTAAGATATTCCCATTTTTCCCTTTCTAAATCTTATAATACTATAATAATACATGTGACTTTTAGATGTTATAAATAAAAAAGTAAACTATTATTTTGTCAACTACTCAGATATCTTTAGGAGAGTTAAATGACACAAAACATCTCATACACAGTTATTCCTTCATTGGTGGTGATTCCTTCTGGGATAACTTGTGAGCTCCAAAATTGGCCGATTCTCACATTCCTTTATATATTTAATCTCCTTTAGATTACATAGAATATCCAGTACAGTACAAATAATATGTGAATAGTGGTTACACTGGTTAGGGAGTACTAGCAGGAAAGCCTCTGAATTGTTTTTGTATGTGTGTGCGCACGAACATGCAATGTATGCATGTAGATGGGTGTGGAGGCCAGAGGCAATGTGGGATATCTTCTTCAAACTCTTCTCCCCCTCATTTTTAAAGACACAGTCTGTTATTGAACCAGGAGCTTATTTATTGAATAGACTTCCTGGCCAGCAAGTTCTAGGGATCCACTAGTGTCCATCTCCCCAACACTAGGAGTTCAGGTGTGTTGGTCCTTGTGCCTACATAGGAAGCATTCTGCCAACTGATCCAAATCTCCAACCCCGAGAAAGCCCTTGTGATTCTGCTGAAACCGGCTTTACTCCAAGTTGGTTTCTGAAAGCTTTTTTCTGTTACAAAAATTGCTTGGTTGAAATTTTATTCTTTCAGTACTTGAAGGGTATTGTCCACTATAATTTTTTTTTCTAGTGAGAGATCTACTCTCGTCCTTACAGATGTATTTTACCTTTGGCTATATTCAAATGTTTTTCTTCATCACTGAGTGTGAGTAGATAATTTTCTTTTGATTTACTACCCTTGAGCTTTACAAACTCATCTCGGATCTGTATATTTATAGGTTTTTTTTCTTTTAGTGTATATTTTTAGTGAGTTTTTGCACATTCCATATAATAGATCTTAATCAAATTTAGACCCCCTCCTCACCTACACCCCCCTCGCAGGATTTCATGCATTCTGTGCTATATGTTAAAACCTATCCAGTCAAGTACTTGTATTGGGATGTCCTGCTGTGTAAGTTTATCCACTGGAGTCTATTCAGGCTATCTAAAGTCACTCCCTTAAAGAAGACCTACTTTCCCTCACCCCCCAGTAATCAGTTGCCAACAGTTCCTCAGCTAAGGGTGGGACCTACTGCCCATTTCCCCAGTTCTATGCTGGGGTTTTTCTGAGTGAGTCAGCATGGGTCTTGTGCATGCTGTCACCATTGCTGCTAGTCTCCAGAGGCCTGAAAGCCTCTGTTTCTTTATGTTCACACACCAATCCTGGCTCTTACAATGGTCCACACCATTTTCAACAATGGTCCCTGAGTCAAGGATGGGTAAGGTTTAATATTGGAGTCCTATCTTGGGATACACACTCTGCAATTTCTTATTCTCTAAAACTTGGCCAGTTTTGACAGTCTGTGTGCGCCGCATTCTGCTGAATGAGGAATCTTCGCTGCTGGCAGTTGAAGGATGTATTCGTATTTTCTTTGCCCACTTGCTTTGCTATGCTCCATGAGCCTTAGGAGCAGAGGGTCCACTGGAGATGTGTCACTTAGGGCTTGGTATCTCTTAGACATTTATCTCTGTGTGACTAGTTGGGGAACTCTGTAATAGCCTCCAGCAGTTGTAAAAAGAAGCTTCTTTAATGAGTGGTGTATGGTATACTTGTCTATAAATATAAGAATTCATATTTAGCATACAGTAAGAAATTTCATTTGTCTGGATTTATAGTTTTTATAGAGTGGCAAAACTTCAGTCATTGCCTCTTCAAATAGTTTTCGTCCCTTCTGAGTCTTTCCTTTATTTTGGGGATTCCGAATGTGCATATATTATTTACCCTTTTTGTTCTGTTTTGTCATTTTGGATAGTTTCTAGTAAGTAGGTAGCTAGACAGAGGTATAGATATATGCATACATGTAATCTGAACTTTCTTCTGGATTGTAGTTCAATTACTGGGAAACACTTTGATCCTTTTATAACTTGCTCTTATGATCTGTTAAGTAGGCTCACAGCAGTATTTAACATACAGATAATTTCCCCAAATACTAACTCAGCATGATTAGGAGCATTCTACATAGTAAAGCATTCAACTCTAGCTTTTGGGAACAGGTACTTTCCCTGCCCCATGTGAGCATCAAGACTATTTCCGGAATTCTCTTAGATCCTTTTTCCTGGGCACAGGTAATTTCCTTAGTTCATGGGTTGATCAGCATTCTCTTAATACTTTTCAGATTTGGGCTCTTGGAGCTCTACTTCTCTGTAACTGTTACTCTTAAAGTAATTTTTTCTGTCCACTCTCTCCATCTTGGTCTTTTTAGGTTCTTGTTTAGTTTCTCCAACTGCTAAGACAGAAGCGGCTCTGTTAATACCCCGCCTCTCAGTCCTCTTAGGAAGCCATTTCAAGACAGGAAGCTGGGGCAGTCAGTGCTCCCCTCATTTCTTTCCTGCCCCCCAGAATCCACTGTCCTTTATTTTCTGATATCCAGTGTCTTGAAAATCACATTTTCACATCTGTTGTCCAGTGCTTTGTTTTGCCTCCATCCCTCTATCCCACTTTCCTTGCTTTCTTTTCCTGTGATGGGGTCTCATTCTGTAGCTCAGTCCGCCCTAGAACTCACTGTGTAGCCTATGTTGGATTTGAAATCATGGTGAGCCTCCTATTGCAGCCTCCAGAATGCTGGGATTGCAGGATTAGTCACCACACCAGGCTCAAGTTTATACTATTGAATGAACTATAGTCAATCCAGGAAGCAATGCTGTTACACTATGGCTAAAAATGCACTGTGAAGAATTCATTTGTGTGGTACCTCACAAGGCTGCCAAAGACAGCAGAAAACTTCAGTCACTAATCTTTGCTTGGAGACCTTGACCATTTTACATTGGAATGTTTCTCCTTAGAGGTAAGCAAAGTACTTTCAAGGGACATCCATTCTCTGAGGTCACTCAGAAAGTTATTGCTGTAGGATACTAAAGAGTACCTCAGTAGCCTGATGGAGATAATGTCTAACTGCACTGTGTTCATTATGCTAGGGTGTAATTTATCTTTCTAACACACTTTCCTTCTGTGCACACCCAGGATTGTGAGAGTTTGGGAATAACCAACTGTGTTTCTCTCAGGATATTTACAGTCAATGCTGCAACTATAAGCCATAGTGGGTTAGATCACAGTGGGCCTGGTTGAATTCAGATGCTCACTCCCCAAAATTATAGAATACCAGCCACCAACATTTCTCAGGAATTGGAATGGGAGTTAGGTCACTGGAAAGTTAAATTAATTTCTCCTGGTGATCAAACATAATAATATCTACTAAAAAGAAATATTTCAAATGTTATTTCTATATTTTTTAAAGTATATATATACTAATTTATATACTATCTATATACTAATCTATATGTTCTCCTTGAATTAGTCTTCTAAAGTAGAAAGCTTTAATGACCAAAAATAAAAGGCAAGTGAAACACATCAAATTCTTTTCACTTCATACCACCAAGAATTAGCTTTCATCCTGGTAAAGATCTTATATTAAAATGGCTGTATCAGCAAAGCCCAGTGCTCTAAGTCTTGATGATTCTGAAGCGGCAATGACCACTGATGTTAAGTACAAAGTTATTCATCCGTTGTTTTCATACAAACTTGCAAGCATATGGACATACTGGGTCCCTCTCGAGGCAGTGGCATTTGGGATTACGGAACAAAAGGACGGATGGCAGAGCCTGTCTCTACTTATTGCAGGCAACTTACCGAGACACCAGATCAGGATCCCGCTCATCAAACAGTCACATTTTCTACTTATTGGGTTATAGAATGCAGAACTTATTTCATCACTATCTCAACCTATTTCGTTATTTTAAAGATTTAAAAATAATTCAGCATAAGGGACAGTGTGCCAGTATGGCTTAAGGCTGAACGCAAAAGGGATTGGTACCTTTCCCCTCACAAGAGGAGAAACAATGTCTTTCTAATTTTTATTTCTTAATTTAGCTTGTTAGTTATTGAGACAGAGTCTCATGTGGCCCAGGCTGGCCTCAAACTAGCTATGCATCTAAGGATGACCTTGAACTTTTTTTTGTATCTTTTTAAAATCTATTTTTTAAGCTGGGTGTGGTGGCATACGCCTCTAGTTCTAGCACTCAGGGAACAGAGGCATGCAGATCTCCCATGAGTTCAAGGTCAACCTGGTCTACATAGTGAGCACTGGGTCTGCTGGGGCTACAGGGAGACCCTGTTTCAAAAAGTCCCTCTAGCCAATTTTTTATTTATTCTTTGAGAATTTCATACAAGCATAAAATGTGTTTTGATCAAATCCATCCCCTTCTCCTATTAATAATATCTGAGGAGTTATGCTCAAATTACTTCTTATTCTTTAACCTGATTACCCAGAATTCTTTAAAGATATCCTACCTAACTATTCAAAGAATAGCTTAGCACCAAACAAGCTGTCACAAGGTAGATAATAGGTAAGGAGAATCATACATGAAGGGATAATCAGATTGTAACCTAGGTTACAACTGTAACAGTGAAGTCCATACAACAGGTAAGGGCTAGGTCTCGGTCTAGAAGCTTCCGGTGGGGTGGGTCATATTATCTGAACTCATAGGTTTTAGAAAGAGTGGAGAGTTGTTTATGAAAGTTAAAATCTGGAGCACCATTCATGAAACACATCGTATTACAAGCCCATTCAGGAGCCACATGGAACTACAGACCCATTCATACACCGCAGACCCATTCATATACTGGAGGCCCATTCACATACTGGAGGCCCATTCATGACCCCAAAACTCCTCTCTTAGCAATGTGCATAACTTCATTGATTTGCAGTCCACAAGTCCACAATTGAGATTTTATAAAGTTTACAATTAAGAAATGGCAAACAGGAAAAGGAAGCATCTAGAAAGTATTTGTGATGGAGAAACTACAGTAGAGAGGGAAAGTCAGAGCGGTATTCCGTAACTTACAGAAAAAGAGAGATAATAGTGCTCTTTAAATGCAATGAAGTATTTTTCTCAGGGTAAGTATAAGAATATATTAACCACTGCTACTTTCAGTCTTGGCTACGACTCTAACAAATTTTCAGTAACTGCACATTTTATGGAAAAGTATAATGGGAGTGACATACTTACCATCTGTTTTCTTTGAATCATTTCCGACGTTGGAGTGATCCTTCTTGTCTGCCTTATTTTTACCATCTTTCAAGTCACCTGAAAGCAATAAGCATAAAAAACAGTGTATATGTACAGCTGAGAGAAGTTAGAAGTAATTTAAACCTGCCAAGATAAAGCCAGAGTGCAGTATAATTTATAGTCATGAGAGAGTGCGGGTCTCGGTGTCAACACCTTTTGTAACCACATATTGGGTTCTGGAAATTGGATTATAATAAAAAATTACAATTGAAAATCCCTATCAAACAGGGTTGTCCTTAAGTCGATGGTGTTTATTTTCTATGAAAAGCAATAAAATTTTGTTGTTAGGCTGTAGAATGAGGGAAAGCCTGTTGTGCCAATTAATATCTATTTAACAACTATATTTTAGTTTCCTTATGTGCAAAATAAGGATAATATATATTTGGTAGACCACTAGATAAATGGATAAATGGATTTAAGCCATATAAGTGCTCAGTATAATATGTGATATATTTCTCAAAACTAAGATGGAGCTATAAATGCTAATATAATTTGTGAAAGTTAAAAAAAAAACACTACTCTTCACTGGGCATAGTGGCACATGCCTTTAATCACAGTACTCTAAAAGCAGGTGGATCTCTGTGAGTTCAAGGCCAGTCTGGTCAACATAGCCACTTCTAGGGCAACTGGGGCGACAGAAAGACCCCACCCCCACCCCCAAAACATTACTGCTGCCTGGAACTCGGGAGGCAGAGGCAGATGAATCTCTGTAAGACAGGCCAATCTGGTCTACATAGTTCCAGGCCAGCTGGGACTATAGGGAGACCCTGTCTCAAAAAGACTGAAAAAAAAAAGAAAATGAAAAGGTTTTATCACACACAAAAAATACTTTTTACAAGTATAGATTGAACACATGTCAAAAATGTATTTAACTCATTTATGAGGGAAATACGCAAGAAAACAAGATGGTCCTCTGAGCATTTAAGGAATTATTTATGTGCTTTAGAAACATGTTAAAATATGACTGCTAAGTAAGAGACTGACTCTTTATGACCAAAGAACAATATACTGCAACTTTTGAAATGATCTTCTCTACATGGTAAAAAACCTGTGAGTAAACAAAGTTATACTTAAATGTCAAATAATACAGTAAATTTAAACACAGGTATACTCCCCCAACCATGGTCAGCAAGTTATGGGCTAATCTGGTCAGACACCTTTTTTATTGGCACCTGGCACATGACATACCCATAATTGTCTATTGTCTGTAAAGGTTTCATCTTACAATGACAGACCTGAGTAGCTGCAAGAACAACTTGAGAACTATTGTCTGTGTGGCCTGTTAAAGAATAAGGGTACTACCCTCTGCTGAAGATAATCATCCTGAGGTGGATCTGCTCAATAACAATGTGCCAGCTATTGAACAGACACAGACACCGTGCACCAGTCTTAGTTCCAAATTTGGGCATTTTTTCTTACTACTCTTCCTAATGGCACAATAGTTTTTTAGCCTGCACGAAGCAGGAAGATATTATGACCTAGATACTGTGTAGTCACAGAAGCGAAAAAAAAATGCTATCAGCAAGTTCAGTGAGCAGAGCTGTATGTCCGAGGACAGGGACTGCTCTATTTTCACTGTGTTACACAGTGTACTAAGTGCTTTGCACATATCGCCGAATTAAAGTCTTACAGCAACTCCAGTATGAAAGAACTGTTGTCAAAAGTAGACAAAAACATGAAAGACTCCTCCACTGAGGGGCGAACAGTCCACTCACAAGGACAGACGACGCCTTCCGAGTTTGAGCTTCTTCTTGGCAGCACTGTAGCCATGTGGGCAAACGATGGCCTGTGTCACACGGAGTGGACTGCCACCAGCACGTGTTGAACCCTACCATAGCCTTACACTGCCCCAGTCTGACACTCACATCTTACTCCAGAGGCAAAACTATTCCTGGGAGCTACTACAGGCCTGTTTTAAGCCGCCTGTCCGACAGTTTTTGAACGAATAATGTTCAATTATTTGCCCAAAGTAGTCAAAGTAATTGTGCTTAAGCTGGCTTGCAGGGAACTGACCTCAGATTCATATTATCACCTGCAACAAAGCAACAACTGGGCTGACTTAATTCCTGATTGAGAAGGAATATCTTATTAATAATCTATATAGGATTGGTTTAGTGGAGGGTGTGATTATTGCCCTCTGGACCACTGGTAGTTCAAAGAGGGTTCCTTTGGAAACCTACGAAATAGTCCAGCGTTTCCCTACTTCATGATACCAGAGATGGACTCAAGGACTTCAAGTCCTGTGATTAACTGAGTTCCTGGAAGAAAAACGATCCCTCTTCCTTGCACGTAATTTCATATTCCTAGTAACTGTCTGTGGTCTTCCATGTTGCTCTGAGCTGCAGCAGGAACCCTAGCTGCAGCACATGTCTGAAAAGAGGGCTTGGTTGGCTGGTGGTTGTCAGCAGTCACACAGCCTGTCTTCTCATCCAGGGCCAAAGAGCTCAGACAGGAAGTTGCCTTGGTGGAGACTGACTTACAGGATCCTGTAATCACCAAGCGGGAAGCTCTGCAACCAATCCCCTTCAGCCCTAACCTAGATGATACTTCAGTAGCCCCCAAAGAAGTGTGCTAAGAAAGTGGCACAGGCCTGTTTGATGAATTCCATAAACGGAACGTGTCAGGAGATCTGCCATGGCTATACATGGAACAGTGGTGGGTAAATACGAAACAACAGACTTCTGGGCATCATACATCACATTAATTAGGCTGCTGAAACCAAGTCCTCAACCATCATTATCCTTTCTAATTATTGCCCTAAATTGATTTCTTTTTCCACCTCTCATTTCATACTTAACTTTTAAGGTAAATGTAGACTGCTGTCTGTTTTAGGGAGTAAATGCAACTGTGAAATCAAGCCAGTCTGACTGAAGACTTGGGCTCCTAATTTGTGTCCTTTCAAGTTCTCTCCTTAGTCATTTTTCAAAATAAGTTACTGTCCCGCTGTCTGTTCAGTTTTTGTAGAGCTGCTAACCTGTGTGTACGTGTGTGTGTGTTCATGCATGTACTTTTTGAGACAGAGATTCTCACTGGCCTGGCTACCATGTTTATTACTAAAAGCTCATAAAAAGCTGGGTCTGCGAACAAGTTTCATGTGTATTTTACACAAGGATTGGAAGGTTAAGTAGCCTAGCTAAGGCCTCCAAGAGAGGAGAAGAGGCAGAATTGTGCCTTGAATCCAGCCAGGTCTGTTTGCAACAGTGCCCGGCTATCCGGCCACAGCCTGGTGTTTACAAGCTTCCAGAACTTGTCCATGTCTAAACAGAGAAAGTGATTCCGTGTTCCTGCAATACCTCTCTGGCTAAGAAGCCTCTCTCCAACCTGACCGGCAAACTTGAACTCTGAACCAAAGACCATCTCCTCTTGAACTCTTGAAGACTTCTAGGTGTCTTATTCTGCTCCAGTACCCCAACTCCCAACAAAACAAATCTTTCCCTTTGCACAGGATTCTTGGACATTTTCTCTGCAACTTTCCCCTCCCTTGTGACTGCATCATGCACACAGTTTTCTAGAAAGGGTTTAGATCCCACATAACACCACCGGCTTTCCACAACCTCCCCACTTCTAAATCCTCCATGCCTAGTAGAGGGTATAACACAAAGCTACCAACCAAGAAATGTTCATTGTATTGAATATCTTTAATTAAATTTTATTCCTTTATTCTTTAATTAATTAAAAATTAAAGAAGTCATCAACTGTCTAAAATTATGGTGGCCAAACCATTTTGATTTTAGAACTGAAAGCCTGTATCCACCGAAGTCCTCAGCTCCAGCAGAACTAGGCTGGCTGGTCACATAATCTGTGGGCTTAGGCACATATAGAGACACATGCTATAGGAACAGTCTCTTGCAGGTTGGAGCCTGGCCTTGATTGATAGTGGGATAAACGTGTGGGAGGTTGACTTTTCATCCACTCATTTTGGCAGTAGATTCTCTAGACTGTGCTGGACTCTTTAACAGGAATCTGAAGCACTTGTGAGAGTCTCCAGAGTAACAGGGAAGGGCTAGATCCTCCCAGAGAGAAGCACAGAGCTGAGCTGGTGGCCACCTGATAGGCTCCCGACTGCATCTTAGGAAGATCTGGGAGCCCTGCCAGCGGCCAGCACAGGGAAGGCATCTGCCAGCTTCCGTTCGTGACGTCATCACCCCTCAAAGGAGCCGTTCCCAGCCTTCTCATTCTCACCATTCTGCTGCTTTTCTCCCGACTTCTCGCCTTTAGGATTCTTGCCACGAGGGTTGTCTCCTTTGCTTGTGTGAGCGCCGTGGACCTGGTTCTTGGTCTCTCCAGAGGTCTTTTTCTCGGCTTTGCTGGCTGTGCCATCTTCAGTTTGGCTTTTGACTTCCGTTTCCTTTTGCTTCTCCTCGGCAGCCAGACGGGCCTTCTCCTCAGCCTCCTTCTTGGCCTTCTCCTCTACCAGTGGCCAAAGAGAAAAGGCAGAGAAAAGAGAAAAAGAGGTCACACCATGAGGAGAACTGCTTTTATGAAAAATAATCAGGAACACTGGTTTTCATGAGCCCTCCAGACATTCAAATGACCTAAGGTGTTTTCTCAGCTTTGAAAATATTTTGGGTTAATTCATATCAGATTGGCACATATTTAGGACATCAGCAACATAAGCCCATGATGACATCATTTATGAAAATAGTGGGTTAGAAGAGTGCACAAAGAGAACATAATATAGTGATAATGACTGTGCAGGTACTATTGTTATTATCACTAATAACCTCTAATAAGAATGCCCTTATGCCGGGAATTATGCTAAGCACTCTTCAGGAGTTATTTCTTTTCATTCTTAAAACAATTTCTACTGTTGTGTGAAGATAAGCTAATCTTTCTAAAGTGAGGGACTTCAGATAGGCTGACTAGACCTCAGTGAACGAACTTGCACTGAGGAACATTTGAGGACAGTAAATTGACACAATAGCCCTTAACACAGATGAAAGAATGTGCAGATTCCAGTTGAGGGGCTCTGGGAGAGGTGCCAGTGGGTAAGGGGTATAAAGATGATTAAGATTGATTGAGATGCTCTATATGAAACACACAACAATTCAATAAACAAAATAAAAATTAGAAAACTTTCCAGGACCTATTACTGTGACCCTATTTTATAGATGTGGAAATTAAGGCTCAGAGACAACATCAGATTCTCCCTCAATCAGAGAAAAAAGGCATTTTATGAAGGTTGGTTTACATTATAAGCATAAAAAACTGACTATGAAAGGAAAAGTTGGGAAAATTATCATCATTAGGACAAAACAAAGTAAACTTACAGCTTATGAATTTAAAATTAGGGATCCTCACAAAATAAAGTCAATCAAAACCCCTGAGGACTTCAGCTATCTCAGGATGACAGTTGGCTTTCATATTGGCCAGGTACCTGCTCTGGGTCCTCCCTTTTAGTAAGAGAGTGCACCATCATTTCTCATCAAGTTAACTGGTTCTGTGTTTAATTAAAATGCAGTAGAAGTGCACAGGTCAAGTATTTGTGAAAAGGTTGGTTCATTCATGCAACTGATATTTACTGAGCAGCTATGCTGTCAAGCATAACTTTTAGATACTGGGAATATGCCAGTAAGCAGGACAAAATCATGGAGAAAACTATAATTAACCAAACAAGTGGCTGAGATGATTTTGAATGTTAAAAGTACGTTGCAAGAATTGAATAAAATGTGACAGGATTAGCACACAGACAGAAATGGTTTGAGATAGGGAGGTGAAGAAGTCTTCCTTGAGCAGATGATACCTGACCAAGTCCTAGGTGATGAGAGGCTGACCTAGAAATCATCTAAAGAGCATTGCAGCAGAGGAACTAGAAAATACAAAGGAGGTAAGGCAGGAGTGTCCTGTGTTTGAACGAAGTTAAATTAGCCCTTAAGCAGATTTGGCAAGGAATCTGTCATAGGTGCTACAGTCAAATGACCAAGGACAGGCATAAGATCACAGAGACCTTGAGGTCAAGTGGTGAGTTGAAGATTACAATATACATGAGAGGCTGCCCACACAGCCCCATTCTGTATACTTCCAACTCACCCCAGAGAATATTCAGCTCATTCCAAAGGGCTTCCAGACCATCACCAGCCCCCACTGTGATGCATTATTGGGTTTTCTCCCTGCCTCCCATTATCACAGATCCTCTGTCTTTCCTTTGTGCTAGGCTTAGCCTTTTAAAAAGTTATTTTTTAATAGACAGTATGATTGTTTTAATCTAATGACTATCAGAGGTGTTATGCATCTATTTTATAGTTTCCTTTTGGTTTAGCAGGTAAAGCGCTCCAAGTCCCAATGTGAGCTAGGCTTATGGGTTCATGAGGCTTTACCACATGCATTTTCCAGATGTTCAAAAGGCCTGACTTTATTTTTATTTTTCAGTCCCTCACAATTGCTTACCCTAGATATCTTCTTTAATATACAGTAGTGTTTTTATTCACTATTTAATTGATCTGTCATTACATCAATCCACCCATTCATCCAACCCACTCATTTGCCAACCCACTCATTCCTCCATCCAAATCAATGACCTGGTCTTACCCAAAGGGAAAATAAATCAGGATCTTAAAGGAGAAGGACAGGAATATGATATACTAAGTGTTTTCTGGGTGATTCTAGCACACAGTAAAGTTCAGAGACTCTCTGATTTAAAGTCTAGATGTTTGCCAATTCGTGTCTCATGACAAGATGTATTTACAATTTACATGGTAAGGGAATATTTTGTTATAAATAACATAACTATGTCCATCTGTAGCCATAATGTCTTCTTACTCCTACCAAAATGTAAACTAAAAAGTGAAATAATGTCATTTTCCACAGCCCTTGATTTCCTCCCAGAACTTGAAGGTCAGACCCTATTGCTGAAGACAGGTTGTACTTCAGAGACCAGATTTGGAGCAATGGAGCTGGAACTGACCTGGAAGCCACTTCCCCTGAAGGCTAGCTCTCATAGCTCTGGATGCAAGTAGCCAAGGGAGAACATCAATTGATGCCCCAACACCAGCTTCATGACAAAATAACCACATCTATGACTGACACAGCACTCAACACTGGTGCAGTAGTGACACTTTTATATTGGGGGCAATCAATGGCTACCTAATTGGTCTTAAATTCCACTCAATGGGAGGAAACTCATGTGTGGTACTGTAATCATAGCCAAATCCACATGGCTGAAGAGGTCATAGATCTAAGGGAAATCCCTAAGGCTGTCACATCAGTAGACTAATGTTAACTTCTTACTAGGTGCAAAATATGCATCCTTATATTTACTGTTAAGTATCCCAGTAATCACTCATGAAAGAAGCTTCTTTTGCACCAGAGAGAGACTACTACAGAGTACCACAGTTGGTCACACACAGATATTGTTTGTGCATTGCCCTTGCCTAAGCGATTTATCTACAATGCAGCCTCTATACCCAAGGCTCGTGCAATGTAGAACAGGGGGTAAAGAAGTCACTAATGAATCTTTCAACTCTCATTAATGAATGAAGCTCCCTCATGGAACAAAAGGCCAGTAACACAAAATATCATAAGTCACAAAAGATTGTGGAGATTAGAGTGTGGATCCTTGTACAGGACTTTTATATTAAGTTTCATTTACTCAGGGCTCAGGAACCATTGCAGAAGAGGGGGTGGAAAGACTGTAAAAGCCAATGAAGAGGTTCATGACCATATCGAAATAGAATCCCACAATCTCCTGGGAGCCTGCTGAAATGAATCTATAGTAATGATCTTGGCATTCTCAAGACCGATGCAAACTCAAGAAGACAAAAACCCAGCATGGAGTTGGGGATACTGGTAGCAGAAGCTAACCTCTGCCTAAAAAATATTGGCATCTGATTGTAGTTAGGTGAGGATGAACTAGTCTTCCTAAAGCAAGGGAATCCAGGTAGGCTGACTGGACCTCAGTGGATGAACCTGTACTGAAGTCATTTGGGGACACTCACTTGACACTATAGATCTTAACACAGATGAAAGAATGTACGGATTCCAGTTGGAGCACTATGAGAGTGTTGGTGGGAAGGGGGTATAAAGATGATTAAGATTGACTGAGATGATTCAATAAAAAGATGGCATTTTTAGTGGATTGCAGACACAAGAGGTTCCTGGGATGCTCATTCAGGCTCCCTCTTATCCTTGGGGTCTTGTGGATGGGGTCAAATATCATTCCCATCACTGCTCACAGTGTGTGGCATATGTTATATGCTCCTGAAGTTATTGCTGTTTCAGTGAGATGATCACTGGTATGTGTGTGATTTACATGAACTGCCAATGTAACCCTATGTGTGTGTGTGTGTGTGTGTGTGTATATATATATATATATACATATATATATATATATATATATATTCCATTGTCAGCAGCCTAGACTGACAGAAACACATAAATATCCAGACTCTCTGACCCTATTCTGAAAGAAATATCTAATGAATGTTAGGGTCTTTAACTTAGATTCTACAACCCAGAGGGGAAAAAAAGCCAGAGGAGGTAAATTCATTCATATTTAGAACTATCACAGAAGATTAGTTATGACTGCCTTCACAGAACTGTTACTGAATACATGGCAAACTTTCAACACTCAAAATAGTTTTAATTAAAACTGAAGGTGTTAAATTATGGCTTGCTATGAAAGACCATAAAATATTGTCTTAGCAAGAAAAATTTATTTGACAACCAAGTCAGACCATTTTCCATGGGAGATTTTGCAAAAAAGAAAAAGAAACAAACTGTGAAGGAGGGTGGGGCACATCTCAGAAGCAGACCTGGTGGTTCAAGTGCAGCCCACGAGGCGCAATTACTTTAAATTAAGGAATGGTAGCTCTGATGACATCATGCTCAAACGGGATATGAGCCTGCTTCACAGTGCAGTTCCCTTCTCTGCATCAACCTTCTAGCGCCTTCTAGTGCTGGCCTACAACTGCTCTTTGATGTGCGTAAGTACCTTCTACCTCAGCCTTCCGCAAGCATAATCAGCTATGGAATATACAAAGAGACATCACTCAAGATGGACAGATTATATAAAACCCATGGAAGAAGAAACCACAGCAATAGAAGGCGGGTTTGTTTTCCATTGCAATCAAACTCCTTTATAGTCTTGAGAATGAGATTGTTAGCACAGAGAGTACTATTCTATAATGAGAAGAGGTGGGTGAGAGCATGGTTAATTACAGGGCAGCAGTGATGCCGTGGACACACAGAGTTTACGTATCAAGTCCTAGATTTAGACTCCTTGGTGTTCCTGGGCTTCTAGATTCCTAGACCCCAAACTTCAAAGTTGTTTCCTTTTTCTTCCATTTCAAACCATCTGTACTGATGTGACTCATTATGGAAACAGCCAAAAGAAAGCAGCTAATGGCTAGGCAGAGCACTCACCGTCGGTAAATTATGTTTCTCATATAAACATCTGGGGCCACCCAATGGGGGTCTGTACAATCTCAAGGACGCACTTCATTCAACTTTGTAAGTAAGGATTCTATAGGTTTCTTAGTGGAAAATGCCACTGGGTTAGTCATCTTTTGATCTAATTTGAATTTTGTACAAGACTAGGAGAGAACGAGAGAGACAAAGAGGAAGAGACAGGGACATAGACAGAGACAGGAAAAAATGAGACAACAGACAGAAGCTGACTGACCAAAGAAACACATTGCACACTCCCTCAATTATATTCCACACAGAAACAAAAGAAAGCCAGTTACAGGCATACCTAAAATCTCAGGTGTTCCTATGGTAACTTCTGAGGAATTTTAGTCAAATACATATGCTAGCTGACAGAAATTTTCAATTAATATTAAAAACTCAAAATCAGGGCTCTAGAGAGATGGTTCAGAGCATTGGCTGCTCTTTCGGAGGACAGGGGTTTGGTTCCCAGCATCCGCATGGTGCCTAACAACTGTCAGTGACTCCCACATCAGGGCATCTGAGCCCTCCTCTAGCCTCTGCAGGCATCTGCGCACACAGGTGCAGTCACATACAAACAGGCAAAATGCTCACACACATAAAATAAAAAAGTTAAAAACATTCCCACAAATCAAGGAAAAAATGTTGATAATATAATGAAACTACAAAACTTATTGTTAAATAGAAGTATTAAACTAAAAAAAATGTGGCAAATATTTTAAAATAATGTAAACACTAAGTTGAATATAGAACAACACGGGATTTCTAATCATCTACATTGAGAATTCCATTTTATTCAACAAAATCCGAGTGCTAAAAATGTAATCACAAGTTAACTGAATTTCTCAGCATTTGCAAATGAATACTACTATATATAGTTCTATGTTTACATGTATAGAAACTTACTATTCAATAAAAACCTTAAATTTCTAGGGAGTAAAAGTAGGAAGTAAAGAAAAGACCATCAGCAAAGTTAAATGTTCACAACAAACTGGAGCTCGGTAGAAATAATGTATTTTGACAACTAAACAATTATCCTTAATATATAAAAATCAGCGTGAAACAAAAATAAACATGTAGATATCCTAATGAGACAAATGAGAAAAGGAATAAGAAAAAGAAGTAGGTCATTTTACTACACTCGCATGTGAGAGAGAAAAACTGGTTATAATAAATCTAGCCTCAGAGGAGTTGGAGGGGGACTGGGAGGGGGACTGGGAGGGATGGAAATTATGCAAAGACAATACCCATGCATGAAATTCTCAAAAAAAATTAAAAGTCCAGACAGAAATTTGATATGAAGAGATTTTAAAGTTTTTACCTCTACAGACAGAAGAATGAACTTTGAACTTTCATGTTTGTAACATTATTGCATGCGGTAATGAATGCGAAGGCTAACGCTCAGCAGTGATTATATCCAGGCCATATTACATCAGACTATTCAGCATTAGGACAAAATACCCAAGACAGGAAACAAAGCAGATGCAAGGTGTCATTGTGCTATGAAACTTGTTTCTACATGGACACATCTGGGAGAAATTAAAATGACTTCAGAATTTTAGCAAGAGTTCTTTCTCTATGTCTGGGAAGTAAGCATTCTGGAGTTTCCTTCATACATATTTTAAACGGTTAAGCATTTGTAATCTAATGACATCATTCCCATAACAAGAAATGACTGTGTAAAAAGTATTAAATACTGGATGGAACAACAGTTGTACTCACAAATATAGGGGTGGACATAATGATATTTGACACAGGAAACCACAAAAACATATTGATTTAATCTTTTTAACAATTGTGGATTCTGCCCTGATGGATAACAAAACCTAGAATTTAAATCCAACCCCATTTCCTAACAATATTTGTCCAAGTCTCAGGGAAAGCAAATTGTCTAAAAATTTAGAGTCCTTTGGAATTTAAAAAAAGGCAGGGGAAAAAAAAAAAAAAACGCCTGGGATCATTTAATCAAACCAATCCCTCAACAGTGAATAAATGCAAACTGAGTTTCTCCTTCACATCAGTTGATCACTACTCAGGGCTGAAAGTGTTGGAAAGTGTGAGTCGAGCTGAGATTTTCATTGTTAATGTCTTAACCTTGCCACAAAATGGCTAACCTTCACTTCCAATGTGCTTAAATAACAGCCCCATCTATCAGGCTCTAACCACAGCTGGCTCTGTTCTTAGTGCTTTATAAATGTTACTCCATCCTTCGAATCAACTCTGAAACATGCATTATCATGTCCAAAACGGAGTCTCAAAGAATCCCACCGAATGAAACCTTTTAAGTCAGGATTCAATTCTCCATTTTTCTATTACTAACTAAACTCTGGCCCCATAACCAGACTTTCAACCGCTAGAACATCTATAACCCAGGCTTGTACCCTGGTTCATTTGGTTCTCATCTTCTTCCTTTACTCTCTGTGTGTGTGTGTGTGTGTGTGTGTGTGTGAGCATGTGGAGGGCAGACCTCAACCTTTGGTGTCATTCTTCAGGTGCCATTCACCATCCACCTTGTTTTTTATTTAGTTAGTTATTTATTTTTGAGACAGAGTCTCTCTCTGACTTACAGCACTCCAAGTGGCTGGCTAGCAATGAGCCTTAGGGATCAGCCTCTCTCTATTTTCCCAGCACTGGAATGACATATACGGGTCACCATGTAGACATATTTTTACAAGCACTTCACCAGCTGCACTGTTTCCACAGTTCCCTGACCTTCCTTTCCCATTTCAAATGTCCTCACATTGACCCTAGCCTCCTTCAGATTCTGGCTACCTAATGTCTTCCCCAAAGCCCCAAGCAGGGTTAGGAGCAAGGACTTTCATACTGCTTAAAATAGCTTAGCCATAGCTCTACTTGCATAGCTAGGGGCATTTTTAAATTATGAGGTGTTTATCTGTCCTTTTGAAAGGGCCAGTTTTCCCTTGGAAAAGAACCACCTAATGCTTTCTCAGGTGATTAGCTTCAGAAGGTAATTTCAGCAACCAAGATAATTGCAAACAAATTATTTTGAAGGCCCTCTTTAAATTGTGTGTTGTCAGGAATTGGATTTTCAAGTGTAATGAAAGTAACTGGTTGTGAGACCATGCTTCTTCAGAGATGACACAGTAGCTGTCGTTGCTGCTCGCAATGCCTGCCAGCAGGGAAGACTAAAACACTTAAAGCATTTGAAGAGCTTAGGATACTTAAAATATGGAACGGGTGTTGGCTTCCTACATAGCTCAGGGTGCAACATCTGTCCCAAAATGATATGGTTCCAATTATGTCCCAAGAGCATCATAAATCCAAATCCTTTGCCTCACCTGAAACAAGCAGTCATTTGATAGGATTTTGCAGGCAAGTCATAGTGTTTGGCCTTTGGATACATCTAACTGTGAGGATGCTTGGCTCCCACCCTAGAGGTAACATCTCCACCCTGATGGCTACAGAGCCTGTTGTGTCACCCAGATTTCATATGTTGAAAGTTAATCCCTAAATTTACACTTAGATTGGAAGTGGTGCCCTAGGCAGGCAGTGAGGATTAGGCCACACCGTGAAGGCAGGGCCTCCATAATGGCATTAGTGGGGGTTAGAGGAAGAGAAAACTAAGTTTACACACTGGTTCTGTCTCTCCATGGATGTCTTCCGGCACAAAGTGAATGTGCCTTCTTCAGATGCCAAGAGTATGCTCTTGGATTTTCCAGCCTCCACAACTAGGAACTGAAGAAATATTTATTCTTTATAAATTACTGAGCAGCAATTATTTTGTTAGAGAAACAAAAATTGTCTAAGACACCCCCTGCCCTGCCTACTATCCGCATGTGCTGACACAGGCAGAGTAACTATGCAGGGGTTGCATTTGGGACAAAGCCTTCCTTGGCTTCTCTGAGGGTTTGAGGCTCAGATGATGGTGAGAAGCACACTGAATTCTTATTCATCTTTTGTATCAAACTGTAACATAATACTCCCCTTCCATTGACACAATATTGTGAACCTTGAGGATGAAGATGTCCATCATTCCTCTCTGTCCCCTTGGCACTGGGCATGGAGCCTAGAAAACAGTAGGCACACAACAGGTGCCAGCAAACTCTGCTGCAAAGCCCAGGAAATGAGTCCTTTCATTGAGCCCCAAGGGCTGTTCTCATCATTGTCCTTCGCTGGTTATCTGGCATCACAGATTCACCTCCTTCATCTCGGTACATGCAGCCTCTCTCTCTACAGTATGCTGATCACATTGTAAGTGCTGATTGTAAAGACATAAAGCATGCAAAGGAATGTGTGAACAAAAGAACTTAAGCTTCCAAGAATCACTGATTTCCATCATTTTCTGTGTGGCAGAAGCCACAACTTTAAAAAATTTGAACTTTGATCCTTGCCTCAAGGAATTTCAGTTTACTTATAGGTGCAGTAATGAGGAAGGAAAACTGTGAATGTGAACAGAAAATTCAGATTCCTGGAAGGAAACGAAAACTCCTCATACCCTAATGCAGCAGGCCAGGCAGGTAGTGACTAGGTAAACACAGGGCTTTACGTGGGTCAAAGAAGGCAGAGAGGTCTTACAGTGACAGCATCTGACACGAAATGGAAAGAACAGAGGCTCTAACAGAAACCAAAGAACACTAACCCCAGGCCCTGCAGAACTTCGTACCGGGAAAAGGAGTCCAGTCATATTACACAGAAGGCACAGTGCCAGGAAGCTTGGAAGTCTGTCCCGGTCTACTATGTGCTGAGTGTTTCCTAGAATGATTGGCAGTGGGAGACTCAACATTTAGCGCCTGCAGCCCCTGGAGCAGCTGTGCCTATGAACCACAGAAGGCAGCACTTGCTTTATGAATGGAAATTGAGTTGGGTTGGACAATTCTACAAGGTTCTTCCTGAACAGCTTGTTACCTTTGGGTACCTTGGCCCTCCAGCGCTCCCGGTTGATGTGCACCACCTCGGTCCAAGTGGCTTTAAAGCTCTTACAGTCAACAGGGATGACAGAACTGTTGATGGGGGCACTTCCTTCTGATCCAGAGCTCTTGACACCTGAACGTTTTGCATCTGATGAGTTGATGTTATTCAAACTGGAGAAGAAAAAAAAAAAATCATACCAGAAGAGAACAGTGCTTTTAGAATGTGAGCAACGAGAACTCCCACCCCACGAGAAGAGCTGGCTCATAACGTCACTGCCGGGAACAGTGGGCTTGGAGTTTGTGCTGATCTTATTTTCCACACAGGACACAAAAAACTTCTAAATTTCAAGAGAAAAAGTACTATTATTGAACCTCCCTAAGTCTCAATATTCCTTACTTCCTTCAGCAATGATTGGGCTTTCTCCTTTTCGGTAACTACATTGTCCTGGCATTAATTTTTCTATTGTTTTCTGAAACGAACAAATTTGAACTTGGAATTTTAAAAAATGTCTATGAGTGTTTTGGCTGCATGCATATATGTGAACCACATGTGTATTTGGTGCCTGCAGAGGCCAGAAGAGTGTGGTGATCCCCCAAAACTAGAGTTACAGGAGCTGTGAGCAGAACCTGGGGCCTGTGTAAGAGCAGCTGACCATCTCTCCAGTCCCCTGAAGTTGGACTTGTATTTTTTTACAGTGTGCCCACCTACAACCACACAGACCACTTTTCCAAGTTACCCAGAAAATTGCTCCTTGAATTGCTCCTCTGCCCCCAGCTCTGCCCCACTCCTGGCTGCAGGAGCCCTCTAACTCACCGCCCCCATCTATGCCTATTTATGTATTGCATGCCGTGATCCGTGTGTGGAGATCAGAGCACAACCTTTAGGATTCGGTTTTCTCCTCCCCGCATGTGGGTCGTGGGGACTGAACTTGGATTGTCAGGCTTGGCATCAAGCACCTTACCCACTGAATCATCTTACTACCCTCAGGATCCTTCTAATTTCAGTCTCCTAAGACCAAGACAAGTGATGACACGTTTATATTTCTTAGAGATGGTGAGGAGGTACTGACCACTTAGACATTGTAGACAACCAGGTCAGCAAAGGATCTGATTTTAAATGAATATTACTTTGTGTTTTCAACATGGACTATATCACAAATATCAGAAGCTAGCATCCTTCTAAAGAAGCATGCCATGGCACGAAGTAGCTAAAAGAATCAAGATTCACTAAAGGATAAAGAAGTGTTACCAGAGGGCATTCCAGTCAACTTGACACAATCTAGAACCATCTGGGAAGAGAATCTCAATGAATTTAGATCAGGTCGGCCTGTGGGCATGTCTGCAGGAGATTATTTTGGTTATGTTAATTGATGAGGGAAGACCCAGCCCATTGTGGGTGGCACCATTCCATGGGTTTGGGTCCTGGACTGTATGAAAGAAGAGAATATGGGCTGAGCTAATACATGCATTAATTCTCTCTCTGCTAGTAACTGTGGATACAATTAGCTGCTTCAAGTTCCTGCCTTGACTTCCCTTGAATGAAAGACTAACCTGGCTTTGTAAGCTGAGTAAATCGTTTCTCTTTTAAAGTTGCTTTTGTCAAGGTGTTTTATCACAGCAGTGAGAAGTAAAACTAGGACACCGAGCTAACTTGTCTGAGGCTGCACAGGTAATAAGGGATCGAGTCAGAATTTTAACACTGCACTCTGGCCCTAGAGTCTGCCCACTCTACTATTCTACACTCGATGTGGTCATGCTGTGGCAGAAGGCAATAGAGTATATTTAGCTTGGGATATTTTTAATCTATACTCCATTTTCCTCCTGAACTTAGAAATGAATGTAAGTTTCATTTCTTGTAGTAACTCAAATCAGTAGCATTTTCTTTTCAAAAAATTAGGAACAAGGACTGTCTGGGTACAACAGACAGAAGTGCAGAGGTTGGTGCTGCTCCACCAAGAGCTAGAGAGACACCCAGTACATGGCAGTCCCTGTTTGGCCTTTGGCCACCTCTTATGGGCCAGCCTAGAGAGCACAGTGTCATTCCAAATCCCAAGAAGGGAGGGAGGCAGTTAGCTTGCCTGTAAGAAGCAGGGAAGGTGCACTCATTGTAAGACACCACACACCCTCCAAACAGGAGAACTCTATCCCCATGCACAGGCTGAACTCCATTCATTGCAAGACACCACACACCCTCCAAACAGGAGAACTATCCCCATGCACAGGCTGGACTCCATTCAGCTCTCACACATCCCCACTGACCTGGAGCGCCTCTGTCCTGTCCCACCAGTTTGGGAGGTTTCATCGATTAACGGACTCACAATCTTTTCAGTCATGTCGGTGAGCACAGTGAAGGTAGGCTCCACAATGAAGTCAATAAAACCTACAGAAAAGCAGCAATGCTCAGAGAATGACAGAATAACAGGGGCCACCCTAAGTTTTCCAGTAGAAACCAATTCATCTTTCCTTTTCAAGAGAGAATTCATCTCCATAGGAGCTCCAGATCAAACTAAGAGTTGGTTGGTCTCATTCTTTTGAATTTCACAAGTTAGTTTAATTTATCCTACATGATTTTCTTAAGACTTTTCAATGGATAATTCAATTAAATGCTGTAAAAAACAACTTAATGCTTCTCATGTAATAAGTACTGTGAGATGTTTTGTAAAAGACCTATATGAATAAAGCAATCTGCTAGCACTCAAGCAATTCATAGGTAAGATTAAAGGAACACAAAAATGACCCCTGGAGTTCACGCAGGGCCAAATGAGAAGCCCAGAGGAAAGCTCGGGAAGGCAGTGGAGAGCACTGCGTGGTCCTGCAGAAGGGGTGGTGTTGAACTGAGCTCCTATTGGATGGTGACGAAGTTGTGGCTCTTCACACTGGGCAGAGGGAGCTGCAAAGATGAGAAAGCTTACAGCAGATGTCTGAGCAGTGACTGGGGCTTAGGGAGCCTTTGAACTTGGATAAAAGGGTTTGGGAAGGACGATTATCTACAGCTCAGAGAAGGTGACTCTTATGGGCTGGAACTTAGAGGAACTCCAAGATTACCTGAAAGATGTTCCAGAGCATTGTGATGATAACGTTCAGGTAGCAAAATGGATGGAGAGTGAGGAGGAGAGACCAAGGAGGGGAAGGTCTTGTTAGAAGCTACTACAACTGCTCAAACAGAAGGAATGAAAGTGAGAATAAATGAGACTATAAACTGGGGGGCAGAGAACCACAAACAGCTGCATGAGGTGGCACTAACTGCAAGAGGTTCCAGCAACACAGCGGGAAGACAGGGAGACAACGGAGGATGGGCTGCTAGCTGTTGGCTCAAGGCACATGGGGACACATCCAGATGGGAAGACCTAGAAGGAAAGGTCTGGAAACTGAGAGTCATTACTGGAATGATCCCTTTCAATGTGGCCATATTGGGAAGATAGTGCAAGTTTGCTAGAGCGATTATCTCAATAGCTCAAAAACCAGCTGAGTGTTTGTGACACATCATTTGAAAATGCATGCACTGAAGCTAACAGAGGTGACGGAACTCGTTCCACAGCCACATGAAGCTGGAAGGAAATTAAATGTCAGTCCAGGAAGCACTGCCTACTCCTCTGGAGTGGATGTCTTCATATAGAGCAATGAATATTTGGTTTCCACTGTTACTGAGTAGGAGTGACGCTCACACTGATACTCAGGAGTGAAAGGATGCTACAAATCCTACAGTGTAATGGACAAAACAGGAACTGTCCCAACTCTGTACCAGTACTATGCTGACAAACAAACACGGCCAGTGAGATTTGTATTTCAGTTTACTACAGTCTAATTCTGAGCTCAAACCACAGTATTTGATGACACTGTTTCTAAGTTTTGTCCCTTAATTTAAACTGAGTGTGTCCAAACCGGAACTGACTCATTAGCTTTGCTCCAACCACTGTAAATGGGCTCATGACCCAAGCATTTAATCTGAGCCTTCCTCTCCCACCCTCCACGCTGTCTCTTTCCTGGCAAGACCTTTCTGTCTTGGTCCTGTTGCTCCTCCCCTTCTAGAGTCCTGCAGGGCCATCCACCCAGTCACCTCATCTACAGTCTTAGTCAAAACCCTCCACTTAATCCTCCATGCTACTGGTAAAGAAACAGTTCTAAATCAGGGATCAGCAAACTTTCTACAAAAGACCAGATGGTTATTTTAGACTTTCTAGGCCATATCCTCTCTATCAAAACTATTCGGTTTGGTACTTGCAGTGTAAAAATAGCCACAGGCGATATGTATGTGAATGAACTTAGCTGTGGTATAATAAAACCCTAACAGGAACCTGTGGTCAGTTCAATTTAGCCTGCAGGCTAAACTATGAATTTATATGTTTTAAAACTTTGTACAAAATTCTTTTTATATGTCCCCATTTCCTAAAGAAAAGTACAAACACCTGCTATTCTTAGCACATTGTAGGATCTGGATCTGAGTTTCCAGAATATCTTTCGCTGTACCCCGATCCCTGCATTGCTCTGGCCAGATGGAGCTATTCAGAATTCACTGACTACACTAAGTAGTTTTAAATTTCTCTGCTTTTTATATCTCCTGTCTCCAGTGCCCTGTACTCGCTCCTAATCATTATTAACATGTATCACTATTTGCCTAGACACTATGTGAATACTTCCTAGGATGCAACTCAAATAGGATGCCTTAGTCCTTATGCACCATCTGGGTCTAATGGTGTAGAGTGGATTGCTTCTCCGAGGGAAAAGGTGGACAAACACCCCTCTCAGAGTGGTATCGCCCAAGACCACCTTGAGCAGAAAGATGAGGAGGGGGGAAAATCCTATGCCCCACCCACCCGGTCTATTGGCCTTGGATGTGAGAAGGGGAGGGGCTAAGGGTATTTAAACTGGGGGCGCCAGGAAACTGGCCCTTTTCTCCCCTCCCCCATGGGCCATTAGGATCTGTTCACCAGGAAGTTGCAAGATCCCAACCACGTGGACTTTCTAATGGAACTTGCGGAGGGGAGGGTGGGCGCCTGTGTTCTGTAAGTAACCCCTCACCCAATGCTCTGTTAGTAAGCCCAAGTAAACTAGCTAGAACCGGTTGAACTGTGACTGGAGAACTTTGTGTGTTTGTTGCGAGGCCTGGGGGAGGGGGACCCTTTGGGTTGCAAGCAGGGAGAGAGAGGCAGGTTAAGTAAGTCTGCCACTCCCAAAGAGAAATTTTAATAACAACGGTTCACACACTGTCTTTGTATTCCATTGTAAAATGTTCAGAATTCTATTTTCACATTCTAGTGCTCTGATAGATATTTTGTTTTCATAACAAGTTGTCCACTGTCTAATACTGGTCTAATGTCTTTGAGAGTAGGTACCATGTATATACTTTGCTTTTGTTTTTGTAACATAAATGATAATGTCTAGTGCTCATCACCTAATAGGGATTCAAGACACATCACAAGAAAAAATAACCACTCAAAGTCCAAGCAGAAGTTGATCATGGTAGCACACGCCAATAATCCCAGCGCTTGGGAGGCAATGGAAGGGGGATCAGGAGTTCGAGGTTAGTGTAAGCCACATGAGACTGTGTCTCAAAAAGGTAATGCAGAAAAACCATTCAATCCTTACTAAATTTATTCTTCAGTGATTTTTGGACTCTTAAGGTAGAGATCATTGATGGCACAGTTTCCTCTCCCACAGCTAAGGATTTTTGCAATGTGTATATTATGATGATTGATAGTGTAAAGTTGTCTTTACCAACATACATTTTTAATAAAAGGAAGGAAGAAGGAGTAACAATTTTAAAAAGATCCCATAGGAAAAAGAATGGTGCCGGAGATGAGTAGAAGCATCACGGAGAAGAAAGGCTGAGATGACTTCTGGTTCTGCAGCAGGATGGAGTGTCAAACAGAATGGGCTTCCAGACAACAGTACCATCATTTCCCCATTAAGTTGAACCCCCTTTTCCTCTTGGAAGGAATGATGGAGATCCCAGATGTCATTGTAAATGATCTTCCCCAGAACCAGCTACAGTACAGAGAGAATGATCTGGCTCCACCACCCAACCAAGCAACCAAACCTATGTGCACAGCCTGGTCTTAGGGAGCCAGTGCCCCAGCTGGAACTGCCCCCACCCTGCTGTGGCTGTGCTCCCTTCTGCATACCAGCCACGAGGTGTCTCTTCCATCCAATACGGCTGGAAAATACAATACATACCTACTTGTGATTGAGCAACCATGGTTGACTTTCTGTCGCACAGAGGAGAAAAGGGCAGCCCCAGCTCTGCTTCTCTGTCACCCTTGAAAAAAGAAGGTCATAATAATGAAAGAACAGTGAGCTGACCTGCCCAGATTTATTTAGCAACCTCAGCTAGCACTTAAGCCACTTGTCTTTATTTTAATTATTGCAATTACATAGCGTAATAAGTCCTGGTGGGGCCTGCTCTTCTGCACAAAAGACACCAAGAGGCTGAGGCTTCTGGGGTGCAATCATTCCATATGAATGCAAAGGCTCATACAGTCCCAAAGAATGCCTCATTGAGTAGCAATGTGCTCCCTGGGGAAAACGAGGCAGCAGGCCATGTGCCCTGTGGCCTGCAGCCAACACTGCAGTCAGAACGGTCATGTTCTCCAAAGTTTTCTTGTGCCTACCTGTGGCCCTCTTCCAGCCTCAGAACTTACAGTGGTGAGCAGTGGGCAAAAGGAAAAATTCAAATTGAACTGATGGGGCTTTGTCTCCCAGCACCACCTAAAGCTGCACACAACTGGCTAAGTGCTGCTGCGGTCTTAGCCCTAAGGTTCAGTCTACAATGAAAAGTGAGCTGGAAAGAACCAGTTATTAGACAACAATGCATCATAATTTTTTGGCCAATATATTCAGTCTCACCAAAAAACATCACTACAATAAACAGACATTTTGGAGAATCTAACTGTTCATGGGGATGGCTCTTAAAAACATGAAGCAGAAGTGCAATCCTTCAGTCACATCCAGAGAACAGAGAACAACATCACCCTCCTGGATGTGAACTGTGTGCTTTTTTCTTCCTAAGAAAGAACCTGCTCAGGATAATGGCTACCAGTCTGTGCCTTGCTTGTTTCCTGCCTTGCTCCTTCGAGATGTATGGTCACAGGATGGTTACTATCCTTTCCTATTTTACAAGTTTTTAATCTCTTAAATATAGGATAGTAGTTCCTACCTACTAAGAGTTATCATGAGGATGAAATGACAGGAAATGAAATATATTCAAACAAATAAAAAATTACTGAAATAATTAATGCTGCCATACATGTATTTTAAGATATATTTGAAGTGAAGATGTGAGAAACATTAAGTGAATTTGTTCAATCTAACATACTCCAATTGCAATAAACATTATCAATAAATTAGTAGTACTCAAAAAGTCTTAACCTGCAACCAGACCTGGTTCAATGCCTGTAATACTGCTTTTTTAAAAAGTCACGTGACCGGGGAGTCAGTTTTGTATTCTAGGAAAAGCATGAGGTGAGAATTTAAAGGTGGACTTCATACTGACTCGGGATGCAGCACTTTATGAGAGGCTAACAGACACAAGCATCCAAGAACCAAACCACACAGACTCAACAGTTGTGGAGCAGAAAAATTCTAGAGTATATACATCAGCAACACAGTTTACCCATGATAGCCAGAATATGTTTAAATGATATATAAAATCTAGGCTACTTAAGTAACGTAATTAAGAATGAAGATTCCTATGATTTGGATATAAGATGCACCCCGGGAAGGTTCAATTAGTGAAGGTTTGGTGGCTAGCCTGGTCTGGAGCCTGGTCTGAAGAGCATAAATCTAACCCCCGGATGAGTTCATAGGTCACTGGGGGCTGGCCTTTAAAATGTATCTCTTCTTCAGAGCTTCCTTCTGCTCTCTTGATTTCCTGGTGGCGGTGACGTGACAGGACTCTTTTGCTCTGCCATTCCACCATGATGTTTCTGACTTCCCACAGGCCTCCAAGCAACGGAGCCAGCAAACCACATTCTGAAACCTCTGTAACCATGAGACACAATAAATTCTCACTGTCTCTGTCTGTCTGTCTCTCTCTCTTTCTCTTTCTCACTCATTTTGAAATAGGGTCTTCTTGTAGCCCTACGTGTCCTGGAACTCAATATGGAGTCCAGGCTGCCTTGATCTCATAGAGATCTGCCTGCACATGCCTTTTGAGTCCTGGAACTAAACACAAGAGCCACCATGCTGGGCTCCAACTTTCCTTCTTTTAAGTTGATCTTCTCAGATATTTTGTTAGAGTGGCAGAAAATTACCCGACACATAAATGTCCCACAATTCTTTAACTCTACACTCCACAAATAAGAAATGAATTTTTTATGAGCCATTAAAAGGTGATAGATAAACTTCAAATTAGGCTCTAAACAATGAAAAAGTACAAATAAATTATAAAGCTACTAAATGGAAAAAAATTACCACCAAAATATGGAAAAAGGAAAAAAGTTTCTCTAAAAGTAAGTCTTGGTTAAAAGAAAAATGACAAAATTAGAAAATATTTACTAAAGACTGCTTGGGAACACTGTATATCAAAATCAATGTTCCAGTAATTAAAGGAAATCTTCTCACTTTGTGTTTCTGAAAGAAGCAAGAATCAAAGCATCAAAATCAGAGTTAGAAAAAATAAAATAGAAGAAATGAATTAATAAAGACAAAAACAGAAAATAAGGAGTCATTAAAGAAATACAAACAAACAATAAAACAACAGTACAACCCTGCAGAGGAAACAGGGGGAAACCCTTATTTGTTTCAATACATGAAACAAATAAAAAAGAAAAACGAAGAACTGACTACAGACACAGACAAAATGAAAACGACTAGGAGAGATGTTTCCAGATACAGGCAAATATAGCAGCAGAGGGAATGAACTGCAGAGCTTTTTACAAGAAACACACACGAAGAAGGCAAGCACACTCTTTTTCAAAAGTTAGTATTTCATTTAAAAGCACCCTGTGGCTCTGGCTTGGATTTTGTAAGGCATGATTTCAGAAAATCAAGGAAGCCTGGGCCCCGTGCAACAGGACTATGCCATTATTCTGAAGTATAGCCCAACTCTCTAACTGTAATTTTTTAAAAAGGCTTCACAGTCCCATTGAGATTTCCCATGTGAATTGTCTAATTTAAAAACTAACATTAAGAGCAAGGCAGTATTCTCTTCCATGGGTTACCTACTATGCTGTGGCATCTGGGTTAAAATATTAAGTCAATAAAAATAATTTACTGACTTATAATTACTAAAGCTAGTTCCAGTCCAGTGAGCTAACACTCCATTCCCAAAAGGCAAAAAAACTCAATAGGGTTATTTTCCTATCGCCTCTAGCACATTTTTATTCGATTTGAGCATATGTGTATATGTATGCAAACAAGGTTTCCTTTATAGAGAGAAAATGTTCACCTATTTAAGTAATTCATACCTTCACTGTCTCATAATTCAAAAAAGGAATCATTTCAATACATCAAACTTATATGAGTTAGCTATGATCTATCTTTTGGCCACAGATTAATATTTCTAGCTATAATGGAAGTGTTTTCACAAAAGTATATTTAAAAAAACATATATAGGGGCTGGAGAGCTGGTTCAGTGGCTAAGAGCACTGACTGCTCTTGCACAGGACCGCGGTTCAAATGCCAGCACCCACATAGCAGCTAACAACCACCTGTAACTCCAGTTTCAGGGGATCTGACGCTGTCTTCTGACCTCCCCAGGCACTGCACGACATGGACGCACTTACATGCACGCAGGCCATACACTAAGACACACAAAGTAAAAATAATAAAATATTTTTACAAGGGAGTGAATATTTAGAGAAGTCTCTCACTGTTATTAGAAAAATAGCTTTTAGAAAAATGGCTTAAAATGAACCCTCCCAAAGGATGAACTTGTGGCTGTCACCCACACAGAGGCGACAGGGTCTCACCCCTGCAACTCTACCTGCTTCCACATCGGTTACTCACGCCCCTTGGGACTCACTTTGGAAACTACACTGGCAGGCCGAGCAAGCAATGAGTGTGCAAAGGGGCCTTCCCACACGAAAACAGGGAGCTGGTACCCTCACACAGCAGCTTGGGGCACAGATGAGTGTACACAGCTATATGCATACAGTCAAGGGCACACAGGATATGTGATGTGGAGAAACTCTTAAGAAAACTGGCCCCAACTTACCCCAAATCCTTCCTGCTTCTTAAGAAAGCCACATACAAGGTCAGAGGAAATTAGAGAGAATGGTTGATCAGACCCAGGCTACAAACCAGAGAGTTTTTCTGGTGTTTGTGTAGGGTGCTGTCAACCCACTGCTAGACAGTGTATATACAGGTTCAGAAAGAAGAAAACATACACAGATGCTTGTTCTATTTCTCCATTCTTAGGAGACGCATAAGAGTAATTAGAAGAATGATCCACTGTCTGACACTGCAGTAACTGGTGTACTATGGTTTGAAGGAATCCCCAGAGTTCAATGATAGAAACTTAATCCCCACAGTCATATGTTAATAGCTAGAGGGGAGCCTTTGGAGCTAACTAGGACTAAGTAAGAGAGTGGAACCCCAACGAAGGCATTAGTGACTTTAAAGAAAGACCAGAGGCAGCACACTTGCTCCATGATACTCTCGCCCATGCTATGCTGCAACAAGAAGGCCCTTACCAGGTCTAGTGCCATGCTCTTGGACTTCCCAGGTTCCAGAACCATGATCTGAATAAATATCTATTCTTTATAAGTTAGTTTGTCTCAGGTATGTTGTTATAGCAACAGAGAATGGACTAAGACAAGGAGAACAAGCCAACATTTAGTCAGCCTAGGGGGCAAAGGTGGGACGTGTTAATAAGTGGTGTTTTATGTAATTCAGAGATCTCTGAATCCGTAGAATGTATGTCTCCTTGAATTAATGAGAATTAGTTGAGTTCACTTACTAATGTGAATTAACTGTAACTTAGGTCCCATAAATTATATTCCACTGACAGAGCCTGGGTTCTCACATCTCAGAGCAGGTGTCTGAATGGCTCCTCTGCTCAAGGTGAGGTTGGTACACGTCTCAACCTAGAGAGGACTGGAGTCTGCATGCCATGCACTTCCTTTCCTTTCGTTCTGCTACAGGTGCTTCTTTTATCTGTCTTACAGCAATATGTATTCCTTGAAGACTGTCTACTCTTGCAGAAAACACACCAGTAGAGATTCAGGTGCAGCTAAATTTAAATATACCTGGAATGGTGTCTAGTGATTATTTTTGATTCTAATTGGCCACATCTTAATTTTGGAACATTGTATAATGAGTTTGACCATTCAAAAGAAACAACCAAACTGATTGTAACAGAAATAACAGTCAAAGGTTAACAGCTTAATGCCACAGGCCAAAACCAACAGAACAACCTCTCGTTAATCCAGTAGACAAAAATGTTTTAGGAAAATGACCTTTTACAAGAGACTGGCACAATGAAACTTTTTTCTCTTTTAAACTGAAATGCATAGAAAAGAAACACATTTCATAAAATCTTGAGACTCAGAACTTGGGTAAAATTCAAGTATTATACACACAAGAAACAAAAAAGCTGGAAATGCCTCCTTCCTCTCCATGAAGAAAATTACTATGTCCTCAATAGTCTTTATCATGTCAGTGCTGAAATGTTGGATTCCCAAAGTGCCCCACACCAGAGATGCTGAACAGACAGGTACCTGTCTGAAGAACTCCTCCAGGAGTGACATGGTCCAGCGATGGTGCAGGTCCCATGCCTTAGCAGGGTGGCTAATGTCTGCCGTGTGAAGCATCAGAGACAAGGCTTTTGGCTTTTCAATTCTGCAGATTCAAGCATGCAAACACATGGTGACTACATTGAGGAAGTGTTTCAGAAATCTTTTTAACCCAGTCTGTCCTCTCATCTCCACTCCAACTGCCACTGAATTGAGAAAAGAGCACCACCCATCGCGTGGGTGAATGAATAGCTCAGTGTTTATTGAATCCTCACTCAGACCCCTTAAAGAATGGCTGCACCGCTCAATTAGACAATGAGAATCCAAGCAGCGCTTACTCCACAGGGAAACAATGCTAACTGGGGCTAGTCGGTGCCGTGCTTGTGCTGACTGCAGTCCTGATGAACCTGTACTGAGTGGAAAATGCTGCATAATGTTCACTGTCTTTCCTCCAAGAGTCACTGCTTTATGAGATCGCTTAATTGCTATCTTGAAGGTGATACCCTTTCAATGTACAAAGTGGGCAAATTTCCATTCAAATCCCTATGAAAACAATGGCAGCACAGGCCCACTCACGCTTCTGGCTGCTGTAGGGCTGTCTTCATTGCTTTGATCTGCTGGAAATGACAAGACATATCCGTAGCCATCACCATCTCGATTACCAAGGTTCTAAACTCCCTTTCAGGGTTAGCCATGGAGAAAAGGGACGCAGGGAAAAAAAGGAAAATCAAAGTTATTTTTTGCCACTTCTAATCAAAGTCAGTTAATTCTTTCTGACATTTCAAATCAAATGTGAGTCTTTCCAATGAGACATTTATAAGGAATAAATGAAGGTTAAGAATCATTTATTAAGAATATGATACATGTGGCATTTGGAAAATTAATCTACAGGAAAGAGTGCAATGAAGCTGAAAATTATATTGAAGTGCTCCCCTCTCAACGGAACTCAAAGTTACAGGAAGGCCCTAACTTGAAAATGATCCTAGGAACTAGACCGGCTATTCTGATATTCCCCCTTTTAAAAACAGGCTTTATTTTCTAGAGGAGTTTCAGGTTTAAAGAAAGATGGAGCAGGGTGCACCTTCTCCTGCAGTTTCCCTATTACAGACATTTTGCCTTTATGTGTGTGGTTTACTTGTTGCAATCAATGAACCAGAATTGTTACTTCAAGGAAATGTACATATATTTTATTGAGTTTTGGACACTTCATGTAATAAACCTGAATCCAATTTGTACTTCTTCCCCTACCTACACCCCCTATCGCCCCCACCGTATTTCATGCATTATGTCATATATGTTAAGGCACATCTGGTCAATCATTTGTACCCAGATGTTCCTCAGTGAAAGCCTACACACTGGCATCTAGTCAGCCTATCTAGTCTAGAGTCACTCCCTTAAAGAAGATCTACTGTCCCTTACCCAGGAATAATCAGTTGCTAATAGTTCCTTGACTAAAGGTCGGGCCTGTAATGCATGTTCTCCCTTATTTGTGGATCTCAGCACCAATCCCTTATATGTGAGTATATATCCTGATCTAATAGCAGGAGCCAGGAAAACAGAAAGGAATCCTGGAGGTAAAGGAAAGAGCCTGAAAGAGGGGGGGAGTAGGAGACAGCTGATGCCAAGGGGAAAATGGTGGAAATGAGGTATCCAACTGTATATCTGAAAGGATAGTATATACGGATATATGTACAATATACTTATGTGTTTATCATTTCAATATACATTCATACACACTGTAACATAGATATACATATGTACGTACAGTATATTATATATACATATATATATGTAAAACTAAAAGTAGGCCCATTTGAATGGAGATAATTGACTTCATTACAGTGGTATTTTCAAAAGTTTATCCAACTATCAAAACTGGTTGTATCATAAGATGTATAGAGAAACAGTTTATTTGATGTAATTTATGTCTCAGCGCAGCTTTTAGGGCAGCAAAAAGTCCAGGGTTGCTGATAGTCCAGAGGATGCAGGAAGGGGTAGGGAGCACGGAGAATTTTACGACGGTGAAATCCTTTACATGTATTAGTGCTATGCCTGCATGTTTGTTAGCGCATACATGTCATGCAGTGCCTACAGAGGACAGAAGAGGGTGTTGGATCCCCTGGAACTGGAGGTATGGACATGTGAGAGCTGGGATTTGAACCTGGGTCTTCTGCAAGTACAACCAGTCCTTTTAAACGGTAGAGCCATCTCTCCATCCCCTAGATTTTACATTTTGTTCTTTGGTCCAATGCTCTCCCAGTGGTGATAGTTCAGCTTGCCTCGGTTGTGTTTTGCTTGACAGTCAAGTTTGAGTTGGTTTTAGCATGGTATGAGTAAGAGTCAAAATTCTTTCTTTTTTTTCCCATATAGATACCCATCTGTTCTAACGCCATTTGCTGAAAATATTTTCCTTTCCCCATTGAGTTGTCATAGCAACTCCATAAAAATTCAAATTGATAAGGGGTCCTGGTAGGTGGCTTGGTGAGTAAAATGTTTGCCAGGTAAGTGTGAGGACCTGAGTTTTGTGTGTGACACTGTGCATCTTCCCAGCACTAAGGAAGAGGCCAAGAGGATTCCAGAGGTTGGCTGATGGCCGGTCTAGCCCATCAGTGACTTCCAGGCTCAGTGAAGAGACCCCGTCTCAAAAAGGAACGGGAAGAGTGGCAGGAGAAGACCCCTGCCATTGACCCCTGACTTCATACTGGGCTACTAGTAAAGGAGTTTCTATTTATTAATTTTAAATTAGCATACAAAGTAACGATTTTCGGGATGACCGTTTCACACACAGCTATGACTGTGCTGCGCTTGCATTCTGACCCTTTCTGCTCCTCCTCTCTTCACCCACGGCCCCCTGCCTCTCCCTAAGTAGTCTCATTCTACTTTTAGATCATATATGTGTATGTTTAATTTAGATTCTGCAGAAGAGAGAAAATTTCAATATCTGCTTTTCTGAAGTTGGTTTATTCAGTTTAACATGATGACCTCCAATTCCATCTTTTTTTTACATAAGGCCGTAATTTCATCCTTTTTTTTTTTTTTTTTTGGCTGAAAAAAAACACACTGTGTAGGCTGGAAAGATGTCTTACTAATTAAAGGTGCTTGCATCCAAGCCTAATCACCTGCGTTTGATAACTGGGGTCCACGTGGTAGAAAGAGTGAACACACAAGCTGTGGCATGGAAGCTCCTCTCACATAAATCAATAAATGAATAAAAAGTTCATTGTGTATTTGTATTTCATTATCCATTCGTCTGTTGATGTCTAGGGTGATTCTTGACTGCTGTGAACACTGGTATATTGGTGTATACTGAACATTGGTGGACAGGTATCTATCTCTGTGTATGCTGACAGATTCCTTCAAGCACATACCCAAGAGTGGTATAGCTCATTCGTGTATTCTATTTTCAGTTTTTTGAGAAGTCTCCATAGTGATTTCCATAAATTAGATCCTTTATCTGACATCCCATGTAAGATTTTTTAGGTTTAATTTCCTAATGGTTTGCTGCTAGCCTGTTACTTTTACATTAACTTTGCATTATTAATTATTATCATTTTCAGTAGTTGCCTTCTAGATTCTCAGGACTTTAAGTGCAACCAGGTATCATTTGTAGTAGAAACACTTTTCACTGTTTAATGTAAGATCAGGCATCCCAGTCTTGTTCCCAGTCTTCCATAAAGGTTGGCATTAACAAGAGGTTTAACAAAGGTGTCTTTTATCCAGTTGAAAATATTCCCTTTTGTTTCTATTTGATGAGTGCATATTAAGTAATGGCTTTGGTCAAATTCTTTGTATAAAACTACTGAAATGACTGGACAGTTTTTTTTTTTTTTTTCAGTGTTGTTCCAGTCTTCTGAGTTGGAGGCTCTAGAACTCACTAGGTAGCTCAGACTGGATTCCACTTCACGATCTTGCCGCCATAGTCTGCTGAGTGCTGGGATTACAGCTGTATGTCACCACAGTTGGCTTTGCTTATTGACAATTTGTTTTCAATATGGTGAATTTTTAAAATTTATTTTTTAATGCTGAATTAACCTTGCAATCTTGGGAGAGATTCTTTATATTTGGCCAGGTTCTTCAATAGATGATATTGAGAGAAATATTTATTATAAGGAATGAACTCATGTTTACTTATTTTCGAGACCAGGTTTCATGCATCCAAAGCTGCCCTTTACCTTTCTATGTACCTGGAGGATGACCTTGAAATTCTGACCCTCCTGTCTCCACTTCCTCAGTGCTAGGACTACAGGCTGTGCTATCAAGTCAGGTTTTATGCGGGGCATGGGATAGAACCCAAGGCTTCATGCATTCTAGGCAAGCACTCTACCAAGGAAGCCACACCCCCAGCCCAGGAACTAACTTACATAATTATGAGTGCTGACAGAGTCAGCACGGAACTCAGCAAGCTGAGGCACTAGAAGGCCAGTGATGTACTTCCAGCCAAAGGTCAGCAGCCTCAAGAGTGATGAAGATATATGCTTCAGTTCAAAGCCAGATAGAATTTTCTCCTACTCAGGGGAAAGTCAGCCTCTTCATTCCATCTGACCATCAACTCCTGGATGAGCCCCACTTATATCAGGAAGGACAAGCTACTCCACAGAGTCTCCTCATTTTATGTTAATCTCAGAAACAGACTCATGGAAAGAAATTCAATAATGTTGATCAAATATCAAGGCATTCTGTGGCCCAGTCAAGTTGACAATAAGTTATCCATACTCCCCAAGTTATCCTTTTTTATATAACATGATCTTAAATGTTAATATTTAACAAGGATTTTGGTATCTATGTTCATGAGGTCTATTGGTCTCCAATATTCATTCTGTGATGGTTTTGTAAAAGAATGGTCTTTAAAATTACATCTCAGAAAACAAATTAGAAAGTAGTTTCTATTTTCAATATTTTATACATCATTATTTTTTCTTCTCTATTTTCACAGAATTTGGTAGTGACACTGTTCAAAGATAGAGCTTTCTTCACAGAAAGATTTTTGTTTGTTTGTTTGTTTGTTTTGAGGCAGTGTCTGTCTCCTTGTAGCACCCCCCCGCTGGCTTAGAACTCCCTATGTAAACCATCCTGGCCTCAGTCTCACAGAGATCCTCCTACCTCTGCCTCCCAAATGCTAGGATTAAAGGTATGTACCACCATGTTTGGTTGGAAAGATATTTGAAGGTAAATTCTATTTTTTAAATAGATATAAGAATACTTACATTATCCATTTTCTCTGGTGTGAGTATTGATAAGGTGTATTTTGTAAGAATTTATTTAATCAAAACTGTTAAACTTGTTGAAATGATGTAATATTTTCCTATAGGTTTGATGTACACACACACCGATAGTGGCAATTTATGTTCTGTCTCTTTTATATTGATCAGTCAAGATACAGGTTTATTAATTTTGTTGCTTTTTTTTCTCAAAACTAGATTTTAGTTCTGCTACTCTTTTCTGCTGTTTGTTTTTAATTTTATGTTCTTTTTTTCAGTAAGATTCTTTCAAAAGATTCTTTTCTCTACCTTGATTTTACTGTTCTTATTCTACCTTCCTGAAGTCATCATGTTTAGACAAGATTGCCAACAAGTAAAGATGTGTCAGTATAACAGATACCCCATGATTTCAGTCTCTCTTTGATTTAATACTTAAATTTTAATTTTCCTCTCAAGATAACATAGCAATGTCTAAGAAACACAAATAGAGAAGGCAAGCACATAAACAGACGTCACTGAACCATTTTCAGGGATGACTTTAGCTTTGTTTACATTAATCCACCTGTTTTTTGAATGACTCAGTTTTATAAATTCTACTAATCAGAGTCAATATTCAGACCATTTAAACTAATCACATTGATTGAATCAGTGGTACTTGACAAATAATCACCAATAAGAATTAAGAGCTGAAGATATTCAAGGTTGGCTTTGTTGGCGTGTGAGAGGTCTTAACTGATCGGTCTGGCCAATTCCATGTGTCAGGAATTTGGACCCTGTCTGCAAAGGGCCACTGACCCAGCCGGAAACTGAAAGAGCAGATGAAGTTTATGATCACGGCAGAGAGAAAAAACAAATAACGTCTCTAATATTTTTACAATATTATAGCTAAGTAGAAGAAGAAAATCCAAAGTACCAATAAAGATAGAAATGACTCATCAACACCTTAAACAGTATGTTACAAGAGAAGTTAGCAAACTTTGGAGCAGTTAATAGGAATGTCATAAGGCCAGGAATATGTGCCAATGAAGGAATCTTTCCCATAAATCCTGGAATGATTCTGATAGGTATGAAGAAGTTCTCTGCATATTCAAACTTTTCTTTAAACTTTTAGAAATATCTGAATTGGATAAAAGTGCCTCTTGTTTTTTCCTGAAGATATGCAACAGTCACAGTGCTCAGCGCTTTTCAGATGAAGGCTGTCTACTGATTCCAATCCCATTAAATAGGAAGCCCATATTCCTGAATTGTTTTGTTTTGGTTGTTTGGATTTTTAGAACAGAGTCTCACCATGTAGTCCAGTCTGGACTTGACCTCACGGTCTTGCTGCCTTACTTCCCAATGCTGTGATTACAGCTGTGCCCTGTCGTGCCTCACACTCACCCGTGTTTCAATAAACCAAAGCTGAATGAAAACTCTGGGCAACCACAACTATACTGAAAGTCACTTTCTCGAGTTTACTGTTCATAGTTTTTATAATGCTTATTTCTCTGAATCCTTGCAAAATGGCAAGTACTTATATACTCACCAAATAGGCAAACGGTTATTAATTAAAATATAAATACTATTGAGACATCGTAGATTCAGAATTGTGTAAAATTTGTGATTTTATCTGTAAGTTTTGAAACATCTTGGCTCATATTTATAGCTACAACAATGTGCAAGCTTGATATATATATATGCCACAAACTATGCTGAGAATTTCTTAAAAGATTATGCTATCTATGATAGTCTTAACCACATTGCAAACTTATCTTTATTCAGAAATCAACATTAGAAACAATCAAATTGGGAGCTGTCAAGATGGCTCAGCAGTTAATAGCACTAACTGCTGCCAGTACCCACATGTCAGCTAAAAATCATTTGTAACTCCAGTTCCAGGGAATCCGACATCTTCTTCTGACCTCCTCAGGCACTGCATGACACAGGCACTCTTAGATACATGCAGGCAATATGCTAATACACATAAAATAAAAATAAAATATGTAATTTAAAAAAACGCATATAAATGGCTGAGTTGAGTAACTTTGTCAATGTTATGTAAGTGACTGGTCCACGTTGACGTGGGTGTGCCTAAATCTAAGGACTTACTGTGTCATTTAGGAAGCAGAATTAAGTACTCACAATTGCTTTGTTTTACTTTTCATTTTATTGCAATGAGCTAAAAATAAACCCATCACGTTGTTAGCTTATGGCAGCACTCAAACACTTGCCTGGTCCACTCTGTGCTTCTCAGGGAACTGCTACACAGTTAGAATGGCCAGTCTGAAGTCTGGAGCTTCATTGTCTCTGTACACTTCCACTATCAATTACATTTTTATACACTTGTCCACCACAAAAAGAAAAAAAAATAACATGATAGAGCTGAAACTAAAAAACAGTTTGACATTCTGTTTCCTGACTCATGTGTCCTTTTGACTGCAATCCTTCCTTCCTCACCACCTAACATTACTTTTTTATTCTAATGTACTTTCTGTTACTGCAATAAAACACTGAACAAAACCAATTTTGGTCGGGGGGGTGTGGTCATTCCCCCCTTACAGGTCACAGCCCATCACTGAAGGAAGCCGAGGCAGGAGCTCGAGGACCTCCAGGAACCTGGAGACGGGAACTGAAGCAGAGACTGTGGAGGAATGGTCCTTACTGGCTCGATTCCAGGCTCATGTTCAGCTACAGTCTTTATACAGCCCAGGCCCACCTCCCCAGGGATGGTACTGCCCATAAGCAACTGGGCCCTACTACATGGACTAGCCAATAAAATGTGCCCCAAAGTCATGTATACAGGTCTGATGGAGGAATTTCCTCAGTTTAGAGACCCTCTTTCCTAGGTGTTGTTTACAAAAAATAACTACCACATGATTCTTGGTCTCCTTTCTAAATGTTATGCTATACCTACACTTACAGCTGTTTATATATACATGTATATATTATAGGCTAGGATCCAGGATGAGGGAGAACATTTGGTTCATTCTTTCTGAGATTGAGAGATCTTGCTATTATACATTCTAAGTCCATTCATTTTCTTGAAAATTTCATGATTTCAGTTTTCTTTAGAGCTAAATAACAGTCCATGATATATATGGTTTTCATTATCCACTCATCTGTTGATGGGCAACAAAGCTGGTTCCATTTCCTTGCTATACAGGAACTAAAACCCAGTCAGTTAATGGCCTAAAGAACTGACTTTTCAGAAGAAGAAACACATATGGCCAATAACTCTTTTTTAAAGAGTTATTTCCTAGTCATCAGGGAAAGACAAATTGAAACTACATTGAGTTACTACTTTACTCCAGTCAGAATGACTATCATCAGGAAATCTGACAACAAATCCTGGAGAGGATGTAGGGAAAGAGGAACTGTAGTCACTGCTGGTGGGAGTGCAAAGCATACAGCCATTATGAAAATCAGCTTGGAAGCTCTTCAAAAAATTAAAAGAACTATCATGTGAGCTAGCTAGTTTACTTCTGGGCATTTACCCAAAACACTCCACGTCCATTGCAGAGATATTTGCAAATCCATGTTTATTGGTTCTCTAGCCACCATAATTTCTTTTAATGTCGAAATTCCCTCAGAAATTTCCAAAGGATTGTTGGGAAGCTCAAGTCAGATATAAAGCTTTTTCTCCAAATGCTAACTGGTACAATTTAGGTTGAAGAAGTTCTGCTAAACCTAACACAAGTTTTCTAAGGTAACGCACAACAAATATCTCCTAAGTACACTCTACTGGACACTGTTGAAAGGGAATTTTCTAATTTTCTCCCAGAATTTTTAGTACAGTCCTGAATTATCTGACTCAAACTGGTTCTATTTACCAATTCACTACCAGACAAAAAAATATAAGGATATCAAAACAAGATAGTCTAAAAATAGCATTCTGTAGACTTCACATGCAAATCGGGAATATTTATGACAAGAAAAAACAGAAATGAGTAACGAGCACACAGACTGAGGGGGAAGAGAGAGGGAGGCGGAGCAAGACAGCAACACAAGGCCCGCACACTATTCCTTCCTGGAGATCAGCACAACTCATCTATCATCACCCTTCCCACCCTGGTTTCCAAATTCGTCATCCTTACCTCCAGTCATCCTTTGAGAGGTTGATCAAAATATTCATCTCCTCATCTTCCTGCAGAAGGCGGTAGGCTGCACTCAAGTGGTGGTTTTCCAGGACAGATCTATCATTGTACAGAATAGCTGGATCAGACCTGCACAGGGAGCCAAACAAACTCCTTCAGTTGAGATTCCATCAGCATTCTCTGACAGGCTACAGGCTGCCACTCTTTCCTATGTTTAGAAGTGATCTTGTTTCCACACTATTTGGATAAACAAAGACTCAAACTAAACATTACAAAGTATCGTTCGATCTAGGTAGGATATTTTCTTATTAGTAGATGTGTGTAATATGTGACATCCAGTTTGAGCACCCTGAAACCTGCTTTGTAGCCAAATATCTATTATTTGGACTAATGGCAAAAGTGATGCTTTAAAATGCTAAGGGTGGTAAACTTGTACTTTCTGGAATGTCCTTTTAAAAATCTGACTCAGTGAATTCACTGGTTTATTTGTTTTAGTCATGCAGTCATAATTCTCTAAGTACACAGCACCTGGTGGGCACTGTCTACAAGCTGCCTCTGCTAGAAACTTGACCTTAAATAATTTCCCATAGGAAAAACACAAAAGGATATACTTTTCATACATCCTCAAAGGCTATCCTGTGATTGAATGTTACCAAACACAGGATATATGCTACTTTAGTGTCTCTAATTTAATGAAAGTTTAGGCTATTAGAGCCCATTATTTTCTCATCTGGGGACTGAGTCTGGACATGTGAAGTGGCTTCTTAGAGACCCAGAATGACTGAGTTGCAGGGTGCAGATGGAGGTGTGGTCTTCTGGCAGCAGGGCTAATACCCCTAAGATAAATCCTCCCTCAAACTTTGGGATGAATCTAGTATACCTTACATAGAAGGCTTAAGAGTTCATCTGTCAAAGAATGAACGACTTAGTCATACAGTTTTCTAAGCAGATGTACTGAGCTCAGATGTACTGGACAAAGTTTTGTTGAAGGCCGATGAGTTTAAATTCATTCCAAACCAAGTTTAACTAAACCCAGTGGGATTTTTCCACTGCTGTGGAGAGAATACAAGACATGTAAATGCACTTTGACAGACTCTCTTTTGCTGTTGGTAAGTTACATATAAACAGATGTGTGTTTTGTGGCTCCTTTTATCCCCCTGTCATTCAGTAGTTTTCTAACAAGTTGAGATCCTGGTCTCTGGGCTTGGGCAGGTGTGAGTCCTACAGTCCCTGTCCTCAGAGCAAAGCTTCCACCCAGTGTTCTCGGGAGTTCCTAGTATTTAGAAAGCTTAGAACAGAGCTCAGACCACTCTGAGGGATGGGATGAGAATTAGAGAAGAGCTTGAGTTCTCTGGTGTGCTCTGATTCCCGTTGGCATCCCCTTCTGAACACACAGCAGACAACACTATCTTCATTTCTGTATCTCATAATCACATGTTGAGTTCATGAGATATATGTAGGTTATTTTGACCACAAATCCATCAGGAGCACACATCTGCTTGTTCAAGTGAAAATGTCAAGTGTCTTTCTCCAAATCAAGGCTTCTCTAGGTTTTTATATCAAAGACTGATTAACCTACTGTGAGATTCTTCCTCATTCAACATCACAGTCTTAAGAGGCAAGTTTTTAGGTCAAGAGAGAAAAGATAAGGTTCAAACTAAGTGGAAATGACAGTTGACTCTCACTGTTTCCTTGGAATAAATAGGGATAAATCCAAAGACACCAAAATTAACTACTCATATCTGCTATGGATTGGAGTCAGGCACTTGGATCCATGTTTAATATCACCAAAGAAGCTTGTGTTTACTAGTATATCAGTAAGGACACACACCAGGGAGTCAACATGGGAAAATCCACACCCTGTGTGCTGTGCCGGGGAGCTCTACAGGCACAGGACGGAACAAGAGATCAAACCAGAGAGGAACAGAATAGTATCACAGAAGAGCATCTGCCAGAAACCCCAGACCCAAGAGACAATTGTTGGCTTATACAGAAACCTCCGCAAAATCACTTGAACTTAGTGGCTTAGAGCATGTGACATCTAGGGCTCTATGCAACCTGCACCCATAGCTCTTTGAAGCTGGCATAGTACACAGAGGACATACATGAGTAATGAATGAATGCTGTAATAGAGAAGAAAAGAAAATCCATGTCAGATCTGAATAAAATATGAGGAATAGCAGCAGGTGGCTTTCTAAATGCTCTGTGTTCACTGAAGTGAGCCAGGCTCATCTCTTGTTTATAAATTCATCTTTACAGAACTTAAAGCAGAGGAACCACGCAAAAGGAAGGTGACAAGGCACACCTCACTGACTTCCAAAACCCTATCTCTGGCCCCTCCTGCCTCCTCTCCAAATGCTTCAACCTCCTCACCGAGTCTGAATGTGGAAATTGTTGGTGGTTCCAGTATGTTCATAGTCATGGATGGCAGCTGAAAAGATTATAGCAAAGATCTCCAGCTCCGTCAGCCAGTTCTGAAAGGGAGATGACACAGCAATCAGATAATCTGTCTCTTCCTCACAGTCCTCAGCATGCTGACAGTACGCCCACAGTGCTGCCTTCCCACCCTGCAGCTGTACACTACTGCCAAACAAGTTCTTACACACAGACAGAATGCAGGTTTTCCTCATTGAGGAGACTGTGGGACTTGTGGTTTGAAAACAACATGCAAGGTTAAAAGAGCTATGACTTTCAGCTGACTCTCAAGAGGTCGGTGACAATCAACATGAAGAACTTTTAAAAGTCCTCATCCAATCTTCCTCTAATTTCAAAATAAAATCCCTCCGGTTCTCTCTCCTTTCCTCTCCCTCTCCCTCCCCCACTCCCGCCCTGGGAAGCTAGTTCGTCACAATACCATTTTGCTTTCATACACAGAGTATTTAAAATGTCAGCACAGTGCCATGTATGAAGAGTACAGGAAAGCGGATGTCTACTACAGGGTGGGTAGACACATGAAAAAAGGTCAGATTTCAGCCTTGTGCAGACTGACGTCTGCAGGGACCAATCCCCTCACACCACTGATGGTGCCTATGGCTTAGCAGTTTGTCAAGTCCATCCACGGGCCAGAAGAGTTAGCATCACCTGGAACTTTGCTACAAATACAAACACATTCTTTGGCCCTAACCTCTGGATCAGAATCTGTAAATTATGGCTCAGTAATCTGTACTCAATTTTTCCAAATAATTCTGAAGTACATAGGTTTTTGAGAACCGTTGAGATGGTGGAAATTCCCGTAAATGAGAGTCACTGAATGGACTCTGTGGGTTCATGAATGCTTCCCATCATCAATTGAATAGCCCTTGCTTAGACCCCAGGGCACCCACAACATAACCTTCATGCCTCACAGGCAACCCATTTGAACCCTCTGCCCAATTCTGTTGCTAGTTCAATTGATGTTCACCACAGTCAGCATGGTTACTGCAACCTATCTTTTGACTAAGTTGCGATTATAACTTTGTAATTAGGTGTGACAGAAACCGATAAAATATGAACAATAAAGTATGAAATTGATGTTTCTATCAAACATAAGTTCAGCCACTGAAAGCTTTGCTGTCAAAACGTGTGTGAACTGCAAACCCACAGAAAGCAACTGCAGAAATTTAGTCACCATGGTTTGCTTCATGAGGAATTTTGGATTCCCATTTCACTGTAAACAAAGAGAAGTCAAAATCTTATATCAGGTCAGGGATGGTGGAAGATAAAAATAAGTGCCCAAGTCAGCCATATCAGACAAGAGCCTAGGGTCTGGATTTAGAACAATTATATAATATATATTTACATGATGTAACTTCATACAAAACGATTTAAAATATATGTACACATTTTATGGTTCCCCACTTTAACCATTTCTTTAAAATAATTATTTACTCATCAACTATGGAGACTCCTGAGGATTACTGCTTCCCTTGAGGATGGGGAAGAGGAAACTCTATGGATGGCATGCAGCCTGTGAGAGATTAATTCATGGTAAGAGAATGACGATCATGACGATAGCCTGAAGGAAAGAAAAGTACTTTCGAAACTATTTCTAACAAATAGCTGCTTGCAATGTCAGAAAATTCTTTGGCATACTCAGTAACACACCCCAAAAGCACAAATGGAGATACAAGGAACAGAAAGACAAAGAGGGACAAAGCAGACTAGAGGGAAATTATCAGAAGAGATGAAACGAGATGGATGAGGGTCAATGGGATGGCTCCCAGGGTAAGAGTGCTGACAAGGCCCAGGGACTGGATTCTATCTCTGGAACCCACATAGTAAAGGGTCCCTGACTTCCACAGATGAGCCATGGCACAGCCCCTGCCAAATAAAGAAGCAAGCAAACAGATAAATGAGAGAGAAATAAGGAGCAGGAAAGCTGAAGCCATCTTTGGACAGGCAGCAAGGAGCCCCTCCTCACCCCCTCACAGCAGGAAGGCTCGCAACGCAGCAGGCCTGTCCTGGGTACTTTAAAACAAACAAACAAACAATACTTTCTGTTATCTGAAAGCTTCCTTCATTTACACAATGCATATTGATGATATCCCTGATCATCTCTTCCTTCCACCTGCCCCAGTGCCCCCCTTCTGTCTCTCTCAACTTCATATCTTCTTTATTTTTTAAATTTTCATTTATTTTAATTTTAGTTCATGTATATGAGTGTTTTGGATGTGTGTATGTAAGTGTACCTCATGCATACAACGCCCACAGAGGCCAGAAGAAGGTATCAGATCCTGTGGAACTGGTGATAGAGACCCTGGAACTGAATTGGGGTCCTCTGTGAGAGCAGTCAGTGCTCTTAGCTGCTGAGCCATCTCACCGGCCCCTTTGTCTTCTTTTTACATTTAGAAACTTATGTAGCTCTCATACTTCTATATAAAGGAATTCGATGTACAGTTAATAACCCCAATTTACAGACTGAGAAACTGAGACCAGGGGAGATTCAGGACCCACCCAAAGTCACACAGCTGGGCAAGTGACAAGTCATACAATATAGCTCCAGAATTTTCCTCTATAGCTGTGCCTTAAATTCCTTTATACTCTGTGTTCATTTAACTTTATGTAAAGTTATGTAGTATATTATACTACACCTTTTCTTAATATTGTTCATGTATATCATATACATAGTTCTATTTTTTATATTTGGATAAAGGCTCTCACACAACAGTCCACGCTATTCTCAAACCCGCTATGTAGCCCAGGCTTGCCTTCAATTCACAGCAATCATTTTTAGCCTTGCAGGTGCTGAAATCACAGGCCTGCATCTCTGCTACAGGCTGCGTTAATGTCTTTTCTTCCCTAGAACTCTGTTGCCATGTATCTGCTCCTGAACTCCTCTACCCACCCCCTTCGCATGTGTCTGCTCTAATCTCATGGGAAGTCAATGTCATGCTTTAAATTAAGATTGTAGATGGGATTTGGCATAGCGTCTAAGCAAATCCGAGTCACAGAGCATCAGTCCAGGCAGTAGAAAGCCTCTAAATGACTAGCTCCCAGATCACAAATATCAGAGATGTTTTCTTCCTACCCAAAATACTGACATGGCCTTTCTTGGTTATAATTTAACTTCTAAGAATCCACAATGAGCGATTAAACAAGCATACAGCAAAACCAGTGGTACCTCTGCAATTCATTTGAAAACTCAGGCTTTACAACAATCAGTACGACAAAAACAGTGTTTTCCAGGGAAAGGCAGAAGAAAGACCTGAAACAGTTTCACAGAAAAGGGGCAGCAAAATGAGCCTTGAAGATTGGCAGAGCATGAAATGGATGTGGACATTTTCAGAAGCGGCCTGTCCATCTTGAGTAATGAAATGAGTCCCTTGACTGGAGAGAGACTCAGGGCTGGCCGGGGCCTGGCAATGCCGGGGGTTACAAGCATACGTGCTTGGGCATTTTTCCTGAGAACTGATGAAGCTGTGTTTGAACTCGGCATAGGATACTGCGCACAACAGACACTACCCAAACGCTGAACAGATGCGCTCAAGGCACAGATGTACTTTTCCTTTTATCTTTGCTACAGTGCCTTCAAATACGCACTCATGAAGATTCTGAGGTGCCAGGGGCTCTTTTTCACCAACGACATTCCAGATTCGTAGCTAAATAGCGTGTCTTAGAAGTCAGACCTGGGGTCAGCCTGGCTATGTTACTGTATTAGTTTTCTGTGGCAATCACAATAAAATAGCACAAAAATTATTTTGTTAAGAGTTTCAGAGACTAGAAGTCCAAGAAAAAGATGCAGCAGGGTTGGTTTCTCTTCTTGCCTTGACTCTCAGGTGACTGCCCACTTGCTACGCACCCGTCTTACTTTTTCTCTTTGCATGTGCAGATCTGCGGCTTCGTCTCTCTCACCAGGCTTTGGGGTCTGCCATATGAATTCATTTTTACCATACGTCCTTTGTAAAAGAACATCTCTTTAATTTTGGTCACATTTTGAGGCACCAGGGGCTAGGACTTCAATGTATAAATGTTCTTAATATTTTATTTATTATTTTCATTTATGTGTATGAGTATACTGCCTGCATGTGTGTAAGTGTACCCATGTTGTGCCATACCCAAGAGAGTCAAAAGAGGGTATTGGATCCCCAGGTATTGGAGTTATGAATGGCTGTTAGCCATCATGTGAGTGCTGGGAACCAAACCCAGATCCTAATCTCTAGGAATAAGAGAATATGCTCTGAAATATGTTATTTCTGCTTGTGGGAACAATCACAGATACTCCACAATTTACCGTGGGGTCACATCTTTATAAACCTATCCTAAATATAAAACACTGTAAGTCAAAAAGATTTAATTCACTTGATGTGCTGAATACCTAGCTCAGCCACACAGTGGGGTGTACATGCTGCTTGTTTCCCCTGGGACTACATGGCAGAATGGCGGCAAAGATCAGGGCACCACCAGACACCCCAAGACAACATCTGCCCCAAGAGACTAGCCCAGAAAAAGATGAAAACCCCAAACTCAAAGTTTAGTTTCAACTGGATTCATGTTCATTTTGCACCTTTGTGAAGCCATGGGTTGAACCATCACAAGTTTACACATAAGAAGCCAATTCACAAACATTTCCACACTGAAGGGCTTTCTCTGAATTAAGGTCTCACACTACCAATATTTTCTCTCTCTATATATGTGTGTGTTTGATAAATACTGATGTTTTCAAGCTTATACATTTTGAATACTGAGCTGTGATTTTCCATATTTCACTCATTAACCAAATGCATCACCTCTGTGTTCTTTTAATATTCTTTTCTATTTTCCTATTGAACTTCTGTCCACTTTGTTTATTTATGCAATTTAGAACTTAACGTTTCTTTTGATTCATTTCACCAAGTTCTTAGTTCATTAGTCTATGTTTTTTTACCTTCTAGAAGTTTTAAACTTCAGTATTTTTAAATTAATCAATATTTTATTGTAAAACTCTTGTGTTTTATTTCAGAGTTCCCAGGCTGGAAAGATGGCAAAGTGGGTTAGAGCACTTGTATAAGCATGAGGACCTGAGTTCAGATCCCAGCACACTCTGAAAATCTGGGCATGGCCATACGTGTCCACAACCCCAGCACTAGGGTCAGGGCCAGGGTGAAAACAGGAGTGCCAAGACCTTCCGGCTAACCAGCCTAACTGAAAATAGAGAGCTCCAGGTTCAACGAGAGACCCTGTCTCAAGGGAACAAGGTGAAGTGTGATAGAGCAGGACGTCCATGTTCTCTTTTGCTCTCCACATGTACAGAGGCACTCATACCTGCAAAGACACACAGATACAAATAACACACAGATATATGTAAATACAACACACATATACACATACACACAAAACACACATGCACACATACACCACTTACATATATACACATGCACACATACAACACACACATATACACATAACATACTTATACACGGATAGACACAACACATACATGCAAACATGCATAGAACATGTGTTTATGACACGTATACACACAACAGACAGCATATACACATACACACATGCAAACATACATATAACATGTGTTTATGGCACATATACACACAACAGACAGCATATACACATGCATACATACATACATGCACATGCAACATACTCATACACACATCCACAGATAAACACAACACACTCATACATGCTCAGACATACACAATAGACACAGGCACATGTAACATACATATATGCACATAAAGACACATGCACATGAAAAAACCTCTTTTCCCTTCTTCCTTCCTCCCTCTCTCTAAACCGCCTTCTTTCCCTCTTCTCCAGCCCTGCCTTTCTCTTTCTTTTCTGGCAGAGCTCAGACAGGTGTGGAACTTTTGATCCTCCTACCTCCACTCTGTGGAGCCGGGGTTACATGTATGTAACACCACACCTGTCCACTCTTAGTTTTTATGGGATCATATCACCACCCTATCTAGAACCCATCAGTGTGTTCTCAACACCCTTGCATAAAATGGAGACTCGTTACCCAGGCCTATAAAGCCAGACCTGATCCAGCTCTTCCTTTCCTCTCGAACCCCATCTCCCATTACTATGGTCTTCACATACTTCCCCCATGCGCCTGTCTTATTTCTGTGAAATGCCACCAAGTTGTTCTCTCAGAAGGTCCTTCTTCCAACAGTACTGATTTTGTGAGCCTACATTTCAGGCCTCAGTGTGGCTACAGCTGACAATCACGGTGATCTCCACTTGAACATTACCTCTGGAAGACCAAGGCGTCTACAGCCCAGCTTTTTAAATGATACCCTGCTGTAATACTCTATAGAGCCTTACTGGTGCTTTCTTGTTTCTCTCTTTCATAGAATGTGAAGTTCTATAGGATCACCGAGGAACCCTTCTCCAAGTCTCCGTTCACCCATGCTCCTGTATCTGTTGTGACTTGGAATGGTTTGTAAGCAACAGAAATGACTCATCAGAGCTCTGGAGGTTGGGAAGTCCAAGGTCAAAGTGACAACTGATTTGATTTCTGATGAAAGCCCATTTCCTATTTATAAAAAACTTCATGTGATTTCACATGGCAGAAAGAAGGAAGGAGATTTCAGTTTCCTTTGTAAGGGCACCAATCTGATTCCTATGAACGCTGCCTCAAGACCCCATTACTTCCCAAAGATCTCACCTCCAAATACTATCACTGTAGCATCCTTTTAAAAATACGTAGTACATAGCAAGTGCTCAATAAATATTTGGATGTATATTTTGAGATTGGTAAATTCTATTGATTTGTCTACTTTTTTTCTTTTAAAACCATCTGTTTTATTCTGATGGCTTTGTCAATAGTTAATATTAGTTAAGTAAAAGCTATCTTCTTGATAAAATTGTTTCTTTCCAAAATCACCTTTTTTAACACAACAAAATATATGTATTATATTAACTTTTCTCTCAGGTTATCAAAGTACACATTAAAATCCTTTCTAGAAGGGCATTATTTGCATGGATCACAGGACTCACGCATGCTAAGCAAACACTCTACCACTAGGCTGTGACCCATTCGATTCACGTGAATTTTTCTTAGCATTGTTTGGAGGAAAATTTCCTTCTATATAACACAATGGTTTCACAGTTACAACATTGTACATGACCCTCTCATTTACATATTATATTTTAATCCTCTGATTTAGTGTTTTTTTCAGTTTTGAAGTTCTTTATATGTAATTATACATTTTAAGCAGCTGAGAATGTTCTTTTCTATCATATGTATTAATTTCCATTATTTAGGCAGCATTTTACCAAGGTCTCGTATTCAGTCTAACAATTTGTGGTTGGTTATTTCATTTTTCTAAAGGAACTCATCTTAATGTTTCCAAATTTTCTCGTATTTCAGCCTTTTGAAATATCACACTGCATTCACTGAGAAATTCAGCTAAGAAATGCTCACTGGCGACAGTGTGGACGTATCTCACTCAACCGTGTTTACATGGCTCAGTCTGATTAAGCCATGTTTTCGTGGGTCTGTCATTTAGTATGGCTTTTCATCTGGGTTTCTGATAGAAATCTTTTACCAAGTCCAATATGTTCTCTCTGTAGTGTTTCTGTAGTTTTAAAAATGGCTTCATAAATAACATTTTTTTCAGAAATAAATCTTGTAATAGGAATGAAAACATGATATGGGTTTTGGAAAATTCTATAATGTTCCACTAAAAATACTTTCTAAATATTTTGAGCTTCCTTTGTGAGAAAAATAGTACTTAGTATTTTTGATATCTTATTTCTGGCTGTCCAAGAACCACTTTAAGGATAAATATTTTTCTCTCTTTCAGAAATGTGGAAATCTGGCATGAAGTCCAATGTAACTTATCTACATCCAATGTAACATATCTACCGAGTGATGAGCACAGATTTGTATACAGGGCATCAAGCTCCACAACTCATTCCCTCTCTGTTCAAATTTAATTCAATGAGATTTTGGACCAAGTCATTCACTATGCAGAAAGATGGCTGCATTTGTGGCTAATTGATAACCATACCTAAAAATATCCATCTTGATATCCATACGGAAGGAAGGGTATTTCGAAGTACAAAGTCATACAGACCTGGGTTTTGGGGGGGTTTTGTCACTAACATCTATGTCTGTTTAAATGAATGGCTTACACATAGGTAAAGGAGGCCCAGGAGGCTGGCTCAGTGGATGAAGGTGTTTGCTGCCAAGCCTGATGGCCCAAGTCAGTCTCTGGCACGGTAGAACAAGGGTAAAGACTCCCACACGTTGTCTTCTAACCAACACAGGCACACTGTGGCACATGTGACCTCTCCCATAACCCACACATAAATAAAGAAATGTGCTAAAAACTTTAAGAAGCTAAAGGCACAGATAACCAAGTTGAATAGGTTAGTAAATACAACAGATTACAGAACACATCCAAAACCATGTAAAGAGTTAAAAGAAAGGCCCATAATAAAGACACTTCAAATGACTGGAAGTAAAGATTGACCCTTAGGTTAAACACACACACACACACACACACACACACACACACACACACACACAAATAACATATGAATAGCCTGGGGCTGGAGAGATGGCTCGGTGGTTAAAAGCATTTACTGCTCTTGCAGAGGACGCAGGTTCAGTTCCCAGTACCCACATAGTGGCTAACACCCATCTGCAACTATAGTTCTAGAGGATCTGATTCCTCTTTTGGCCTTTGCAGGCATTGCACGCACATGGTACATTTGCATACACGCAGGCAAAACACTCACACAAGTAAAATTAATAAAAACTTTTAGAGACGTTTTAAAAATTGAAATGTTCTGTATGAAATACACAGAGTCAAAAAATAAAAAGAAAAAAGAATTTACTTACATTTTCTAACAGTCAAAGATTGTAAAAAACACATAATTGATCATTACAGGTTGATCATGAGCCAACACAGAAACTAGTTAACTGCATTACTCTGAGTTAAGAAAATGTCTGAGAACTCACAAAAGCTGAAAGTGTCAACAGATTCTGAAAATCTACTTGTATGTGGGAAAAAAGGCTATAAAAAGAGTAAACTTTAAAAAAAAATGAATAGCCAGTGTTTTTTTTTTTTTTTTTTTTAAAAAGACCTAGTAATTTAAGCCACATATGACTTGGGGTAACATGGTTGCCCAGTCTACTGAACATAATTTCAGAACGTGTGAATATCATTGTTAATTGATCATGGCAAGAGGTGAGCAGAACCACTCTCAGTATTCAATAGTATATATTTAACTCTAGTAATTGTATCTTGATCAGTCATATCTTACTAACAGTAGTCATCACAACCAGAGATCTATTTCAGTAAGTCCAGGAGGAAGAACTTCAGGCAATGGAGAACCTCACAGCTCCCCTTAGTAATTAGGTGACTCTTGGGGAACAGAAAGTTCACAGAGCAATACATTCATCTAGGACTCTCCTCTTTAGATCCAGATAAAAATGACCCCAATTAAAAAAAAAAAACTCCAATGAAAAAGTCACCATTGAATACCTGTGTCACTAAGAGTCCCTGTCTCTACTTACTGCCACTCCCGTCTTATAGAGGAGGTAATGCACCGTCTGTGTGACATCGGCAGCATGCATCAGGTTGTGGTAAGGATTTTTATGCTTGCTGTACCCCACTTCCAAGGCCTCCACAAATGAGACAAGTGCAGAAATGGGGATCTGAAAAAGAGAAAAGTAAGCTTCATTCAGTGAGGACCCAACTGCTTTAAGATCTCTGAGGTCTCCTTCTCGCTCCTTTATCACATGAGGAAATCACAATTTTCGTGGTTAACAATTTCACCAGATAGACAGATAATTTGAAAGTCTCACATGAGGTTTCTGGTTGAGGAATACTCAGTCTTACAAACTGTTCTTTGCTACTCAACCCAGGCAAAAGCACTTTGTCTTATTTACTTAAAAACTAGTGATTTTTAATGTACATGTAGAAAACCAAGTTACTGTTGACTACTACAACTCTCTTTCTTTGTCCTTATCTGTCTTTAGTCTTCTTTCCCGACCCCAAGTGGGAAGAGGTGCTACACAAGATGCTAAACGGTATCATAAACAACACTGAGGGGCATAAAAATAGTACTAGTAGCTCCCACAGTTTATGGACTCTTTAACCATTCATAACGTTACTAGCAGAGACCTTCAAATCATGTCACCAATTGCACAATATCAACTAATAAATAAAAAAAGCACAACCTGTTCCTGTTCTCACATATACAGACCATCCCATTGGGGGTTTCTTTTTTCCCCTCATGACACCTTTAAAAGTACATGATTTCTAGGAAGTCATACAGGTGGCAAATCATTTTATAACTTGAGATTTTTGTGTGCTTTACATTTTCCTTCAAGTAGATGAGGTATGCTTGGTAGTACCTATTCATTTCTTAGGACGAAAGACTTGACTATTTTCTTAGAACTATCAGTACATTGGGATAGTATTCCCAACTGGATCTGGATTAATTGCTTTTAAAACTCAAATGTATAGAATATGCATTGCTTGCTTTTCCATAGAGCAGAGTGAAGAAGTACTGCAAAAAATTGTGTATAAAATAAGAAGAGTCTGGAGATATAATGGTGAAAGTTTTCTAAATCAACGTTATGGTTTAGGATAAATTATACAGTAAAAGGCTGGGTACAGGGGAGAGGGTACATGTCCCTAGAGGCTAAAAGTCAGATTCATGAGAAAACTAAGGAAAATGCAACTATAATAACTATACTGGTCTTCTTTCACAAATTCATCCTGCTAATCACTAGTAGAGCTTTTTAAATAATTAAGTATGTCCTTGGAACCGAGTGTGATGGCTCATGCCTATAACTACAGTACTCAGGAAAGACGCAGGTGGATCATCACAAATTCAAGGCCAGCCAGAGATACATATTAAGATATTTTCTTACAAAGCAAAAATAAGAAAGAAGAAGGGAGGGAGGGAGGGGGGAGGGAAGGAGGGAGGAAGGGAGGGAGAAATAAATGCAAGAGATGAATTCGTTATCACTTTTCAAAATTAAGGTCAGATACCTGGAACCTCAGGTTGCTCTTTGGAAGTCTGTGAGCCAGTGAAATGGTATGTATGCATAAGGCCTTTGTTCCAAGAAAAGGATCTCTAGGATCCACACTCTCGTGCAGGTTTCTAACGCAGACACAGTGAGGGACATAAGAGTACTGCCATAAAGTATTTATGGTTGTGTAAGAAAAATATGCTTCAATGCATTACTCCTTAGAAAGTGATAAAACCTCAGTCTGTCCAGAGAAATCAGGGATTTCAGAACAACCTACATTTTTCAGGCTCATCCATCCAAGCGAGAAATCTGAGGAGATGAGGCCAAAAGACATAGAAGAATACACAGGTCCCCTCAAGGACTGGCCTGAACAGAAGATGACGCATAGTGTAGTGGTAGAGGGACTGACCCTGGAGACAATTCATGCTCTTTAAAGTAAAGAATTAATTTGAAACATGAGTGGCTGGGAAATATCAATGGTCTGTCAAGGTGATAAGTGGGAGCATTTGTCTGAACAAGCCATGGGGTGGGGGGTTTGTTTATAGAGCCTGCTGTGCTTAGTCTGTCTCCATTACTGCCCCTCTGACAGGACTGTTCAATAACACACATAGTTATGCCAAAATGAGATCGGAGAGCAGCGCCTGTGGGGCTCAGCTACCTCAAACAGTGCTTTCAGGAAGATTGGGCTCCAACCTGCTTCTTCAGTCTCTGCCCTCCATCAAGATCTACCAACCAATATATAGAGAGAGGTACCCTCCAAGAGATACTCCAAGTCTCCCACAATAGTCTCCTATCTATTTAAGAGGATTCCCCTGGTCTTACCATAGAAATCACACACGGATTGACAAATGTGTGCAGTTTATCTATCTTTTCCATAAGGTACTGACCTTAAAACGGCTGATTAGATCATAGCGTGTGAGCAATTCATAGAAAATGAATTTCAATGCATGATCTCCGCTGGCCTCATTGAGGGAAAAGACATCAAAGGACCATTTATCCACATCCTGCAGGACAGAGCAGGGAGAAAGCACCTATTAGTTCACATCACCCACACAGCCACCACTCTCCCCACTTCTGAGTCTTCCCTGCAGAATGCACCTGTGATTCAAGACGCCCTCAAATACTTTTCAGTGTGGTGTTAGTATATAAACATTTACTGTTAAAAATTAAATATTTTTATTACTTAGCAGCAATAGACATGATTTATTGATGGCATTATTGATAGTCTTTATGAAAAATAATTTATCCTGAAAACAACTCTTTTGAAACATTTTGTTTATTTATTTATCTTATGTTATGTGTACGAATGCATTGTCTACATATATGCAAGTGCACCCATGTCGTGCAATGCCTGCTGGGACCAGAATAGGCATTGTCAGCTCCCCTGGAATTGGAATTAAGGATGGCTGTGAGCCAACATGTCAGTGTTGGGAACAGAACCCCAGTCCTTGCAAGAGCAGTCAGTGCTCTTCACTGCTAAGCCATGTCTCAGTCCCTGTGAAAACTCTTAAGTGGTATTATTAATTACATTAAAAAATACTTCTATTGATTCAATTTGAGAATCTCATATAAGGCATGCTGGTCATTTTAGGCCCCTCCTCTTATCCTACTCGCCCCCAACTTCATATCCTCTATTATGATTTTTTTCTTTTCAAGGGCCAAAATGGAGTCTAATTTATGTTCCTCAAATGATTTTGTGTGCGAGTCTGTTCTTTGAGGTCTGGTCAATCTACCAGGCATCACACCCTTTCTCATTTTACAGATGAGAAAACTGAAAGCTACCTAATTTTCCAAAGGCCCATTGCAAGTAAGGGTGTGGGACATAAGTCGGAAAAGGACACAAAAGTTCTCACACTAACACCTCCAAGGCTCAGGCTCTTTCCATAGACACATCAGCTACCACTGCTGAGTTCATAGCACATCCTTCCTCTAAGTTATGTCCAACCATCAGCACTAACTAATGACTTCCTCTTAGTCCACAGTTGATACTGTTATTTCATTTAAGAGTGCTCAGAAACATGTATAAAGTTGAATATAAAGTAGAATGCCACTAAACTTTAAATGTCTGAACTAAAACCAGAAAAAACATTCATTTCATGAGACAGAAAAATGTTAACATCTCTGCAGTTACAAATACAGTTGTTGAAAGAAGCAAATGTAAATGAAAATGTCAAAGTTAAACTAGACACATGCCTTACATGCCATCCATGAAGTTTTTATTAGTTCACAAACAGCCACTCCAGGACACATGTAAACATTATTGTATGTACCTTTGACATAGCAAAATCAGCCACTTGTGGACATAATAAGCAAAAGTAGTTTAGATAGTAGCTAAAGCAACAGGCATTTGGCTTCCTTCTCACACTATGAGTCTTAACCCTTGGCAATGAAGGCCCATGAAAGACCACAAAGACTACAGGCCAGAGGTTGGACAGTACCTTGGCTATCACACATGAAAGACTCTTACCCCACAACTCACTGCATCCTAAGGCAATCCTGCCATCCCCTCTAGTCACACCTAAATATTCCAGCCATCAAGTTCAACACGAAACCACTGAGGGCTCTCTCAGTGAAACCAGGGCATAGGAAGGCCATCATGCAAAGGAAAAAGTCCCAAAGGAATCGCAATTGAATTGTTTCAATTTAAATGTAGTGATAAACTCACTTCCTTCATCAAAATTCTCTTTGCATCAAAATAAAGAAGTCATGTGAAGTATTTAAACACATTCCAAAAATGTCCCAACTTTAAAAAAAGCTGTTACTTTCCCCTAGTGTCAGAGAAGACAACTTCAGAGAGATGAAGGATCAAATGTCACATAGAGATAGAACCAGTTAACAGTCCCACTGGCCATCCCTCATGATCTCATGCTGACAGATGACACTTGTGAACCCAGTCAATCTGTTCCTTCCCTAAATGCCCATCAAGGGCCCAGGCCATAGATACCAAGTTCAGTTAAGACTTACCAACACTCTGGAGCTTTATTTCAGTTGCTCTAACAGGACCACCATGAGTCACAGCCATTGTCTGATCCTTACTCCTGAAGAAAAGGTCACTGACAACTCAGAATTGGGAGGTAAATACAACTGGATGTTTTCCTTGGGCCTTTATTTCAGGGAAATCTTAACTGTGATCCCCCAATTTTAATGTTCTTCCAAGCCACTCAGGGGCTCACTAAAATGACTGGGGATGTTGTAGGACTCTGAAAGATCCTGGCCTAGAATCTGCAATTTAACAAGCACCCAATTTAACTGAATTAAGCCATTTTTTTCTCTTTTATCAAATTTTGCCCAAGGACAAAAATAGTGGGAAAACTTCCTGTTAGCATGACCTAAAGTAAGCCTGAACCTGCTCACTTCCTCTCACTTTAAATCTGGAGTTTATCTAAAAGGCTGCTTCCTGAGTCACAGGACAACTGCCCCTCTAAAGAAGTCCCTCCCGAATCTCCACAACCTCACTCCAAAGACTAGAGAAAATGAAATCAGAAGCTGGTATGTGCTGACTGGGAAAAAAACATAAAGAATGAAATACAACCCATTTAAAATTTAGAGTGGGTGGTTGTCAATTACTGTCTTATCTAGATGTCACTTATGCCTTGTATTTACATTAGTGGCAAAAGTTAAAATGGCATCATATAACAGTTATTTTAGTGAACTGAATTATCTTAGTCTCTAAGAAATTTTTCCATACTAGAAGAAATCAGTTATGGTTGACCTATGAACCCCCACCCGGAAGTGCAAATAACCGTTTCCCCAACAGGTATATAAAAAAGGAACAGAGACTCCATCCCTGTGCCTCTCCAACTTACCTCAGTGCATAGTCAATAAAAGGCAAGTGTGGAGAACTGGGAAAAGATTATACTGCAAATGGTTTTGAACTTCCACTACCAATAGAGAAAAGGCAGAAAGCAACAGTTTTGGCCTTAAGGCAAGCATCAGCAGTGCATGAGGACAGCCATTTGAAGTGAATGCTGATCCTGCTGTGAACAATCTAAGTACCTTCCATCAGGAAGACAACATATGTACTTCTGAAAATGTCTTCTTAAATGTCAAGTAGCAATTTCCACTTTTTATTTTTCACATATTGAAAAGAAATTTTGATTTGGAAGGAACACTCTCATAAATAGCTTAGTATCAACATACGTAGGCAGGTACCGAAGTCACATTTACATGACTTCCCATGGAATACTTGGCTCAGTGCAAGTCTTGGGAGAACAACAAGGTATCTGAAGGGGACAAGAGCTTTGGAGTGTACAGTCATGTCATGAAATATTATGGATGCAGTATGCTGGGAACACTGTGGTCAAGCCTCAACATGTCTCTGAATAATTCTGGTTTTATGTTTGTGTTCGTGGTAAAGAAATTAAAGATTAAAATATGCTTCTAATGTTCCTAAGACTCACTCAGTGTTTCAGATTCAATTATGAAAATCAATGCAATTTCATAGTGGGTGCTAGGAAACATCAGATCTCACGAAGCCATTTTGCTGATTAAATGGGAAACCTCACTGTAAATTACACTGATGGGCTGGGCATTAGTGTGGGGATGATGGCTTCTTACAGTGTCCATTCTTCTCTTAAGTAAAAACAAAGAAAATGAAGATAGTCAAAGGAGAAATGCACATCTGTATATTCAGGACCTCGCAAATGCAGCCAGTGAAAATCTGAGATGAGGAAAACCATGACTGAACAAGGAGAAAGAGGCCATGGAGCTTGTTCCTCACATGAAACTAATTAAGAAGCACTCACCCTCTCCAATTCCATGAATGGGTAATTTATTTTCTAAAGACATTATCAGTTTTCCATGCTTCAGAGAAAGACATGAGCAGAAGTCAAAATCCACAATGTCCCTGAACAAATGGACCAGTGCTAAGCACAGACATCATGTAATATCAACCATCCCTGGAACTTGCACAGAAAACTACCCTGAATCCAAGGTTGAATCCGGTTCAGAGAACATCACAAACATCCTCACACTAGTGAGTCTGATTCACACCTGCCTCAAGGATCACCTGTGTCAGGGCTTGTAAAGATGGTCTGCACAGTTTTAAGTCTGCCTGATTGGGAGTAATTCTATGGGAATCAGTCTATGTAAACTGAAGTCACATTTACATGACTTCCCATGGAATACTTGGCTCATTGCAAGTCTTGGGAGAATAACAAGGTATCTGAAGAGGACAGGAGCTTTGGAGTGTACAGTCATGTCTTGAAATATTATGGGTGCTTTGTGCTGGGAACACTGTGGTCAAGCTTCAACATGTCCTGAATAATTCTGGTTTTTTTTTCTCAATTATTTTTGGGTCTTATTTTCTTCATCTATAAAAGGGACTTGAATTGGGCAATGAGGTAATAAAATAATTACAACCAACAAGGTTCTTACTAAGGTTAAATATTTTTGCTATAATATACTTGATCTCCTGTAGCCTAAGATATATATGGACTTCATCATGTCAGATCAAGGTGTAAAACCAAAATCCACACAGAGTTTGACTTTTTATCCTCATGATGTATTGTTATGTATTGTATGTATTGTTGAGATTAGTGCATCTGTCTACCCTCATCAAAGAAACTTCTTTTTGCAGTAGACGGCAATTAACAAAGAGATACACAACTCATCAAGCTGATTAAATAAGAGACTACGGAGCGCTCAACCCTAAATGGGACATCTATATCACCCCTCTCCTCCCAAGGCTTAGGGATCATTGTGGAAGATGGGCCAGAAGAGCAAGAGGCAGTGAATGAAAAGGAAACAGCATTTTTTCCAGACACAACAGGACATATGCACATATAAACTCACAGAAGTTACTACTGCATGCACAAGGCCTGCACGACCTCAAGTCAGACAATAATCCTAGTAAGCGCAGCATGGAGATGGGCTGGGCACAAAGCCCCCTAGATGAGGAGCTATTAGTAACTGATAGAGGCTGAGAGAGGGAGATTCAGTTTTTTTTTTTAAGAGTTTGGGCCTTGGTCCATTGACCATGCTCCAGTGGATCCTATTTTGGTAACAGAAACTGGACTTAATGGACTTAAAAATAAGGACATAAAGTTGGTGGGGATGAATCTGAGAGGAGATATAGGGAGGTGAAAATGATCAAAACACACTGGATGAAATTCTCATAGAAATACTAATTTTAAATAATTAGAAGGATAAAGACTGAGAATATCATAAAACTGCTAGAACAAGAGAAGAAAAGAATAATGAAAGATTAAGAAAGCTATGACAGGAAAATGTACAATAAAGCCTTTTATATTCTAAGAACAAATTTTACTCTACTTGTATGAGGTACCATGGATGCTATAAACCTTTTAATTGATCTTACCTTTAAGGCTTCAATAACAGCTGGTGGGTAGCTCAGTCCAACCATGTTTGATGTCCGTCTATACATTCTGGCACAGTTAGAGGAGAAAACATGATGTAATAGCTGACACCAGTAATTAAATTTACACAACACAGTGACAAGCCACAAGAAATCTGATCATCTGGTTATCCAAGGAGCTTCAAATTTCTTAGAGGAATTTTTCAAAGTTACTCGGGGTTCTTTGTGATAAATTCAAAAGAAATTCAAGCAGCCCTAAATGCATGGACCACTGGAAATAAGATAAAATTAAGTCTATGTGTCCCAGGTTGGAAATTCAATGATTAAGTAGATGACCTGCTCTGCCAGAACTAACCCCTGGACAAAGGGAGGGTATGCAGTGTGGTATGTGAGCCTGGATGAAGAATCTCTGTGGGCAACCCATTAGAAATGCCTGCTCTCTAGAACTGCTAAGAGCAAGCAAGAAAATAGCACAGGCAGACTTTTACTTACCATTTCTAAATTTCTAAATATGTAACTGTGTGACATAGACTGTTAACAATTCAGTTTCGAGAGGCTAGCAAAACTGAAGTGTCACGGGGTTAGTCACACTCCTTAAAATAAGCTGTCCTCCCCTAGGTCAGCAAAGCACCACTGTTCTGCTTGGAAGGTGGATGTCACTCCCATATGTGAAAACTGGAGTAGAAGATGTCCTTTAAAAATGAGGCTGAACTCAGTCGTTTCAAATTGAAAAGAATGTTGGGCAAAGTGAAAAACCTGTGCTAAGGATGCCATGGAGATTAAACTGTGTACAGTTTTACATTTCTCATTCAGAGCTACCTGCTTCTATCTACCCAGAAACCGCAGTGTGTATAATGATGCACCTAATGGCACTGAAGGAAGGCTTCTGGTGATCGGAAGCTGGTGCTCTCTAACTGGTTTGACCATTGAATGACAATGAATTTCACCTTTACCTCTCCACAAATATTCCAGCCTGCACTGCATGGACGATGCTCTTGAATCTGGGCTTCTCCTCGCTCCTTCTGAGCATCATCCCCATCTGTCGTGTGAAGGTGGAGGCCAGCCAGTCCCGGACCTCAGAAGGTACAGCATCAGACTGAATGTCACTGAGCTCATCCTCTGTATCCAGAAGCCTCCTGAACATAAAAATCCATAACCAGGCCATTGAGACTGAATCTTAATTTAGAGTTCTCTGCTTATAATAGCTGCTCCTCCGTATCCCACCTGCAATACAGCTGCAAAGAAATGGAACTGAACGGAACACACACACACACACCACACACACACACACACACACACAAATCCAGGAGCACTTTGGCAAGGCCATGAAGGCTCATATTGGTATTTTGGATGACTCCTTTGACTAGGGTGGATCTGGCCTATTCCCCATGTGTTAAAAGCTAGGACCTAGCCAGTTACTACTGGGAGGTGGTAGAAACTTTTAAGATACAGGATCCACTGGGAAGTCTTTAGGCCTTCAGGTGGGTAAGATGACCAACGCTTCCTCCTCCTCCCTCTCTTCTGAACCATAAGGTGGGAAGCTTTGCTCTTCATACATTCCCATTATGGTATGTTGCTTAGTCACTGGTTCAGAAGCAATGGAACCAATCAATCACAGAGTGAAACCTCCAAATTGGCAACCAAAATGAACCTCTCCACTTTAGAACTTGATAATCGCAGATATCTGTTATGGTGAAGGAAAGCTGAGGAACACACCGAATGAAGAAACAAAGAAACAAGAAGAGTCAAACTCAGCTCAGCCTCCACTAGTGACAAACTGCAATTAAGAATGCAGTGTCCTGAATTCTTGAAGGCTGTGGAATCTTAGTGACGTGTAAAGTCTCCCTTTGAAACGAATTCACAGAGAGGCTTAAGAGGTTGATACAGTACCCACATGGCATTATTTTATTTTAAAAAAATCAATGTTTAAAGACTTTGTGAAGTATTACACAAATCACAACAAGTCCTCTGAAGCAATGATCTTAAATGATGCCAAGTGATATCTTTTTAACCTAATTGGATATAATAGAAACTTAAATTTCTAAATTCAAGGAAACTTTCCAAAGTAAGCCAGCTCTTTCTTTGAGCCCAATGACTTAGCCATCTGTGGCTGGGTTTTGATCTGTCTAACTTAATCATATGTCAGATCACCAGAAAGGAATATAAATAATCATGGTATATTAAAACCTAAAGTTGAGTTTCATATATACTAAGCCCTACTAAGAATAAGCAGCAAAAGCAGATAACAATGTAAAGGTATTTTTTGTTATTGTTTGTTTAGATATATAAATTTCAGTGAAGAGGAAATACTTTGGAAAAGACAGTGATACAAAATTCCTTAAATTAGAAACAAAGTATATCACTAAAAAGTAAACCAAACAATCCTTAGAGTGTAGCAAAATCCTTTCAGATTATTGGTAAAGTAAAGCAAAATTCCACAAATATAGACAAGAGAAGCCTGTATGAGCTAGAAAGACTTTCATCTTTCAACATTTTCAAAAGAAAAGCACTTCTGCTCTTTTCAAACGCATTTGTAGTGCCTGGAACTGCTTGAATACCTATATAATTCAAGAGGGAAAGTCTGATAAGGAAAGAATGCTGGGGCTTAAGAGAACAACTGTTTCTCATCAGCTCAGGAACCACCAGTTACTCACAGATATTGTGAATTCAATTACACACAATAGACTGACATGAACAATACGCACTGACAGTGGGACTCTACATTCAGTAAAAACCTTAAGGACTGCCTTTTCTCCTCTTATTTCATTGTCCTAATAGTCACGTGAGCTTAGGTCTTTTATAAACGAGGAATTACAGAAAGGAAATAACTTCTCCAGAGCATTCTTATTTGTTTGTGAAAACTAAAATCTAAACCACACCCTAGACCTGCCATGGGGGATGCATTTATTTGACAGAAAGCGTAGCACTGCTTTAATAGTCTCTTCTAACTTACCTTGTTTCATCAATATACACAGACTCAAGCACTGTGGCTGCATATTCCAAGTTCTTCTTAAGATCTACCACGGAAGCCTCTCCTCTCTCTAACTGCTTAACTAAAGACCGTAACCTGTGGGGAAAGGATGGCTTCATTAGAACAGAAGAATTACAGAATAAATCTAAAACTATGATGACACAGTTTTTACAGCCAATGAACATTTTTATTTATTTCAATATATCTAAAAGAAAAATAATTATGGTGTCAAAGTAGCAAGTTCCAAAATAAATAAAACAAGAACAAAACTTTTCCCACCTGTCAGCCCTGATCACTTCCAAGATTCTGTGGAACCCTTTTATTTGTATCAAGTTCTAAATAACTATGATTTTTACTTTTCTTAGTCACATATCTTTCAGGCAACCGTTGGGTATAAGTAAGTCTGACCAGAAGCAAAGACTACCACACACTGCTGAGAATCTCTTTGTTGAAGGCACTTTGCCTAGCAACAGCCACAGAGAACATCAGCCACATGACCCACAGTTGTGTCAAGATAGATGAGAAAATGTAGACCACCACTGTAGTCACAGAAAGTCACAGAAAACAGACACAGGTCAACTATTTTAGAGGACAGCAAGAAGCCACCTAGGCGAAGAGTAATGCCTAGCTGTAAAAAATAATGATGGGAGATAAGCTGAGGCTTTCCAAATCATCCAAATCATCCAAGAAAAATAAAGGAGCATATTCACACCTTATTTATATAGATGTTATTTCTACAGAGTATCTTCTGTGGATATATGTATATATAACATATATATATATATATATATATATATATATATGTGTGTGTGTGTGTGTGTGTGTGTGTGTGTGTGTGTATGTAACAGCAATAAAAACACTTGCAGATGATCAGAGTACCATAACTGGAAATACTGCAGATATCAGAGATGCTGAGGACAGGTAACTCTTCAGGATATTTGACGGCCAATGGCAATAGCAGAAATAGTAGAGAGTTTGAAGAGAAACTTTGGTTTGAGTCCCATTGCACAGAGTATACACTATGTAAAGTATTTAATTTCTCTGAGGTTTATATGTAAAACAGAGAGCCAAGAAACAGATTATGGAGGCAGACACAAAGACCAAAAGAAGTTGGTAACAGACTATGTGATTCTTGGCTATTTTTAAAAATACAATTGTTATAAATTATTGTCATTGTTGTTAGTCAGAGATCTTCATCAACATAGGTGACCAAATAAGAAAACTCTTGGCAGGAGACCTAAGGTCACTGTCAAATTTTCTTTTACACTGATTTATACAACTTGCCCTTACCTTCTTAACTTCAAAGTAGCCTCCAACTTGTATTAGTAGGAGAGAATAAATTGACTGCTTGGCAAGGTATATGCTTCTTGCCTCCTGATATTAACGAAAATGAAACCCCCAAATTGAAAAAAAGTTTCTAGATCAATCTTTAAAAGTGGGCAAAGAATCAATCATACAAAAGAAGTATCCAAGAATTTCAATATTGTAAAATGCAGGTGAGATTAGATTGAGGGTAGTCTTTGCTGTGTTGTGACTCACAAACTTGCAAAAAAGACGTCAGCAGAAGCCACTGCGACTTGAAACTTAGGGTCAGGCTCGTGGATCTCATTAGTAGCATTAAGAAATGTACTCACAACCAGTCAACATGCAGAGAGTAAGTGACGACAGGGTGTTCACCCCTATGTGGGACGCCTATATCACAACCTTCTCCCAAAGGCTCAGGGACCTATGTGGAAGATGGGGACAGAGAGATTTTTAAGGTCCACAGGTGAAGGATGACTATGGCCAAACAGGGTTTTCCAGACAAAACAGAGCAGTTAGACACACAAATTCATAGCAGTTGTGACAGCACGTACAAGATCAAGCCAGGTGAAATCTCAGGGTAGAGGAAGGAGCTGGGCATAAAGTCTCAATTCTGGCTAAGGCGCTATTGACATATGATAGCAGCTAGGAGAGGAAGAGTCAGTTTTCTTTAGGAGTGTGACTTCTGGTAGGTTGACTAAACTCAAGGGCTGTTTCTACACTTAAGAATATTTGACCAACCAAAACTGGACTCAATGGGAAAAAAATACTAAGTAATAACATGAATTTTGGTGGGTAGGGAGGGTGGGGATGTCTAGGAGGAGTGAAGTGGGGGAAGAATGTGACCAGAATACATTATAGGAAGCTCTCAAAGAATTAATAAAAATATTGCTTTAAAAAGGAGGTCAATCAATTTTAAAGTCAGCACGAGGTAAGCAACACAGGTGGTGTGGAAAAACCAAAGGGAGATGTATTAGTTCAAAAGCTTCCTGAAAAGTGCATACTATATATATTCACACATATGTGATACATATGTGTGTGTGTGTGTGTGTGTGTGAATGAGTGCATGTGGATAGTTGAAGGTTATATAAGACAAACCACAGAAACAATGCCAGACAGGGAAAACTTTCCTTCAAGTTGTTGGCTAGGGTAGTCCAAGAGACTCCCAAAATAACACAGGCTATTGTCAAAGTTCTTGATGACATTCCAGAACTAAAGATAAGACCCTATGCTGAATACTTGACATACTCTAGACATAAGACTTGGGTCAGCTGAGCTAGAAATGATCTAGAAGACTCCTCTCCGAATACTAGCTCCCATAGTATCAGAAGATACTATGCAAATTACCAAGGGAGAAAGCCAGTCAATGACCCCATCCAGCTGTAAAGTCTGTGAACCATAATAATTTGCAAATAATCTCTACTAGTAGAGTAGTCGCGTTTTTATATTGAGGGTAATCAACAGCTACCTAATTGAACTTAAGGCCTGTTCAATGGAAGGGAACTCATGAGTAGTACTGTAAACACAGTAAAATACACACATCTAGAGAGGTCATAGATCCTAGAGAAAAACCTACTTTTTTCACATCCCCCAGACCCACTGTAATTTTTTTATTATATTCTAAATATGCATCCTTATATTTACAGAGAAGTTTAACCCTGAACACTTATCAAAAAAGGCCCTTTTAGCAAGAGATAGAGATTACCAAGTTTCACAACTGGTCAGAGGCAGAGAATAAGTGTGATGTGACCAGTCCTCAATGACACATCTACAATGCATCCTCTATATCAAAGGTTCAGGGACCATAGCAGAACAGGAGACAGAAAGAATGTTAATGTATTTCTCAAGTTTCACCACCAATGAAGCACTCTCATGCAATACATGGTGATTAACCCAGAAAGCCACAACTGGTCAAAGTATAGAGAACAAGAGATCAAAGAGTACTTAACCCTGGATAGACAGCTATGTATGTCTGCCACCCAAGGCTCAAGAACCATTGCAGAAGAGAGAGAGGGAAGACTGTAAGAGCCATAGGTGGTTGATGACCTGCAGGAAACAGAGTTTTCCAGACAGTTGAGAAGTTACTCCTATGAACTCACAACAAAGGTAACATTATGCACAAGACCCATGCAAGCTCAAGCCAGACAAAATCCCAGCATAGAAACAGGAGGTGGGTAAGAAGCCCCAACCTTAGCTGAGGAATTACTGGCATCTGATAACTGCTGACAGAAGGAGAGTCTTGATCTTCTTTAACAGTGTCATACTAGATAGTTTAATCAGGCTCCAGGGGATGGATGCACACTGAAAGAATTTGGGAGCACAAACTTAACTCAGTAGGCCTGAATGTATATAGCAGAGCACATGACATCTGGTGAGGGGCTATGAGAGGGGTGCAGATAGGAGAGAAGGGTCTACACGTGATCAAAATACACTGAATGAAATTCACAACAATTCAATAAAAAAGAAAAAAAGAAGCAGTGTGCTGGATTTTAGGATCAGCATAAGGCAAAATGCTGGCATGGGAGGAGCTGTCCGTCATTCCTATTTATTGGACAGATGCTCTGCCAAAGGATGAGGAGACTGCACCAAAGAGCACTGACTGACGCTCTAAATAAGGATCAGAAGCTCTTCAACAAGACACGTTTCCTGCTTTATTGCTTACTTTTCTGTTGCTGGGATAAAACACTACGACAGAGACAAGTTAGGAAGGAGGAGCATCTGGGCTCACGGTACCAGAGGAATAGGAATCCATCCTGCTGAAGAGGCACAACGGCAGAGGCAACCAGAGCAGAAAGGTGAGTGCTCACATCTTCAACCACCAGCAGGAAACAGAGAGACTGAACTAGAGGTGTGCGCCTAGAGAGAACATTTCTCATTCAAACCACCACACCATTGGCTGCTTCCAATTTGAGTTGTCATCTCAGGGGACATCACAACTAGCAAGTCTGGGTTCTCAACCAGGAAATTAAATTGAGAATAAATTCAAACTTTGAAAATGATTTTGCCTTCAATTGGAGCTTAAAAGAGTCTACCAAGATTTACTATGAATCTCTATTAGGATACATCATAATCCTAAGAACCTAAGAGCAAAGAACAAAATGGAAAAAATAATGAGAGGGAAAAATTACTAATAGAAGAACAAGAAGATATACCCACCTATAACCTATAGCAGTTTCCATGGTAACAAAGAGAAGCAGCTTCCATCAAAATTGTTTTTATATTTATAGGCTGAAGAAAAATAGATAAAATAAAACCAGACAAATAATTGAAAAAAAATCCAGCTTATGCTATTGTAACTTTTTACTCCAAAAAAATTAAGGAAAGGAAAAACTGGAACAGTTTTGTGAAAATAAAGCCTATTGCTTCAAATGCAGGAAAAATTCAAGCTGGTAACAAGCTTCTATATCAAACACCAGAAAACAATTTAATAGTAGTATCAATTTTTGAGGATAATGTTGTACAATTAAAGATATTTATATTTTTGTCTAGAAGAGTCACTGTATACTTCTGATGGCAAAATAAAAGTTACCCTCAGGTATGGAAAGTTCAACATGTTATAATCCATCTGATTTCCAGAACAGAGAAAAAGAAAAAGAAAACTTTAAGGCTCTCTAGAACAGCAGCCTTCCAATATGCTGCACTCATGGGTTTCCAGATAAATGGATGGTGGAGTTCTACTGAACTAAGCCAAACTTATAGGCACAACAACTCCTGAAAAAAAAAAGGCCAACAAAACAGAAAGCTAACCACAACACAAGGGTAACTAAGCAGGAAAGTGGCCTGACTATTGACTAACTCAAGCTCCCATAAACGCCCTTTACACCATTTTTATAAACTGGAAATTCCTAGTGAAAAGACAACTGTAATTACTAATGATGGCAAATGAACTGTGGACTTATTTCTCCATTTTTAATCACTTCTACTCCTGGGAAAGCATTTGCCATGGGAACCAGACTCCAGGTGAGAACAGATTTTTGTCTGAGAAAAAAAGCAGTCCTTGTAATCCCCACCCCAAAGCAGGTGTAGATCAGCATAACAAGGAGCCACAAGTTTTCGCCACACTAAGCAGGCATCCAGCAGTGTAGGGGACAAACAGCTTCAGCAAACCAAGAGAACTGACATACAACGTGCTTTTAGGACACCAGAAAAGTATAAATATTTACATCTCTCTCTAAGATGAGCTAAAGATTCAACCAGCATGTGGCAAAGAACACAGGGGACCGGGCATAACCCACCAATTGGTGTGGGAAAATCAACTAGCAGACCTCTTGAGTTAAAGACCACTAAGAAGACAAACATATCTATGAGAAAATACAGTGACAAAGAGAAGAACACAGCACTCAAAATGCAGAGAAGAAACACTTTCAAAGTACAGAAAATACACCAGTGGAAACAAGTAAATTTTAGGGAACATCTGCTATGGGCTCAATAAAATTCAAGAAAGCATACGTTTGTGGAATGTGGAATTGATGTGATCCAAAGTGAACACATCCAGAAAGAAAAGGAAATTATAAAGAAATGAAACATCACAAGAGAAAGACAGTAAAAATGGTTTTTGAAAAGAAATGGTTGCCAGCTTTCTAAGCAACCAGCTCCCACTTGACTAATGCCCATGCTGCGTGGACACGACAGCAGTCAGCTGTTTTGTGGAGTTGCCACTCAAGCCCCAGGCTCTTCTGGCCACCCCTCTCTCAGTAGTTCTGAGCACAGTGTTCAGGGGGTTGCTGGCCCATTGGCCCCTTAGTCCACCTTTCCCCCAGCTCTTTATCCTTACCGCTTAGAAGACCCTGTTCTCCCCACCCACTTCCCACCTATTAGTGAAGTTGTTTCTCAGGTAGAAGAGTTTCAAATGATCTTTTCAACCATTGAACAATTAGTACTCACTAGTCTCAAAAACTCTTAAAGTTGTTTAGACTAAAAGACCCTTCCCAATTTTCCCTAGAACTGAATCAATCTCAACAAGGACTGTCTCAAGGATAGTGGAATCTTTCATATCTCTATTTTAAGTATTTTTTTGTTAAGCTGGAGAAAACTAATTGGGGCGGAAGGCTTGGATAATCTCCTTTGTTTCCTGGTAAAGGGTGTCTTGGAGGTATTTCCATGTAAACTCATCTCACTGAAAAGCCAAGGGCCAGGTCCCATTTTAAGTGACAGTCTATACATTGAAAAAGATGGGTATCTAGTTTGTTAATGGTACTCAAAAGGACTTTCGGCTTAGGGATCTAATGGGAAGTCATTTCATGAATGCCTAAAATTAGTTCAAGAAGGAAGGAAGGAAGAGAGGGAGGGAGGCAGGGAGGAAGGGAGGGAGGGAGGAAGGGAAGGAGAGAGGAAGGGAAGGAGGAATAGCGGAAGGAGGAAGGCAGAGGAAAGAGGGAGGGAAGGAGGGAAGGGAAAGGAAAATATACAACAATAAAAATAGTCCATCTTCTGAGGGAATGTTCAGAGTTTCCAGAACTCCATCCATTTCTGTCACTGTGGCTGCCAGATTACAGCCCCAGGATAAACCTGCAACACCATTTTAGGAAGAGCTTCTGCTTTCAAACCTTGGCATGATGCCTCTGTTAGGCTGTGCATAATGTCACTGTGGATGAGCCATTGCATCATCACATGGGTCTTCCATTTCCTCATACAAACCCTCTGCTGCCATGAGCCGCTTTGCCTTTGCTACAAAACATGCGATCGGCTTAAGCACCTCCCTGGTCCCGCACACTTAAGCCCTGAGCAAGTGCTGAGACAGAGCTCCCTTGAACCCCAGTTATCAAATGAGGTGCACAAAGGTTCAGGAGAAGAGAGACTGAGGGAAGGCTGAAGCTGTCTTTTAGAACTTTGAAGGCAGTTGAGGTAAAAGAATGTCTTTTAATTTCCCACAAAGACAATGTTCCAAGACTAATGGAGTGGAATTCACCAGGGAGCAACTTCTTGGAAAACTTGATCTTAATGACCTTCCCAAGAAAGATGTGGTGTTACTTCCCTCCCAGGTGAGATCAGTGAAACCCTAGAATGCCACTGGCTAGAGAGCAGGTATGTTGTCAGGTTTAAACCCCTTTTGATACGAGATCGAGCTGGAGATTTGGGTCAGTGGTGGAGTGCTTGCCTGGTGTGCATGACGCCCTAGGTGGTTCACTCCCCAGTAAAACACACACACACTTCAGTGGTAGAATGAGATAATCAAAAAGCACAAACAAAAAATAAAACAAAAATAAACTTAAAAACTTACAGAAACACATCTGTCTTCTGCCCAAAGTTATTTCCTCTGAAGAAGGATAAACAGCTCTTTAAATGCCTACATGGTCCATAATGGCTTCTGTCTCACACAGGCTTGGCTTAGCTTGACAGACTGTGAAGGGGAGCTAAAACCCTCCCAGCACTCACCCTACATGTCCTGATGAGCCAAGAGCCTAAAATCTCATTGGAATAAAAAACAGCCCTATTTCAGTTCACCACATCTATGTATTTATAAGGCACAGTTGTCTGCATTTTACACCCTACCTCCACACTTGTGCCCCTTGTCACTTACCTAAAAGCCATGGAAAATAAAAAAATGTTCTCCAAATAAGATGTCCCACAGTGACTATTGAGCTTATACTTTATAAAGCCATTTGATGATACTATGTGGACATTATTTCTTCTGTTGATTTGTTTATTTCTATAATCATTGGCCCCTGGTTGGGATGGTTGTACCTGAAACACTCAGGTAGCATTCACTGGGTGCCTTCTCTGTGCAGGCACTTTGTCAGGCTCCAGCAAAACCAAGGGGAACATGCAGTTCCTCCTAGCATGAGGAAAGTTACATAGGCTACTAGCACTTACAACAACATTCTTGTACCCATGATGGCAGAGGTTGATGTACTACAAAAGCACAAATAGAAAAGAATCTCCTAGTTAGAACTTCCTCAGAAACAGCATCCTGAAAGCCAAACAGTGGCCAGCCAGGCATACAAGATGGATGGAAAAATGGAGTCTGGGAGACTGGAAACTGGAAAACTCTTGTGGGCGTCTAGAACTCAGGGGCATGCCAGGTGACAAAACTTCTGAAGTCAGGACTCAGATCACTACAATGGACTCAGCACACCAAGACACTACAGGTCAACTTTCTCCAAAGATACTAGGGAGCCTGTGAATACATGTTCAAGGAGAAGTAGAGCAACAAGAGAAGACTTGCATTTCAGAAGGACGAAACTAATAGTAGAGGGCACAATGGTTAGTGCACACTTGGCTCTGCACAACAATAGACTCTGCATAAATTCAAACAACTATGGATCAGAAATATACAGAAAATTATAACTCTACTGAACACATACAGACTTTTCCTTGTCATTTCCTAAACAACCATTCATATAGCAGTTTCATTGTAATAGGTATTATAGTTAAGTTAAAGAGTATTTACATACATGAAGACTGTCTAAATTCAAATGCTACACATCTATACATTTGAATAAATGCACATCCACAGATGTGAATCTCTGTAGAGGGGCGGGGCAGGTGTCTTGAAACCAGTCACCACGGATTTCAAGGAATGGCTATGGTATGTATGTACTTAGGACTGTTGGATACCTTGCTGACTGGGGTACAAATATGCTCTCAAATATAGTGAATGCCGGCTACTCTAATAGGGTATTTCACGCTTTTAGAACTTCTGGGAAAGAGCTTGTTTGGTGCATGTAGTTTCTCACAATGATCACCAAGCCCCAAACAAATCAAAATTAAGGAAACAACAGCAATGACTAGTGAGAAAAGTTATGTACTTTTACTTTTTTGATGCCATAAATAAAACAGAGGCACACAAATAGCTTTGAGCAAACTGTTGGATTCCAGTTGTTTTGTTAGTTAAGAAAAAAATGGTAATTCTAAACTTTCATATACCTTGGCATAATATATTAACTGGCAAAAAATCATAAAGTCACAGTAGATTTAGAATGTCATTACAAAATTAATGTAACAGGCATGCATTTAACGCTGTACCCAACTGCTGAACATGGCAATCTTTCCAAGGATGTCAGAAACAGGCATTTAAAATGACTACTGCTTAGTCACAGACCAAATCTTAACACACTTAATAAAGTTTGACAAGAGTTTAATGAAGTTTTAAGTTACAGCAAAAATAAAATGACTACAATTATTCTAATTGTTTTGAAATTTAGGAATATATGTTTAAATATCTAACAGTAAAGCACTAAGCAAAGTGGTTATCCCTGAATAGGATACCTATAACAAACCTCTGTCTGCCAAGGCTCTGGGATCATTGTCCCTGAAGAAGAGAGAGTGGAAAGACTGTAAAAGCCAGAAGTGGTGGACGACCAGAAGGAAACAGATTTTCCCAGACATCTAGGTAGTTGCTCATATAGTGAGCAATGGCGACAGCATGCACAAGTCTCACAAAGCTCAAGTCAGACAAAATCCCAGTGCAGATGGGGAAGTGGGTAAGAAACTCCAGCCTTAGCTGAGGAGCTCTTGACGTCCAGTGGTTGCTGGGAGGAGGAGAGTCAGTTTCCTTTAAGGAGTCAGTTTCCTTTAAGGATATGACGCTGGATAGGTTGACCAAGCTTCTGTGGATGGATCCACACTGAAGGGAATTTGAGGATACAGGTTTAATTCAATAGACACATATATAAGTTCCTCTCTCCCTCTTTCTCCATATATATATTGATATGATAGACAGATGATAGATAGAAGGAATCAGGCAGAGGGTATTCAGGGAAATTGCAACTAGAGGAGAAAGGACTAAATAGGGTTACAATATATTTTCACAAAAAATTACAGAAAAAAAAACAGCTTTGGCCAGGAAAAAAAAAATAATAATTTTAATGAGATAAAAATGTAATGTGACATATAAATACTTGTGGCCTGCAGGAAACGTGCAGTCTTAAATGAGAATATTACAGCAGGAGAAAGTCTCAAAGTGAATGAAATCATTATCTCTCTCAAGAAAAAAAACAAGTTAATATGAACGAAGTAAAAGCAAAAAATAAATTGAGAATAAAACCTTGAAAGCAAACCCAGCATCAAACATACTTACTAAAGTCAGAATCTGCCTTTGAGAAGCTTAATAAAACTGGCAGGCACAGGGAGATGGAAGGAGAAAAAGGCAAAAGACACACGTAACCAACATCGACAATAAAACGATTATAACTATAAAAGATTATAAATTATAATCTTTTTTATATTATTATAATAAAAGATTATAATGTTATCAGGCATTTAAGAGAATGTCATGAATATTCTCCTGTAAACACACTGAAAAACTAAGATAAAATTAAAAAGTTTTAAAAACCTTATCAAAACTGACATAGAAAAAGTAAGAATAATTGTATATCTATTAAATAAGTTCCAGCAATAATCCACAATTTGATTTTACCACAAATAAAATCTGCAGTCCTATATCTCCTTAGTAATAAATTCATCTAAACATCTGAGGGAAGAATAACACAGGATCCGCCAGAGAAAGGTGCGGAGGAAACACTTTCCTTTCTCATTCAGCTCACAGGGCTGCTGTATTCTTTATTCCAAAATCAAAGAGTGATATTAGAAGACCGATCTTTCTCATAAACATAGATGCAAAAATCCCAAACAAATGTTTCAAAAATTAAAGCCAGTGACAAATTAAAAGCAGGAAACAGAGATAACTTAAGGAAATTAGTTGCAAAGTTGTTTTCAAATGAAAAATCAACAAATAATTAAATTGCAATTCGCTGATAGCTGCTGGGAGAGGGGGAATCCATTTCTTTAAGCGTGTGGTCCCTGCTAGGTCACCCACATCCAGGATATGGCCCCACACCCATGAGGTTATAGGCAGCACGACTGCACTCCACAGGTTGTGAAAGCATTAAATAAAATGATATGACACAAAGCTGAGTGGGTAGGGAGGGGGACTGACCTGAGAGGAGCTGGGGGAGGGGTGAATATGGTTGAGACACAACGTATAAAATTCTCAAAGAACAGTAAAAATATTTTTTAAGAGAAATGCAGAGGAATAATGAATGAGTTATTTAAAATTTTTTAAAGACCAAAGTTGAAGGATTCACATATCCAAATATAAAGAGCGACTACAAAATATTTCATTTTGGGTCTGATCCCTCTGCCGTCTCACTACTTTAGCTTACATTCAGCTGATAAATCAGTAGATATGCACAGTGGTTTCATATTAATCCCAGTGCAACATAAGAGAGAAATATGCTAAAGAAGAGAGAGGAAGAAGGAAGAGGGAAAGAGGAAGAGGAAGGGCAAGGAGGAGATAGGAGGGGGAGGAAGGAGGAGGGGGAGGAAGGAGGAGAGGGAGGAAAGAAAGAAGGGGAGGACGGGGAGAAAGAAGGGGAGGAGGAAGAAAAGGAGGAGGGGGTGTAGCCACCACCATCATCAAATATGAATCACTTTGAGGTTTCCTATCCTAAAGTGATTGTTCCACTCATTTGGACAGACCCATTCTTTGGTTGCTCAGTGGAGAATATCATAACATGATCTTGTGGTTGTATTTCTTTAGTTTTTTGAAACTATGGCACAGAGCAGGCCTGCATGCTCAGTCTCTCACAGTTTCCATGGCAGAACAAATCCTTTCGAATATGTTTGTAGGTGTAAGAATGAATGTACACATGTATGCCAGGCCAAAGAAGTGAATATTAGACAGAAGCATCGTTTGAGTCAAAAGAAGTCTCATGTTTTAATAGTAATGTAAGAGGTATTTATGATTCTGTTAAACTCTTAACCTATTTTGACTTTTCAATAGTGATCTCACGTCCTTTGAATTCCTATAGAAATGCAATGGTGTGATTCAGACAGGGTCCACCTCCCAGTCATTCTTGGCTTTATTTTCCTGGTGAGGAAGAGACTGACAAAGACAGTTCTCACTATGAATTTCGTATTTTCTGGAATGCACCATGCAGCCCACACTGGCCTTGATCTCACAATCTTCTTGTCTCAGCCTCCCCAGTGCTTGAGTTACAGATGTTCCCCCAACCCAGCTTTATTCTTGACCTTAGAAAGAACTTGGTTTGCTGTTTTTAAAAAAACACCCAAACAGTTGGTACTTAAGCCGATTCTGCCTGTCTTTACTTCTACTGAAGAAACAGGAAGAAGAAATAGTGCAGTTTTGTTTTGTTTCTTAAGGTAAAGTACACAATGACACCAGGAATATCATCCCTGAGGAAAACTGTATCTCTGTAGTTTGGCTAAAGGTGTATCGACTGTACTGAGAAAGATAACAACGCACTTCATCGAGCACTATTCTTGCAGAGAATGAAAGAATTAAAAAAAAAAAAAAGGAAGAAAAACCAAACACAGAGCATCCTTCAGAAGCTAACACGTGCTGAGGACTAGGGAGGGAGGTGACTCCTGCGGCTGCCAGAATACACTCCAAAAGCCATTTTTCATTTGCCACTATTCATGTGTAAAGAATCACCATCCTTTTTATCTGCTGATAAGTATGCCACTCAACATCTGTCTTGATAGACCAAAGAAACAGGAAGCACTAAAAACAACCTTGAATAGTTGTGCTGAGGAAAGGAAGCTGGACAGAAATGAGGAGAGAAGTTTGCAGGCGGAAGACTCAAGATGGCAACTCATCCTCATAGGCGCCTCCTGTCTTACCAGCCAACCAGTCCCATAGTCCTTTGTTTCCGTCCCCTGAGCTCCATTTCTTACTCAATATGAATTGCATCATGTTGATAAGGCTACAGAGTGAAGCCAAAGCTCCCTCACCAGCAGCATCACAGGGATCCCATGGCACTAACAATGTCACACGTGGCTGTGATTCTATCTGCTGGGCACACAAGGCTGAAGTTCAGAATTCTTCTGAGGACTAAGAACAATAGGAAAGCTTTCTGTGCTCACCTCCTAAGTAGCTCAGGAAGAACTACGGTCACTGCTGAAGAAAGCATTGTCAACAGCAGGTTCTGCAGCCTCAGCATCTGGTTCACAGTCATCAAACATAGATCACAATGTACACAGGAAATTCTGCGCGCAGAGGTGGGCACAGAAGCTGCCTTACACAAGGTAGAGATGGTTGGGGGACATGTAACAGTAGTTGCTCAGTAATCACCTGCCCAGGAAGTGAAAGAATATGCACTACAGATGAACTTGCTGGTGTAAACACAGTGCACATAGATAATAATGCCCTGTTTTCACTTGGTTTCTTTTGCTATGATAAAATGCTCTGACCAAAACCTAGCTGGGAAGGAGAGGGATTATTGCATCTTACACTTCCAAATGACCGTCCATTTTTGAGGGAAGTCAGGGTAGGAATTTAAGCCAGAACCTGGAGGCAGGAGCTGAAGCATGGACCATGGAGAAACGCCACTCACTACCTTGCTCCTTTGGCCTGTGCTTAGCCTGCTTTCCTAAACAGCCTAGGTGCACCTACCCAGAGGCGGCAACACTTACAGGCTGCGCCCATCACTCAACAATCAAGAAAATGCCTCACAGACATGTCCACAGGCTAGTCTGATACAGGAAATTCCCCAACTGAAGTTCCTTTTTCCCAGCTGTGTCTGCTGACAATCAAGGCCAACCATAGCATATATTTCAAAATAGCTACAAGTAGTTTTTAATATTTTCATTACAAAGAAGTGATAAATATTTAATGTGTTCAGGTACTTTGTGATAGTGGCAGAAGGTTGACTAACAGAATTGACAAATAAATAATTGTATAAATACCTGAGACAATCAAACTAAAGGAAGCCAGGTTTGCTTGGTCTCAGCTTTGTGGGTTTCATCTGTGGTAACTTGGCCACATTTTGGGGGGTCTGCAGTGAGGCAGAACATCATGGCAGGGAACATGATAAAGCTTCTACCCCTGGTATCTAAGAAGTGAAAAAGACAGGAAGCAGAGCTATGGTCTCTTGACCCCTTCAAAGACATGCTCCCAAAGACCTAATTCCTACCTCCTGAGGGTTCCAAGTCTCCTAGCAGCACCACAGGCTGGTGACCAATCCTCCAACACAGAACCTTGGAAGGATATTTAAGAGCCACAAAAACCATAACATTAAGCAGGAAATTAAATTATAAAATAAAGAATTACATCAAATAAAAGAAAAATTACATCAAAGGGAATGGAGAGATGGCTCAGCACATAAGAGCACGGCACTGGATGCTCTTAAAAAGGACCTGGGTTCGATTCCTAGCTCCTCCACGGGGGGCTAACAACTGTCCCAGACTCTAGTTCCAGAGGATGCAATGCCCTCTTCTGTCCTCCTTGGGCATAGTATGACGTGGGTTCATTTACATAATGTAGGCAATACACTTATACAGATAAAATAAAAATAGCAAACAAATATTCTTTTTTTTTTTCTAAAGGAGATTTCTAGGGGCTTGTGAGGCTCCTGGGATGAGGCAGGTAGGACAGGAAGGAGAACGTAGCAAGTTGTACTGAGCAGGGACTTCCAGTCAGTGCTGAGGCACTTATCAAGGTTTCAGTGTTATAAAACATAATTGTCACTCCACTTTTCCCAAACACAGATCACTCTGTAACGGCCTAGGGTCGGGGCAGGTTGGGGTCCAGGGCTGTGATGGATTTCATTCCTAGTATGTTATAGCTGTTCTGATAACTGCATGCGTGAAAAACCTAAGACCTTTCCTCTTTCTTTTGCTTTTTCTCCTCCTTGCTACACATAAACAGAAAAAGGAGAGGTGAGCTGGGAGGCTTTTTTTTCATACTCCCATCTCACTCATCAGCACTGCCTTCCTCTTGAGTCATAAGAGGAGGAATGAGACTCATTCACATTCTCTTCTTTTAAAATAATCCTTCCTCCCTCCCTGCTTCCACCCTGATTGGAAACAGGACTTGAGAGAGCTTTTAGGTGGCTAAAGAAGGTGAGGACTAATATAGAACCCAACTCTGCTACTTCTTAGCAACAAGATGCGTTCCCCTGCTAGGTATTTCCTGTCAGAATTTACACAGAGGCTGACTGCAGAGTCAGCAGTGATGGGAGCAAACACTGAGAATTGGTACAGTGAGAATCGGTGTGAATAAAGCACTCCCCAGCACCCTCCTTCCTTGTCCACAGTAGTGTTTTGTGGTTTAGAAACACTACGTGGTGACTTGTTATTTGTCCCTCCTGAGTGCCTCAGGCCTCCACAGTACTAAGACTTCCTCACTTAGCATTTTTAAAACCTCCTAAATCTAGGCACATACTCTATAAGATATTTTTAATGACATCTGAACCTATGTGGTATCATAACGTACTGTATTATTGCATATGAAAAGAAGAATTCTTTCCCAAAGGGCTTTGCTGAACTTTAGACTCTGGCTTAGGGACTAGAAAGAGAAGGAAGTAATTCCTTTTACTGAGAAGGAAGTAATTCCTTTTACTGAGAAGGAAGTAATTCCTTTTACTGATCCGCTGTAGGAACAAAAAGAGATAAGGAAGGAATCACAAAATGTTCAACACTTGCTGTCGATGGTGGAAGTATACATGAGATTTGTAAAAAGTTCAAGGAACAAATTGTGTGATGTTCACAGCTGAGCTATCAAAAGAGATTTCCTGTTCCCCATCAAGTTCTGAGCATGGATGACAGATCAGCAATGACCTGGCGTCACAGCAGAGAGACACCTGCCCTGTCCACTGCCAGGAGAGTCACAGGCAAGTCTGAGCATACAGACAACTAATAACAGACTGTTATGATTTGGATAGGAAATGTCCCTTAAACAGACTCACATGTTGAAGGCTTGGTCCCCAGTGCAATGTTCAGAGGTTGGGCTTTAGGTAAGTTATTGATCACAGGTCCATGGGTCACTGGCGTGTGACTTGGAAGAATATATCTTGGCTCCAGCTCTCCCTTCCCTTCTTCCTGTCCCTCTCTCTCCCTCTCCTCCCGTCCTCCCATCACCCGACCACCTACTCCCTGCCCTGCATTCCTCCTCACTATACAGGGGCCCAGAAGCAATGGAGTCAAAGGACCACAGACTAAAATCTCTGAAACTGAGTGACAACAAATCTTTCTTCCTCAAGTCTAAGACATCTTGTCAGGGTGGCAGAAACTAATACACAGGTGTCCCTGTGGAATCTGAGAATTGATGGAGCTTGGGTCAAGCTCTGGAGTAAAATGGGAGCAAGACAGCACTTTCCCCGTAGTAAGAACTAGTCGTTAAAATCGACACACATGGTTCAATGAACAGCCCTAGCCTATGTATGACTTTTGGCTCTAGGCTGTTTGACACTGCTGCTGTGGATTATGTATTGATTATTTTCTTCTTCTCTTAGCTCAGGAAGAAAATAAAAGATGCCATTGAAATAGGAAGTTAAAAGCTACAATCTGTGGCCTGGGTGAGCTATTGCTCTCATTTCCTGCACCTAAAACCTTAGCTGCACGCAGTGTGGGGATTTCGGCCTCTCGCATGCCTTGGTGACGATAGGCTACTTGATATCTCCATTTCCCACTTTCAGTGCCAATGGCCACATTCACCTTTCCAAGCCCCCAGGAAGCAGCAGATGGGGGACCTCAGGGACAGGTTTATTCGATGGGTTAATCCCCTAGGTCAAAGTCCTGAGGAGGGTTAGATGGGTGAAGGAAAAATTCAGGGCACGGAGAATTCAGTGTACTTTTATTTTTTGAATTCATTGGGGCAATGACCTCTGATGAAAGTCTCAGGACTCTGCCACACCTACTCAAGAAGATAACATCTGATAAAAGTACTTGCATAGTACACAGCAGGAGGTCACAGGGCAGAGGTCCCGCAAGCCCTACAGAGGGATGGGAGAAGCAGTTTCGAGTGCTGACCAGCAGAATGATGAGAGGTGCTGCCCCATGGCTGAGAGCAGGAGGTACATCCTCATGAGCCAGGGAGCAAACGGGTCACAGTCAGTCTTTGGCAAGACCCAGGGTGCCAGGGCAGCTAAACAGAAACACGTTGGGATGGACAGGAAGTCATTGACCTTGGCTAGAGATGCCACTGAAACTCAGTGACAAAGTAGACCAAATCCATCACCGTGGAGACAGGCACCAGAGGACAAACAAGGACCCAGGCTGTCCTAGGGTGAAGAATAAGGAAATGTGAAAGGCTAAGCAATTTCTAAGTGATTTACCTAAAAGGCTTTTAGAATTGTTAGACTGAGCGGGGTTTTGTGAATTGGATTATGATTGTTTTGCCTCCCTTCCTTCCATCCACCCATCTCTCGTCTCTCTCTTTGTCTCTGTCTTTCTCTGTGTCTCTCTGCATTTCTCTCTGGTATTCTCTCTGTCTCTGTCTCTGTTTCTCTCTCTCTCTCTCTCAAACACACACACACACAGAGACACTCACACACTCGTACCTCATTACAGACCCAGGTCCAGCAGAGTGGAGCTCATAAAGAACAAATCACACAGGAAACATAGAAGCCTTTTTCTTTGTGCCTCTGTGTGTGCTGTGGAAGAATGGCTCTCCTGCTACACACAGCACTGTGTAGCTCCTCAATGCCAGGCTCGCAGGACACTCACAAGTAGTGTGTAAACTAAGCATAAAAATAACTGCAATTTTCTAAAACAGACCCTGAGACAATGAGAATAAAACTGCCTAAGAATAAGAAGGGGAAACTCTGCGGGAGAGCAGCAGGAAAAGAATCTACAGACACTGGAATGTGACTGGGGCTCAGCCGTCATGTAAGTCAGTATTTCAAGGGTGCCAGCCATGTCTCTGCTTCTGTGCTGGGCTCATGCCTCTTGACAGTCTGGCAGGGGAGGCAGATAAGCAAATGAATTCCGTATCATACACTAAGTCTTAAAACAGACTGTGCAATGGCCATTATGGAAAAAGATGCCTGGTCTGGGCTTGTTCTCAATGCCGAAGGAACAAGCAAGAAACCCAAAGTTGAAAGCATTCAGTTCCGCAGCAGTTTCCTGGATCCTTCTACCTGCTACTCAAGAGGAATGAGTACCTTCAAAGAGGCGGGACAAGATGGAGAGGGAAGACTTTCCCAAGTGATTCCTGATTGTCATCCCTTCCACCTTGAGACTGTAATGTCTTTAATCTCACTAAAGAGATGGCACATACAAATCATATAAGAGTAAGAGTCAGCCTGTTAGTAATCTGCCTGCCCCAGACAGACAGGCAGGCAGACTGACAGACAGAGTGAAAAGCAAGAAAATCAAACTGAGATGAAGGAGGGAAGTCCAGCACCATCAGAGGGAGTTTTGCAGCCCAACCCTCCTTTAAGAAAGGGACAAGCTGTGATCACTTTCAATACCTTCCAGGCAAGGAAAGAACTGCCCACCTAAGATATTTCCCACTGGAGTTAACAGAAGTCATCACCTCAATGCAGAGAATACCGGGGGCAGAAAGGAAAAGTGAGAAAAGCTTAAAAGGAAATTCACTTTCCTCCATTCCAACATGTGGTTTGTAAGAAAGCAAAGACCTCGAAACAGAGCAGTGGGAGTAAATACAGCAGCTGCTGCAGTGAAGGCCGTGTGTGTCTGTGTCACCTGACTCCCTTGAGAGGAAGCAGGGGGGATGGGGACTGTCCCTGAGTGGAGAACGACTATCATTTCAATTTACCTGGCACTGGGGCAGCAGGATCACCAAAGGGACAAGTAAGGGAGGGAAAGGGCGTTCAGTCTAGTAGGGACCCCTTCTAAAGGGGTGTCTGGGTGTCCACAGCCAGAAAAACGTCCAGACGTTGTCTTCTTCAGGAAAAGTGAGGGTTTCTCTTCCCAGACTCCAAGAACAGCAGCAGGTTGGAAACGGAACCTTGGTCCTGAGTGTGGAGTGAAGAGGCCAGGGAAGGCTGGATGGCAAAGCCAGCTGACCGGAGAAAAGAGGATCCCTTACTCTGAGCACTGCTCTGGCTTGTCTGCTCCTCCTAGCTGTTCTGCTCCATGTGAAAAGATTTGTTTTCACCATTGTTGAGGAACAAGAACAGCCCCTAAACTGGATACAAACACTCTCCAGAAAGCTTTCCTTAGCATTTCTGTGGCCTTCAAGGGACTCACAGGCACTGAGAAAGAGATAAGAAGGGAGGAAAGGTATATAGATGGTGTCTTCAGGAAGAAATATTGAAAACAATATTGGCATCATTCTAACCTAAACCAAGGGTGATGCTACTCCAAAGCCAACACTGCATTCGAATTTCCTGAAGAAACTTTACATAATACAGTAATCCAGGCATGACTTTAGACCCCAGTGTGAAGTGCTGTAATAATACTGATGATTCTTACTTTGTAGTATGGGGTAACACTGTTAGCGCCAAATAGTCCTGTCAAAACACAAAGAATAAGTTACTGTGAGGTGCCCAGCCCTATGTGATACAGCTACAATGCAACCTCTACACACAACCTCTCACATAAGAGGGGGGTAGACACTTGCTGCTGCTTAAGACATTCTAAACAGGATGGGGAAGCTGTGCCAATGAAATCCCCACAGTGCAGTAATCTAACAAGATCTGCATAATGACAAAACCAGCTGACATGCCAAAGTGGGAAGGGGAATTTCACGGGTTCCTCCTCAAGATGAGGAGCTACAGGCAATCGCTGGGTATTGACAGAGAGTCAGTTTACTCCAGGGACTAGCTCCCTGAGAGGTAATCCCAAGTGGACAGCCCTAAACACAGGTGCACACAAGCACCACCAAGTGGACTTAGTGCATAATATATATGTATATGCATATATAACAATGATAATCAAAGAAGAGAACAAGAAATTACAAGGGAGAGGGGAAGGTATAAGAGGATCGGGAGGAGGACTGAGGGGAGCGGACAGAACTGGACACAAATAACTGGACGCACGTTTGAAACTTTCAAAAAATGAAAAATATATAAAATAGGACTTGAGTGAATTTTAAATGGCATTAAAATATTATAAGGTCAGGTTCCTGGATCTGCATTAATATCCAGTGTGTAACTTGTCAACTCTGGGACACAGTATAATCACCTTTTAAATTATCTGGACAGCTTTTTTTTTTTTTTTGGTCAAAACATCAAAGGTAGGTGCCCTAAAATGAGAAAAATGTTCCATAAGAGATTGATCCACAGACAGCAGCCTGATTCAGACAGGAAAACACTTGGTCAGACCAGTTCATTATTTCAATCTGGTATTTTTACAGCTGCCTATAGAATGCCCAGTAAATTACATTTACAACTTTAATTAACTGACTATTTATTTAACAATCAGCTATTCTTCAGCTCTGTCTAGCATGAAGATACATATGATTGAGACTGGAGGGGAAGTGACATTTCCATCTGAAACTCATGCTGACCTTCAGTCTTGGCTTTCCCTGGAAGGACTGCTGAGAGCTGAGACAGAAACCAGCAAACACAACAAGCCGGACTGCAGTCAAGTCCACACTGCCATCCAGCACTCTCCCCCTGGCCCTTACTCCTCTTTTTTTCAGTACTCGTTATCAATCTAGCAGACCACCTTTGTCCTGTTCGGGTCTTAATCCTACATCTTTTTTTCTCTTTTCATTATTTATTTCTCACACATCCGGGCTGACCTAGTTTGCAGGATCTCTGTACTTCAGCTTCATGAAAGCTGGAATTTTTTTAGGTTACCTAATGGCATTTCTTTATCTTTCCTTTCTTGTTACCTTTAGCCCAAACTGCATCATCTCCTGCCCTCATCCTTAATGCCCTCCCCGCTTCTGCTTGTTTCCTTCTTCCACTTTTTCTCTATAAACCTAAGGCAGCTTTGCCCCTTTCATTTCCATTGACGTCACACAGGTATATCAGCATAAACATGCTGCCAGTGTTCCTTTATGCCTTAAAATAACTGGCATTTAAGGTAGGAGTATTTGATTTAATTATCAAAGTATTTTTTCAGTATTCATAGTATCCCATATGAATTACTATTGATATTGACAATTTTGCCAAGAGTATTTTATTTTAAGTGAAGTACTTGTGAGCAAACCCAGTGCCCTCAAACCCAGGAGCAGAGGGAACAAAAACACATTAACACGCCTTTTCCCCTCTTTTCATTATTTAGTTCTCAAAAACATAGGTCGACCGTGTTTTCAGGGTGGCAGTAACTCAACTTTATAAAGTTCTAATTTTTTAAGTTATTTGATTGCATTTCTAGTCCCTCTTCTTTAACCTGGAAACACAGGGTTTGAAAGAATGAGTGTGATTTTTAAATTTCAACTGACAATGTACACCCCAGCTATACAAGGCCCAATGCAAAAATCACAAGAAATATGAAAAACAAAGGCGACAAGTTGCCTCCAAAAATTGCTGATTCCCCAGAAATGGCCACCAGTGACATTAAATGAAATAAAAATCCCTGATGCCCAAAGAAATCAGAGGACATAAATAGATCCTGAATTAATTCCAATAGAAAACAAATGGCTAGATGAAAGAGATCAATACAGTATATTACAGTATACTGAGGTTGAATTCAATAGAAAGAGCAAAAAAAAATAAAAAATTCAAACCAAAATATTATAAATGAAAAATTGAATAAGAAAAATAAAAAAGTTTTATGGAAAGCCTTAACAAAATAATAAATTAAGGTGTATTTGTTGCCATTCAGTTGCTGTGATAAAATATCAGGATCAGAAGCAACTCAAATCAGAAAGTTCACTTGGGCTAATGATTCCAGAATGGCTATCCATAATGGTGGGGGAGGCATGGCAGCAAGTAGCCAGAGGAAGAAGCTGAGCTATCACATCTTCAATCACAAGCATGAAGCAAAGAGAGAGAACTGAAGTAGGATGAGGCTATAAACCTGCCTGAAGCCTGTTCCCAGTGATACATATCCCCCAGCAAGGCCACACTTAAACCTTCCATAATATTACCACCAACTGGAATCAAGGGTTCAAATGCTGAGCCTTACATACTTTCAACATACAATGGCTCGTAATACTATTCTCATTCGATCACATTTCACTTCCTTTTGTAGTCTGAATTTAGCTGAAATTTCTCTCTGTAGTTTGCTCGACTCATTCAGCCACAAGACCCGTCCTCCGACCTATAAAGGGCTGGAGGAGGTGGGCAGAGGAGAAAGAGGGGCAAAAATGTAGAAAAGGAACAAGTAGTGGTGAGGGGTGGCACGGAAGCCGGTCCCACGGGAAAAGACGGACCGTAAGGCCACCCATCCAGGAAACAAAAGCCACGCAGGGAGTCCCTGGAGAAAGGAAAGTGCCATGACCACACACAGTGGAGAGGCAGTGATGCCTGTCTCTTAGCGCATAGGAGTGAGTGGATGACCTTGGAATGGAACTTAGTGTGGACTTACCAAAGGTGGGCGCCATCTTGCCAGGGAGTACCAAGTAGGGAAGAGCACCAGCTCCTTCTCCTTCTCGAAACACTAAAGCTTCTTCCCCGCCCTTCCATGCAAGGAGGCCTTTGTAAGTCGACCCCAAATAAACGAAATCCTCTAATTAGAGGGCATTTTCTCAGTTCTGTTCAGTCGATTTGGAACCAGAGGGCAAGGGCCAGACCAAACCCCGCCCACCAAAGCCAGCAAAATTTTCCCAACACCCTTGTAACCATAGGTTCATGGTGCATCACACTGAAAAATTAATTCAGTTTAATGCTAAAAGTTCCAACATTTATAATAGTCTTTAAAAATATCTTATTTATTACTTTTATTTTATGTGTATGAGTGTATTGCCTATATGTGCGTAAGTATACCAGTGCTGTATAATGCCCATGGAGGTCAGAAGAAGGCATGAGATCCCCTGAAACTGGAGTTACAGATGGTTGTTAGCTGTCATGTGTGCGTTGGGATTCGAACCGAGGTTCTCTGCAGGAACGGAACAGTCAGTGCTCTTTACCTCTGAGACATGTCTCTATTTTCTATAAGTCTTAATACTGTTCAAAAGACCAAAGTCTCTTTTGAGACTTATTGCAATATATTAACTATGACTGCCTTGTAAAATCTGAAAACAAACTACATACTTTCAACATACAATAGCATGGAATTCGTATTCTCATTTAAAAAGGAAGAAATAGGGACATAGCAAGGAACTACTAAACCAAACCCAGCAAGGAAAACACCAAATCCAATAGCTTCATGTCTGGTGTCTAGGATGGTGTACCCATGAACTCCTAACAATATGGCTGCATGCGTAAACCTGCACTAGACCACACCAGTGACATGCCAAGCTGGATGGGAGAAAATTTTACACTACCACACATCTGGATGAAGAGTTAGAGGAAACTGGTGGGTTCTGAGAGAGAACGTCCGTTTTCCCCAGGGATAAGCACCCTGACAGAGTTCCCAATCCTAAATGGTCAGCATTAAACACATGTACATACCAGCAACACTGATTTGACTCAGTAAGTTGTGTGTGTGTGTGTGTGTGTGTGTGTAAAATGATAATAATCATTGAAAAAAAGAGGTCATGAATTTGAAAGGGGGGTGTAAGGAATAAAAGAAGGAACTGAAAGGGGCGAAGGAGGGGCGGAAATGATGTAGAGTATACACACATATGAAATAGTTAAAACATTAAATTAAGAAAATGAGAAAAACACTTCAAGATTTATGCATAGAATCCAGTCACTCAGGAAATAATGCCAATAATTAACAAATGGAACCTTATAAGATCGAAAAGCTTACAGCTAAGGAATCAGTTAACTGAGGAAACAGACTGCCTACAGAACAGGAGAAAATCTTTGCCAGCCGTACATCTGATATCTAGTGTCTAGAATGTGCAAAGAACTCAGAAATCTAAACACTAAGAAATCAAGCAACGCAATCAATAAATGGGATAATAAACAGAACGTTCTTAAAAGATGAAATATAAATGGCTAATAAAGATATGAAAATATGTTCAATCTCGGTCATCAGAGAAATGTGACATAAAACTACATTGAGAATCCATCTTACTCAGTTAGAAAGGAAATGAATAACAAATGCAGATGAGGATGTGGCTAAAAGGGAACCCTACACACTGCTGATGGGAACGAACTCTAGTACAGCGACTGTGAATGTCAGTGTTAAGGTTTCTCAAAAAACTAAAAATAGCTCTACCACATCACCAGGCTATACTGCTTCTTTGTGTTTTCCTAAAGCTCTCCAAGCCAACCTATCACAGAGTTACTCATGCATGAATGTTTCCTGTAGCACTATTTATAATACTTAGTTATGGAACCAATTAAGCGTCCAGTGACTGAAGAATGAATACAGCAAATGTGGTATGTATACACCATGGCATTTTCTAGCTATCAAGAATGAAGTTATGCCATTTGCATTAAAGTGCAACTGGAGATAATAAGATTAAGTGAATCATGTTGGTCTCGAGAAGACACATATTGCTAGTTTTTTCTCTATTTTTGGCTTAGATTTTATATAAATACATGAAATCTCTCACACACACATGCATGTATACACATCATGATAGAAGTCTTGAAGAACAAAAGGGATGAATAGAAGGTATGAGGGGTGAGAAAGGAGGATAAGAGGCACTGGGGGAAATATGATCAGTGAACAGTACATACTTATATGAAATTATCCTTATGTAACAGTACAACGAATATATACAATGAAAATTCAAAAATTAAAATGAAATTTAAAAGTATACATCTCACTGATCCGAATATAATAATATAAAATGTATAGAGTGTATATAGGGCTTCTAAGTTCTCAGTAGCTACTGTGTAGGAACAGGTATGCACACATGCTATGTGCTAGGTACAGTGCTCCTGCATGAATAACCATGCTGCAAGCAGGACAGAGAGACTAGCTGCAGAGAATGACTAGAACTTCAGAATGAGCCAAAGATCTCATGTGTGTGTGTTTGTGTGTATGTGTGTGTGTGTGTGTGTGTGTGTGTGTGTGTGTGTGTATACTTGTGTGTTTGTCTGACCTCAGAGTCTGTAGTAATTTCAAGACTGGGAAGTTCTGAGCTTTCATGTAGAAGTTAGATAAATTTCTTTGTTCAAAGAAGACAACAGAAAGAGCCATCTGAGATAACGTATACGGAAATGCAGCCTTCGTTATCAGCAAGGCTGTGCATGCCACCTTCCTTCCCTAAACACTTGTCCTTTGCAGACAGGGCCAAAATTTGCCTCACAAATCACTATGCACTGTCTGCCACTGAGTAAAAGCAGCAAGCAGAATCAGGACCTGCAAAACCTAAGGGAAAGGTGCTTGAGTCCCATTTTATAGTGAGAACCTAATGACGTTGTGCTGACTCTGAACAAAGAAGGAAATTGATCGTGCCTGCAAACTAGACTACACTATGGCTCCTGCTGTGATCGTGCCATCTATACACTATTTCTAAGTTGGCATGCCTCCTTTTCATTTTACCTTCACTGAAAGAGTGCTACATATTGTCAGGCAATTTATTTTGGCATGAAAAGAAATGTGATAAAATAATAAAATCTGTGAATATGAAAAGATACATTACACAAGCAGCAGATTTTATTATATATAGCTGAAAATATCTCTTAGAAGAAAGCATTCAGAAAGTGTATTACCTTCTGTGAAGAAGTTCTTTGAAGATACGCTTTCATTTACTTTTGATGCTAGAAATCATCTGGGCATAGAGGAAAATTGTTTTTACAAGTTAAGAAGAGTTTGTATGTCACCAAGTAACTGAAGCAAAATTAAGTCTTATGGAAGAAATAGATGTGTGTACTGACAAAGGGGAGTGGAGAGAGAAACACGAGCAACACTAAGGAAAGACGTTTCTCTAGATCCACAAACGCCTGAACAAACACCACCCTTTGACTTCATGTATCAACTTTCAGGAAGAGACATTCAATTTTTAGTAACATGTTCTGTTTCCCCAGAAACCTCCCATTTTGCTCTACATGGAGTCTGGAATGAGGGTTCAGATGTATGCTCCATTTCTGAAAGCCACACTTGTACTGGCTGCTCAGCTCAAAGAAGGGAGCCAAGCAAAGTAAGAAGGGACTCTCCCGTCCTCACCCAAGTCACAGAGTCCCATCAGATCCTGTGAAATCAGTGAAGCCAGCATGAACAATTTTAAGTCCCAGGGAAAATTATATTCAATGTATTAATTTCCTTGTTCTTCCTATTTTTTCATTTAATTTTTAACTGACACACAATACCTGTGTACCCTTACATGGAGCAAAGCAATGTTTGAATCACATATACTTTAGTTAGTGATCACATATACTTTAGTTAGGGCAGATTTTGGCCCTGTCTGCAAAGGACAAGTGTTTAGGGAAGGAAGGCGGCATGCACAGCCTTGCTGATAAGGAAGGCTGGATTTCTGTATATGTTATCTCAGATGGCTCTTTCTGTTGTCTTCTTTGAACAAAGAAATTTATCTAAGTCAGGGCAATGAGCATATTATCACTTTAACTTTCATCACTTCTTATGTGGTATAGATTCAACTTTATCTCCAGTAATTTGGGTCAAATCTATGACATATTTTGTTACTAGGCTTTAATAGGCCAGAGTGAAATGTAGTCACTCATGCTAAATGCCAAACAATTAAACTGAAACTTTAAGAAAATAGACTCTGCAAACAGATCAGATTCCTTGACAACAGGGGAGAACAATCTACCTGAGTCAGTGTAGTCAGAAGCAGTCTCTTCTTCAACCTTTACAGGAAAGTGATCTCACGTAACCTGATGGTAACCAGTACTTTTTCTACTTTTCTTTTTCCTTGTTCCCACCTTAGAAAACCTTCTGTCACTAGCCAGGAGGAATCCTCATTCAATTTTGTAGAATGGAAGTTTCCTTTCACTTTACAAAAATGTTACAGAATTTGTAGGATAAAATACAGATAATATTCTTTTTAAAATAAAATTTTAAAAAAGCATTTGTAGAATAAAACATAGCAAGGCTTGAGAGGTAGTTCAGTGGTTAAGAGAAGGTGCCACAGAAGCACAGGGACCTGAATTTGAATCCTCAACAACCATGTAAAAAGCTGGATGTGGTCAGTAGCCCAGTACTATGGAGCAAAGACATGAGGGCTGGCTGGCCAAGGCCCAGCTCCAGATTTGAAGGAATACGGGGAAGAGTGACAGAGCAGGACACCTGACACCCACCACAGGCTCTGGCATGTGTGCATCTTCACATGATCATATACCACAGACATGCATACATGAACACACACTACACATACATACCACACATATGTGAACATATATTATACACATGCAAATGCATGCACACACTTGAACATGTACCACATACATACACACATATACATACACACATGAGAATATACACAACAAAAGCAAAGACATGTACACATATATAAACATACTAATGCACCCTATTATTTTGTAAATAAAATCATATAAACATAATTTATAATCACAAGTAAAACCAATTAGTTTTGCAAGTAACTTTGCTGTAACATTGTCTTTTGACAGTATAAGTTGAGCATGTCTCATTTGAAAACTCCATCCAACGTGTTCCAAATCCAAAAGCTTTTGGTCACCAACATGATGCCACAAATCAAAAATACCATACCCCAAACTATGTTATATGAACAAAATTATCAAAGATACCATATAAAATTAGCTCAGTCTGTGTGTATAAGTTGCCATATTTGGGGCTTAGACTTAGATACCATTCTCTATCTCATTATGTATATGAAAATATATCAAAGTGCAAACATATTCCAAATCTGAAATACTTCTGGTTGCAAGTACTTTGAATAAAGGGAACTCAGGCTTCATTCAAATATTTGTCAGCAGATCATATTTGGGATTGATCATCTTCCTGAACCAAGAAACTGGCCAGACCACATGTTTCAAGTCTCCATCTGTCATTTAGATGATCAGGGATCTGATCTCTGCTCTGATGCTTTGCATATTAACCTAGAGACACTATAATTCTTGACTTCAACATTCTCTTCTAAGTAGAAGTGCTTGTAAGTGCTGGTTGTTGGTGACACAAGAGAAAGATGCATTTGGAGCTACACTATGACTCACATTCCACACCAATCTCAGCTTTGTAACACCAGCTCTCCAATGGCTACGTACATTACTTTGCCGTCTCTGTTCTTGAGTACAAAGAATAGTTGTTTTTTCAAAAAGAACCTGTAATATCTATTTCATAAATCCCCCTTCAGCCTGCTATGCGCAGTCCACATCCTGGGGTCATAGTGTCAATTCAAAAGTCCAAGTTTAGTGCTAGAGATGTGATTTAGTTGCTAAAGTGTCTGCTGCCCAAGTATGAGGAGCTGAGCTGTAAAATGTTGTGTGTAAACCCTGGTTCTGGGGCTGTGACTACAGGCAGATCCCTAGAACTCATTAGCCAGTCAGCCTAGCAGAATAGATGAGCTTCTGGGTCAGCGAATAACCCTATCTTCAAAAAATAACGTGGTGAGCAATCAAGGAAGACACCGGACACCAATCTCTAGCTTCTACATTTAATGAACACATGTGCGCACACCCACATGAACAATACGCACACACCACACACATACAAATAAATAAAACCCACATGTCATCTTTTACTTTAGTTCACTGTGTGAAATACAGCCAATTACACAGATTTTTGAATAAAATTTTCACTGAAATACCAATACCACTATAAAGAAAAGAAATCTCAGGTGTATAAGACCAGGTTTGCAGTAGCTCACTTGCAACAGTCATGTCTGGTTTCATTATATTAGAGTGCACTAAGATTAAAATGCCATAAATAATAAACTGTAGCCCATTTGGCTCATTCAACAGGAGTGAGGTAAATGGCAGCCATAGACATTGGGTCAGAAAGACAAAGCAGAAAGCTGGCCTAAGAAGGGAAAGTTAGTAAGCAGGGAGAGAAGGAGTCAAGCTACAAAAACGAAGAATAATAATAATTGGCACAACAAACTACAGTGGTGTAGTAGTGGCACTTTTATCTAGGGGGTATCAACAACTACCTAACTGAACTTAATGCCCCTAAATGGGAGGAAGCTCATGGGTGGTACTGTAAGCATAGCCAAATACACATGGCTGGAGAGGACACAGACCCTAGAGAGAACCTCATAGCCAAATACACGTGGCTGGAGAGGACACAGACCCTAGAGAGAACTTCATAGCCAAATACACATGGCTGGAGAGGACACAGACCCTAGAGAGAACCTCATAGCCAAATACACGTGGCTGGAGAGGACACAGACCCTAGAGAGAACTTCATAGCCAAATACACATGGCTGGAGAGGACACAGACCCTAGAGAGAACCTCATAGCCAAATACACGTGGCTGGAGAGGACACAGACCCTAGAGAGAACTTCATAGCCAAATACACATGGCTGGAGAGGACACAGACCCTAGAGAGAACCTCATAGCCAAATACACGTGGCTGGAGAGGACACAGACCCTAGAGAGAACTTCATAGCCAAATACACATGGCTGGAGAGGACACAGACCCTAGAGAGAACCTCATAGCCAAATACACGTGGCTGGAGAGGACAACAGACCCTAGAGAGAACTTTATAGCCAAATACACATGGCTGGAGAGGCCACAGACCCTAGAGAGAATCTGTCTCTGTCATATCCCTAGACAATGACATTTCTCATTGTATGCTAAATATGGATCTTTATATTGTCAGACAAATATATACCATACACCATTCTCTCTCAGAGAATACATGTATGAGAGATGCCCATCCCTAAGCGACACACCTGCAGTGGAACCTCTACACCTAAGACTCATGGGACATGAGGAACAGAAAGTAGAGAAAACATTAATACATCCTTCAACTTTCACCAGCAACAGAATTTGATGCATCCAGAAGGCCTCAACTGGCCAAGATATAGAGAATAAGAGACTGCATAGTGCATGTCCCTGGATAGGACTCCTATGTTAAACCTCATGAACTCATGGCTCAGGGACTGGTGCAAAAGAGGGGGCAAAAAGATTGTAAACATCATGGTTGGTGCATGAAAATAAGGAAACAGAGGCTTTCAGGCCTTTGGGAACATGCTCATAGGAACTTGCAACAATAGCGCAGCACGCACCCATGCAGACTCAGACAAAATTCCAGCATGGAACTGGGGAAACGGGCAGCAGGCTCCAGCTTTAACTAAGGAACTACTGGCAACTGATTACTGCTGGTGAGGGAGAGTTGATATTCTTGACTAGACTACACCAGACTAGACTAGGCTCCAGTGAATTAACTCATCAAGGGACATCTGGCTACAAATGCTTGAATGGATAGGCCTTAACATATATGACAGAATGTCTGAAATTGGGGGGGGTTCTGGATTGCAGGGTATGGAGAGGGGAGGGGATCTAAGTTTAAGCTCTATTGTATGAAAGGCATAGAAATTTAATAAAAGTATACATAAAAATAACACGTCTTTAATAAGAAAGAAAAATGAAAAAGCTATCTTTGATGAAGTCACAAAGTTACACAGAGAAGTTAAAATAGTAAAGAAAATGTAGACAGAGCAGCAAATGACCATAGCACATTTGAGGGGCAGGGGTAGATGATTTGAGGTTCACTGGCAACCCACGTGACCAAGTCTGGGATTTGTGGTCTGGCACCAGGACACAAGCACTTTGGAATAATTAATGAGCCGATATTGCCACATTCTTTGAAGGACCAAGTGCAAACTCTCTCACCTAAGCCTCACAAAACTAGTCCACCGATATCTATGTGTGTTAGTTTGCAATCTCTATTAATGAACAAAAAGAACAAAAAGTTTCAGACAGAACCAACATAGTGTACTTCATAAATCCCCCCTCCAGATTGTGGCCTTCAGCACCATCCCAGTGTTGTATGCCAATTAAATTCCCAGAAGCTATATTTTAAAACAGAAATTATCCTCATTCCTCCTCATCAATACTCTGATTAGTCTGGTGTGTGTCTGTGTGTACACATACATATTTATAAAATTTTTAAAAATTAAAAGATAAACTATCTAAATTAAACTCATATAAACATAACAAAGAGTGGCTCAGAAATCACTGAGATTATTTTGAAACGGCCCCAGTCTGAGATACAAGTTAGGCTCAAAGCCAACTCTACCTCAAATATGAAAGAATTACACAAGTGCTTTCCAAATAACTAAGAAAAAGTTAAAGATCAAAATCTTAATTGAAATACAATTTATCTTAGTGAAAGTAGATATTATCACTGAAGCACTCTATTGTATAAAACAAATACAACAGCTCAGATTACATGAGTGAAAACAAAGGCAAATCAGAAAGGAGACTTCGTTCCAAGTTTAGGGAAGAATTCAGTAATTCTCCTTACTAAATAAGGGTGCTTACACTCTAATACTTAGAATCTAGTGAAAGTAAGTATCAGACCTAAAATAAAACTTCTGACTTTAACTCCAGTCAGCTTTCTTTAACTGCATGATTTGAGGCAAGACTATGTGACAAATGGATTATTTTCTTCCCATTATCAACCTCATGAATCATCACAGGGGTTCAATATTAAGCTACCAAATGCATATGTAAGACATGGTCTTAAAATCAATTTTAAAAGGTAAGAGGTGCTCATGTCACATAGAAAATTATGTCTCCTAGTTTTTTCTCTTACTTTGAAGTCTACGCCTTTGGTGCAATAGCAGCAAGAATGGCTCGGGGGCTAACTAACCATTCTCTTGATTGGATGTGAAGCCTGCTCTACAGGAGGGAATTATGCTTAGTACTGTAAACATGGCCAAAACTCATGGCTAGGAATGGAATAGGCCTAAGAGGGGAACCTTGATGCTGCTTTGCTAAGTGTCCATGTTTTTATTCATCCTCTTGAGCTGCTCTCAACTTTGGACAGAGAAGTTTCACATTGCAATGCATAGCAGTTAAGGCAGATTCATAACTGTTCCATCCACTGGAGTCAACCCATTTGCTACCCAGGATAGGATTTAAGGTGATCCAAGTATCTAATCAAAAGCCATCCTTGCAGTTTTGTAGAAGCCTGACACTGAAGGGTCAGCTTCCAGATTACAGTACTTCCGCTGAGCTTGCCCAGATGTCTTCTATAACTTTTTAAAACTCCCTGCCTTTCCACAAGTCCTGATTCTTGTCACTAAATTATTTCACCAAGAAAATCTGCTCAATCTCTGGCTTTAGTATTTAAAAATCTGGCCTAAATTGATGCTACTTAAGCACTTTTCTGGATCAGCAATAGCTACATGTACTTCATACTATATTAAATCGAGGTATTTTCTTAGTACTAAATATGTACACTAACTTCTCTATGTGTCTTAATCTATAAAAAGAAATCATATTAGTGATTCACCACTTCAAAGAATACTATGATGATTCATCCAGATGCATATATACATATGTATATATTTGTTAGATTACATTACCTAGTAGACAATACATGTTATATAGTTATATTTATTCTCCTCTGCAAATCTTGACAACATTTTCTTCCTATCTTTGATTCATGGCTGATGCTCCTTCACTACATACAGGTTAACAAGAGAAGAACATGCAGATTCATGTAAGATTTATAGAGGATGAAAGGCTTTTGGAAACGAAGATCAACTGAAACAGGTAAACCTATATGCTCTTTTACTTAAGTGTGGTGAATTGCAGACAGAGTTGGAGATGGATGTCTGGTGGCATGACATTTTGACCTGATGTTCACTTCATGGGGAACTGGGGAAGGCCTGTGTGTTCCCATTTGGACACTCCTTTCCTTCTGACAAACTGAAGGAGTCTTTTCATTGAGGCTCTTATTATCTCCCTCAGGAAAGGAGGGAGAGAAAAGTCAAGAGAGCAACCTTCCCATCTTTTTCTCAGGTGGTAAAATTTCACTGTTTGGAGGTAGATGTCCTGAGCCATGTTATTACTGACACTATTGTAAACTTCTTCTGAAGCCAGTTACAGGATCCCTGAGAATAGGTAATGTATCTCAAGTCAAGATTTTCAAATAAAACTGAATTACAGAGGACGGTCCTAGTTTTCTTCCTATTGCTGTGATAAAACACTCTAACTGTAGTGCACAACGCAGGATGGGCCTTAGCCAGGTCACCTGCTATGAGGAATAGAGGAATGGCTCCCAAGGGCATGGTGCTTTGCTCTGGCTAGTCATGATACCAGCTTCTGCACAGCATCTGGAAAGAACCTACACCGAGATGATCTACCTGGGGACAGACTACTATTGGCAGCAGTCAGGACCCCACCCCATAAGGCAATTGGCTAACCAAACCTATAAGACCCCTTGCATTTCCTTGAATAAACGAGCTTGCAGTGGCTCACCATCACCTGCTTCTTACTCAGCCCCCGGAGTCTGTGTGTTTTTATTCCATGCCTACTCATCTCCCAATGGCAGAGACCCTTCAACCCCTCGGGCTGGTCCCGAGCACAGGGACCCTTAACATCTGACCAAGACCAACTTGGGAAGGAAATGGTCTACTTCATCTTACAACTCCCCGGTCATAGTCCATCACTGAAGGAAGTCAGGGCAGGTAGTCAAGATAGGAATCTAGAGGTAGCAACTGAAGCAGAGATCATGAAGGAATGCTGCTTACTGGACTGCTTCTCCTGGCTTGCTCAACTACTTCCTTTATATAGTCCAGACTCATCTGCCCAAGAATGGGACTGCCCAAAGAGGGTTAGGCCCTCCTACATTGGCCAGCAATTAATAAAATGCCCTACCACACCAACCATAGGCCAATCTGTTGGAGGTCTTCAACTGAGGTTCCTTCTTCCCATGTGAATCAAGTTGATTACTGAAGCTAACCAGGAGAACAAACATTTTTAAAAGATATTTGGAAATATAAAGACCATTCCAGACTATACTGTAGACAGTACGGCCACAGAAATCAAGTCATCTGCTTTCAGTAAAAGAGCCAGGAATTCAAAACAGTCATATGCTCACACTGTAGGCTTCATGGCCTACATTTTCATACGTTGTTGCTTTCCTGACATGAAAACCAATGTATTTACCCTGAATTTATGTTGCATTATGTTAATTAGCTTCTGCTTTTCCAAAAGGAAAGTATGGGGCAGCTTTTCCATTGTATTATTGATCATCCCCGGGCCTGACAGTTTTAGATGCAAGGAAATCATTGCCATTTAGAGCTTATATCTGGGAGACCTTGATCATACAAAAAACATTATCTTAGATTGAATTGCAGTAGTAATCATGAAACATACCACATATGGAAACAGTTTTGGCTCCAGTCCATTCACACCCCTTTCTGTGGCACAGGGGCTGTTTTCACCAGCATTTGATTGTAAGGTGTGATTACAGAGCTGACACTGGGAAGCTATAATTTTGCTGCTAATATCTGGCAAAAGCTATATTATATTCCACAGTCCATGTAGGGGAAGAACCCAACTACCAGGTACGGGAAGGAATTTACATAGCCCTAGGAAGGTCAAAGACTCCAGGGAGGCAGCATCCCTGGACAGGAAGAGTACTCAGCAATCCAGCCACAGAGAGATAAGGTGCCTTATCCACAGATGAATCTAATCCTGACAAGCTTCCAGTCAAATACAATACAGCAAGTATGCGGAGAGTTAATTTTGATAGGGATTTTTCTCTTTTTGAAGATAAAACTTATGTTAAATTATACACTTTAAATTCTTGGGGATTATTTTTAAGAAAAGAAAAATTTTAATAGCATAGACTATATTTTAGGGGTTGTGAGGTCCATTTGATATTCTGTGGCCTTTCACCAATGCAATAATAAGATTAGTTTTGCTCTTTCATGCAAATTAATGTCAGTTATAAATGAATGTAAGTATAAATAAATATGACCCATGCGTCTCCAAGCACTGTGCTTCCTTATGCTGCTGACACCAAACCTTTGGGAAAGAGCTTTAAGGCTCTGTGAATGTGCTGTGCATAAGCCTGCTGGAGAAATAGCTCAGTTGTCTTGAGATTGGGTTTGAATAAGTTGCTTTTTCATATAACAAATGAAAAAAAAATACCAAAACATGGCAAAATCATAGAAATTGTGCAATAACATCTTCCCTCCCCCAAATTACTCTATTAAACTTGTACTCAAGACCAGGCAAATTACTGAGCTACATTTTGCAATTTCCATGGTTTTTTTTCCAACTAATCACACTCTTCAGTAAGAAATTCTGTTTTAATGATATTTGATAACGAACTTATCAAGGGAGCTGACAAAAATGTCTATACACATCTTCTGAAGAAGTTTTGTGAGAAATGAAACAATGAATAGTTTAAATTTGAACCATTTTCTGATTAAAAATCTACAGAAATAATGTAAATAATAACTGAATGTCACCCACAGCCTCAGATATAAAGACTGTCAATTACAATATTGAAGGAGTTTCTAATACTAAGTCATAGGGGACTTACAAGAAATCAAGATCATTAGACCTCTTTTAATTAGAATTCAAATTAATTTATTGATTTATTATATCAAACATATTTATGAGTAGCTACTGATTTTTCAACAAGCTCATTTTCTATTACAATGACAGGTATTAATTAAATATTAAACACAATCTCCTACCATCATTAGCAGTTTCAGTGTCCTGAGTGAAGTTAAAGATGACAGGAACATCCTATGTTTCAATCTGCCTTCAATGTTTTAGAAATAGAACACCTCATATTGGACAAAATTTTCAACCAACTGCCAACTAATGTGAAATAATAACAATTAGTGGGTGTCTATGTGTATTTAAGTGTATGCGTACACAGGACAGCTCTGAATGCCCATGAACACCCAAGTGATTTCCCATTCATCTTGGAGTAGATAGGCAGAAATCAGGCATATCGCAGACAAGAAGGGCAAGGGATCAAGAGAGCCAGGCGTGCCGAGGAGGGCATCTGAAGACCCAGCTCTTCTCTGAGCCCGTCACTCCCATTCTTCATGCGTCCAGTTCCTCAGTCTTAGACTGTTCTCCTTTCTCCACTCTGGGAAATCAGTAAGGTTAGTCATCACCAGCCCATGTTATTTCCACATTCTAATTTTGATTGGCATCTCTTTTTTCATGTCATTTCCTCTTCACTGTTGTTCTTGTACATTCTATGCCTTCTTTTTTGCTTTATTGTCACATAAAAAGGTTTTGTAAAGGAACAGAGCTAAACCCATTGGTTGAACTTATCCTATGTATCTAAACATTTCCGATATACTGCACAGAGTTACTCCTACTCCAGTGTAATCTATTTGAGTCAAGACAGTTTGGGAGAAAACTGGGGGGAGAGGGGAGCGCAGATGATATAAAATAAAATGAATGGCATTATTCCTCTTATTCCTTCTTCTCTTTCCAGAATCAAGTTATAAAACAAATGATAATCAACAAAGATATAAATGAATTTTGTTAGGATGAGACTCAAATTAAAATCAGAGTTCACAGCTTCTGTTCAGGGACAGGTTTGACATGAATGTAAGAGGCACAGTGAGCTCTTGGAGACAAACTGACAGCAGTTCCTTGATCTCTAGAATGCGCTTCCTATGATAGAATCCAAAGGTCAGAAATTGTGACTATGGCTTCCTCCCCTTGAACACGGCAGAAGGAGAGAGTCATTTAATGATGGTGTGGTGTGATCTCAGTAGACATTTATGGAAGCTAAGCTGAGAATCTGCTTCACCCACCCCTTTAATTGTGCACACACTTGATACCAGGTATCAAGTTCTCTTCTGCTTAAAATAGCCACAGGAATTTTGGATGCATTCAACTTAATTCTGGGGGATATGTGAAGGAAATATTATGAAATGACAGAACAAAGTTTATTAAGAAAATATCAAGGTTTTGGACATTCTCAGAATCTCATGAAACTTTCTCTAAAATGGATCACATTTTGGAATTCAAAGCCAAGTGTCAACAAATGTAGGAAATTTGAAGTAATTCCTAGTATTTCTTCTGATCACAATGAAATAAAGCTACATATTAACAGCAAGAGAAACCACATAAAATACAAAGTCATGAAGATTACACAGCACATTATTGAATAATAAATGGGTCATCGAAGAAAAAAGGAAATTAAACGTTCCTAGAATGGAATGGAAATGAAAACACACAAACCGAAACCTACAGGATACAATGAAGAGAGTCTTAAGTCTTAAGTGGAAAGTTTATAGATCTAAGTGTTTTCATTAAAAAAAAATCAGAGCAAACTTAAATAAACAACTTAATAATGAACTGTAAGGCCTTGGAAAAATTAGACAAACAAAATTCCAAAAAAAAAGATGAGGAGAAAATAATTCAGATCAAGGCAGAAATTGATGAAATAGAAACAAATAACAAAACAAAGAATCAATGAGAAGAACTAGGTCTTTGAAAAGATAAGGTTGACAACCCCTTAGTTAAATCAGCAAAAGAAAAGAGACACAAATAAATAACACTGGAGCTGAAAAGAGAGACTTTACAGTTACCAAATTTAGAAAATCCTAAGGGTATACCTTAGAAATTTACATTCCACTAAATTGGAAATATTTTAAAGAAATATTTGATTTTCTAGCTGCAATTGGCATACCAAATTTAAGCTCATATGAAATAAATAATTTAAGCACACCCATAATAACAATAAGATTGAAGTAGAAACAAAAATGTAACTAAAAAAGTCCAGTACCTGATAGGTTCACTGCAGAATTCTACCAGTCTTTTAAAGAAGAGGTAACCCAAATACTAATCAAATTTGTCCATTAAATAGAAAAAAGGAACACTTCCAAACTCTTCTTACAAAGCTAGTTTAACCTTGATACCCAACACCCCCCCAAGAAAGGAACAAAGAACAAAACTACAGACCAAGTAAAGACACAACAACAAAAATTATGGATCAATATCCCTAATGACCATAAATAAAAAAGATCTCAGTAAAATATTTGGAAACCAAATTTAAGATCACATAAAAGATGATTGATTATGATCAAGTTGGCTTGATCATTACAGAGATACAAGGATGATTCAATATATTTAAATTAGTATAATTCATCACATAAATGGATTTAAAGATAGAAAACTAATTATTGCCTCAACAGAAGTAAAAAAGGACTTTGACAAAATACAACATCTTTCACAATAATGGTCATGGAGAAGCAATGGATGGAGGGAGATTTCTTCAACATAATAAAGGCTATATATGATAAAGCTATAGACAATATCATGCTAAATGGGAAAAAATTAAAAATACTCCCTCAAAAATCAGAAAGAAGACAAACATGTCCACCTTCTCCATTCTTATGCAATACAGTGAAAGAAGGATTAGCTAGCAAATAAGACAAGAAAAGGAAATAAAAGGGGACAGAAATAGGTAAAAAGAAGCCAAAGTATCCCTGTTTGCAGATAACATGATTCTACATATACAGTAACCTAAAGATAAGCACTTTCACCAAAATGTCAGGATACAAAACTAACTTGCAAAAATCACCAGTCTTCCTATATACCGGTCACAAACATAAAAGAGCCAGGGAAACAATCCCATTCGTAAATAGCCACAAAAATAAAAAAAAATCAATAAATATCTGGAAATAAACCTCACCAAGGAAATGAAAGACCTCTAGGAAGACACCAAAGAAAGGAATTAAAGAAGATGTGACAAAATAGAGAGACATTCAATGCTCATGCATCAGAATTAATATTGTGAAAATAGCATCCTACCAAAAGTAATCTACAAATTCAATGTGATCACACAGAAAAAATTCAAAACTTTATATGATAGCAAAAAGACTAAGGTTAGCCTAAACAGTTCTGAATAAAAAGAATACTACAGGAGGCATTACCACACCTGATATCAAGTTATACTACAGAGCCATGGTAATAAAAACATCATGGTACTGTTAGAGAAACAGACCTAAATAAAGAGACAATAAATACAGTCCAAACAACTGTAGATACCTGATCATTGGCAAAGCTGCCAAAAATACACACTGGACAAAAGACACCACCCACCTTCAACAAATGTGCTGGGAAAAGAAGAAGGCCATGTGTAGAAGAATGAAACTAACTCCTTAATTCCAGCCCTGGACAAAACTCCAAATATATGAAGGACTGCAGCATAAGATCTGACACTTCGAAGCTGCTATAGTAAAAAGTAAGGAGTGCTTTCCACATATAGGAACAGGCAAGGACTCTCTGAATAGGACTGTGGTACCATGGAAAATAAGATCAACAATTGACAAATGGGATCACATGAAACTAACAGGCTTCTGTACAGGAAAGGGAACCGTCAATCAAGTGACAAAGCAGTCCACACAATGAGAGAAAATCTCTTCCAGCTATACCCCTGATAGAGGATTAGTGTCTAGAATACACAAAGAACTCAAGAAACTAAACGTCAAGAAATTAAACCACCCAATTAAAATGTGGGCTATAATCCTAAACACTGATGTCTCAAAAGGAGAAATATAAGTGGCTAACAAACACTTTAAAAAGTGTTCACTTTCCTTAGCCATTTGGGAAATGCAGATTAAAACTAATTTAAGATTCCATCTCACCCCACTCAGAATGGTTATCATCAAGAACACAGATCACAACAAATGCTCACATGGAAGCACGGAGAGGAAGACCCTTACACACTGTTGAGGAGACAGCAAACTACTGTAGGCACTTTGGAAATCATTCTGGAGGTCTCGCTAAAACACAGGCTCATCCGTGTTCACTGCTGTTCTATTCACAATAGCCAAGAAATGTAAACAGCCTAGATGGTCATCAACTGATGAACGTATAATGAAAATGTTGTACATATACATAATGGATTTTATTCAGCCATAAAGAAAAATGAAATTATAAGATTTTCAGAAAAATGGTTGTAACTGCAAGAAATTATACTGAGTGCAGTAACCCAGGCCCTAAATATCAAACACTGCATGTTCTCTCTTATATGTGGATCATAGCTTCAAAGTCTTATATTTGTTTTCCTAAACTGGAAAGTCTATAGAGATACAGGCCATGGCAATTGGAGGGCCATGGCAATTGGAGGTGGAGGAAGCAGAGGCCTTTAGAGAGTAGGATACTGGAATACATGAACTGTGAAAATAAGAGAGGGAATACTGGGGGTGGCAAGATCTGAACAGAAATGGGTAAAGAATGAGGTTCTCCCTCATAGGGTGCATGGAACAATTAAATAAAACCAAGGATATATGAGGAAGTCACATAGAAACCCATTACCTTTAAGCTAATTAAAGATATAACTTTAAAATAAAGACTTCTGACAGAGGTACCATGCATGAATGGATAATGCTGATCAGGAGCCATGGGTTATTCAAACGAGAATCCTAGTGTCAGATTTTGAAGACCTCTTAAGGAGTTCTTGACCATGAAGTCAACAAAGGTCTTCAAAGCTATACAGCTTATGACTAATACCATGGGTTGCACACCAGAATGGGATAGTAAGGTCTTACTGGTGAAAACATCATACTTTACACCTTGGTCATAGGATACAGAGAAACTATACTGGAACTGGACTGGAAGCTTCCTCCCCTCTTGCTAATCTTCATACTAGAAGTGTCAATGTAACTAGCTGGGGGAGAAAAGTCAGCAATGGTCTTGTCCAACTTTAGAACTTGCATGCTATAATGCCAATTTGATAAGCAAGATGTGCTTACCCATGTAATAGTGGCATAACTCTTATGGGGATAACCAACTGATTTCTGATTGGTTCTGAGACCGTGCCCAGTACCATTGACTTGGTCAAAGCCCCATAACTGAGGAGGCCATAGGTTCTAGAAGTAAACCTACTACTTTTGTTTTGCTAATTCTACATGTTGTCAATCTGCCTCTTAAATATTTACATCATAGCAATAGACTAGTGCTGTCCTCAATCTTGATCAAAGAAGCTTCTCCTTGCAACAAACAGTAGTTAATGCAGAGACTTATAGGTAGCTAAGGTGCTGAGAACAAGTGACTATTGAATACTCATCACTAAACAGGACATCGATAACATCCTCTCCAAGGCTCAGGGAATATTGCAGAAGAGGAGGTGGAAAAGAATGCAAGAGCTCAGTAACAGGAAGGAAGATCATGAGACACTGTGTCATGGGCATGATTTAGCCATGACACTCATGAACTCACCACAGTCATGGTTGCCTGCATGGAGCCTATGGAACCAGTAAACAGTAATTCATGGGGGTGGGCCTCATTTATGCTCCGCCCTTCAAGGGAGCTAATGGTAGTCAGGGTTGCTGGAGGACAGGAAGTCATTGTCTTTAGCGACCTATGAGTCACTGCTCACTACTCAGGTAGTAGAGAACAAGTACACTCTTGTAGATTTCAAACTTGAAACCCATGTGATTGTGGCACAACCATTATGGGGTAACCAACTGATTTCTGACTAGATCTGAGACCCACTGTACCGTGACAGTTTCCTATCAGTGTCCACAAGAGTGGCCCTAGTTAAGCCAGTGGATCACAAAGAAAAAGTAAAAACAAAAACACACGAAAGTGGGTTGTGGACTTGGGGGAAGGAAGTGGGAGCCAGTGGGAGTGGGAGGGGGGTAAAAGAATGTGGAGGAATGAGTGTGACCAGAATCTATCACACACATGTCTGAAACTGTCAAAGAATAAATAATAAATTAATTTTAAAAACTCTTTTTAAAAAGTATCAATGCTTTACCAAGAAAATGAGCAGAATTACATATTACTTTAAATAAAAGGTTTAGTTGCAATTTCATGTAATTTTACTGATTAGTGCTAATAAGAATAATGATGACCTTTAACTGACATGATCATTTCATGTTGTGTCTATTTTATGGAGCATTTATTTTGTTTTGGACACTGTATCGAATATTTTCTGTGACTAGCTCATTTAATACAAGCATCTAAGATGTATATTAATGATCTGTTGCCAAAAGAGTTAAGAGAGCTTAAATATTTTTCAAGATTAAAGAACTGATAGGAGGTACAACTGAATCTGGAGTCCTGTGGGCCCCCAAAGATCACCTCTGAATGGCTTCATTATGCCACCTCTCAAAGCTGATGAAATCCCACAGCATGAAGGAAATCTCCTTTGATAATATTTCACTTTTCTTTATATACCTTCTTATGTAATACTCTGGGACCCTTTTGAAAATTCTTAGGATAATTTTGGCCAGACTCTATTTAACAACCCTGAGGAAAGGTTCTGGGGCCACCAACGGAACTGAACTGTTAAAATATAAAATCTCATTGTGCCAAGGAAGAATGCACACTAAAATTTACAACCAGATTTTGCTTACAATTTAATAGTCTTCTCCATCATTTGCAGTGATTCAGCTTTTAGCGAGTTTTAATTCTGAGTTTACACTGAAAAAATTTCCATCTGGAAGGTGCAATCCTAGTAGATTTCTGAACGTGTGTGTGTGTGTGTGTGTGTGTGTGTGTGTGTGTCACATTTCAGGGATAAAATGTATTCTGAAAACTTAAATCTCAGCACAAGACATCCAATGCTTCCTTGGCATGCTTTTCTCTTATAGTTAACCAAATTGTACGTGGGTATTCAAAATAAATGAGGCTATAACAAAGCAATTTGGGTGGACAAAATGTATGAAGTGCATTCTATTTCTGGAACACTCTTCCAATTGTGTAGGTTGACAGCTGTGCTTAGAGAAGCAGTTGAAGAAGCAAATAAAATCATTCATGGGCTTATAGTGAAAGAAGAAAAGGCTGTTAATCTTCAAGATAAGAGTGCAAAGAGGCTTATAAAAATAGGAGGGGGAGGATGCTAACCTTCAAGATAAAGGTGTAAAGTCAAGAATGTGTTTTATAAGAAAGCAATCCTCATTACAAAGTCTTTGAAAGAACAACCCAACCTATTAAGGAAAGGGATCCACTCCCACTGGAAGCCTCTATTCCTCTTTCTTTCTATGTCTCTCTGCATAGAGCTGTTTCTGCCAGCTTGTATACACTTTCATCAGATCTCAAGTACACATTTGGAAATCAAGGAGCAAGCATGCCCTGCTGGCAAATGCTGGGTCAATGTGGACAGAAGATGGGGTACTCTGACCAACTGGCGCTTTAGCGTGAGTGGTTAAGATGGATAAGTTACAGTAAAAACACACAGGTTTTAGACCAGAGCACAGGCTCAGGAATTCCATATGTGCTAAATCACCTTTATGATTTGGGATTGAGCTTTTCTAAAACTTGGGCCCCAGTATGATTTAGGCCTAGTACTTCTAACCCTGGCTGCAAGTCAGAATCATTTGGAATACAATTAAAGTATGTGAGTGTCACTTCCAGCAGACTACATGACTAATCCAGAGGGCAAGTATGACAGATAGGAACCAATGGCTCCCAAGGCATCTGCATTTTTACAAGTCCCCCAAGTGATTCTAAGGTTTCATCTGTAATCACAGTATTATATAACATTAATAGGATGCTTTGCCTATGAATAATAAAAATGTTTCATGTCAACTATATTTGCCATCTCACAGTATACTTGCAAGATGCTTAGGCATTGGAAAGTTTGAAATCTATGGAAGTGTAAGAAATGGGTACAGCTAAGTTCAGCATTTATAGCAATGTATCCCAGAAGTGGGTGTAACAGTGCCAACATTGTAGAACTTGTTCCTATTATGTAGGGTCCCACATAGTTTCTAGTGTGTAAACAATAGAGACCTGGATTTGCAAATCCAAATATGAGGGTTTCTATCATCTTGGCTTGTACGCTCTGTTTAGAGGACCAGAGTAACTAAAGTAAAGGAAAACAAGGAGAGAGAGAGGGAGGGAGGGAGGGAGGGAGGGAGGGAGGGAGGGAGGGAGGGAGGGAGGGAGGGAAAAAGAAGAACAGAGACAAGTAGGGGGAGGGGAAGCTGAGGAGGGGCGGGTAAACGTTACTGAGATCATTTGAATCAAAGCTGAATGGAAGATTGGTTGAACTGACTAGCATGTCCCAACCTCCCATGTGATCCTCTCTGAACCCAACTTGAGGAACCCAGGGATCTGGCTTGCTGCAGCATTGTAGGCCACTTTGGTCAATAACTCCATGAGAACCACAGATACCCAGTTCTATAAATGGCCTTTTCTGTGCGTGTCATTTCTCCACAGATCCAGCAGCTGTTCCTGCCAATGAGCCCTGAAGTTTACACTCAAAGGGTCCAGAGAAAATAGTGCTTCACTCTGATGCTTTCCTTGTTCAGGACTTTGATAGGGGCCTGTGCTCTGCTCTGCTGAGAGTCCAAAGCATTGGACTGTGCATGGGTGCCTTAGGGAGACACTATGGTTGCTTTAATAAAATAATTTTAGGATTGCAGAGTGTGAATTTTAAACACAGGGCCATCAACGAAGACTGAGAAAACTTTATACTTCAACAGGACATTTTTTGAGGTATCATTTATGTGAATTACATTTGCCAATTCAGGTGTCATACACCTCACCCTAGTGTAAAATACTAAAGACAGGAGAGGAAGGAGTAAGTGAAAGGAGACAGCAGGGTCTAAGTCACCTTGCGTTGCACAAAACAAAGTTATGAGGAATTCAATGAACCCCAACAACCGAATCAGAGTGTTTCCAGGCACGCTTAGAGCCAAGAGGACAGAAAAGCAGGTTTTAAGCACTAATGTGAAATTTCCAAAAGTATGGCTCAATTGCCCAGACTTAGAGAAAGAATTTGGTAGAAAATTTATCCATATGCCTGCTACACATCTCCAAGGGTAACATTTCCTTGTGAGTGTACGAATGCACATGTGTACTCATATGTTCCCATGCCTGTGTATATGTATGCATACATATTCCTGTGCATTTGCATGTGTTCACACGTGCACACATATGCACATGTACACACATGTGTGTAGTGTACTTATGTACACACGTGTTTGCATATCTGTATTTGTGTATTTGCATTTATATGTGTATGTTTGTGTATATGGGATGGTGTATTTGGATGTGCACGTGTTTGGGTGTGTATGTGTATTTGGATGTGTTTATGTGAGTGTGCATATCCACAGGAGTGTGCATGTGTGTTTGTGCATGTGTCTATATTTGTGTATGTTTGGATGTGTGTGCTTGTGGTCTGGTATATTTCATTACTTCTAAGACTAGTGTTATTAAAATTTCTCTTTGGGAGAGGCAGACCAACTTAACCTGCCTCTCTCTCCCTGCCTTGCAACCCAAAAAAATCTCCCCAGGCCTGGCAACAAACACACATTTCTCCACTCACAGTTAAACAGATTCTAGCTAGTTTACTTGGGCTTACTAACAGAGCAATGGGTAAGGGGTTACTTACAGAACTCGGGCGCCCACCCTCCCCTCCGGAAGTTACATTAGTAAATCCACGTGGCTGGGATCTTGCAACTTCCGGGTGAACAGATCCAAATGGCCCATGGGGAGGGGAGAAAAAGGGCCAGCCTCCTGGTGCCCCCAGTTTAAATATTTTTATTCCCTCCTCTTCTCACATCCAAGGCCCATAGACAGGGTGGGTGGGGCATAGGACTTTCTCAGCTCCTCATCTTTCTGCTCAAGGTGGTCCTGGATGATTCCACTCTGGGAGGGGTGTTTGTCCACCTTTTCCCTCGGGGAATCAATCCACTCTACAACTAGTGATAAAGACTTTCTTTAAACAGAAATGATTCCAAATGATAAGGGTTTCCAGCACCTATTAAATGCTGTTTCTTTCTTAAATGTATGAGTGTTTTGTGAACATGTATGTAAGTGTGCCCTTGCTTGCAATGCCTGAAGAGATCAGAAGAAGGCATCAGATTCCCTGGAACTCGAATTACAGACAGCTGTTAGTCACTATGTGGGTGCTTGGAACTGAATCTGGGTCTCTTGCAGGAGCAGCCAGTGCTCTGGAAGTCTGAGCCTTCTCGCCAGCCCCCTGAAACTCGATTTTTTAAAAAAGTTTTAAACTTATTTATTTATTTAATGTGTATGAATATTATGCCTGCATGTATGTAAGTGCACCCATGTTGTGCAATTCCCATGAGGCTCAAAGAGGGGGTCAGATCCTCAGGAACTAGAGTTATGGACGGCTGTCAACCGCCATGTGGGTGTTAGAATTCAAACCCAGGCCTTCTGCAAGAACAACTAGTGCTCTTAACTGCTGAGCCATCTCTCCAGTCCCCTTAGTCTTATTTTAATTACACTTGTCATAAGATTTTTCTCCCTTAAATCTGTCTGTTATCTTCAGTCAGATACCTCTGTCCACCAATGAGGAAAATATTTATATCTATCATGTGTGACATACTACTTCAACTACACACTAAATTCTCCTCAGCCAGGAAAGAGAATGAGGGATATCTGTACAGAAAGCTTAAAAAAATAGTCCAAAAAGATGCAAAGATGACCATGTGGAATAACAGTTTTCATTTGTGCTATTATCATTATTATATTGGCAAGTGTACATAATTACACTGAAACATGTGGTACAACACACAAGAGACCACTGACGAGCTAGAGTGAGCACCTCTGGCATGCAGGAAGACTCGATTTCCGTCATAGTGTTAGTAATCTTTACCATGTACGTCTGTTATTCTAATTAGAAAGAAAATATTTAAGGCACCGGAAACATTTTTCTAGAGTAGAAAAGTAATTTTCACTGAAAAGTAAGAGGGATTTCAAAGAGCCATGAGATTTCATAATTTCACCTGGCAATCAAACATTTTAAAATTTAGGAATATAAATTGTCACATAAAATTAGTATTCATAAAATAATGAGGAGGCTAGCAAATGACAGGCGAGCAGTGTCTGCCAACACCTCTGTCATGTGTGCACACTTCCACTCCAGTCCTATCTGTTGAAGCATCTCTCTCTTCCTGTCCACCTCAGCTCATCGCCACACAAGGCCTTTCATCCTGAAATGTGAATAATGTAGCACACAGGTACACCTGCAATTATACTTTGCCATTTGTATACTGGATATTAGGCTTTATATTCACAAATAACATTGCATTTATGTTATACAGACCTATGCATACACACACACATAATCATAAACACACAGCCTTGCGTTAATGTGTTTTATCAATTATGTGTCCTCATTTAATTTTTCCCTTTCAATAAGTCATTAACTAGCCAGTGATAGATTATAATGTTCACAGTGAAGACCACATATGGCACAGACATGAGAACTAAGAAGACTGAGGCATCCAAGAGTTCCTACCTCAGATGTTAACACAGAACAGTCATAAGTAAATGTTTCCATAATGTGTGCTTTGAATGCATATGTTAAGATGGATGCAAATCTATGAAAATCTAGAAAACAAGCTCTAAAAGAACAACACATGGGGCTGGAGACATGGCTCAGTGGTTAACAGCAATATATTATTTTCTGAGATTGGAGAGATATAGCTCAGTGGTTAAGAGCACTGGCTGTTCCTCCCTAAGGCCCTGATTTCAATTCCCAAAACCCACATGGCAGCTAACAACTGACTATAACTCCTATTCCAAGGCATCCAACACCCTCTTCTGATCTCCATGGGCATTGCACGATACAGGTGCACTTGCACACATTCAGGCAATACACTCATACACATAAAAATAATAAATAATAAATATTTTCAATTTACCACAATTAAAGCAGGAATAGAGATAAGTACTCAAGTATTTGTTTCTAGAGTGATAATACAGGGAACGGTGAAATTGAAGAGTAGTCTCTAGTTCAACTTCCCAGAATTGAGGAGTCTTTTGACTTTCAGCACCAAGTATCACATAGAAGAAAGTTTCTATAATAAAAAACTCCTGTGCCAAGTACAGACATTAAGACCACTAGGTTAGATGAGCCCATAACAGATGTAGGATGATACCTAAGATCTAGCACACCAAGAATGAGTTTCACTTTTCTGAAACTTGAACGAGCACTATACCATGTTAGGTCTTTCCCACAATGACGTGAACTCATCACAGTATGGAAAGGAACAGGAACTTTCTCAAAAGGTGAAGTGCCATCATCCACATCTGCCAAGAGACACTGTGGTCTTATGTCTTCCCATTGTTGCAATGCTAAAGCATCATCAAATATAGGCTGCTCTAATTCAAATACAGCTCTTCAGCCATGAGAGGTAAAAGGACTCCATCAATGGTTCATTATTTTTTCAGTGAATGCCTTCTGGAATCCAGACTTGATGCTGTAGACCTCTAATATCTTAGCTTTCACTCATCAACAACATTTTTACTGTCAAGTGTAAGAGAGATGACACATATTTAATGTAAGCCGTTGCATTTACTCACACAGAGGCAATTTTCTCTGTGTAATGTGCTTTGCATTGAAACTACCTTATGCTCCTGGCATAACTTCTTTGTAGTAGAAAACTTGTGATCTAAATGTCTCCCAGCAAATTCAATTAGCACCAACAATTTAAAGAAAACCACGCTAGCTTGAATTGAAGCTGGCCTGATTTATAGAGTAAAACATTTGACTTTGTCTAAACTTCAGGTTTAGGCAACTCTCAAGTTATCTTATTTGGCTCTATATGAGGAAAAGCAATCTCTTCTGACGCCACAATTATCTTAAGAACCATCTGCGCCAGGACTTTCCCATAAAGTGATTTGTAGCACTTCATGGTCTTGCAGGGGAAATGGCCAAGATTGCCTCGCATTCTCTTGTAGGATATCTGTGGGCCAGAAAACCATGAAGGCCTGGTTCTACAAAAGGTAAAAGTGTTAAATATTGAATCCAATAATATAACACTTGATTTTAATAAAATGGTACTGATTAAACTCCTATTTCATTTTATTTTTATGCATTAGTTGTACATAGTAATGGTTTTACTGTGGCATTTTCAGGTGTGCACGTAACATATTTTGATCATGTCTGCCCCTGTATATACTCCTTTATTCCTTTCTGTATCTCTAATAGTTTTCTTGATTTTAAAATAAAAATCTCATTTCTGGAATACATGCTAAGAATTTCTTTTTAAGTTAACAAAACAGATTTTCTTCATTGTGGAATAGTCTACCCATATTTTAAACAGCAACAAAAACTTATGTGCACTGTTTGGTAGGAACCATGGACAGAACTGCCATCCACACATGAGTCTGTAGATTCTAGAAGGTCAAGACACTGAAATGATGAAAACTAAGCATCCCAGGTAAATGGAGACCAAAAAAAAAAAAAAAAAAAAAAAAAAGATAAAAGAAATTTCGAATGCTGATACCAAATCTTCTAGTTTGATTGAAAGCAGTGTTTGAAACTGCTTGGGCTGACAGCTCCGAGCCCAGGGCCACTTCTTTAACAAATGAAGTGAGTCTCTCCAGCCCTGCCCCTGACCCGGGAAGTATGTGACTCCTTCGCAGCTGCCCTCTCACTGATGCATTCTCCTCTAGCTCTGCTTTTCAAACTGAGGTTGATATCCCTGAAAGGAAAAACTATAAATCAGCTCTCAGAGCCAAAGAAAATCAGCAAAGTCGAAGTTAGAGAGAGCTTTCAAAGATCCAAGAGCACTTTCCTTCATTTCTTTAAATAAGACTCAGTCCTCTGCCACAGAGATGTTTAAAATCCAGTTGGAGTGAATACAATGAACTTAACTAGTTATGGTGCATATGCCAAGATGAACACAAATGAAGGGCTAGAGAGACCCAAGGAAAGGCCGCCATATTGTTTGCACTGAAGCCTCCTTGTTCTTGGCTTCCTATTTAAATTCTAACCCCATCAAAGGGGCAGATGTCAGGGAACAAAGACAACTGCCAGAGAAGCAGAACTGAGTTTGGTTTGAAGAAGACTAGGAAAGACCATGAAAGTCGGGGTCTCTTTCCACTTCCGTAGGGAGACACAGAGAGCACCTTCAGCTGGCACTGGCAGCAAGCTTTATCTGAGTTTCAGTTATTTCACATTATCTGTTTATACACTGATCATATTCAATAAACAAAAACTAGAACACAATTTTTTACTGTAATTTTGAGGTGAGTAAATAATGTCACTAAAAAAAAAAAGAAAATAGAACACATCTGACAAAGGATAAGATTTTCCAAGCAAAAAGGTATAAGAACCTTATTAACACTTAGTTTTGCATAAAAGTATAAGAACCTTGTCTCACTGCCTTAACAGCTAATCACAAGTTAGAGATAAATTTTAAAGGGGAAAAGATTAAAAATAAAGTTAGGCATTACAGCAGAATAAACACAAAGAACAGACACTGTAAATACTTGTTCCATTAATGAATAAATGAGAAACATTAATAGCCTTGCAATAAAAGTCGGTACATCAAGAGCTGGCCAAAAGATAGTCACGATCACATACTGCCCTTAAAGGTGACTAGGCACTTTAATCCAGTTCACTATTCATGAACACTGATCATTAAGGGACTCCAAATTTTAAAATAATAACGTTTTCCTCATTTTCCTTCCAACTTCATATTCCTTTCTTTCAATGATGCAGTGAGTCCAGTACCTGCTGCTCAAACATACATGAGTATGGGGCCAGCCAGTAGATAATGCATGACCTATCAGGGGTCACACCCATAATGGAACTCAGATTTTAGTCAATATATTATGCTTAAGAAATTACAGACATGAAATACTTTCAAGAAGTTTCACTACAAAATTTCCTTTTAAAATGTATTAATATAGGCCTTTCTATTGCTAAATAAGGCAAGGCAAAATATCCTGCTTCAAAAATGATGTTTGGGGGTAAAGGTTATACTAATTTAAAACAAACTCCCTAAGACGAAGCAAAAATTCTTTTTGTCTAACCACCCAGACCGAGATCTGTACAGACTCTGCGTTATGCTCACGAGTACATTTCATGTTGAACAGGTAAGCTAGCACCTACTATAGGACTGTGAGAAATTCTTAAATTCTGACAAGAATATAATTTTGACTCAGCAATGGCTATCAACCCAGCAAATTCCCCCTCCTCCCCAAGAGAAAAACCAATGGACATCTGTAAGAGTTACTTTTCTGTCTCTGCAATAAAACATCATGACCAAGGCAAGGAAAAGTTTATCTGAACCCATAGTTTCAGAGATCTAAGAGTTTATCATGATGGGGAGGCATGACAGGAGAGAGAGCTAGAGCAGAAAACTGGGCACTCATATCTTCAAGCGCGCACAGAAATCAGAGAGGGCAAGCTGAACATGGGATGAGGATATAAACTCTCAAAGCCCACCCCCAGTAACACACAAGTACCTGACTGATGGGAGACATTTTTATTCAAACCACCACAACATTTAAGAACTGTTAAAACTGACTCGAGATCTAGAATTTGTTGTGTAGGGGGTAGGGAGATGTTTCAGTTGGTAAAATGCTTCATGACAGCATTAAGGGCTTCAGGCAAGCCCCTAGGCAATGCAGGTCTCCACCAAAAAGTGAAGACAGAAAGATCCCTGGAGCTAATTGGCCAGCCACTCTAACTGAATGGGTGAACTTCAAGGTCAGTGAGAGACTGCGGCTTAAAAAATAAGATGGAAAGCAGCTGAGGAAGAACCCAATGTCAACTTCTGTCCCCCAGACACATGTATATAAGTACCACACAGACACACATAGACACAACACACACACACACACACGCACACACACACACACACACACACACACACACACACACAAAGGTGTAGTGTTTTCATATGACCTCCATGCATCCTCCTTACACTTTAAATCATCTCTAGATTACTTATAATATCCAACAAGATGCAAATGCTGTGAAAACAGCTGTTATATTGCTTATGCAATGATGGCATGAAAAATGGTGTGGGTATTCAGTACAGTGGAATTTTAAAACATTTTCAGTCCACAGCTGCAGCAGGTATAGATGTGGAAGATCGGCTTTAACTGGGAGAGCAAATGAGAAATATGAGTCAGTTTTTTTCTTTGAATGATTTCTCCAGTTCTCACATACAAGGTAGAATGAATGATTCGCCTTCGTTTAGAGCAGGAGAAGATGTGTATAAGAGCCAGAAGCCAAAACAATTAATGAGGCCCTGAAAGCCATGCAAAAGACCAGTGTGCTAGCCTCGAAAATCCTTAGAGAAAGAGGGATACAAAAGGTCCAGGACAAGCCACAGCACCAAAGACAACGCAGTGACTTCCTTCTCCAAAAGCTTTACCTCCTACTTCTCACTCTCAGCAATGTCATCACACTACCAATCCATCAGAGCCCTGATCTATATATTAAGCAGAGCCCTGGAGGTCTAACTGTCTCTGAAAATTCCCTTACAAACAGACTCACATGTTTGCTTTATTGATCTCCTAGGCACTTTTTAGTCCAGTAACATGGGTATTAAGAATGGCACTCAATGTGCCTGAGGGGAGGTAGGAGACGGGTAGGACTGGAGGAACACCAGGAACAACGGAGTTTGGAGCCTCACTGAACCCATGGAAAACATGCCCTGAGTCACTGTGAAGAGAATGTAAAAGGCTGTGCTCCCGAGGACTACAGTCAAGCCTAACTTCGGTGATCTAAGCAGAAGCCTGTCACTGTGCACATTGGTCCACACTGGTCTTCATAAATTGGGCACTAACCCTGGCTAGGCTCTGCTAGTGGACAAGGGAAACGAACCCGCTGTGGGTAGGTGAATCCTGAGTTTCAACTAGAACATCCAGATTGGTTCCTGCTATTTGGCCATAAGATCCACTAGTCATTTCCACCTTTCTCTCTCCCGGGGTCCCTTTGCCCTGCTCATCCCATTCCCTAAGAGCAGACCATGCATATCTTTTCCAACTCACACTTCTACAAACAAAGTAATGGTAAATTTCAAAAGAACAAATGCTGGTGAAGAGTGAATGTCCATAGCTACTTAAGTCCTGGATTCCAGGGCTCCAGAATAAAAGTGATCTGAAAATTCCCAAGTTACTAGTATCCCCTGTTTATATCATCACATGCAAAACCAAATAAATGAAAACTTGTCCTTTAATAGTCTGGAAATCTTTAAGTCTCTGCAGGATTATTTCCAGGTAAGGTAACAACTGAGAACCATCTGCCCATGACACATCTCCAAATCTGAACAGGATGCTCACCGTCGTGCTCTGTGAGACTCAGAACACATGAGATTTGACCTTGCTCTTCAGTTCTGCTCACCAAACATGTAGCCATTGGAAGCCTGGAAAAGCCACTCTAGAGAACTGGAGACATAGGAAGCCTTCTTCAACTAAAAGCTATATTGATTTTTCATTCATTTTGACTTTTTCATGCCACAGGGGGTGCTATTTTGTGTTACTCAAGGATAGTGCACTCAGAGGTATCAGTCTTCATTTCCACCAACCTAAAATGTCACTTGTCTGAAGACAGAAGCAAGTCCACCAATAGTTGCTCTATACCTAGCAGTGACCAGGAGCAGAAATTATTAAGCAATGAGGAATTCTTCCAAAGTACTTCATTCATTCTTTGGGAATTTCTGCACACACAGGAATCTTCCTCCCAAAGGCAAGTGAACAAGGATTTCCTCTCAACAGTGAAAAGCCAGGCATCCCACTTGATTAGGACCAGAATGTCAGACACTAGAATCAAAACCAATCCAAGGACTTTGTTGAATGAAAGAAAAGCAAAATCTGAAAATTATGGTGAAATCTTATTTGCGACACATTTCACGGGTTCTGGGCATTGGCGTGTGGTATCTTGCGGGGGGCGCTTTGTTTTTCCGTTCACCATCACCTGTGGCTTTAAAAAAATAAGACACATTTTAATCCATCAGTCTCCAAAGTGGAGCTCACATGCTCTGAGAATACATGGAGACGTTACAGAGGGAATGCAGGCATCGTGTAAAATTCATTTAGTCTAACTTCAAAGGTCCACAGAGTCTGGGGCTGGAGTGATGGCTCAGTGGTTAAGAGTACTGGCTGCTCTTGCAGAAGACCACTGTTTGAATCCCAGAACCCACCCGGTGGCTAAAAACTGTTTTTAACTCCAGTTTCAGGGGATCTGATGCCCTCTTCTGGCCTCTATGGACATTGCACATGATGCAGTTACATACAAGCCGGCATAATACTCATACACATTAAATAAATAAATAAGCTTTAAATTTAAAGTCCAAGTAGTCGATTTCATAGTCTCAGTACTATTCAAATGGTCAGTCTCTTTTGAGACTTAAGGAAATCTTTTAATTGTGATTCCCTGCAAAATAAAAATCAAATTAACATACAATGGCACCGAATAGACATTCCCATTCTGAAATGGAGGAATGGGAACATAGTGAGGATATTCTGGACCAAACCAAGACTGAAACCCAGTGGGGCAAACACTAATCTTGCAACTCCACGTTCCATATCTGGGACTTTAATTCAAAGTGCTTAGATGGCTCCACCCCTCCAGCTTTGCTGCCTGCAACATACATCTCTCTCTGGGACTGGCTCCGCTCCCTGTATGCAGCATTCCATCGCAGATGTCTCACAGCATGTCAACATTGCGGGGTCTCCATGGTAACATATGCTTTATTTTCACAGCTTCACACAATGGTTTGTCAGGGTCTCCTGACCTTTTCACAGAAACTTCAGCCCTGGCACACATTGCCTAGCCTTAGTGATTCCCTTAAACTTCAGAGAAAAAAATCCATGACTCTCTAATGCTTGCATCCTTCATGCTATTAAAGCCAGTATCATGTGGAAGACACTTCTAATTTGACTACCAGCTTGAGATGGACCCTTGCTGTCTTGAATCACATTTGCAGCAGTTTTCATTTGTTTACTGTTTCCTAAGAGCAAAAAGCTCCTGGATAGGGTCTTTCCCTGAGGGCATCCTTCCCACTGTTTCAGGGCAGAGTATAAGGCCTCCCTTAAATGGTGCTCATCTGCTTAACAATTACAGCCTCTCTTCAGCAAATACCCTGTCTGTAATATTAGGTTTCCTAGTGTGCATTCTCTTTGGAAACTGTGCATTTTATATTTCATTAGTCCCACTTGCAATTTTTCATTGCAGACATTATATACACATATATAAATATATGCATGTATATGTAACACTTATAATCAAAGAAGAGGACAAGAAGTTGAGAGGGAGTCAAGTGGATAGGAGGAGTTAAAAGGAGGCTGTGAGGGATGAAAATAATGCAAATAATGTATGATATTCATAAAAAAAGTAAAAAAGAACGATCAGTAATAACCAAGCCACAGATTCAATATTGTCTTGAAATTTCCTCTGTCAAAGAAATTAGTCCATTACCTTTTAATTTAGTCTCAGGCAAGTTCTTAAACAGGGGCAGAAGACAGCCAGATTCTTTCCCAAAGTATCAGATGAGTGGTGCTAGTCCAGTTACTAACAGAGATCTGTCATCCTCTGAATCCTCATGTGATGGGCCTATGCAGTCTGCATTAGTCTCAGCACAGCTGTCTCCCAGCTGCCTGAAACTGCAGCTGCAGAGGACCCAGTGCCTCTTCTTGCTTCTTGGGATACCTGCAGTCATGTGCATAGAGCCCCCCTCCCCAAATATACAAATAATTAAAAATAAAATATATTTTTAAAAATCAAGTTTATTTAAAGGTATGTCTTTAAAATTTCTTCGGGTTGTAAGAAGAAAAAGATGATTTTAGGCCTGTATTTAATCCATGCTGTCTACTGGACACAGACTATCATATAGGCTTATGTTAAGTTACATTTTGTGCCAGAGAGAAGAGGTGTGGTTTGCAGAGGCTGGCCAGGATAGGATCCAGCTCCAGACCTTTACTAATTAAGAATCCCTCCTACCACCAACCCTTGGGAGAACGGGTGGCAGCTGAGTAGAGTCTAGGAGAGGTAGATTTGGGACATCATCCTAGCTGCTTGAGGAAGAATCCAGAACGATAGGTCATATACGTCTTGGGCCCAGGAATGGGAGTGCAGAACCATGGACATGAACAAATGAATCTTTACCCTGGGAATGCTCCTGCATTACAATGATGGACAGAGTCTGATGACAAAACCCCCCAAAGGATCTGAGAGTGATGAAGTTGGGCCCTCAGCTGGTAATTTGAGAAGTGTGTTTGTCCTCAGTGTAGTTGGAGTGTTAGGGTAAGAAAGAGTTAATTTTAGCTGAGGAGTGATGGTTGGTCTGAAGCCATTGGGCAGAGAACTCTACCAAGAGTGGTGTGGATGACTGCAATTGGCAGATCAGCTTGACCATGGTAGGGATATGATTTAGAGTCTCCTGAGACAACTGGAGGGGATTTTGTCCTAATGGATGTGTTTTTGATTAGTGTCGTTTTTTTAACTCTCACTAACCCTAACCATATCTTTAAGAAAAAGATTCTGAGAGAATATACAGGTATTAGGAAGGCTATTAACATTGAAGTGAGGCATATATTCTGAATTATCCATGCGGGCTGCCTCCAGCTAGGTAAACCTTTAAAGCAAAGGACCTTTCCCAGCTGCAGTCAGAAAGATGATTTGGTTCTGCCTTGTAAGAAAAGCAGAAAAGGCAGCTGACCCCTCAATATCTAACTCACAGAAACAACTAAAAAAAGATCATGACACAAAAAGTTACTACTTTTATAGTAATGTAGGTTCACAACAGCAGAAAACTAATACAATGGTCATTTATCTGAATTGTCATAAATTGCTTTTCTTTAAAATTTAACTCCAGGCTTTTGCCTATTTGGGAATTATAAACACTAGACTTTGACTAGCTTATTATTTTATTTGTTTTATCACTTTACTCATTTAACAAAGGTGTTTTTACTTTACATATGAGTGTTTGCCTTGAGGTATGCGTGTGCACACTGTACGAATGGGGCCTACAGAGGCCAGAAGAGGGCATTAGGTCCCTCTAGAACTAGTGTTACAGATTGTTCTGAGCTGCTGTGTGAGTGTGGGAACTGAAGCCAGGTCCTCTGCAAAAGCAGAGCATCTTAACCACTGAGACATTTTCCAGCCCTAATGTTAGCACTTTAATATTATTTTTAAAAAGATTTTCTACTGGGGCTTATACTATTGATTTTATAAATCTGTTACCTCAGATTTTTTAAATGAGGAAAAAAATTTACCGGAAAAATCAAAATCCTACACTATAAGTAGGTCCATGCTTTTGTTCTATAAATATTATACCAATTTTTATGAATATCGAATTGAATTTATTGCCTAAATACAGAAGAATCAAGTCTAAAGACCTGAACATTTTTAAATTTCATTGACGTTAGTGCAAGCTGAATGATGAAAAGCCCTTTAGTTTAATTTAGAGCCCAGAAGATACATCATAATACTTGGAGAACCTTGGAATTAAAGAGATTTAATAAACAGTTTCTTGTACCCACTAAATTTATCTCAAAAATATGCACTAACACACTCTCACAGAATTTTTTTAAGAAGGCTCTCAAATAAAATTGAGATGTTACCATTTTCCAAAACTCATATTGCTTATAAACAACCATGTGATTTTATTTCAAACATCTCCATGTATCAAAGTGTTCATATTTTGATATGTACACTTAAAATGATTTGTATCATTTTACCAGTCCCCTCATTAATAAATAAGCTAAATATCTGCATCTGGAATAGAAAGGGTTCTCCAGAGTAACAGAACCCACAGCATGTGTATATAAGCAAATGTGTGAATAGTGTGTGAGTGCAATCTGTGTGTGCACCTGTGTGTGTGTGCACGCGTGCAGAAAGGCAGAGAAGTGGGAAGAAAGGCAGCTAAAGAGACAGAAAGATAGATGGACATATTTATTTTAAAGACTGGCTCACACTTTTGTAAAGGTTTGAAAATCCATAGCCTACAGGTTACAGAAGGAGGCCGAAAACTCAGAAAGAATTGCGGTTACAGTTCAAGGCCAAGGTCAAGTCTACTGACTTCCTTCTGGACAGGTTAATACTTTGCGTTAGGCCTTCAATTGATTGGGTAAAGCTCACCTATGGTTTGGAGGGTAATGTGTTTTACCCAAAGTCTACTGCTTCAAATGTTAATCTCATCTGAAAATATTCTCACTGAAATACTTAAATAAGGTTTAGCAAATGTTTCTCCAAATATCTGGGTCCCTTGATCTAACAAGGTTGACGCATAAAATTAACCATTCACAACCTGTGTTCATATTATAACAGAGCCTTTATCTCAATAAATAGGTTAACCTTTAACAAGTGACAGGTTTGTGTGACTGAGTTACATTGGTCTTCTGCATTTGCAGAGGCATGGCCCCACCCAAGCTAGGCAGGTCTTGACAGTGATGTAATCACCATGGAATAAATTCCCACACTGGCCACTACTGAGCAAAGAATTCCCAGTGTGATCTTAGTGCAAAGTATCAACACTCCTCAGGTAAGTTTACAAATGGCAAACACATAGCAAGTTCCTTAAGAAACTTTTAAAATATTATGTCAGCATTCACACCAACCATGCTGCACTATGTATCAGAATTTACTCAAAACACTGATCCACTATCTATCAGAATCCAATTATCGGTAGGAGGAGCAGAGGGAAGTCACAGCTCTGCAATTAAACATATTATTGAAGAGAGAATCAAGCGCAGGTACTAGGCAGGTTTGTTTGAGAAATTCCATTCTAGCTTCACTGCTGAAAATATACAATAAAAATGCACCAATGGTTGTAAAATAAGACAGACAATGTTAAAGGATTTATTTCACACTCTGAAAGACTGACTCCAGTACTAGCCACGCTGCCATGAGGTCTTGATGCTGGTGGTTCCCCTGCTCATCCTCAACCACAACTTGTCTCTAATGTTTTAACAACCCAGCTCATCAGGCAAGGACTTATCATCTTTTCAAACACTCACTTTATGAAAATTAATTCCAGTGTCTCTAGAGACATCAACTAAAGTGACTCCTCCTTTATAGACAGTTTCATGTAGTTTGGACTTGACCAACGGGAACCCTTTTATTCAGTGAATGCCTTGGGTGACTGGTAGCCAGGAAGAGGGGCTGTGAGTAACAAACAGCACAGGCATCACTAACCCTCCCTTCAGTAAGCAGTTTAGACACTGGCCGAGGAAAATACCACTGAAAGTTCAAAAAGGCAATTATTTTAAGGTGTAGTTGAATTTTTATTTTACTAATGTCATTTGGAAATGATTCATCCCATCACATTTGCTAAGGTCCGTGAAGGTTATCAGTCAGTCTGTAGTCCTGTGATTTCAAGCATAAATCAGAGAGGTATTTGAAGTTACCACTCACAGGGTACCCCTTCCCAGACCCTTTCTTCCTTCCAACTTTATTTTCTTTTGACCCCAATCTTGATATTTCCATTTAATTTGTCAGTTTTTTTTTCTCAAAGGGGCAGTTTGGGGGAATATTTCAGTTTTGTGGAGGCTTTTTGTTTGTTTGTTTGCATTTCCATGAGCCTAACATTTAATATTCTTTCCTGATCAATAAGGTGCCAGGTCTTTTGTTTAATGCTCTTAGTCACAATTTAGCAGTCAACACAAATCTGCCATCCAAGATCCATCAGGGGCCCCACACTGGGGCCCAGCAGAAAGCAAGCCTCCCAAAGCCCAGGCACTAAAACCGTTCATTTTACAGATGGCCCTCACTTCAAGCCATAGACTGGCTTGCCACTCCTAAAAAGCATATTAGAAGTTGCAGTCTTTCATTGGTGGGCCAAGGCAACACACTATTGACTATAGGAAATTTGTTATCTAGGACAGAATTAAAAACTACATTGAGCCTACAATGGCTCTTCAAACAGTGACATCTGGGGCTTCCAGACTGATAACCATATCCAACAGCTTTGTACAGTTGGGATAAAGAACATTCCTAACAACAAATATTGTGGCTCATGGTTTTAATCCTAGGCCTTGGGAGGCAGAGGCAGGAGAATCTCTGTGAGATGGAGACAAGTCTGGTTCACATAGTGATTTCCAGGTGGGTTGGGACTAGAGAGACCCTGATAATAATAGTAACAATAATAATAATAATTGCAATTATAATACTGAACATTCTTATTTTTCTCTGTTCTTAGGTATATTTTTACCACTATTTTTGTTTTGTTTTCTGAGACAGGGTATTGCTATGTATTAGAAGCTAGCTTAAAACTATGGTGCCTAGGCTGGCTTTGAAATCACAGCGTTCTTCCCTCCTGAGCCTCCAGGATGCTGACATTTCAGTCTCCATGCTTGGCTTTATTATCATTTTCCAATGTTTCTGAACTTGAAATCAATTCTGACAGCATGAGTTCTATTAGTGTACTAGTATCTCTTTCATGAAATTCAGTAGCAGTATATGTCAATCTGGAATGGAAGAAATGGGGTAATTAGTATGTGTGAGGACGCCTTGTACCCACCATCCTTTGAGTTGAGAATTTTCAAAAGTTTCATATAAAATTTCATTGCCTGCACCTCCTTTCACTCTCCTCCTTTACATGCCTAACATAGTTTTATCTGAGTTGAAAGTTATATGGTGCACTATATTCCCCACTATATGAACTACATAATAAGGTATGTGAAGCTTCTAGAAATGCATCTGGCTGTTACCCCCGTTGTTTGTTTACTTCCTTTGTAGGCTTTTTGTTTAGTTTTGTTTCTCCTAATTAACTAGTGTTTGACTTTCCTGGGTGTTCAAAGACCTGCGCCAGTGAAGCTTGGAGGTGTCATACACTTGGGAGGGTAACTTCTCAGTTTGCACCTTAAAAAATGCCCATTTTTCATTCTCAATAAAAGTCATATCTGTCAGTTGAGAGTGGTCTTTGGCTGTTTCATTGGCTTTATTTTGATAATATGAATTAACCAAGTGTACAAGTTATCCTTTAACAAATTTAAAAACTTAAAGCTCTCATTCAAAAGACAATGAAAAAGCACATATACCTGAAAAGGGCTCTACTGAGCGCTGTCATTATGGCGATTGACTCAGAAGCTCACCATCAACTAATATAACGACAAAAAATGCTCACAGCCCATCCCAGTGTATGTAGACTGAGACATTCCCATAGTCCACCCCACCTTCAATAAAATAAAGTACATACTCAGAACAAACCCCAAGGTCCACAGTAACCTCTAAAGTACTCACAGACAAAAAGCTAATAAGTCACTGCGGACCTGGCTATCGATTGTGCTGTCAGGGTCTTACTTTACCCAGCATTCCCTTGTGACTCTTCCTGATGACAGACTGTCTGCATGTGTGTAAGTGCGCTGGTGTCATGGAAAGTCCATGGAGGTCAGAAGAGGGCATCAGATTCCCTGTAATTGGAGTTAGGGATGGTTGGTAACTTCCATGTGGGTGCTGGGAATCAAAGCCAGGTCCTCTGCAAGAGCAGCCAGTGCTCTTCACCATCTCTGGCTCCATAATGATGGAAGTTTTTGTTTTACTTGACCTAACCCCCATCCAAAGGGCAGCTAAGTCTCCCCTCCCTCTTCAAAGCTACCTGATCACTGATTCTCTGTTTAAGGGACCCAGACTATTCCCATTCATTAACTAGATGCATGTGCCACTTGCTCTGTGACATGAACTACTGGGCTCATTTTCACATTTAAGCTTCTTTCTCTGGTCTACCACAAGGAGAAGCCAGCTTACTGCACCACTTGCCCCACCCTGTTATGAAATTCATAGACAATTTGAAATATTAAAACAGAATGACAGCCACAAGTTCATGAGTTCTGAACTGGTTGCCAACCACTGGGCTGTTTCGTTATTTCATAAATCCTCTAAACATATCACAGCAATCAGTGAGAATTGAGATCTGTGAGGTTAAGTCACTTTCCCACAACTGGACAACCAGGGAATGACAGAGTTAATATGCTAATCTCTATTTCCAACATTCACATTTTATTTAGTATTCTTTTCCTGCTTGCCCAAGGGTAACTTTCCTACCATCTTCAGGTACTGGGACATTCCTAAAGGGAGCACTCTATTAACAAGAGGTGCTGTACAAGAAAACATAGAGGCTTTAGGTTTGCTTTAGTCTTGGAGTTCGTACACAGTGCATCTCTAGCAGGTCACTGCAATATGAAAGAAGATTTAAGATACATACGCATGACATAGACTCATAATACCTATTGTTCAAACTGCATGGGGCTTCATGTCAATGTGGCTTGAGATAAATCAGTTATAAAGTACAACTTATCTATGTTAAACATGAAGAAGGAATACTACTGTACTATTCTTTATGGTGCTCCTACACAAGATTAACCCAGCTAGGTGAGATTGCCTCTCCCTACTCCCCCCACAATCTGAGAACTTAGTTTTTTCACTTTCTTGGTCGTTGAACAAACATGATTTACCTGCATTTGTCTACAAATGTGGATGAGCCTGCAAGTTCCTTGATTTTTTTTTCTGCCAAACCCTGATATTTCTTATCCTCTCCTGTATGTTTTCCGAAATAGTAGGTATGTTTTCCCAAATAGTAGGTATTAAAACAGGTATGCTGACAATAAATATATATGGCCAATGTTACAGCCAAAGAGCAGGCATTAACTGGTGGCAGTTCAAAATGAAAGTCTAAAATTACTTCTCATTTGTCTGAAAGTTCACTAATTGTATCTCCAATCAATTTACCTGACTCTGTTCAGGCCACAAGAATACAGGTTCACAGCTGCACTGATTTAGTTGGAAACTTAGCTGATTCCACCCATAACTTTGAGTAATGGACTCTACCAGTTACATCCTACTTCCACACCTACGAGAATCCACATTCTATCATCTTCAGTGTCAGAGTAAATGCAGAACAATTTCTTCCACTGTACACTTCAATATAAGAAGACTCTCAGAAAAACTGCTGACATTACCAGGAGCCCCAACCAGATGCAGGTAACTTCTCAGATATTTGATAGCTCTCACCCAGACATCCTTCTGGAGAGATTCTTTTACATTTCCTCTGTTCCCTTTCACTTCAACTCATCCTCTCTGGAAAAAATAATCTACTCATCCCTCCAGACACCTTCACACAGAATTTCTATGGTAAGAATACTGTCTTCTGCGTTCTTTTCTACCCTACTCTGAAGAAAGTTTTCAGAAGTGGTGGCAGAAGGCGGAGCAGACAGCAGGTTGCCTTAGACAGAAAGATGCGAAAGCACAGGTCACTAACTGATAGGTGTAATTAGTTATTTTTTCTCATTTTTGTGGCAAAATGTCTGACAAACTAACTTAAGGAAGGAAGGATTTGGCTCACAGTTTGAGGGAACCGTCGACCATGGCAGGAAAGGCACAGGAGCAGGAGAAGTTCCTGCTGTGGGAGCGGGAATGTGTGTGAGGCGGGAATGTGTGTGAGGCGGGAATGTGTGTGAGGCGGGAATGTGTGTGAGGCGGGAATGTGTGAGAGGCGGGAATGTGTGAGAGGCGGGAATGTGTGTGAGGCAGCTGGTGACGTGCCCACCGTCAGGAGCAGGCTCAGAAGTGCTGGTGCCCACAGCTTCCTCCTGTTTATTCAGCTGCAGACCTCCATCCATGAGCAGTGCTGCCGTAGTCGGGGGTCTTCACCTCAGTTTAACCTCTCTGGAAATGCCCACAGACACACCCGAGGGTTTGTCTTCTAGGTAACTCTAAAGCCTGTCACACTGACAATCAAGATCAACCACTACAGAAGATCAATCCTTGCCTCTTCTATGAGCTTTAATCTCCAAACAGAAAGTCACTGTATCACTCTAGCTAATCCAATCTCAACGGTCTAGTTTTTTCTGTAATACAGCTTTTAATCTTGATGTAATCTTTTTTTATTATTTGTATTTTATGTATATGAGTGTGTTGCCTGCATGTGTGTAAGAGCACCTGTGTTATGCAATGCCCGTGGAGGTCAGAAGAAGGAATCGGATCCCCTGGACCGGAGTTACAGATGGCCCTTAGCCACCATGGGAACCGAACTTGGGTCCTCTGTAAAGGCAAACAATGTTCTTAACCAAATGAACCATTTCTCCAGTCCCTTGATATAACTTTTAATAAGTCTTTTCCTCTATAAATAACAATATGATTTTCTGAATGATTCTTATTTTTATGAGCTGCAAAGACTGACAAGAATCTGTCCTTTGCCTCACTGAAATAAGTATCCATCTATTAGTTGTCTCCTCCAATTTTCTGCCAGGATTGTATGATGGAAGAGATTACAGCAGACTTATGGAATATTATATAAGTTTGGGTACTAGTTTTGAGTAGAAAGTTACACTATCTCCAAACCTTCATTTCCTCATTTGCAAAAGGACAGTAATACATTTTAGTTCTGCTTTCATATGTAAAGAGGTAACATTTGCTCTGTGACAAAGTTCTAGATGAATTTCTCTTCACAGTTTGAATTTCTGCCCCAATAGATCCAGTGATAATTTGGTACTAAGGAGCCTTGTCTCAAGTACTCCATGTGGAAACTGCTGCAAGGAGATCATGGGTAGGAAACCTTCCCTTGGCAAACTCTTCTCCCCCTGTTTGGATTATGCTAAGTATAATTTGGCATGGCTGGTGAACTCTTGGGTGTCAAGCCAAAATCTATGATGTCCACTTCCTGAGACGGTTCTGTTAAACAGGGACATGGAACTGGAGGTTTACCCTGACTGCCAAGCTCTTCACCTACAAATTAAAATAAAATACTGAAGCCCTACTAGTTAAATGCAAGGTAATCTAATAGAGGAAAGCATGGTCTTTAGGATGCAAATCCCAGAGAGTAGGTTCAAAGACAAATTTCTTTGTGTCTTAAATGCAGTTGGACAATATGAAGTATACTGATCAAACAACTTATCACCATCTACTCCCAAGAGGTAACTGCAGCACTCCACTGGACATTGAACTTACTAAAGGACGTCTTTGAGCAATTGGCTCAAAATGTCTCATTTTGATAGCAAGAAGCTGAGGACTCAAAAGGTTCAAATGATCTCCTGGGAGTAATTTACCATCTGGTGGTAAATAAGAGTGTTGGAGCATGCAGCCCTGAGTTTAGCGGAAATGCTGGCCTCCCTGAGGAAAGCACAACAATGTCCATGTCAAAGGGCTACTGCAGAGATCCCTGGGGCCTCTCTTCTAGCACTTAAAATGCTTTAACCAAATGCCTATATTCTTTTCTTTTAGAGTATCTAGTAAGATATTCTCTAACAGGGGGACAGAAATCTTCTTGGTAATATCTTTCTTTCTTTTGCTATTATCAAGAGAATTCTGGCTTCAAAAAAAATACTGAAATTTATATATGGAAAACAAGCAAAGAATCTACTCATGGAAAAAGAAACCCCTTCTCTGTACCTTTAGGGACTCAAATTCAGGCTGATGAAGTTGATTCCACAGGAATGAGTTGGACTATTCTATGTCTGTGCTTTTATTCTGCCAGCTCCAAGATGAAGGAAAGTGTTCAACTTCAAAAGTCAGTTGTGAAAGATAAAAGGTTTTTTAATTTTTATTTTGTGTGTATGAGTGTATTGCACACATGTATATGAGTGCATTCATGTCGTGCAGTGCACAATGGTGGGCAGAAGAGGGCGTTGGATCCCCTGAAACTGGAGTTACGGATGGTTGTCATTCACCATGTGAATGCTGGGATTCGAATCCGGGTCTTCTGTAAGAGTAGTCAGTGTTCCTAACAGCTGAGTCATCTCTCTAGCCCCAAGATAAAATGTTTCTAAGATTTTAAATGCTTATACATGTAATTTTAAAATATAGCTCAAAGTATGTTTAAAATATGCCCAGTAGCAGATTTACCAATAAAATGAACTTCTACAAGTATGTGTGTGGACCTTCTTCTCAGAAAGAATGTGCCATTTGAACCTCTCATCAGTTAGAGACAAGTTATAAGAAGTCAAAGTTTCTTGACTAGAATATGAATTTCAGTATAACAGAATATGAATTTTAGTATAATAAGTATCACTCCTTTCACCACAGTGTCAACTTGTATATTACCTCAGCTTGCCCCTTGGTGAGCCTTGTCCTGAAATTTGCTTCTATTTAACCTTCTTGTTAGTTAGTATCTCTAGAAGCAGCCTAAGGGAAATAATATTCAGAACAAAGCAAGGGCTCAGTATTAGAATCATGACCAAATCAAAAGGTCCACACTTTTCCACAACTATGAGTCCTTCAGATTATTTGTAAGTGTAAAATTGGACACCAAGTGGTCAAAAGCTTGGGCAGATAAAACGTGGGATCCATATTTGTCTGTGCTAGTTTCAGACACCCTTTTATAAACTGGCATGTCCAAGTATGAAAAGAAACATTTTTCACTTATAAGCCTACCCAAATCTCCACAGAGCACAAAGTAGAAACTAAGGACTTGGTGCGGGACAAACTGACTGGTAGGTTGCACATGCTACAAGCTAATGTTTGCATCAGTTATTCTGACTGGGACATTAGCTGGCTTATGGCGACCAGGCAAAAATACAAATCATTTTACTATAATCCTGGCATCATTTGATTCTGTTATCCAACAGTTTCTGTGTTTCTGGACTACAGTCAAGTTGGTTTTCTTTTCGTTGTTGTTTGCTTGGATTTTTGACAAAAGGTCTCACTTAGCTCAAAACTGGTCTCTGATTTGCTAAGTAGCCAAGGCTGGCCTTGAACTTCTCATCCTCTTGCCTCTATCTCCCAGGTGATGGGATTGCAGACACACACCTCCATGCCCAGACCAGTCCTTAAAAGCAACTGCAGACGACATTACAGGAGAATCTGTGCAATCCATGCTCTCTGTATGGGACAGAGCAAGTCACCTGGCCTTCAGTCACACATGGGTGCTGCTGTTTGGAAGCATTCTGCAATGGCTAAGTACTAAAGGAGTGGCTCCCAGCCTCTTGGACTGTTTGGGGGTAGAACCATACGGCAGTAGGGGCAGTAGAAGGAAATTGGGTCACTAGAGGCGTGCCCTTAGAAAAGATATCAGGATCTCCCACTCCCCCCTCCATCTTATCTGCTTGCTCTTTGGTTCTCAGTCACTATGATGAAGACCTTCTCTACTACACTTCCATCACAAGATGCCTCTGTCACCAAAGCCCAAAGCAACATGGGCAATCAACCATGAACTGAAGCTATGAGTCAAAATGAATCTTTCCTCCTTTTAAGCTAATTTTCTCAAGTATTTTGTCACAGCAAAGGAAACCTGATTAATACAACTGTGTTTTCCTGAGGAACAAGGGGTAATAAGAGTGACTCAGCATTGAGAACTGCTATCACTGGCAAGTTTAGACTGGTTCTCTGCAAATCATAACAAGAGAATTCTTTCCTTTCCTCTTAAAGCTCTTGTGTTTTAAAAGAGGAAACGCTGACCACATTAGCACAGTTTTCAGGCAGCACTGCATACACTGGGTAGCTTAGCAGATCTGAATGTCCTCAGCCACTTGTTTTCAGATGTGGTCTTGGTCACTGCACGTGGGGTGGGGCTGAGGGAAGGACTCATAGGAAACACTTTCAGCACCAAGTCATGTAGAAGCAGCCAGGACGTGGTACTCTCTGGGTTTTTTTTTAACAAGTTCACACCCACAGATGAAATGGTTGTGTGGATTGTCCAGTGGGTGTCCTTTAATGCATCATTCCAGCCAGGGAGATTGAGAGTCATGCTCATGCAATGCCAAATATACCGGCAAGTGGCCAGCTCTATTCACTGCGGAGTTCCAAATCTTAGATGCATGACAAGATTTCAACCACATGCATTCACTGGCTTAAAACATGTTTTAGAGTTAATATTGTCCAAAAAAGAAAAAAAAGAGGTTTCTTTGTTGTTGTTGTTTGTCTTTTTAAAAGTCCAAACCTCTGCAGGACAAATAACTTTGTACTCTGCTAGAGCCAAGCCAAGCAGCTCAGGCTGGCAAGGCTAGACCTCTGTGTTCTCATTCAGGCCTCATCAATTTACCCAGAGGAGCCTCTAACACTCATAATCGCTTCCTTCAAGAACCCCAATCACATTCAGATATATGTTAGTTTTTTTGTAAACACTTGTGTCAGGCACAGAGGTGTATCTGACATAGTTTGGTCAGAATATACCTTAACGACTATCTGTAAACTAACATTTTGTAAATTTAAGTAAGCACTTTAGAATACTCATTATTTACAGAAGTCTTATGACTAATTATTTTGCAATGTTGCTGTTTACAATCTGAACATCCAGCTTTGATTCTTCTGCCTTGCAACTTCCTTCAAATATTGAACATGTCTGTAAAGTCCCTGTCACAGTGCCTGGCAAATGACATACATTCAATAAATGTTCCTCTAGTACTCTTTAATTCTCAAGGAGTTTGCAATTATTTCAAAATAAAAATTAATGAAAATACAAAAAACAATATCAAATTAAAGTGTTGGAATGACTACTTACCTCTTTAAAAAAAAACACTACCTTGATGCTGGAGACATCTCTCAGCCGTTAAGAGCACTGACTGTCAATCGGCACTTTCTTTCTGCCACCCTCCTAAGAAACAGTCAAGGAAGTGCCACTGCCTGTGTGAAACACATTAATCCCTTTGCCTAAAGAAGCCAGGAATTAATTGTTTAAGGATGAGTGATCCAGAAGCTCAGTTTACATTGTCAAAGGATGGAGAAAAAAGAAAATCCTTCTAGGAGAAAAGAAAGCAACTCCAACTCCACAGCTACCAATTCACTTTAATTTATAAGCTATTTATACTATTTAATAGGCATTATCTATTGTAGATTGTATATGCATACATATTTGAGTACTTTGGAAATATCTGATAAAATACATAAAGTGTAATGTTGAAATTTCCCTTTATGACAAAGTAGGTCTGAGTGCATATGACACAGTTATTTCCTGTAGAGTCTCAGAGTGTGTGCTCCACACTCTTATTTCCTCCCATTCCATTCTGAGGAAAACAGCAAGTAATCTCATTTACAGGTAAGAGCAAAACGCCCAGAGATGAGGAGTTTGGTCAGTTAAGGTCAGAAGTCACCCAGCTCAGTCACCTGTCCATGGTTCCATCCTGGATCACGCTGGATTTTCTAGAACTTTCCCCTCCCCATCTAGACATAGCTACACATATGTATTTTATATTGTATATTTGTACAGTACTATAGATAAAAATACTATTTTCCCAAGAACATTACCAATAAAACTATCTCCAGAAACGTTCTATTTGTGCCTTTATCGATAAACATCTAATATAAATGGAAGACAATTATTATTACTAAAAACAAATCTTGCCTCAGTTCACTAAAATGATCTTCACACCAGAGACTTCAAATTTCAAACCTCAGAGACAAAATATCTGTAAAATCTAGAGTAAATGTCAAAAGAAAAATGATGGGCCACGGTCTATTGGCTTATAATGCCCACAGCTTCATAATCAGAGACAAGGCTCTCGTCCTAAATGTTGAGGAATCCTTCCAACATCTTTTCTATAAAATGGCACAAAATGAAGAAACATTGTATTCACACTGATATCTGAAGCCAGCCATTGGAGCCCGGATAACATTTCAGTGTTGCAGCGAATAAAACCTGCACCTTGGAAGCACGTAAGTGCGCACCCTCCAAAGTAAGTTCACCTTTCACGGTGAGTGCCAACCCTGAGAGGCTGCACTCAGAAGTGAGTCCTTCCATCCTGCCTGCAGCAGTTGAAACCCAAAGATTTCCAGTTCGACATATACCAGGTTACCAAGACAAAATCTAAAATCTCTAACGGCAACGACAGGCACATGGGCTACATTTTCCATCCACAGAGAAGTGACTCAGGAGTAGAGGAAGCTTGAGATGAACAGTTCAGAAATGGAGTAAGGGAGCATGGAACTGAAACTGGAACTGCACAGCCTGAGAATTCTCCAGTCAGAAACACTAAGGAAGCCTTCAATGGAAGGAATTATAAGACATGGTTATTTTCAGGAAGATAGACACACAGGTCCCTAACCAAGAACAAAGGTTTAGACACCAAAGTGGACTAGTAGGATTAGTCTTAGTCACATAATTTCACATTCACTCATTCAAGTGTCAAATCTAATACTTCATCACGCTTAGTGCAGTTAAGGCACACACAGGTTCACTTAGAGGACAGAGTGGAGAGACAGGAATATGTAAGAAACATGCAGGGCATGAACATTTCCAGGGACTTCCGGAAAGACAACGTTATTTGTGCCTGGACTGGATTCCAGGGCCCCATCAACTCACTCCTTTAAAAAAAAAAAAAAAACTACCTTGAGGCTGGAAACATCTCTCAGCAGAAGCAGCAGGGTTTGATTCCCAGCACCCAAGTGACAGCCAACAACCATCCATAGCTCCAGTTCCAGGGAATCTGACACCTTCTTTTGACCTCCTTGGATACTGCATGATGCAGGTAGGTACATTACATACATGCAGGCAATACATTCATAAACATAAAAATAACAAAATACTTAAAAAACTATCTTGGTCCTCCTTTTTCCTTTCTAACTACAAGCAATGTTTTCTAATTTCTTGCCAGAGAAGCAATGTTTTAAAAAACACTTTAAATAAGCATTAGAGAAGAACAGTAGATGCTCACCATGAAGATATTGTTATTACTGACCTCCAGGCATACTAGACAGTAGAAAAACAACTACTGTCTGTAGCCATTGGTAAGTTGTCATAGGCCAGGTACCCCAGTAAGCACTTTACAGATACTGTGCTTTTCAATACTCATAGTAAAACTTACTTTTGAAAGGTATGAAGTGAGTTTTACAGATGCTTGGAAGCCAATGCCATACTGAACCAATAAGTATAGGGACTGTGAAATAGTATTCCTATGGCTTTAAAAATACGCTTGGTAAATTAAGCTGAACCTTAAGCCTGTATATCTGGAGAGACTTGTCTTGTGAGAAAGTTTATGCAAGAATGCTTGCTAAGGAGTTATCCCCAGAATTCCAGTACTCCCCTAGTTTCTCAGGAGACACTTTGATCTCCCAAGAAGACACAATGGAGATAATGCTATCTTGCTCATGTTTTGCTGAACTGGTCTCTTCTAGCCTCTTCATCACTGCCCACTGTACTGTAAACATTCAGCTGTGACTCCAGTGAGTATGAGTATTAAAGTAGAGTTGCCTGTGCTTTTGGCCCTCGTGTGTATGAAGAAATCACGCAAGTGCCCTGGTCATTTTTCTTAGTTCCGTGATAAACCACTCAGGTTCTATGGGCTGCCCCACTGGCAGCAACAAATAGGTTATACCGCCTAGCAAATATCTTCTTGTTTGTCTATGTATTTATGTGTTTATTTAATAATTAATCTTAAAATTTGAAGTTGTGTGTGGTAGCACACATCTCAGCACTCAGGGGGCAGAAACAGGTGGATCTCTATGTAGGCTATCCTACATAGCAAGTTCTAAGCTAGCTACAGGTAGACTTTGTCAAAAACAAAAACACCATCAAACAAAAAATTTGAAGCCTTCCAATTCAGAAATATCTGGAATATTTCTAAATTGATTCAGACTTTCTTTACATCTCTAAGTAAAAAATTACAGTGCTGGAGCTGGAGAGATGGCTCAGGGGTTAAGAGCACTGACTGTTCTTGCCAGGGACCCAGCTTTGGTTCCCAGCACCCACATGGTAGGTAACAACAATCCATAACCCCAGTTCTAGGAGATCCATGTATGCAAAACACTCACACACATAAAATTTTAAAAATAAAAAAGACCCCAGATAGTCAAAATAATACTGAGCACAAAGAACAATGATGGAGGGGATTACCACACTTCAATCCATATTTCAGAGCCATCATCATCAAAACAGCATGGTATTGGCATAAAAACAAACTTATTGATCAATGGAACAAAGTAGAAGACCTAAACCCAACATGAGTGCATGCAATCACAGCCTCCATATATTTGACAAAGGGTCCGAGAACACACACTGGAGGAAAGAGAAGCTTCAGCAAGTGGTGCTGGCAAAACGGGATCTCCACTGGTAGAAAAATGAAATAAGAACTGTATTTATCACTGTGCACAACAGTCAGTTCCAAATAGATCAAAGACCTCCATGTAGAGTCTGAAATGCTGAAACTGTTGGAAGCAAACATAGGCAGTACCCTACAAGACATAGGTGGAGGAAAGGAAAGGTGGAATATGACTAAATCAGACAGTAGTCACCCAAGAATTAAGGTCAGCAATTACCAAAGGAACCTCATTTAAACCTAAAACCTTCTGTACAGCAAAGGAAACAACCAATCAAGCAAAGATGAAGCCCACAGAGTGGTAGAAAATCTTCACCAATTATTCATTTGACAGAAGATTAATATCCAGAATATACAAAGAACTCAAAAAACAAAAACACAAGGAAATAAATGACCCAATTTAAAAAATGGGCTACAGATCTGAACAGAGAGCTCACAAAAGAAGAAATAACAATGGCTAAGAAACACCTTAAAAAGTGTTCAACATTCTTCTAATTAGAGAAGTGTGAATCAAAACCACTTTAAAATGTCATCTAACTCCATTCAGAATGGCTAAGATCAAGAGAACAAATGACCCCAAATGCTGGTGAGCATGCTGGGAAAAGGGACGCGCACACACTGCTGGTGGATTGCAAATTACTGCAACCACTGTGGAAATCAGTGTGGAGAACTCTTAAAAAACTGAAAATAAATCAACCATACCACTCTTTGACATCTACCCAATGGACTCATCCTACTACCACACAGATACTTGCACAGCCACGTTCATTGATGCTCTTCTCCCAATAACTAACAAACCTAATGCTTGTTAGGAAACAATTTAAATGTTCCTCAGCTAATGAATGGATAATGAAAATGTGGTATATTTTCACAATGGAATTCTACTCAGCAGTAGAAAAAGATGAAAGCATGGCATTTGCAGGTAAACTAGGAACTATTCAATTAAGTGAAGTAACACAAACTCAGAAAAACAAATGACATATGTTCTCTCTCATTTGTGTATTTTAGCTCCAAATTCTTGTATGTAAGTATGTACACTGATGTAGTCACAAAAGCCAGGAAAATGGAAAGAATCCAGGGGGATGAAGGGGAAGGAGTTCCAGACAGGGAGATGGCCAGTGACAGGTGTCATTAAGGGGAAAAGAGAGAGGAAAGGGGGCAGGAAGTGTTTATACACAAGGGAAGTGGGAGAGAGAAATAATACTTGGTATGAAACCCAGAGGGACATGTATTAGTTCCAACTACTACTGAAAAATACACATGCAATAAATATATAAAGGCACCTGCACAACTGAAGACTACATAACAAAAATCACAGCACCAGGCAGGAGAAACCTCGTTTCAAGTTGTAGGTCAGGTTAGACCAAGAGACTTCCAAAATGACATAGTTTATTGCCACCACTTTTAAATACTTTACAGAACTTGAAAGTAATACCCTATTGCTGAAGACAGGACGCACTCTGGGCACAGATCTTGGAGTCATGGAGCTGGATCTGACCTGGAAGCCTCCTCCCTAAAGACTCCCTCTCATGATATCAGAGGATGTTATAGAAGCCCAGGGAGAAAGCCAATCAATGGCCCCAACCATCTGTAAAGCCTAATAAACAACACTGCCTGGTCCAGCGAACCATTGCTTTTCAGACTGTTGCGGTGTACCTGGGCAGAGCATTTGTCTACTTTCTATAACCTGGCTTCTTCACGTACAAGCCAAGCTAACTGTTCTGCTCCTGCTAATCCTGGGCTCCTACCTCCATAACTACCTCGTCTATAACAGAAAAGGGAGCAGTAAGATGCGGATGGTCCTGCAACGGAACCATACAGGAACATTCTGACCACTTTCTATCTGGGACCCATGGATTTTCCCTCCTCCTGACTTCGCCCTCCCTCCAACTAGGGATTCTTTTCCATAACCCCTGCTCAGAAGTAAGCAACCAGAGAGAAGATGACACCTCCCCTGGGAGCCGGAAGAGCCACAAGGGGGATAAAGCAGTGGACCCTTGGGAAAGGGAGGAGGGAAGGGAGGAAGTCTCCATTTCCCTTTCTCTGTTTGTTTCTCCTTCCCGATGGTCACACCACTGAAACGTAGGGCCAGGGTCCACCGCGACGAGGGACAAACCCTATCCAACCAGCAGTCGTTTCACACTTGTTCCTTAAGGTGGGGTGCACTATCTTCAGGCAACATATGGACAGAAACGGGACACAATTCTTATGCCAGAAGAGACAAACAGGCAACTTAGGAGAAACAGAGGAGAAGGAAGTCACTGGAAGGCGGGACCTGGACTCAAATAAAACCCATGCTCCCTTAGAGTCTGAAGTCTTGGCTCTGGGGCCTCTTCTGCTTGAGAAGTCTGTACTGCTGGCCAGTAAATTTCCTTTCACCTTGCCCTGAACTCTTTTCCTGTCTTTAATTTTTTATTTATCCTTATTTTATGTGTATTTGTGTTTTGCCTGCATGTGTGTAAGTGTACACATGCATACAATGCCCAAGGAGCCAGAAGAGGGTATTGGATCCCCTGGAACTAGAGTTAGGGGTGGCTGTTAACCACCATGTGGGGCTGGGAACTGAACCTTGGTCCTCAGAGCAACTAGTGCGCTTAACTGCTGAGTCATCGTTCTAGCCTCTTTTTCTATCTTTTAATTTAGTTAGTTGACAAAGAAAAAGAACTCACCAGTTAGGCATTGGTCATATAAGCTCTGATCACACACTTTTGAGTTTATTCTTAAAACTATATTTTAACATAATTATATCTAAGATACCTTTCCCTTAACTGTACGCCTGCTTGTATATTTGTCCTGAGTTCACTGTGATTGTACGGTAACCTCTAACATTTGGGACGACAAAAGAAATTTTCTAAGAGAAAAATGGGGGAGGGGCAACAATTAGTTCACTTTAATAAGTTTCCTTAGAAGGGGTAAACATATGTGTATAATGAATGCAGTATACATCAGTCAGCGTCTACTTCCTGACTCAATCTAAAATTCAACTAGTCCACAGAAGGTTCTGAGAGTATCCTGTGACCTCTGTCCTTGACCTGAGGGTGCTCACAAGTGGACGGATGGTAGAAGTTAATGTATATTTGAAATCTTTTTGCACCTGTAGAAACAGTAAGTACTAAGTTTGCAGCCTGTTTATACATGTTAGGTGCCCTGAAAAAAAAAAAAAAGTTTATAAGGAGGGGAAGTGTTGGGAAATATCTCACAAAAATCAACAAACTTCTATCACTGGCTCAGTGGACAGTTGTCAGATAAGCCAATGAAAAAACACAAAGATGGTTTGAGATGAAACTAGTGCACAGATTTATGTTGAAACAGAATATCCACTAAGCTCTAACTCCCCAGCAAAAGCAAAGTCTTGGGGAGAAAAAATAAAGATAACACCTTCTCTGGAACTGCTTCTTAAGTTTAAACAAGGTGTTTTCTAAGATGTGAGAACAAAGTATGGTGAGCTGTCTCTTCCCTGAATGTTCCTTTATTCAGTTGCTTTAGATACAAATCTTTCCTTAGTCAAGAATTTATTGCACTTTCACTTTTCCTAAGAAATTAAAATTCCAATTGTTGAGTAAACAACTTGCAAAATGTCTATTTACATTCGTACCCACTAGGAACCTTTGCTGCCTTCACTGGATTTATACTCAGTCATTTCCCTCAACACATCACCAGATCTGAACTGGACAGTTCATTCACGATCCAGGGCAGAACCAAATAAAGGTTTCTGAAAATACTTCCCCTCCAATGGTTAAAAAAAAAAAAACACCCTAGCCACATAGGGTTTAACACCTTTTCCTCCCACTGCATTTTGATCTAGACATGATAAAGACAAGGAACACAGAGTCAGAGGGATGAGTTAAGAGAGTCTCCCATGTGCCTGGCACTCTGCTAAGCACTCTGGCGTAGGCCTATTACGTTTATTTTGCAACAGGAGAACTGAGGCTTACAATAGTTACCTCTGAGGTTTAGCACCTGGACTAGGAAACGTAACACTAGTCCCATACACCAGCTCGAAGGCATCCCAGATGTGTGATCTTCAGTCAGTGATCGAATTATTCTGAGACTCAGATTCTCATCAATAAGTGGACAGAACATCTTTGAGGGTGGTCCTGAGGATTCTGTGTATGAAGGACGAAGCCCAGTGCCTGTATACCAACAGGATTCAGGGGACGCAGCCAATGTCTTTTCAACTTGCACTTGCCAGGCTTTTTTTTTTTTTTTCTGCCATCTCTACTCTGCTGTGGAAGCTGAGACTCCTTCCTAAAGATGCATTTCCACGGATCCCCTATTGGAAGGAAAATATTGGACTGGACAAGCCAACGAGAGGCACTAACGATGAGAGGTCTGAGACTCAGAGGGGACACGTGGAAGCATTCTTTCCTACTTCCTTCTTTTGGGGTATGTTTTTTGACAGTGACTGTTCCTCTGTGACCCCAGCTCCTGTCAGAATTGTCTTCATAGCTCCTGCCCTCATTGGTTTCCTGTAGTACTAATACCTCTTCCTGTTCCTCCAGGATAAGGGTGGTAATATTCCCATTGGATGATGTCTGTGAATCACCCACAGACATGGTGATTGCTTTACCCTGGCCCTGTGTTTATGAGCATACCTTTCATCAAAGTCTCTTGAATCATCTGAGTTGGAATATACCTAGAACTATCTGATATCCAGACTCTAAAATCACATGCTGGTAAATGGGATACCTGTGCACCATTGTGAACCGTTGCCAATGCTTTACCGAGCATTCACTTGGTGATGATGATCTAAGCTGCAAACGTACCTAATGATCAATTATAACTGAACACCCACTCTTAATACAAAGGGGAGCAGCACTATTAACATGTAGGAGTTAAATTAGAAATATATTCTCCCTGACTCCAAACGCCCATTCCTAACTGCTCAGGTTGGTCTAAATCCTATAAGCTGTACCAACTACAATCCAAGTTTCTTTATGAGAAATGTCAATCTGAATTATTTTGAGAAAAAAGAACATGGAGCTTCTTCACAGAACTCTTGGAGAAAATCTCTCAAAGTGTAAAAGCAGTTTTTCTCAGTCCTTCTGAAACTGTTTATCACAAACTTTCAAGCTCTGGAAACAGCCATTATGAGAACGGCACCAGAGCCACATTGCATACCACCACTATCCACCATGTTCAGTTAGGATTTGACAGGAGCCACTTGAGTGGGTCTCGTTTTTCTCCCTAGCAACTTCAAGTATAATTACTAATCAGTCCATGGGGCATAGATAAGCATGTAATTACTCAGTTAAAGGGTAATTATATGGACATTTATTTGTACTCTACAAACTCAGGGGATAATGGGAACATTATCCAAAGGGGTGTAGTATATGTTTTCAAAGTCTCAAATTCGTGTTTGCGTCAGTGTTTCCCTTTTGTCAACTTTGAGGGGTTTTGTGCTACTTTTGTTGTGGCTCACAGCCGCCACTGTGAAACTCGGGAGCATTGACTGGAACATTTAGAGTTGCACACTACAGTGGCTCCCCATGACTGTGTAATCAGTCTTGAGGATTTAAAGCAATTTCACAAGTGACCCCACATTACTAGCGAACCATTGCCAATCCCTCATTTTGGAATGGAGCAATAAAACAGTAGTCTTAACAACTGCTGGTCCTCATGAAATTCCAAGTTGGCAGGCAGGCAGAGTATATGTTCAGGTAACTTGGCAGTTTGCCATTTTCAGTAATTCTCTTCTGCCGATCTTAATTCTCAGCTGCAGTGTAAACTGTATATACAACTGTTACCTACTTCCAGCCCTGGGCCCTGCACCACACAACCTCCCAGCTTCAGAATTATGCCCCATATGCTAGAGCACTTCACTGTGGAATAAGTGTTGACTTTTGAACTCTTCTCATAAAAAAGTTGTCAAAAGGATCTGTTATAGTCATATAGGTCCCTTAAGAAACAAGTAGCGAAGGCCCCTTCACTGTCATCCGGGTCTCTTCCAATGTACACCCTGTGCAAACAGACTTAAGCACCCTCAGTATCAGTACTTCAGCATTAACCTCCATTTTTCCTGTTGTCAATCCCTGTTTAGCTTTCTGGTTCTTACCCAGCACAAAGTAAGTACTTCCTAAATGAAGGTCTAAATGAAGAATTAAGTGAACGAATGGATGAGTGTATAAGTGACTCACCACGATGCTCTGAAACCACACTCATTTTCCAAGTAATGAACAGTTCTCCATCAATGCTCCGTACCAAATGTTACGGTCAACCTGCACATATCAGGACCCTGCTTGGTCTATACACAGCCTAAGAAGCCTGACTGGGGATCCACCTAGCACTCCTACTGTCTGGCATTAATGCAACAAGTTTGGTTCCCGACTTGTCTCTCCCCAGGTGACATATCAGTTTCATGTTGATTCTTGCTCTCTTCCATTCTCCAGATCCACTGCAATCAGACACCACAGAAGGACCAAATCTCCTTTTGTGCAAAGCATCCCTTCAGTGGTGACTGTGATGTCCAGCATTTCAGGGTTTATCGAAGGGTATATATTATCTCTCTATTATGAGCTGAACTGCGTCCCTCATCCCAAATTCATATGTTGAAGCCCTACAAGTATTCTGTATTTCAGAATTGTATTTAGAATAGAAGACATTTAAAGAACTGATTAAGTTCAAATGATGCTGTTAGGATGCAACCTCAGCACAATGTGACAGTGTCCCTTGAGATACTAGAAGCTTGAATGCACAGAGGGATGACCATGGGATGCAAGAGCACAACATCGGCAGGCCAAGCGACTTCAGAAGAAATCAGTTCTACTCTATCTTGGACTTCCAGCCTCTGGGTGTGTGGGAAGAGGCCAACTAATACATCCCAGGTGCCCACTTCAAAATGCTGCAATCCTACAGAACTCTAGAGATGGAGAGAGGAATATCCCAAATGGAAGCCCTGGTCAGGGACCACATTAAAATAAAATTTCTAAATCCTGGTTCCAAATTCCTGTACTGCTGACCCTTCTATAGGCATGTAACTAAACAAAGGTCCCTTCCACCTAAAGGTCCCAGACTCTTCCTCCCTGATATGGAAGTGTACTATGGACAGGATCAGCCAACTAGCTCACAGACTCATTTCAGGACCAAATTGCATGATGTCGTGGAACTTATGTGAAAATGAAAGATTTTAGAGTAGTTGTTACTGTTACCGTCATGTGAGGTTAAGTTCAGGCTTAAGTTCAACCCTGAAGGCTCAGTTCCAGGACAGTATGGAAAAAAATGATGGGATTGTCTAGTTTCTAACTAGATAGTTCTTCTTTGTCTTCCTCACTGCTAAGAGCAGAAAAGCCTGGAAATAACACAACAAGCAGTCATAAGAGGGAGGTGAGAGAGCAAGGCAGACTGACTTCAGATCTGAGGAACATTACAGAGGACCAGAGCACAGAGGAAGAAGATGACCAGTGTGGCTGCGTCCTCACCTGCAGACAGCACCAGGAAAGAATAAGAGAGAACTCCACCATTAGAAAAAGCATCCTCTATCCCTGGGGGGTCTGGAAGCGTCCAAACTCCATTCGACAGTGCCAGGCACACCAAGGAAGCGTCTTCTCTCTGTGAGGGTGGCATGAGCTAGGACTGAGTGACAGCCCCCAGCAGAGCCCCCCACACCAGGAAACCTGGGCTGGAGACAAGATTCTGTTCCCACTGATCTGGCATCTCACAGGCAAGTGGCAACAAATAGAGAAAAGAATCAAATCAAAATTACAGAAACTAAAACTGGATCAACGATAACAAAAATGCATTAGGAAAGTTCAACAGGCACATGAATAAAACAGGAAAATATAAGAACACTGGGGGACAGAACAATAGTAATACCTGTGAGACAGAAATTAAAGTATCCACACATAATTATAATCTCACAAGGAGAAGACCAAAGAATGTGGCTAAATGATGCTCATCTAAACTACAAACTTCCCACATTTATTGAGAGAAAAGCCTACATATACAATAAACTAATACAATAAACTAATAAGTCCCCAATGAGATAAACCCAAATAAGTCCATAGTAAAACACATCATAATTAATTTCCAAAAACTAGAAAGAAAGATAACGGGATTAATACTAGAAAACTCAGAGTTTGATGGTATTCTGCTCTGTGGAGTCTTTGTATGTCAAAAATACTTTGCCAAAAAGATCTACAGATGGATATAGATGTACTATCATAGCGTTTATAACATGTACGCTACAGATAAGTGCTAATGGTTGCACAACTCTGTAAATTTATTAAAAATTACTGAATTGGCCTGGCATGGTGCCATCCATTTCATCCCAGTGCTTGGGAGGCAGATACAGAAGGATCTCTGTATAAGATCAAGGCCAGCCTAGCAGCAAGTTTCAGGATAGCTGGGGCTATAGGGAGACCTCATCTCAAAAAGAAGACAAAACTGAATTGAACACTTGTATGAATTTTATGATGTGTACACTGGTCTTCTAAAAAGCTCCTTTGGAACAAAAGCCTATAGCCTAAATGAAAGTGTCTTCCAGTTTCTTTCAGAATAAAACCTAAATTCGTGAAAAGCTTGAGCAGCCATTCAAAAGGCTTCTGCTTATCTTACAACCTCCCCGTTCTGCTGCCGAGTCCTGCCACCTCTCTGACCCGGGATCCACTCGTGCTGTGTTCTATCTTTAGTAAACCCTACATCCTCTGCTCCCCTTCCTCTTTGCATTCTTCCTTGGAATCCTTCCGATGACAATTGCCTATAAAACACCAAAGGAGGGGTTCAAGACCAGTTCAACCTGACGCCTCTATTCTAGGAAGCTTTTCAGACCCTGTGGATGGAATTGCTCATTGCTTTCTTTGTATCTCTAAAGCACCCAGGCATTTCAGTGCCAATAAGCACTTGATCCTTAAAGATAATGAGGACACCTGAAGTATCAAAATGTTCACATACCATCAGTTTTGCCTCTGACCTATAACATGATAACACCTGGTAAGCCTGGAGAAACAGTTCAGCAGTTAAAAGCACAGGTTGCTCTTGCAGAGGACCTGAATTCGATTCCCAGCACCCTCATGGCAGCTAACAACCACCTGTTCCAGGGGATCGACACCCTCATATGTCCTTCGTGGGCTTTGCATGACATGGGTACACTTGCACACATGTAGGCAAAACACTCATACACTTAAATAATATTGTGTGTGTAGGGGAGAATAAATATATTTATTTAACAGCTGTTCAAACACTAAATTGAACAAATGATGAAGAACAGGATGAAGAACCAGGCTAGAGGGCTGGAGAGATGACTCAGTGAATAAGAGCACTGACTGCTCTTGCAGGGGACCTGGGTTCAGTTCCCAGTACCAACATTGTAGCTAAAAACTGTCGGTAACTCCAGTACCAGTGACCTAACACCTTCCTATGACCTCCAAGAGCACTGCACACCATGAGTGTACTTACATACCTGCAAGCAATACACTTATACACATAAAAATAAAATAATAATAAATAAAAGATGTTTTAAAGAACCAGGCTAGAGAGAGTAATCTGTGACACACAGGTAAGATGTAAGTTACAGAGGGTCTTTACTTTCAGAAAATTAAGAAATCACTCAGGATCAGTATAATTATGTTCATAAAAATTACTTGAGCTGGGTGTGGTGGCACTCACCTTTAATCCCAGCACTCAGGAGGCAGAGGCAGATGGATCTCTGTGAGTTCAAGGCCAACCTGGTCTACATAGCGAGTTCCAGGCCAGCTGGGGCTACAGGGAGACCCTGTCTCGAAAAGAGCCTCCAATTTTTTTTTTTAAGAATGACCATTTCTCGCATGATCTACAATGAACATCTTTTATCAGATAGAGATTCTAGTAAATATTGGTATTAGTGAGGTCATCCTTGACAAATATTTTTTTCCTCTTAGCATAAAAAAATATTAACAGAACCATCAAGATAGCTCAGTGGGTAAAGGCATCTGCTGCCAAGCCTGAGGACGTACCTGAGTTCAATTCTTGGGATCCACACAGTGGAAGAAGAAAACTTCTTGTACTTTGACCTTCACACACACACACACTGTGGTGAGTATGCACACACACACATACAATCAATCAATGTAAAAATCAACAAATACTAGAAGTTCTACTCACCAAAATACAGTAGTACAGTCAATACGAACAATTTTGTGTCCAGACTCCTCCCTACAACCTGGCTGCCATTAGGCGATCAGCTTTGTTCTACGATGCAATCTGCCATCATGTTACACCTTCCCACTGACCCAGAATCTAGGGAACCAAGTAACCACAGGCTGAAACCTCTGAAACTGCAGCCAAACAAATCTTCCTCCTTTGAAGCTGTTCATCTCAGGTATTCTGTTACAGCACTGGGAAGCTGTCCACACACGTCCAACTGAAAGGAGGCACTTTTTTAGTACCCCTGTCTTATTTCTTTTCCTGTTGCTGCAATGAAAAACCCTGACAAAAGCAATTTAAGTGAAAAAGCATCATTTAGCTCACAGCTCAAGGTACAGCCCATCATGGTGGGGACATCAAGGCAGTAGGTGCTTGAACCAACTGGTCACATCCATAATAAGGAAAGAGAGGGGGGTAGGTACAAACTTCTCAGCTCCCTTCTCCATTTACACAGCCCAGGATCCCTCACCCAAGGAATGATCAGGCCGACAGTTAAGATGAGCCTCCCCCGACCAGTTAAGATAATCTAGACAAACCCTCTCTGGCATGCCCAGAGGCCCATGTCCACGGTGATTCTAGATCTTGTCAAGCTGACAACTAACAATGACCAGCACATTTCCTGACCTCACGCCTCTCTATCCTCAGCCTCTCCCAAATGTGCTAGCTCACTACTGAAGCCAGTGGTGAAGTGTGCTCTCAGGACCACAGTATGGAGGTTACCCGAACCTTTTTGTGAATGCAGACTCTCAGATCTCACCCCATACCTGGTAAACTAGAGGCGGAAGGCTTGAGGCCCAGTGAGCCTTGCAATGATAGTATAACAGGGAGCTGAGCATACTGCTTTTGATACAACGGCCTTCTCACTCTTGCTGAGAAATGCCAGTGTCCCTTCACCCCAAGGTGTTTGTTACTGGAGTTCTACCTGGAATGTTCACCCCCACCCTCACCCCACAACCTTGCCTTGAATGGCTCTCATAGTTGACATGTAAGAACAACTCCCTCTTTTTATTATGTAATTCACATTTACCAAAACCCTTAGCACTTTCTGATTTTTGACTTGCTTATTTGGTGTGAGCTGCTCTCCTAGAAAACAAGGTCATGACTATCTCACCAATCCCTGAGGCCCCAGTGATTGCTTAGCAATTATTAAATAGGTTAATAAATATAAGCCCAGTAACAATTATGAACATGAAGTTAAGATAATGATAAAAATCGAGTGCTCATTTATGATAGCAAACAAACAAACAAAAACCAAATTGGCTGTTTATTTTAGAGATAAAGATGTTGATATATAAGTAACAAATAAATTGCAATAGTGATCATTTGCTAGGTCAAGGTTCAAACCCAGGCTGTCCAACCCCAAAGTTCACACTCTGACCACCCTTCACTGCCTGTACTGGAAAAAGGACCTTCAGTACATTGTGGGGATACCCAGTGAGGACGCCCAGTGACCACGCAGTACTCTTAAGTCTCCCACAGTCAGAAGCTGGGCACAGAGCTGTCACCAGAGTCCCACAAAAGTATCATGTCAACCAATAAGTACCTACAAAATGTACATTTCAGAAGATAAACTGAGTGCAGATGTTTAGAAGGTTAGAGTCAAATTTGGATGTATTAAATAAGCACTAAACCAGACCAAACTGGTCTTCCAGGAAGCTGAGTCAGGATGCAGAAATGTGTGCTTGCTAAGTAGGCCAGATTACTGAGAAGTAGGTTCTCCAATTTAGGTGGAAGATACCTGGTTTGCCATCAGTGAGAGGCCTGAGTGCATGGCGGAAGGGCTGAGCTAAAGGTTTTTGATGTGCATAAGGAGGTGGATTTTGGGGTCAAGAAAATAATCAGCCTACAGAAGAAGCACTGTGTTCCAGAAGTCAAAGTGTGTTTAACGTGGTGATGCTGAAGAAGGGCTGTCTATTAGACAGGACTGAGATCAAAAATGAACCTCAGGTAAACATAATTCATGCTACTCAGGACAGCATGCTAGGCATTCACCTTTCCAGTCCAGCACTATGCACATGTCATTAACCAGACGTGACTCTGGAGGCTTCCTTAACCCATCACCCTCAAAAACCTTATGTCTTCCCTATCATGAGGAACTGTACAAAACACATATGCAAGGTAGTTCTGATTGGCAGTTAGGAGACAAAACTACAGAGTTAGAAAGAGGCTCCCATATTGGCTTTGTTGTTGTCTTAGGCTGTTTTATGTTGTGTAACATAATGCCTGAGACTAGGTAAAGTATAAATAAAATGAATTTAACTCTTACAGTTCTAGAAGCTAAGAAGGTCAAGGTCAAGGAAAGTCTTGCTCATTCTATGGTAGAAGGCAGAAGAGAGGGATAAAGGGATGGAGGGTAACTAAGAGAAATATAATTTACAACCTCAAGCCCTTTTATAATCAGCAGTAATTCACTCCTGATACTATTTTACTGGGGATTAAGTTTCCCACATATGCTTTGGAAGGTTATACTTAAACCACAACAATTGTGACCAACTAACCAACTATGTACATTAGATTCATGATATCACCTGTATCTCTAAAATGGAATAAAACTGTTGCTAACTCCAGGGACTACAAGGAATAGTAATCCAAGTAAATATATAGCTATTTTATTAAGATATGCTAGATGAAGGATACATGTGATTTAACATTTTCTAACATTAGGTCTGTGTGCTTTCTTACGTATTAACTCACTCCTCAACCATCTGAGATAGAAAGCATCATGATGACTCTGGGTTCAAACCCAGGTAGACTGACTCTAGAGAACAAATATGCACGTGCTACATTAAGAGACCAATCCCCATGTCTATAGCTTCTTCTTTCAGTAGCTTGTAAATGACATAAAAGTATGTGAGAATTTCTAAGTTATGCTTTGAAATCAGAGAAATACAGAAAAGTACTCTGTGACCCTATGCAGCAGCCATAGACAAACACTCAGTACTCAACACCTGATTACGGGATACAGATGCAGGTGTGCACCTTCAGGACAGGTGATGCGATGTGCAGTACCAGCTGTCTCAAAGCATTCATCTGAGCTGACCAGTGAAAGGGAAGAGCTATCTGCAGATGACGTTAGCAAGAGGAAGGTATAAATCAGTGTTCTAGCAGATAGCTCTGGAGGCAGAACCTACCTTCTTCACTCATGTTCAGACTTCAGAAAGGGGCCTGATGGCCATTAGCTCTGCTCTGCTGTAAGCCTTGCAGCTGGCTAGCCAACTAGCCACTTCTAGCCATTCCTGTCACATTCTGCTAGTACTCCAAAGCTTGAAGATCTGCTGGACTATAACATTCTAGATGAGTCACAGAAAAAAAAAATGAGTCCTAAGTACCTGGGATGAATAATTAGTTTTTATAAATCATACTTAACTTGAGGAAACATGGACCACAAAGCTTTACTGATTGCAAATGATTTAAATTCTGGTTCGATTTCTGATTATTAATATAATTATGGTGACTAATATACATACAAGTATATATATATAAAGGAATTTACCTAACACCTGCCAGGTGATGAATTTCCAAGGGATTCAATAAATCTTGCAGAGCAAGATTACTTTTTTCCTACATGAGATCTTTGAGTTAGAGCTCTAAAAAATGATCTGCTAACAGGTTTTCACTCCTAATCAGAATCTGGGCCCAGGTTAGTTCTTCACTGACTCCCAGATTTCTATTGCTGCTAAAAAATATTTACCAAAATGCTGAGTGGTTGAAAACAATACAAACTTCTTTTTGTATGGCTCTTGAGATCAGAAGTTGAAGGTGGGTCCTGTGAGTTGGACTCAAGATGTGAGCAGGGCAGCTCTGCTGTGCAGACTTGAGAAAATGCACTGGCTTGCTTAGCCACCTGCTATGGTCCATCTTCATCACTGGGTCCTCTGCCAGCCAGCAGAGCCTCTATCTTCCTGTCTCTTATGCTCCTGTCGCCCTTTTATAGTAGCCCTGGAGATGACTTCAGGGACACTTGGATAATCCAGGATAAGTGCCCCACTTCCAAATTTTCAAGATACAAAGTCTCTTTTGCTACATGGAATACATTCATAGGTTTTAAGAATTGGAATGCAGAGAGCCTTTGAATGCTATATTGGTGATGATGATGATAACAATGACGACGACGACGACGATGATGATGATGATAAGGATGATAATGTTTCCTCCTCTTCTTCTTCCTTATCCTCCTTCTTCCTTATCCTCCTTCTTCTCCTCCTTCTTCTTCTCTTCCTCCTCCTCCTCCTCCTCCTCCTCCTCCTCCTCCTCCTCCTCCTCCTCCTCCTCTTCTTCTTCTTCTTCTTCTTCTTCTTCTTCTTCTTCTTCTTCTTCTTCCTCTTCTTCTTCTTCTTCCTGTTCTTCTTTCTGAATGTTAAACTATATCCACAGATATGTTTATATATGTACATGTTACATGATAGGACTATAGGTTAGGGTCTGCACATGAAGGAGAACATATATTTTTTCTGAGATTCTGTGACATTACTTAGTATTATACATTATAAGTCCATCTATCTTCCTGAAAATTTTGTGATTTCATTCTTTATGGCTGAATAACATTCCATTTTATATGTGTACTAGGTTTCATTGTCCATTCATCTGTTGATGGACAATTAGTTTGGTTCCATTTCCTTACTATATTGAATAGAGCAGCAATAAACATGAGAGTACAAATATCTTTATGGTAAGGTATTGAGTCCTCTGGGTATACGCCCAGGAGTGAAACAGTTGGGTCATGGGGTAGTTTTAATTTTTTAGGAACTTCCAAACTGATTTCTATAATGGCTGTACAATTTGCACCTCCATCAGCAGTGAATAATGGTTTCTATCTCCACATCGTCTCCAACATTTGTGGTCAGATTTCTTGATGATATCCATTCCGAGTGGGATGGGGGTATCTCAGAGTTGTTTTAATTCTTATTTTCTTAATGACTAGAAATGTTGGTTTTTTAAAAACGATCATTGACCTTCTGTATTTCTTTCTCTCTTTGTTGAAAACTGTTTATTCAGCTCTTTAGCCCATTTGTTGATTGGCAGTTTTATTTCCTTGGTCTGTCATTTCTACAGTTCAGGGTAAGCTCTGCATATTAGCCTTTGGTCTGAATTACAGTTGGTAAAGAATTTTTTCCATTCTGTGGCTGTTTATCTGCTCTGCTGATAGTTTCCTTTACTGTGCAGAAACCTTTTAAGTTCCTATGGTCCTGTCCATTGATACTTGGGGCTAGTTCCTGTGCTACTGATTTTCTCTTCAAAAAGTTCTTGCCTACACCATGTCCCTGTGTCTTCATCTAAAGTTTCAGCTTTTCATGTTTTATATTAAGGTATTTGATCCATTTCTTAACCAATGTTTTACAAGATGAAAGATAAGAATCTAATTTCATTCTTCAGCAGGTGGATATCCAATTTGGTCAGCACCATTAGTTGAATAGACTATCTTTATCCAATGTATGTTTTGCCTCCTTTGTCAAGAAGTAGGTGGACACAGTTCTGTTGATTTACTTCTGGGTCTTCCTATTGTTTCATTGGTCTATCTCTGTTTTTATGTCGGCACCAGGCTCTTTACTAGTACAGCTCTGTAGTACAATTTGAGGTCAGGTGTTGTGATGTCTCCTCCTGTATTCTTACTCCTTAGGACTGCTTTGGCTAGTTGTGATCTTTTATGCTTCCATATGAATTCTCAGACTCTTTAACTAGATATATAAAGTGTGACATTGGAATTTTGATAGGTATTGTATTAAATCTGTATGTTAATTTGGGTAATATAGTCATTTTTACAATATATGAATTCTGCCACCAATCCAGGAACATGGAAGGTCTTTCTATCATCTAGCACCTTCTTTGATTTCCTTGTTCAGTGCCTCGAAGTTTTGAGTGCAGAGGTCTTTGTCTTCTTTGGTTAGTTGTATTTTTCTAGGTACTTAATTTGGGAAGGAATTATTTTAAATGGGATGCTTTCCCTAATTTCTCTGAGTATATTGTTGGTATATATAAAGGTCACTGGGGTTTTTTTTAATTTTGATTTTGTATCCTATAACTCTACTCTAATTGTTTGTTAGACCTAATATTTTTCTAGTAGATTCTAGAGAATCTTTTAAATATAAAATTACGCTACTTGCAAGGGACACTTTGACTTTCTCCTTTCCTATTTTATCCCCTTTATGCCTTTTTCTTGTCTAGTTATTAGCAGTGAGACTTTAAGTACTATATTAAGTAAGAGAGGGGTGAGTGAACATCCTTGTCTATATCTCATTCCTGTTTTTAGAGGAAATACTCTTAGTGGGTCCCCACTATAGTTTGGTACAGATAACCTTTATTATGTTAAGATATATTCCATCTATTCTTACCCTCACCATGACTTTTATCACAAAGGCACACTGAACTTCACCAAATGCCTTTTTGGCATCAGTCAGGACAGGCATGTAGTTTCTGTACATAAGTTTGATATGAGGTGTGTTGCACTTATTGATTTACATCCACCGAACCAATCTTACCTTTCTGGAATGAAACCCACTTGGCCTTACTGTACAACCTTCTTAAGAGTTTCCTAATTTGGTTTGCAAGACATTGGTTGAGAATTTTTGCATCTATGTTCATCAATGTAATTAGTGTATAGTTTGTTGTTGGTGGTGGTGTGTCTTCATTTTGTTTTGATATCAGAATAGTATTGGCTTTGTAGAATGAATTTGGCAGTGTTCCTTTGTTTGGGTAGTGTTCCTAGATGTGTTTGCTTTCTATTTTTTTGAACAAGTTAAATTGGTATAAGATTATCCTTGAAAGTTGTATAGAATTCAGCATTGAATTCATCTGGTCCTGGTCTTTTCTTTAATGGGAGACTCAGTTTTATAAGAAAGTTTGGAAAAGTTTGGACTTTGATAAATTTATGTAAAGCTGAGGCGTTCAAGTAAGTTTACACCTTCATGGCCAGTTCTACCAATGTAGAACAACTTACATGAAATCTAATTCCTGGACAATGGACATTCACACTGCTTTGTACCTTCCGGAATGAAAAAAAAAAAAAAACTCTTTAGGGAAACTTCTGTAGCAGATTGTGACACATTGACATATACTAGAATAGCAATGAAAATATCCTAAGCCTGTCCCCTACTATTTTCCATCCTTGCCAAACCCTCTTTAAGTACAAATTGCTCAAAAGCTAAGTGGGGACATAAACATTTCCTAATCAATCAACCTCAAAGATGATGCAGACCTCCCCCACCGTCTTCTGCACCATCCATCCTTCGTTATTCTTCCTGCTTCCTTCCATGATTTTATTCTCTGGCCCTTTTCCTGCGCTTATGTCTTCCTTCTAGGCAACCTTAAACATCTCTGATTTCTACCACCCCATCTCTGCCCTCCCCTTTCCCTATTTATTATGGGTCATTATCCTGGAATCAGGACTGGATTCAATGACTGGACTCAACAGTCTGGGCTTAGAAAAATGTTTATGTTTAATACTACTATGCTGGGGCTGGAGAAGTGACTTGGTGGTTAAGAATGTATACTGTTTCTACAAAAAAACTGTTTTTCAGTTCCTAGCACCCAAACGAAGTAGCTCACAACCTTAACTGCAGATCCAGGGTATCTGGTTTCCTCTCCTGGTCTCCACAGGCACTATACTCATGGGAATGTACCCACATCCCCCACAGTGAGTGCAAATAACCAGGTCCCCCACAGTGGATGCACACACCCAGCTCCCCCCACAGTGGGTGCACACACCCAGCTCCCCCACAGTGGGTGCACACACCCAGCTCTCCCCACAGTGAGTGCACAGTGCATTGACTACTGCTTCCCTTCCCTAACTCATGCCTACATGGAAACTCAGAGTGTGACTGTACTAATTTCCAAAGTTGCAGCAAATTATTACAAACCGGGTGACTTAAAAGAATAAAAATGTATTCTCTCACGGTTCTAGAAAAACAAAGTTACATCTTGAGATTCTGGGGAGACAAAAATGGAGGGTCCAGAGAAGCATTATTTTGCCTACTACAGGGATCTTTCTTAGGAATAGAGTTTTAATAGAGGACCATAGTGGATTATAGTATACCCTAAACCCAAGAACTAATGTCATTATAATAAAGAGAAAGGACACAGACAGAATCATGTGGTATAGAGGAAAAAGACTAGTGATACGGCTACCAGAGAAGCCGAGGCTCCTCAGGAGCCACCAGGTATTAGAGAGGGCTAGGGAGAGTTCTTCCCTAGAGCCATCAGAGAGAACATGGCCATCATCCTCTTGATTTTGGACTTTGGACCTCCAGAACTGAAAAAAACATAAAGAGTGTAGTTTTTCTGTGAAAACTGATTTAATACTTTTATGAGCTCCCATTTTCAAAACTAAATGAAAAACAAAACGTAGGAAAAAGTGTTTCTGTTCTGAGACCAACTCTACACCTGTCATTTAATGTCAGTACTGATTAAATCAAAGCAATGAATCAGAACTATTTAAGTTCTAGAGAATGTTTGTCTTAAAACAGCTATGTAGGACAAAACATGCTTGTATGGACTAGGATTACATCACCCGAATTTCCTTTGTTACTCATTCATACATGTATTTATTTAGTGGAGTAGAGTTTTCTTTTTATGAGGGGTATTTAAATTGCTAATCAGGAAATCCCCTGCCAAAGAAAAAAACCAACACTTAGTAAATCAAGGACTCTTGATGAAATTAGGAAAAAAAAACATGGATGCACATGGGACCAGCAAGTCAAAACATTTATTTTCAGTGGGGCTTAGGAACCAGGAGAGAATGTAGACCAACCCAGTTGAGTTCATCTTGCCATTGCCTCTCTTTGCCAGAAAGTCTCTGAGTCAAGACCTTTCATAGATACCTCCTCAGGATCAGTGGAAGACATTACAGAGATCTGCAAATTCTAATGTAGATTAAATAAAAAACACACCCAGACCTAAAGGCATGAACTTGAAAACTAGCAAAACGTCTCCAGCTGCAACTTCATAGAGGTCTGTCCTTTTATGTTCTATCTCGGCAAAGTATCTGGATGAAATGAAAAGGCAATGACTTGGGAAATAAAATAAAATATCCATCTCCTGTAAGTCAACTTATTTGAATGTCATTATATTTTTATTTTCCCAGAGAACAACATACTAGCCTCAGGAGACAGAAAGCAGACACATAAGAAGTTATTTCTGGCATTATCAATAATAAAATCCCTTTGACCAAAGTTCACTATGGAGCTATTTTCTGCTGAACTTTCATGTGAATGGTTTTGTAATGAACTTGAAGAAGGAGGCTGGACTCAGAGAATACTGTGTATCTGGGATAGCTATTCACTGCTGTCTCAGCTCCATTTTTCATCCTCTCTGAGCCCCACTCGACTAGGGATTACCTATCACCCTGGCATCTGAGGTCCAGTTGACTCCAGGGATTCCCAATCATTCTGGCTCTGTCAAGTTTCTGTTGTAGACATCTGTACACATTGCAATTTAAGAGAAGTACGCTGGGGTAGAAGTATCACCAGTTGCCCATGCCCAGCTCTGTCATGGACGGACAGTGGCAGGAACAACATGCTCCAGCCCCGGTGACTCTATGTCTTCACTATCATTATCTCCTTCCTGCCATTTCCAGACCTTTGTATCTCAAATTCCTGTTTTTGTTTGTTTGTTTGCTTGTTTGAGACAGGGTCTCCCTGTAGCCATGGCTGGCCTGGAACTTGATATGTAGACCAAGTTGGCGTCAATCTCAGGGAGATCCACCTGCTTCCACTTCCTGAGTGCTGGGATTAAACATGTATATCACCACGCCCAGCTCAAGTTCCTTTTGGTAGTTCATTCTGCCCAAAGGCCCACAGTAAAGAGCATCTTCATCATTTGGCCCTGAGTGAAGCCCCTGGACTGACAGACCGACATGACAACATCATTGTTAACTGTGCCTGTCTGCTTCACATAGTCAATACACATAAGATGACTTGACGTTACCTGTCCCCTCTACATTCTGCCCTTTATCTGCTGAAACTCTGCCCCAATTTCCTAGGTCACCTTTAATTTCTCACATATTGGGGCCTCCATCTTTTGTTATTGCTTTGTTTGCAATTTGATTATTTTACATACACACAGAGCCTACTGAGTCCATTTAGCGTTGCTCTTACTGAAGGTGCGCAGGGCTGACCACCTGGATAACCGATTGAGGGTTTGTCCCTGGAGAAGTCTGATTCCCCATCTCAGCAGCCACTGATTGCCTATAGCTCTTCGTGTGGGAACGGGGCTTTGTGAAACTGTCCCCATCTGAGCTGGCATGTCAGCTAGTGTTGCCGTAATGCAGATCTTGCTTAGGCCCTTTTTAAACAGATTCCATACAGTGTTTCCATTTTTGTCAAGTGCTTTTCCCACCTATTTCATGAATTCTTCATGGCAGGATATCCGTTCACCCAGGAAGAATCCACTTTCTTCCTTGTTCCGTTTCCACCTAAAGGAGACACAAAGATGTGACTCCTTCGAGCAGAAACTAGACACTGCTTGCTTCACTGTCTTTTGCTCTTCCTGGCTATAATGACCTTAGAAAGCATCACCTATGTGTGTTGCAACAAGCACTGCTTGAAGAATCCCGGAATAATACGCAAGTTGCCTGTCCTGTCTGAGTCTCACATTTCCTTCCCCAAACAGAAAAATACAGGAATGATTTACTTGTTCACTGGCTTGTTTATTTAATAGCTACTTGCTAGAGGCTGAGCACAAGCAGATCACAGTAAGACTAAATCTGAAGCAGCCTATCCCCACCAAAATGAGTTTATCTTTACGGGGTTTGGGAAAGGGAGGAACAGAAGGGCGACCAGGGTCATGTTGGCCTCAGATCAGAGCCCGGGGCTGATCGGGCTCACTGGGAAGAGGCTAGACAAGACTTTCCAGAAAGAACATCCAAACCAAGCCCCTGTTCTAGGCTGGAGTTATACAGATGAAGAAACCCTTTGATATTAAGTTGATTTTGAGACTATGAAGATAACATCAGTCACAGCTGCCAACAGCAGAGAAATACTTTCCACAACTGAAACTGATACAAATTTGACTTGAATTCTACCACTCATAAAGAGATATTATCTGCTTTGGTAAGTGTGATTATCGAACTTAATTCAACTTCAAAATTAAATGATTCTCTGCTAGAGATTCACACAGAAGCAGTGTGCAGGAAAATGCATTTAAAAACCCCATCCGTCACTTCTCTTCTTGTGACTATTTTTTTTACAGTGGGAACCCTCACAACTGTCTTCCCACACCAAAGAGCCTCAAGGCATCTGGCCAGGTCCCGTGCTCCTCAGCTCTCTCATTTGACCAAATGAGATGCTTAAAGAATCCTAGGCCATTTAAATAAATGTACCTGTTTTAAACATCTGAACAACCAACTTCAAATTTGCAAAGTTTAGTTATGACATATATATTTGAATATTATTATTGAGCAATGTTTACCTGCAAGTCATTTAATTTGAATGTGACGTTTATTTTACAGTCTACGTAATACTGCATAGAGTCTCAGACTGTCCTCAGAAGTCCATTGTTACATAGAGTCTGATCAACATGTGAGATATCTCCATGGGGAAGGTATGGGAAATTCAAATCCAGTCACTAGCTCTGTGGTCACCAGATCTCCTCAGAGCATGGGGCGCTGTGAGGAGCAGACAAAATGACGTGCGGTGGGGCGGGCACTCCGAGCTCAGTTCTCCCTTCTCCTCCGTTTGTTTTCTGTATCAGTTACCCACCTTGGACTGTGGAAAAAAAATAACTGTAGACCTGAAAACTAGACAAAGTGTGTAGGTCAGTGTGTGTACCCGTGTGTGTGTACGTATTTATATATCAGAGATTTTCTGTAAGTAACAAATTGGTAAATAAAAAGGACATGAGAAATAGGAAGAGCTCAATGAAATATTGTTATGCTTTTCTTTTTCCCCCACCTCCGAGCACCGTCCTGACTGGCCTGCTTCCTTTTCCTTTGATACAGTCTATAAATTCTGACTCATAATTGTGCCTCAATCTTCCACAGTATGAATCAAAACTGTTTCTCCAAAAAGCACAAAGCTATTGTTTTTATGGCTGGTGATATGTTATTTCGTTCTTAGTTGATTCCAGAGCTATCTGGAATAATGTGATATAGGCAGAAGGAAGCAGTCTCTAGACACCTGTTTTCTTGAACTAACCAGTATGGCCTGAAAACAAGTCCTGGGGTCAGTATGTTAGAAAATACCATGCAGTCTGGTGGGACTCCCTACACAGACTTGGAGCAGAGGATAGAGGTCACAGAAGCATTTTCATAAAGATATCCTGTGCACCCGAGTGTGGAGTAGGAGAAGGCTTTCTATGTATGCACAGGGCACTTGAGCTTCAGTTTAGTGACACTCAAGGAACCACACCAGGAGTCAGGTCAGGCCAGAGACCCAATGTTTCTAAAGAGGACACAATTCCAGTCATGGTGGCAGCAGGGCGTTTCCAACATCAGGCAAGGAAAGAGTCAGACAGGAAAATGCCAAGAATTGGTTCACATCCGACATACACATATGGCACTCCTGAGAACTCCCAAACCATTTGGAAAGATCTTATCTAGGTGTAGGCTGACTTTATCTAGTGCTGAGACCTAAGTCACTATGCAATCCAGCAAAAATTGAATTCCTTTGATAAAACTCATCTTGCCCGTAGGTCTGATGAGACCTTAGCAGACAGTAGACACAGGAGTAAGCCCAGCACCACTAAGTCAGATATGTATTGAGTGATGCTTAGTCATTGCATAGAGCTTACTTTACTTTTGACGGTAGAACAGACTGATTGTAAAAGTAGCTGTGCAAATAACCACACTTTTTAAAAAATAGAAAGATAGAAAATAGAAGATGCTATTCACGTATCAATTATAGTCTGCAGAAGGGTGTTATCATTTGCTCCTCACTGGCCTTTTATATAGATACAATGAAGTTTTGATCTCTGATCCTCACACCGTACAATTAACACCTATTTTGACGCACTATCTGAATGATACTCTGATTAGCTTGTGTCAGTATCTCTGAGAACATTTCATACAAAGGCTTTTATTATCTAATGATTGTGCTTTAGGGGTCTTCTAATGCAGACCAAAATGTACTGGATGTAAGTGGTTTCCCAGGTATGAAATGATTTTGTGTATATGTGATGGAGCGAGAATAGCTGACTTTTCTCCCTACTTACATTAAAACAGTCCATTATGTCATTATGTAATATACACATAATATAATATACAATTGTACTATGTACCTCTACAATGAAATGCTTGAGAGTGGGTAAGTTATAAAGAATAGAGTTTAATTTCCCTATTAATTAATTAAAATTCTATTTTATGTTTATGAGTGCATTGCTTGCATATAGGTAGGTGGACCCATGTCATGCAGTGCCCAAGGAGGACAGAAGAGGGCATAGGATCCCCTGGAACTGGAATTACTGACAGTTGTTAGCAGACACGTGGGTGCTGGGAGTCCAACTGCAAGAGTAACCACTGAGCCGTTTCTCCAGGCCCTGGGTTTCATTTCTTATACTTCTGGATACTAGGTAGCTCAAGATTGAGAGGTCTGCATCTGACAAGGCCTCCACGTGTCATCCACAGCAGAAGGAAAATGGGCTGAAGAGCCTATTAAAGAACAAGAAACTCAACTCGAAAATGAGGACTGTGTAAAGAGTCCACTGGCCACACATGGAATTAGGAAATCTGGCAAAAAATAAGATACGTCTCATGTTCAAAATGACAGTGACCCTGGATCTCATTCTTATTTAAATATCTGGATTCCTCTCAGAAGCACCTTTTGCCACTAGTAGGAGGAAGGTGGAAGAAGGAAGTGTTGTCTTGCCGTTTATTGCACATTTTCATAAACTTTTATAGAAAAAGAAGAGAGAAAGAAAAGAAAGAGCAGGGGGAGGGCAGAGGAGAGAGCAGGGAAGTGACTGGCCACTTACAGCAGTCTGAAGTTTTCTATGTATACTGTATAAACCATATAACACTGCTATTAGTATGGTTTTATTTTCAAACTCCCAGCATAGAAGACACAATAAATCATCAATATACAAGGAAAAGAATATAGAAAGTAGAAATCCCATGTTGTTGCTGAAACCATTTGGGGATTGACACAAACCCCACATTTTTACAGTGCCACCAAAAGCAACAGCTAGTGCCCCACGCCTGGGGGCCACACACAGAGGCAAAGAGCAGTCCCAGGGGGTAGTCTCAAAGATCTGTAGCTAATTCCACTTTATGGCCTTGACTAAGTCCACAAATTTCTTTCTGCTTTTGTCCTTTCCTCTTGCTAAGTAACTGATACTAATTACCTTTGTCATAAAAAGATAACAAATTCTTTGAAATACCCCAAACCATAACGGTATATCATAGAATATACATTGTATCTATGTTTTCCAACAAAAACATCTATCCTGAAATTCCACCGGTACCCAAGTCAAACAAATGCCCTGTATTTCCTCGTTTCCCACTGGCTGGTGGTCCTGCCTCGGTATGATTCAGTCTGCATAAACAAAGATTTCTTGAGCAGCCTGCATCACCCTAAGAGGTATATATGTTCTGCAGGAAGGTCCCACTCTGTGACAATCCAGAAAAATTTACCACTTTATGTTTACACACACACACACACACACACATACACACACACACACACACACACACACACAGAGCTCAGTGCATTCACTGGATATGAAAGCCTAGCTGCGAGTGTGAAAGTGACAACAGAAAACATGTCCCTCCTTGTAGAGGCAGGAGGACCACAGTGAAAACGAGCATGGCTCCTAGGAGGACTCCCACCCTTCTTATGTCTCACTTAAGTGCCAGCTCCAAGCTAGAAGAGTAGTTTAGAGTGCTGGGAGATTTAATATTTGGGCACCAGAACTTGACCATAGATCCATGTCACAGCCATGATTTGTTTAAAAATCATGAAACATTAAAAAAGACTTTTAAAATGGACTTCCTAAGAGGAAGAAAGGGAAGTTGGAGAAACAAAAGGGATCACGTCTTTTATATGGATGACCTTGCAACAAGTATCAGGTAATTAAGCACAGGTCAGTGAGACCAGACCACACGGACGGACAGACAGGAGTCATGTGCCAGGGGACTCCAGGGCTTACCACACTAGTGTCTACACTTACAGGGATCTGCACACATGTGGACGGATGAGATGTAAAGCTACTATTCACACGGATCTAGAAGCTCACTATCATTGTGCGCACTTAGGCTGACACTCAAGGTAAGAAATCTGTAACTGTTCAAAAAAATATGATTTCATAATAAGTCTGTAACTTTAAAAAATATCAAAAATAACCAGGACTCTTAAGAAGCAATTAAAGTAAGACATCAAAGAAGAATAGGAAATTCTAGAAAGAAAGAGATAATAGCAGAAATCTGAGATGATGAGAGAGAGCACAACCACGTCCTCAACTAGGCTTTCTTGTCAAGATTTTTTTTAAAAAGAAAGAAAAGAAGAATTACAGCAAATGGTACTGTCCTCAGAGCCCAAGCAAAGGGAACATGCAGAAAACAAACCATCCAAGTACTGAATCCTCGAAAGGATTTCTTGGGTGGAAACAGAGAAAGATAGATTGATATAAATACTGATAAAACAATAAAGGAAAAACTGTGCTTTGTGGAGAAAGTCAACACAGGAGTTTGCATATGTGGTTGCAGTAAGAAAACCTGAGTTCACATTAGTAAGTTGAGCAACTTATTTCAAAACACCAAGCTTCTGATTTCTCATCTCTAAAGTACAGGTGACTAAATTCACTTCTTAAGGTTATTATGACTGTGAAATGAGGGGACGCAGATAAAGATCTTTACACATCACCTAGCTAGTAGGTAAGAAATGCTGATTCCATCTCCTCTCCCTTCATCCTTAACCACGATGGCTAGGCTCGGGTCTCTAAGTACACAGTTCAAAACTAGAGACCTAATTACTTTAAAAGCATTTCCACAGAATATACAGATACTACAAGAGACTGGATAAATTGCTTACTAGTCAGATACTACATGGTGAACCTGGCTCACTTCACAATGATCTCAACACAATTAAGGAGATGTGGCAGGGCTACCAAGACCCAACTCTCTGATAAGTACATAAGATGCAAATGCTCTCTGTTGTCGATCAGGGAGAGTCACATATTTGAGGCACCATTTTTTTTCAAATGTCTCTTCCAGGAAGTAGACCACCCTACCTTCATATGTGGGAGCTTGCTGAAAGCATGATTATAAACAAAGAAAATTCTGTGCCCCCCGCCAAATATAGGAAAACCTCCCACATACTTAGAAGAGTATGAATTTAGACTCCAGAAGTCTATCACAAAGCACTGAAGCAATAACTGCAAGCTCGAATGTTAAAGAAGTATCATCTACTTAAAAACGCATCAAAGAGCAAGTGTCTCCATAAGTTTGCTAGAAAATACTTCAGTAGCCCTGTCATCAGATGGAAAGAGGAATGCATACATTACTGGGTGGATGACTATGCTTACTGATCTTCTGCTACTGACGTCTGACTGTATGTGAGGCATTTGCAGTTAATTTCAGCAACGGGAACACAAAAGTAGCTCTGTGTATTGCTAGTACCAATGACATGTATGCACATCCAAAAGCTTGCATTAGTGATCCATAAAAGAATAGTTAAACTTGACGAGCCTACATGACCACTTAAAGAGACAGAAGCAGAAAATGCTTCAGTAGAAAATGACAATTTAATCACATAAACATTGCGCTGAGTATAATTAACAATTTAGTTAAGATGAAAGTTCTAATCTAGAAACTATTTAGCTAATGGAGAAACTAAAAAAAATCCATTTAAATAGCTGCATTTTAGCCCCTGGCAAAGTTTATAATATCTGCATATTATCTCAAATAATGAAAGCAGGACAATAGCACTCAGCTAAATCATAGTTTAATTTTAGCAACTCTACAACAGCCACCACAACCAAGGTCACAGCCAAGGTTACTGCACCACCTCCTAATCACGATGCTGTCACAAACACCACAAATTATCTGAAAGTAATAAAACATGAAGAAATATCGGGTTCCAGTAACAGAAGAACCAACATACTCGGAGTATTTTCAGAAACTCTCTTCCCCAAAACAACCATTCATTCAGTCAGTACTGCTGGCTTGCTCACTGTGTGCCAGACATAGCCTAGGCTATCCTCAGACACAGGCAAATCCTTCTCACAATTTACAGACAACTTACCTATCAGGACACAAGCCTACGGAAGCAAAGGGAACTAAACTAATAGAAACTAAACTAATACATATATTAAAGAGGAAAAGTGCACTTTGTAAGATCATATTATGAGTTGAACATACTAAAACTGTACTTGTAAAAACTATGCAATATGACTGTCATGTGCTACCATCACTCAATCCAGATGTCCACTTCTGGGTCCCACATGGGGGCACAAGGCCTATGTAAACCACACTCAAAGGAATCACCAAAAGCCTCAGCTCTCTAATCCCCAAACAACTCATGCTCAGCTTCAAATAAGCCTCAGGTGACATTGGTACATTATAACATCTGTTGATCTCATGTCATCCAATGACAGAAAAAGCACTGCTACAGGGACTGGAGACTCCAGGCACAAACAGATGAACTCAAGATGAGGTGTCAACTTTAAGGCAATACATGTTCTTACACTGTTCTGTATACAGTTTCAAACTGATCACAGTGAGATGTGTGTTGATGTTCTGGTAAGATTTAAAAAAAAAAAAACTCTTACACAGATCAGCCACAAAATAACCAGTTAAAAATTATTTTCTGGGAGCAAAGTTCAGTGTAGGTATTGTCGAGGGAGAAGAGGCGACCAGTGATGGTGACCAGAACAGGTACAAGTAGTGCTGCGAACACAAGATGAAAGTGTGTGTGTGTGTGAGTGTGTGCGTGTGTGTAGACCAAGACTTATGGGGGAACCAAGGAAACAGGATAGAAAAGCCTGTTCTTCTACTTGTTTAACATGGCTTGAACAAGTCCAGTAAAGCACTCTGAGCCTCTATGTCCCCATCTATAAAAATGGAGATGCTTGGGGCTGGAGAGATGGCTCAGTGGTTAAGAGCACTGGCTGCCTTTGCAGATGATCCGGGTTTGATTCTCAGCACCCACATGGCGGCTAACAACTTTCCAAAACTCCTGTTCCAGGGAATCTGATACCTTCTTCTGATGTTCATGGGATTGCACAACACAGGTACACTTATACAGATGCACTTACATTTATGCAGGTAATACACTCAAATACATAAAATAGAAATAATAAATAATTGTTTTAATGGAGAAGCTCACCTCTTAGTCTTGATGAGGATTAAATGATGGAAGTCATGATGTCGAGCTATCCAATCAGACTCTAATGAATTTTACAACTGGGCTTTAACCACTCATTGGAGAGGACTTACTGTAAAAATGGGAGTGACAGTAGTCTCTAATTCTCTAATTAGGTAGTTGTCAGTGTGCAGTAAATAAATTCAAGGGCAGAGCTCAAACCTACTTCTAGCACATAGTATGAACTCAAAGCAAGTTACCTGTTACCATTACTGACTTCCCAGGGATGTAAGGAACAGTGAACATGCTCAGAAAGGCACTGAAGGAAGGACTGGATTTCACCAGGAAGGTTTGGTGGGGTGTGGGAGAGCTAGAAATGGGGGAAGGATGTGTGTGAGGGAAACAGCAGAAGTTGGTCGGTCCGTGGCTCAGTGTGTCACCCTTGTCCTAACATCAATTCCTGTCATGTACTGCTTCTCCACACTCAGTTCTCCAGCTGATCTCCAGTCAGTGTGTAGGCCCTTTTATCAGCTTCAGACACACCAAAGGTAAAGCAACCATTGCTGTCATCACAGAGCAAGTGCCCAAGATGAGTCCTGAGCATACGCATCACCATGAGGCAGCCATCTCCATACTTAAACTCATTCCACAGTCATCCTCGAGGTTCCTTTCACAGCCTGGACTATCTGGCACCCTGTAACCAGAGCTACTTTCTGGTTCCAAACCCCTCATCAAACTAGTTATTATGTATTTTATTTACTTTATGCATATGGCATTTTAAAAAATTAATTTAAACCGTTCTTTGATACATGTTTGCATTACTTTATTGCCTGCTGACCCCTGTTACGCCCCTTCCCTAAGAATCTCACTCCCATCTTCATGCCTTTTGGATTTATTTTGTGACCCAGTGAATTTAACCAGGGCCATCTGGTTTACAGATGAGGAAATGGAGGCTCTGAAGACTAACTGGCTTGCCCACATTGTACCGTGTAAGTAGCGCCAGTGGGGAGACAACTGAAGACAAGGTCGCCCACTCTCTGGGACCTACTGGATGGTAGCCGACAGTTCAACAGTAAAGGCAGAGCCCCCTGAGCTTCTCTCTAGCCCATGACTACTGCTGACAGGTCCAGTCTTGTGCAGATCCAGTACAGTGACCAAAGCTTACAACTGCAATGTATGTGCGGTATCTAGAGAATGCAGTTTTGCAACCTGTCTCCTACCCTTGGCCTTTATATTCTTTCTGCAGCCTCTTCCACAAAACCTTAGAAGAGAGGTATAAATGTCTTGTTTAGGGCTAAGCCCTCAACTGTCACTTATTCTCAGCTTCTTGGGTGATGATGAGTCTCTGCATTCACTGCCATATCACTGTCAAGAGAGGTTTCTCTAATTACAGCTGAATGCAGCATTTGCCTATGGTTATAAACATAGATATCTAAGTTAGATATGGTGGGACACACCTTTAGTCCCAGCAGAAGCAGGCAGACCTCTGTGGGATGGAGGCCAGCCTAGTCCACACAGCAAGTTCTGGGCTCGGGAGTCTTATCTCAAAAAGACCAAAAGTAAAAAAATAATAATAAAAAAATAAGTAAAAACAGATATTTAGACACTATAACTGCTTAACTAAATAACAGGATTAGTTTGCCCTAGGACCTATGACTTCCTCTGGGAATGGGTTATTGACCAGGCATGCAGTATCAGACATAGATTACCTCCTGTGGAGCAGGCTCAAATTCAAGCAGAGAGCAGTTGGTTACCCCCATGACAGTTGTGCCACTATTGTACACGTGGGTACATCTTGCCTGGTACGTTGGTATTGTCATCATAGAGTTCACAAGTATATAAGACCACTGATGTTTTTTCTCTCCCATAAACTTACATAGCCCCTTCTGACACTTTGAAAGCTAGCCAGTGGGAAAGAGGCTCTCAGGTCAGTTCCAGCTTGATTTCTCACTATCTTGAACCCAAAGTATGTGGGGACTTCAACAATAAAGTCAAGTTCTAGTTAACAGCCAAGAAGAATAGCAAGAGCCTGCACTTTGGAGGCTTTAAAAAATATTTTATTATTTTTATTTTGTGTGTATGAGTATTTTACCTGCATGTGTGTAAATACACCTGTGTCATGTAATGCCCACAGAGAAAGGTCTCAGATCCACTAGAACTGGAAATATGGACAGTTGTTAGCTGCCCTTCAGATGCTGGGAACCAAACCTGAGTCTTCTGCCAGATCAGCCAGTGCTCTTAACCACAGAGCCATCTTTCCACCCTAAGTGTTCAAGGGGCCTTCGGTGCCTCCCTGACCAACAACCCTTATGTAGGCATCCCACATCTGGCATGGGGATTTTGAGTTAGTAGCGCAGTGCCTCTAGGAGCATCATTATCTAGCCATGTGGGGTATCTCCTAATTCTCTAATAGAGTATACTAATTGTTATCACAAATAAAGGTATCAGAATTGATACTCTTCTTTGTAGGATGGAGGTGTAGAGAGACAGAGACAGAACACTAAGAGATAACATGATTACAACTAAGTACATAAAAGAGCAGATATGGCTATGTCACCAACAAATAAAAATTCTTCATGGAAGACAAAAGAAATGCTCATGGTTATTTTTTTTATTGGAGAGTAGGACTCACAGATCGAAATCTAGTAGAAAAACTAATTTTTCATTTAATACATGTTTGTATGACTTACCTTTACACCATGCATGCATATTACTTTACTTTTTAAGTGAGCTGAAAAAATAAGCAAGAAATCTCAAGGCAGAAGATGATCCTTAAAAGCATTCCAAGGGTAATGAGCTCCTGGTGAAGAGCAGTTGTTTATACCATAGCTGTCATAATTTGCATTGTCTCTGTGTATTGAGAATATTTATGTGTATCCAGTCTCCCCAGTAAGACTGTGAATGCCATGAGAAGCTCTCACACAAAATGCATAGCACCCGTAATGCAATGCCATCCACAGGGGAGATCTTCATGGCAGAAAGGCCAAACCAGCACCTGAAGGAAATTCCCTGGCCTGTGGGGAAAGGAACAAATGTATTTTTATCTCTATTTTGTACATGAGGAACCTGAAAACCAGTAGGACCATGCAATTAACCAAAATTCAAAAAAAATGGAGAAGGAGATTAAATGAAATCCAACTCCTCGTTTCTTCTAGGCTGAATATTCTGTCAGCAGCGGCAGGTACAAGCACAGTTAATCTAACTCACCACCAGACAGCACTGTAAAAATCCAAGGAAAGGAGCTAGAGAGACGGCTCAGTGGTTAAGAGCACTGACTGCTCTTGCAGAGGACCTGGGCTTGATTCCCAGTACCCATAAGGCAACTAACAACCACCTCTAACTCCAGTTCCAAAGGCTCCAATGCCCTCTTCTGACCTCTGTGGGCATTGTACATGGGTGCACTTACATGCAAACATAATAGTCATACACATAAAATAAAAACAAATTAATTAATTAAAATACCCAGAGGAAACTGCAATAGGAACTACTAAGCTGGGAAATTTCTACCAAAGAACACCATTTCCTCATATATATGCTTTTTCCCTGACACTAGTGACGCCATCTTAGGGGCACACCCCCAAGTCCATCCTCCAAAACAGGAAGACAGTAATCTGCAGGGACAGAAACCCCTCCTCAACACGAACAGAGAACCCAGCTAACCAGATTGGAAAAAGAGGCCCAGGGGTGCTGGAGAGCTGAAGGCCCACAGTCATAGTTGAATATAGGCTTCACCCCATGATTTTAGCACATTTATTGCTCCTCTGTGAAACTTGGTTTCCTTACTTGTGAAAATAAGATGACCCAGGTATTTACCCCAGGGAGTCCACTTCAAAGATTAAATGAGATTAAGAGTGTAAAGTACTTAGAATGGTGACTGGTATAAAAAGCACTTGATTCAATGAACGTAGGTTGAGAAGTCATAGAACACACACACACGCATACATACATACACACACACATACACACACAGGCATATACACACACAGAGTCATTCACACACACATACACATACAGAGTCACACACACACACACAGAGTCATATACACACACACATACACACACAGAGTCATATACACACACAGAGTCACACACACAGAGTCATACACACACACACATATACACACAGAGTCATACACACACATATACACACACAGAGTCATACACACACACAGAGTCACACACACACACACATATTCATCCTACAAATAATTATTTTCTACCTCTGAAAGATACTTTACACACGTTCATGCAGCAGCAGACTAGTAATACTAAGGACTGCACTAACCTTAGCTCTGTGCAAATCTTTTTACCTTCTTTCTAGCTAGGTGATTCCTGAAACCAAAACAGGGGTTGCTTCTATCCAATTTCATATCCTCAGTGCATAGTACTTAGAATGTGCTCATATGTGATTGTTAAAAACATAAAAATGGAATGAAAAATTTCAGATCATTCAAACTCCTAGAGTAGTAACTGCAGGCAATTTTCTAAAAATTGAAATTCAGTTTCTTTTCATTTTGTTGATGTCTCTTTAGACAGTTCACCATGAAAGCAATATCTATACATAAAGCTAAGTTAGGCTTGGAGGTCTGCTAATGTGCTAAACCATCAGTGCTGTAGCGTCTCTTGATGCTCACTCAATTTCATTTCTGTAAAGTTTAAGCCTGCATATTCAACTAAATGAATTCAATCTGTCACGGAGCTCACCTGCCCACAGACTTACTCAAAAACAGTCAATAGGTCTTGCTGGACTTAGAGGATGCAGATCCCCATTAGCAAATGGCAATCATTTTCTCAGATTGCTGTAGGGAAAGAATGCATAGAGAAAGAAACTAACAAAAGAAATTCTGACCCACTTGCAGCTCTGTGGCAAAATTCCATGAATGGTGTGGATACTCTGGCATTTCTGCCTGGAAGAATGAGAGACTGTGAGTTCCAAGAGTGCATTAGTAACAAAACTTATTTCATTTCTATATAGTGCAATCACGTTTGTCCTCAGATGCAATACTGTGGTTTGAGATAAAATACTCTAATACAGAGCTTATTGTCTTTAAATGTAAGCTCCGTTCATCATGGTGGCAAGACTCCTTCCTTGCCTAAAGCCAGTAATATGTCTTCCGGATAAATCAGAAAGTTTGGGACTTAATAACTACATTGCCTTGCGTGGCTCATCCATAAAAGCAGAGCTACAGCTGGATTCAGCTACTGTAGTTACTCAGTCCAACTTCATCTACACAGCACAGTTTGTGCCTACAGAGACACTGGAGAAATGGTTCCAGAAGCCATTCATTCATTCATTCACTCATGGGGTAACATCTGTGTATTGATCACCCGCTATCATGCATAGATGTTGTGGCCACTAAAGAAGGCAAGATTTGAAAAATTACTCTCAGAAGTTTGCTATTAGGGACAGGTCAGTAAAACAAGCATAAAAGAAAAACAGCAAACCAGTTTCAGATAATGATGTTCTGTTCAGATGAATCAGGAAGAACTTTCTTGAGGTGCAAGATGGAGAAGAAAAGGGTATCCATGCAAAGACTGTCCCTTGCCCAGGATTTTTAAAGATTTTTTAAATTATTTTCAATTGTGTGTCTGTGAGTGGGTTTGTGCAAGTAAGTGCAGGTGCTTTGGAGGCCAGAGGCCTCAGATAACCCTGGAACTGGAATTATAGGTAGGTGTGAACTAGGGTACATAGGTTTTGAAAATTGAACTCAGGTCTTGTGCAAGAGCAGTACACACTCAACTGCTGAGCCATATCTCTGGATTTCTGGATTTAATATGGTTTTATGTGCGTAGTTGTGTGGAACTTTGTGGGTGAATCATATGGATCAGTTTGCCAAAAGTCACACTAAGATGAATCATAATAACTTGAACTCAATTCCAGGTATCCAAATCCATAGATTATTAGAAAGATCTTATCAAACACTTGGGTGTAGTTTAGACATTTGGGGCAAAGTCTCAATTGTTCAAGTACTTGTGAAAACTAACTGGCCCTCAAGATACCTGAAAAGAGGGGCCAGGAAGATGGTTTAGAAGTGAAGGCAGTTTCTATGCGAGCCTGGTGACCTGAGTTCAATCCTCAGAACCTACATAAAGGGTTGGAGAGAATCAACTGCATAAAGTTGTCCTCTGACTTACAACACCCACCCACCCACACACACATACACACACACACACACATCCCACTATGGCATGTATATGATCCCCACACACACACATCATACATACACACACATATACACTGAAATAAAATGAAGCACACCTGAAAATAAATAGGTTTTTCATTGTCTATTAAAGGTAATGACTCTGCTCTAAAATGTATGTGAGGAAATGAGAACTCCACAGGCCAGGGGAAGACAGTCAAGAGATTCATTACGGATATTCCCTATACATTGGTCAGGTGGTGCCACACCCCCTTTCTTTGGGAATAGAACTTTTATCTCTCTCATTCTCAAATCACCTTCCTGGAGAGTATTCAATTTCTATCTCCAAGAGAACTGCCTGGCTCAGACACTGTCCCCTCCATGTGTACTAGGAAGGAATAGACACATGGCTAGAATTTGTGTAAGAGTTACTAGATACATTTTTTTTTTCCTAATGAATATCAACCTGGGTCATGTGGGTCCTCCAATAAACAATCCTAGGTGGCAGGAGGGACTGGGCCATACAGGAACAGGAGACAGTGGAGTGAGGCACAGGTCCCAGGTGCCTTCATCCAAATACAAGTCACGTCTAAATCTAGTCTTCCTTGTGAATTTTTAATTCACTGGTTAAGAGATTACCTTCCCATTTCCTATCCTGATACAAGATGGGTATTTTACCATATGCCACAGAAAGTCTCCAAATACATAAAGTGAGTAAATTCTCCTTAAATATTGAGAAGATATTTCTCAATATATTCAGAGAGCAATTCTGGATTCTTAGTACAAGAAAAATGAATCTTTTGATTCTCATTAGTCAACATTTATTTGACACATATCATGTCTTCATATTGGTGCCAGCTCCGTGGGAAGCTCAAAATGAATAAAAACTTGCTTCCCTTGCCTCAAAGTGAATACCCTACAGCCTATCATCACTGCCAATGTTTTTCTGGTCCACAGTATTTTATAAGGTAAAGAGTACTTCTAAAACATTAAAGCCAGGTCACAGAATGAGACACGGTCATCAAAATTCCTGGATCATGAACTGTCATCCCTGCTGCCCGCCTGGTCTCTTTTTATTGCGTGCTCACAAATCCTTCTAGTGTATTATTTCATCTTCACAACTGAACAAGGAAGTTAGGAGTCAGAAAAACCAAGCAAAAGTCACAGCTAGTAAGCATCAGATACAGAATTTCATTTTTCCACTCCCCTCTCATTTTATGCACACTGTTGGCTACATGCTTGATGGGTATAGAACACTTCACCACGAAGCCTAAAGCCAGAGTTCGGGGAATGGCATATATTTAGTACTTTTTAATATGGTCATTCTAGTGAAATTCGTGCCAATTCAGTACCTGAATCTGGTCCTTCTTTGCACCACTAATTGGTACCTATGGACATCCTGGAATACTGAAGCCAAATTAAAATTAGATTCTTTTCAGTACAATAAAAGATACTTATGATATCCATAATTTATGTGTTTATATTCATGCACGCGTGTGTGTGTGCGCGCGCGCGCGTGCCCGAGTTTCAGATGTCAATACTCAAGAGACAAGGTTTCTTATTAGTTGGTCTGGAGCTAATGGAGTAGGCTAACCCAGGCGGCCGGCAAAGCCCGAGAACCCTCCCGTCTCCACCCCCCAGCCCTGGGATCACAAGCACATACCACTATGCCTAAATTTTTTTAAATATGGGTGCTGGGGATCAAACACAGGTCTTCACGGTTATCCAACAAGCACTTTACCAACTCAGCCATCTCCTCAGCACTTATCAAGTCTTTAGAATGTCAATACTGACTTTCTTTAGCAGCATTTTCTTTTATTGTTAATTGACACGGAAGGTGACATTTTCTTTTGCCAATCAATAGTAGGTCTACTGTGCTTTTTTGGTTCTACTGGTTCTGACTGAAGCCAATGAAACAATAAAGAGCTTCATTATTTAACATGCAAATGAAATCACCTAAGAAATTATTTTTCGAACTTCTCAGGCCATTGCTAGCTCTTTCCCTGAGGTGCCTTCCTCCTTCCCTTGCCACATCCATTCTGAAAGACTGCTTCCCTTTACAGGAACATGGCTGCATAGAAGAAATAACGTGCTCTGTGCTAGCCCACCAATTTAGAAAAACTGTCTCAGTTCACCCTAAAACACAAAATTTTCTCTCGCCCTGTACAAGAGTGGCAAGAAAAGAAATGGTTCTATAGTGTTCATGTTTACAGAGGAAATAAGCCATGTCTCGGATCTCAGATTCTTCACACAGCACCAGCTGGTCTGGGCCAGAGGCTCTTTGTTCAAGGAGGGACCCTATGCCAGACCTGACACTTAGACTTGGCATTGGAGGTAGATGGAGTCATGCCATTTTCCTTAAAAGGACAAAAGCTCAGTATTGGAATACTGTCTTTCTACTCACAGGCACAGCAGGAAATGAAATCTTATAAACAAATGAGTTGAGCATGGAAAAGAAACATATGATACTGACGAAGTGAATTTATGGCCAACAAAGATGACAAAGAGAAACTGTGACATACAGAGGCACCACGTGGAGTCAGCCAGAGCAGGTCATCACCACACTGGCCTCCCAGTTCTATGTGGTATATAACAGAACCTCAGCCCACTGGCTGTCAGAGTTCTGTCAAGAAGAACAGTTACTATATTCATTCTCCTGCTTGGTGTTCGGAGCTTGAGTACATAAGGGCATTTATCATGCTTGTTAGAAGGTGACTTTGCTATATTTAAGATAAGATGGTGGCTTACCACCAGATACCCCTAATCACTAGACCACAGAGTTAGTGAGGCTACCCCTTCAAGTCCTCACTTTTTCTGTCCACATAATTTATTTGCTCACAAATATAACAATGCTATCATTTCTGTTACCAGTCCTGACTGGCTTTGTTTTCTTTGAACACAGCTGGTTAGTCCTTACATTTTGCTTTCTTTATATTTTGTCTCAATTTACTATGGAAACTCAATCAATTCTGTTCTTTGCTTACTTTTGAACTGTAGGTTTTTAAAATAGTACGAGGAATATAGCAGACACTCAAAAAACATTGTGTGGTGAATAGTCAGATCTAACTGCTTCCACAGTATCAGAACTTTTCTCTCTTATAAGAGAGAATAAAAGCCAAGACAATAGGGAAATGTAGAACACAAGGTTTCAAAGAAACTTTCAAAATAAATGGTAGCTATGTGTTGTTTACAGGCCAAATCTTTGAATATCAATTCAAACATGATTTTTGAATTTGTCTCTTATCGTCCCCTCAACACTCAATGCAATCTTCTTTATAGCTGCCACAATTCTTCAAGTACTTATGCCCGATCTTATCTATACAGTGCATGTGAGACATAAAAAAAGTTGTGAGTATTGTACAATATGGGTGAATGACACAAAACCCTATCTACTTTACATCCCATGATAATTTCCAATTTCCATCAATCTTGTCTCTGAGTTTGTTGACTTGTCTCTACTTCTAGAGTAGGCCTTTGATCATGTGTTCTGGATAAGGTCCATCACATTACGGATCCTTTCACATATGACTTCTTTGGATAAGCAATATAATTCAAAGTCCAGTCTCTAAGGACATGGTCCTGCAAGATCTCTTGGTCTCTACTAAGAAGATCAGATATTTAAGTCACAAAACTCTTAACACAGGTCACTAAATTGAATTCACATAAAAATACAGGATCTAACTGATCATTAACTAAGGGCATCGTCAATCAAAGTATCATAAAAATACTCTTGATCCTAGTCTGGACTTCAAGAACAACTAGGACCCCAAACCATTACTGCAAGAGAGTCTGTGAATTCATATGATGATGTGAACCAAAAGAATACCATCGCTATGTAGCAGCATCAACTGGAAGCTATCATGTTTTATTAAATGCTAGTTTACCAAAAAGTATCAATGATGAGACCCAAAAATGCTTTGTTATATTTTTAAGAATCCCTCTAAATTAAGTAATGATGAATAGCCTCTTAAGCAACATGCTGTTCAATGCAAGGTTATGGGAAGTAATATGATCCATGCCATTTCTAATCAAGATAGAGGATCAATGGCTGGAGTTACTCTCCCATAAGAAATAATATAAAATATGCCAAAAACATAAAACAATGGTTTTCAAGACACTGTTCACCAGGTCATAAAGAAATGGTAATGCACTGCGTGTCTGAGATAAGAGGAGCTGTGGAGGCTGCAGTGTGGCACTGTGGTGGCTGCAGTGTGGGGAAAGTTCCCAGGTTTAGTCCACGTAGGGGTAGACAAGGCAGAGACCGGCGCATTTCTAGTCAAGAGATGGCCGTACATTCCAAGGAGACCAGGGAAGCCAGAACTCAGGACAGAGTATTTGAGGAAAGAGGAAACAGTACTTGCAAATGTTCCACTCAACATAGCTAAGTAACATCAGGGAATGTATGTGTGGAAGACTCGGCTGCTTGTTTCGCAGCAACTGAGGTTGGCAGTTACAACAGAGACTGCCCTGTGCACAAGATAAAGCCATGTTCTTCACAGAAAAATACACAAAAATCAGACTTATCAGTGTAAAACTAACTTCTTTCTCCCAAGTTCTAGAACAAGAAAGATCTGCTGCACACAACTCTGCCTGACTTGGACTTGGTTCCTTTCCCTTCCCCCACCACATGTCTGCATGATTCTATGCATAGATTAGGGCCCAACTTTCTCCTTTTCAAAAAAACATCAAACACAGACCAGGGCGAGTTTCACACCCAAAAGCAATGAGGCACAAATGTTGAATTTGATGAAGAGAAAGAAACACAAAGTTGGTGGGGGTACATCTGGGAGGAGCTCTGGAGGAGGGAATGCTATCAAAAATCACTGAGTTTTCAAAGAATTAAAATATTTGTCAAAATAATATTAAGTCATTGGATTGATGCCACCCTACTGAGCACATCTTAATTTTATTACATTTACAAAAACCCTATCTCTAAATAATGTTAGATTCTGAGCTATTTTTTGTTTTATTTATGTGATTTGACATTGCTGAGGATTTAACACAAGGTCTAGGGCAATAGGGGCAAGTCCTCTCTGTGAGCTAAATCCTCAGTCCCAAGAGTTCCCTAAAATGTTCAATAAGCATGCAGTTAATACAGGATCTACCCATTCAGGAATTTACTTCAGAGAAATGAAACTTTATATCCATACAAAGGTTTGCATATAATTTTTATCAACTTATATTCCCAAACTAAACACAACCCAAATGTCTCCCAGTGATAAATGGATTAAGACATTGTGATATAGCCCATGTCATGTACAGTATTCCACAACACAATGAATGAACTCTTGGTTCATGCAACACCCAGCTGACTCTTGAAACAGTTTAACTAGCAAGAAGATAGCAAAAATATGGCACATACCACATGAATCTATACATGTAAAGTTCTTTGAAATGCAAAATCATCTGTACTACTAGAGAGCAGATAATTGGTTGCCTAGAGTAGTTATATAGGGACAGTGGCATATTAAAAAGATCAGTGGGGGCAAGGAAGATGGCTTAGAGGGTAAGAGCACTGAGTATACAAGCATGAGGACCTGAGTTTGGATCCCAGCACCCACATAGAACAAAAAAAACAGATGTGGCACACACATGCCTGTAACCCCAGCACGTGGTAGAGACAGGAGGATAAATGGGGTTTATTGGCCATATGCCGAACTCCAGGTTCAGCGAGAGATCCTGTCTCAAGGGAATATGTCTGAGACTGACAGAGCAGGACACCCAACGTCTCCCCCTGGCCAGTGCCCATATGCACCCACTCATACATATGCACCATACTCGTACATATTCATACACATGCACGCATGTGTGTACACACACACATACACAGGATGGTGAGAAAACTTTTGAAAGTGATGGACATGGCCTTTATCTTAAATGCACCAATAGTTTTGATGCCTGTGTTTATCAGAACTGATCATATTGTACATTTTATGTGCATATTATTTACATCAACTCAGCAAAACTGATCAGTTTTTCTCTTCTCTTCTTTGTTGTTGTTGCTATTTCTGTTTATTAAAAAGAAGATCATAATATGTAGCCCTGGCTGGTCTGGAACTTGCTATGTACATCAGCCTGGTTTTAAATTTGTGGCAATCCACCTGCTTCTACCTCCCAAGTGCTGGGATTACAGATATGTACTCCTACAGAAAAACTGATTTAAAATACACACTTTATGCTCAGATCAATGGTATTTTCAAGACATGCCTCTACTGTTCTCTAGCTTTGCTGTGTTAAGCAAGTTATGGAAATTCAGAATACTTCTTTCACATTGTATTAAGTGATAACTAATTCGGCGCCTAAAACATAGATTCAGTAAATTGTAGCTATTATCAATAAATCAAATAATAAAGCCACTCATTCAAACTTCCTGCATAAATAATTTGAAACCAAAAACATAGCTCATTTTAATCTAGAAAGCTGATTCTGTTCCAGGTCTTAATGGTATATGGCTGTATTTCCAGCACTCACGAGGCAGAAGCAGAAGGATCAAGTATGCATGGTAAGTTTAAGGCTCTGTCTCAATAAAAGAAAACAAAACAAGACAAAAAGAGAAGGAAGGAAGGAAAGAAGGAAGGAAGGAAGGAAGGAAGGAAGGAAGGAAGGAAGGAAGGAAGGAAGGAAGGAAGGAAGGAAGAAGAGAGAAGAAGAAAGAGAGAGGAAGAAGCAAGCTGTCTATTGCTCATGGTCTCAGTTCTTAGAATGCTAATGCAAATGAGTTTTGTTGAATGGAAGGCCCATTAGCAGAAAGTGGAAAGTGAGTATTTCTTCTAGCCTAAAATATTTTCAGTGTGAGTCATGACCCTCTCACCTGCCCCTGCCAGCTACGCACACTGTGCACAAATGGTTATGCAGTCTCAGCAAAACTCCATTCCTTAGATGCATACGCAAACATTCCTCTACTCTAGTTGACAAAATTGCCTTTCCAGCTTTAAAATAATGCACATATACCTGAAAAAGATCTATTTTTTAAGTTTTTAAAACTTTTAAACTTAGTTATTTGTGTGTGCGCATGTATGTATGTAAATGCATGCTTTCAGATGTACTCATGTGGAGATCAGAGGGCAACTTGTGGGATTTGGTACTGTGTTTCCACAATATGGGTCCCAGAGAAATAACTCAGGTCGGCAGACTTAGCTGTAGACAACTTTACCACTGAGCCATCTTGCAGTCCCAATTAAATCCTATTTTATGTAAAGTTTAGTTTAGACTCTCAAGAAAGAGCATGAGAAAGCATTAATAATTTATCTTCCTCCAGTAGACAATATAGGTAGACCTGTGAGGTGTGTGCATAGGACAGCCTGGCCACAACCTCATGAAACGTGGGTGGAACAGCAGACCTGGAACAGGCACTGCAATCATTGACAAAACAATAATATCCACAACTCCTGGATTTTGCTGAGACTTTGAAAAATGAAATAAGGAAAACTTCCATGAAAAAAGCATCAAACATCAAGTCAGTATGAATATAATTTGAAAATATTTAAAAACTATATAGTTAACAAAACAAAGCAAAAAATCTTCTGGTATAATCTGACCTAAAAAATACCACGCCATCCCAGAGTGGTTTCTGAAAAAGTGACATCATTTTAAAGCTTATAAATGGGGTTTATTTAGTGACAAACACTTTTCAGATCAATCATTTACAGTGATGAGTGTTTAGAAATGCATTCACGTCCTTTTGTTAACCATGACACTATATAGTACTCATTCATAGTTAAGGGATCAAGGTCTCACACTCTAGCGCAAGCTGGTCTAGAACTCAGTGTATAGCCCAGGCAGGTCTCAAACTCACAGTAATCCTCCGGCCTCAGCACTGTTGACTGATGGGATTACAGGCATCAGCACCCACACCTGGCTCCTATCACCCACGTTCCCACATTTACTGACAGAGAGACAAAGTCTGTACATCTGAATAGAAAGCTCAATTACTATATTTATGCTGTTTAAACCCTAGTTTTATAAATATGTATATTTAAAACACCCAGAAGCAAAACAGGTATCATTAAGTAAAAAATAAAATACTAAATGTTTAGTTGCTGTACTTATTGGGGACTCAATGACCTGTGGGCAATTGCAGATGTGACAATGAATATTATAGCATTGTAGTGTTTATAGACATTAGGTTTGTCTCTGTAATATAAGGCTGCACTGTACTTAAATCAGTCAGTAAAGTGCTTGCCACATAAGCTTAAAGACCTGAGTTCAGATTCCTAATGTCCACATAAGAAGCTAGACATGGTGGCACACACGTGCAATCCTAGTGCTAAAGAGAGCGATAGGAGGATCCTGAGCTTGCTAGCCAACCAAACAGGCTGCACTTGTGAGCTCCAGGCTCCGTAAGAGATCTTGTCTCAGAAACAAGGTTCAGAACAACTGAGAAAGACATCAGACATTGTGGCCTTCACATGCATGCATTCATGTGCGTACATACAGGTGAATCTGGAGAGAGAAAAAGAGACAGAGATGGAGAGAGAAGAAAGTACTTAGTATTAAATTTTAACTAAGGGTAGGCATATTTCTAGTCCTCTGTCTAACTCTTTGAAACACAATAAATATGAAAAGAAGTCAAAGTCCAAATTATAAATATATTTATCCCATATGGGAAAACAAAATTAAAAAGGATAAAATTGATTTTCTAAAGCAATGCATCAAGGCAGCCTGGTTGTCATCATCATCTTAACCACAAATCTACATGGGGGGGGTGGGGGGTTAGAAAGGGGCTTCTGCTGCCTGAGGAACACACAGCTTGCCTGGACAGAAGACAACAGATCTCCACCATAAGCCGACACAGCCTATAAGTGAAGCTTGCCATTGGCTGTTGGGAAGTTTTTCCAACCAATACTGTCATAAAATTCTGTGCTCTCATTTATAATGAGATATTTGGATGATAAGATATTCTAACTAAATAACAGACTCAAAGGAAAATGAATGAAACAACAGAGAGAAAATATGAGGGAAACAATCCAAGAAGAAGAAATGCTGATTCTCCAGCTTTGTCTGCCTCAGCCTTCACTTACTATTAAATACTTAAACTGATGTTTCTTTCCCCTGTCAGCTATGGAACTACAGGCCATCAACGGTTAAGATACAAAAGCAGAGAAAAGCAGAAAATCTGCAATATTGCCCAACATTTGCTGATAAATTTTGCAATCTAGAAAACAAAATTTCATACATCAGAGAGTAAGAGAAAAATGTAAAGGAAGTGACAAATTATGAGTAAATTAAAAAAGACACAGGACTACTATTTATGTACAAGAAACTCTTAGATGGAAATATGGACAAAAACAGAAATAGCTAATCCACAAAATAAATAGTATCATAATCATTAGTATGCAGTCAATCTCCTAGAAATTAGAACTATACACCGTGTTGAAGCATCACAGTTCCCATTAGATATGAAGTATAAAATAAAGCTGAGGAGCAGGCAGATGCTTGCCAATAAACCATTTTTCAATATGAGCTATAAAATTTTCACCACATTCCTTTAAATTCCTACTGAAGAAATTTTTCCGTATTCTAAAGAAAAAAATTAAAGTACGTAAACAGAAATGTGTCCAAAGAGACACATATCACTGTTTATTACTTGAAAACAATCTAAGTATCCTACAATAGTAAAGTGGTTAAGTCAGCAATAGAGGAGACATCAGATAGACATCATGTAGCCATCAGGAAAGATGAATTACATGTGGATTTGTAAGCAAGGTGAGTCAGTATTATGTAACTACAGAGTGAATGAAACTATTTCAGAGGTGCACTGTGATCCCAATGTTACAGCAGTTGTTTACAGAACAACGTTGAAAAGTTATACAGGAAAACACTGACTGTAGTTCTCTGAATATTAGAATTTTCAGTTTTAAATTTATGTCTCCTCTAAACAAGACACTGTTGGGCAGAGCATGATGGCTAAGAAGCCAGGCTGTGGGGTCAGTCAGACTGTCCCCAATACTTGCCAGCCATGAGATCTTTATCAAGTCCTTTATTCTTCAATGCTCACCCTTCCTTATGAGTGACATGTTATAACAGCAATGTGCATGTCACAGAGTTATTGTGAGGACCAAGGGGTAGAAATAAATAGTGCTTGATTGTCATGCAAGACTTAGCAAAGCTAATTATTGCATTCTACCATGTTTTACTTAAATGAAAAAATAACAACACTGACAGCAAGTAGGATAAAAGAAATCTTGGTGTTAAGAAAAGTGCGAAGAGATTCCAATGAGAAAGCATTGTCAGTCTGCAGTATCCACAGGTCCTACATCAGCGGATCCAACCAGCTGAAGACAGAAACTATTTTAAATTGTATCTGTGCTAAAAAAGGTAGACTCTTTCTTGACATTATCCCATAAACATTACAGGCTAGCAACTACTTACATAGATTTTTTATGTTGCATGTTGCATTAAATATTATAACTAATCTAGAGAAGACTTTATGTGTTGACATAAAGTTAACAGTAAACACTATTCTATTCAACATAAGAAACTTAACATTCATGGGGCTCCTGGGACCAAGCTGATCTCTTGAATACAGAGGTGACTATGATAGCCTTTTTAGTAATAATGTTAGGATAACTAGATATGTGCATACAAAATGATAAAGTTAGATCTATACACAAGAATTAGCCCAGACTTTATCATAGATCTAATTGTCAGAACTGAAGTCACAAAACTCATAGACACAAATATAAAAGGAAATCTCTGCAGCCTTGGATTAGGCAATGATTTCTCAGATGACACCAAAAGCCTAAGTGACAAATGCAAAACGTGATCGACAGATCTATCCCAAAATTAAACCTTTATTATCAAAGGATGCCATCAAGAAAATGAAAAGAATAGGGAAGGGAAGAGGAAACGAGGAAAGGTTGAGAAGTGAAAAACTGAGTAAAGTTTATAAGCAATGGGCTACAAAAAGCAGACATCAAGTGTGTTCTGGGTAGAAAGTATATGTGTAAGGGACTCGAGACATATGCCGTTTGACTGACTGAAATTCATTCCATATGGCTGGAATATACTCTGTGCATCGTAAAGGGGAGAGGTTAGCAGCATAACTTATAGACCCTTGGGTACTCTATAGCAGGCAGTGTAGACATTAGTCTCAGCAAGTTTCAAACAGAAAACTCACATTGGTATTTGACAAGGTTATTCTGGCTCCAGTAGAGTTGTATGTGGCCTAAAGGAACTATTACAAGAAGAAAAAAAAATCTAAATTTGAAGGCTGCCAAGAAAGAAATGATAGCTTGAGCTGGGCTACTGATGGTACGGAAGAAGAAAGGCAGCTGGACACTCACAGACAGAGTAGTCATTATGTGATTGTGTAGAAGGGGGAGAGGCAGGAGGAACAAGCCCCAGGCTTGGAGCCTTGGGAGTTCAGTGGATGATGATGCCGTTCACGGAAGTGAGAACCAGGTCTGGGCTGAGTTTACATGCATTCCACTTGGAGTCATTACACTGAGGTGCTTACAAGACTTCTAAGGGAAGATGTTCGGTTGTAGATGTATCTAAGGGTCAGGATGTACCTGGCTCTAGTTGGGCAACCAAGAACAGAGAGTCTCTGAGTGAGAGCAGGTGAGGTATCAGAAAGAGAATGAGAAGAACCGGGGAAGACTCAGAATCACCGGAAGCCTGAGCGGGCTGCCTTTCCCTGGGTCTCCTCTGTCCTTGGTAGTCAGGTTGACCGTGCTGGTGTCAGCACTGCAGCAGATGGGCTTCTTTCCTCAATCCCAGGTGCCTTTTCCTGCACCTTCCATAACCTTCCAAGAATATGGGGAAGGCTGTGTGCCATGAGCCTTCCTTGGAACTGGGGCATAAACAAAATCAACAAATGCTCTGCCCAAAGCATGCCTAGTTGTACAGGTGACAAAAAGACTACAAGTGACCTCAGGAATGCAAGGTCATCAGGACCTACACACAAGAGAAGAAAGCATGTGACCACAGAGGGAAGTTCCAGGAGAGCGTGCTTAGGGATATAAGATTTGCAGAAGGAAGACAAATCAAATACACAAAAGAAAAACATGGTGAGTAACATCTGTGAATGAAAGTGCTTTAGAGTGGGCAGCTCAGAGTACAAATACGACATTCATTTCAAGAAGGCAGGGAGTCACTGGAAATTTTAGAATAAATGCCTTGATACTATTTGTGTTTCTAAGAAGTCAGCACAAAATTTAAACCCATCAGTAAGACCTCAGGTCCATTTGTCAGGTGCCTCTACAAAGTGTAACACAAACATTCACTTTAGAATCAGGATAGAAAGTTTTAAAGCACTGCAGCTAATTACTGATGACAAGTGGCCAGCAGCTCACATGAGTGTATCTACACGTGGACTTGCAATTTCTATTGTCTGAAAATAACCAAAAATAGGCAGACAGAAATACTCTGCAATGCAATATAAAGATTTCCAAAATGCCCAAGTTTTCTGATATGTCATTTTCTCAAAATTGGACAGTTAACCAAACCCCATTGACCTGAAATTTAAAAAAAAGTTGAAGTTATTTTAAAATCAAAAAGGCAGGTACTTGTTTTACAAAGTAAAAATGTTCAGTGTCAAAATTCATGTTTCTGAAAGGCACACTAGAGTTTCAAATCCTGGAAGTTGCACAACAATAAACTGTACTCAAAACAAGGCCCCGAAGAGTTCAGTGTATGTCAGACTAATTTCACAGGAATCTAAATTTTACTCTGGGGAGGAAATCCAAACCTTCCTGATGACACACAGATCACACAGAAGTTGTTTTCATTGCAGTTGCCAGGAACATGGAATTTCATGTCTTGCTTTGCCCTCCAGGGACCTCTGGACCTCTGTCTGTCAAACTCCTGACAAGTAGGCAGCCACATGTCCCCATTCCAGAAACAGCAAGCAGGAAGAGAAAATTCAGAGGAGCCACATCTGAGACCAGGGAGGTGCTGCATGCCCATCCCTCAGTCTCCTCTCCCAGCTTGTTACTGCTGTGAGGTTAGGGCTGCAGTCTTCACCCCCAGGAAGCCTGTCACCGAGGCTGTCCAGCTCCCATGATCTCTCAGCCCTCTATGACAGTCCCACGCTTGTAGCTCTAAATACCTTCTTCCATTATGTTAAAAAGAATGTTTCCCACAGATTTTGTTGGCTGGAAAAGAACTCCCTGAGACTCTAAAGTTTTTCCCTAAGGCCCAGCACACTGAACTTCCAACAAGTACTCTTGGTGGACTTGCCAGCTTCATGTGTTCTTTCTTTTCTTTTTCTCTTTTGGAGTAGAAGTGTCAAATGTGCCATTTTATTAAGTCCCTCAGCCATGGAACAAGACACAGATTTTTATGTGTCCCAGGTAAGCGAGCAGTGAACCAATACTTAATCATCACTTCTCCTTGCATTTTTAAATACATGTTTGCAATCAGAAATACATTCCTTGGCTGAAGCATATTATGGACCTATCATTAATCATTTGTATGTATCATCTGAATGCCAGTGAATCTTATTCTGTTGCTAGTTTATATCACCAGCTGACAGTTGATATCTCTCAACAAAACTTAAAGGACTACTTTTCTTAAGTTTGCACAGTGTGTAAAAGAGAGAGACAGAGAGAGAATAGCTCACCTTTCTTTATTTTGGAGTGTCCTTGGTTTCCTATTCTAGCAGTCTGAAGATTTTGTTTTAATCCTTCATGCTTAACTTAAATATACAGTCAAATTACCTCAGAGACCTAGTGTGTGTTTAATTCCTCCTACCTAAATCTCATGCTACAGTGTCTGACACATGATAGGTAGTGAGTATATATTTAATGAATAGCTCCTGGAGAGGAAAATGAAGAGAGGAAGAAAGAAGCAAAGGTGGACGGTATAGTGCAAAGGAACACGGAAGCAAGGAAAGAAAGACAAAAGAACAAAAGGACTAAGCACCGAGCTTAATGGAATACTCGAGAGGCAAACAGAGCAGCAAAGATGCAAGTGTGAATGCATCACCACAGCACGAAGTAAGTGTTAAAGGGACACAGCCAATGTCAGGGCTCAGAAGACAACTGTATAATGTCCAGCTGGGCCAGATACCGGAGGAGACAGTCACTAAGGCAGGCTTTGAAGAATAAGCGACTGCACGCAGGCAGTCCTAAGTGTGGTTTTACAGAGAAGTCCCGGGTGAGAGGGAAGAACAGGCTAGGGGTGAGGCGTCATCAGTTTCCAGACGTAAGGCAGAGGTATCCGCAGTCATCTAGCAGGTCACTTCAACAAATGAACGAATGAGTGAACAAGAGAGCAATGAAATGAACTTGCCCAGGTCTGACACTTCAGAGCTAAGAGAAGACTGTGGGTTCCACAACCCATCTGACAGTACCGATTGTGGACCACACCTCTATCTCTGTGACCATCTTCATCAAAAAAGACTTCTTCCTTCAAATTAGATGCACTTGAACAACACAATCATAGAGTTTTAATTACTTCAGTATTTGCATATTACCTCACTTTAATCCCAAGGATGTGGCACACGAATAGGAAATTGCTTTGTGTTTGTATTTCTGTACCAATACAACCGGCATGATTTTGTTTTCTTCGTTTTTCTTTCTATTTCTGATATTTTTGATATTTAAAAGCAAACAAAACAAGCACTATCCCTAACTTTCCTGATTCCTATTCGCCCCTTACCATGGACTACTCAATAATAAGCAAGAAATAAAGCATTAATGTGCACCCTTTCATATACATAGTATCAAAGACTGACTGAACACCCCACTGGCTACGAAGTCTTGACCTACTGGATTTTATGGCTGAGTAATTCTAGCAAAGAGCTAAGAAACAGGACACAATCTCACACAACTGGTCCTGACAGAGATGCCATCTCCAGAAGAAGATAGATAAAACCAAATCAGTATAAACACCAGTGGGATTAGTGAAAGCTTTGACATACAGCTTGTGGCTGAAATCTCTGTGGCCTATGATGCTTGTTAAAAAGTATAGTTGGTGTAAAACACCTCAGACACTGACACTGGGTGGTTTCTTCTCTGTAGCTGTCCAGCTTCCTCCACAATAGGATGATCTTTTTTTACACATAAGCATAAATGTCAAGATATATTCTGGAAGAACTTAATCACTGTTACACAGAGGAATCTCTACACAAACTTTCATAACATTTTGGTTTTTAATTAGCTCCAAACCGAAAATAACTCGAATATTCTTCAGTGAGTGAATGATTAAACACATTGTGATATGTCTACACCATGGTCTACTACTCAGGAATAAACAAGAAACAAAATGTTAATGTGCATGACAACTCAGATAAGCCATGAGGAGATTATACTAAATGAGCAAAAGGCAATTTTAAGGTGACGCTTAGTGTACAATTTCATCTATGTAGCCTACATGAGACTTTTCAAAAAGAGAGATGAAGACAACACTAGTAGTTTCCAGGGATGAAGGACAGAGCTGAGCGGAGGGTTGTGGCTGTAAAGGAGTAAAATGGGGAGTCTTATGGTGATGCTGGCACAGAGGCCCTTGACTCTGGAATGGTTATATAAGGCTGTGACAAAATCTCACACACACACACACACACACACACACACACACACACACACACACACCCTCCAGTGAGTGTGCATAACAGGGAAGTCTGCATGAGACCCACAGAGTCTATCAACACCACGGCCTTGGTTTTGTGATTGCAGTACAGTCATGTAAGCTGAAAACTCTGGGGGAGCCAGAGGATGCACAGAGCATCCTTCATATGCTGTCCAATACATCATCATTTAAAGGTAAAATATCCTAAAGTGTATTATCAATTCATTTCAGGACTCATGAGATTCTTCTCTCCTGAGGGTAGAGTATTTACTATAGAACTGAACCAACTGCTGAGCCAGCTCTCCAGCCCCTGGAAGTTCACTTAAAAAAACAAAGCAAAATGTACCACAGGATCCTGAATTCCCACTTCTGAGGGGCCAATCCCAAAGAGTTAGAGGACTCAGTTTGTGGAAGGGTATCTATCTGCATGTCCATGAGTATGGTAGCATTCCTCACAAGAGCCAGGATATGAAATCAACCTTTCCATATAGCTTGTGTAAAGCAAAGAATTTCTCATCACAAATTTGTCTTTGATTCTTTTTTATGTATGTGAGTGTACTGCCTGCATGTATGTAAAGTGCACCAGTGTGGTGCAATACCCTCAGAGGTCAGAAGAGGGCATCAGATTCCCTGGAACTGGAGTTATGTATGGTTGTTAGTGGCCATGTGGGTGCTGAGAACCAAACCCAGGTCCTTAGCTACAGAGCCATCTCTCCAGTTCCTATCTTTGGTTTTTGTTGTTGTTGTTGCTGATGTTGTTGTTGTTTTGACAATTATTAACAGCTTTTAAAGAAGCAGAATAAACCAAGAGACTTTGCATAAAGCTGCCTCTGCCTGAGACCTTCAGGGGAAGTATAGCTATTACAGTGAGGAGTGAAGAACAGAAAGCCAGGCCGGAGCAGCCAGCACAGCACCTCATAGACAGGAACTCAGCATGAGATTCTCACATGTAATGACTTTCACACAAATACAGGTTTAAAAATCAGGTAACTGATATAAAAATGAATTTCAAATCAATGGTCAATGATCATATGCATCAATAGACCTAAAAGAGCTAGAAAACAGAATTTAGCCAATGCACATGTACATCTGAAAGATTAGGGGGAAGGAGGAGGTTATGATACAACTGTCAAGAAGACAGAAGGGGGGACTCCCTGGGAAAAGAAAGGGAACTGGCCCAAAGGGAGCGAGTGGGCAGGGAGCACGGCCAGAGAAGCAAGGAATGGTAGGAATGAACAAAGTTTAATGAGACATGCATAAAAAGCCACAGTGACACCCATTGCTCTGTATGCTAGCCTACAATTTAAGAAATAATCATGTGAAAATAAAAGACTGGCCCTTAATAAACAAATAATGAGTCTTCCTATGTGATTTAAGCCTTACTTATCACAGAAACAATGGAGGCATCCCGAATGCCTATCACCAGAAGAATACCCCAGTTAATCATGACTTGGGTATACCAGGGATTTCACAAAGAGATAAAATTTATGACCTGACCCAGAAAACATCCCAAACAAGGCTGAGTGAAAAAACAAGCTGCTAGAAGATGCATACTGTATGAAACACACAGATATACCTCCAAGTGCTGTTTCTTAGGAGGAACGTGGCTGAGGAGACAGAGGGGGAGTCAAGAGACTTCTAGGTAGTATTTTAATTTTTCTTAGTTCTCATTTGCATTTAATTGATTTGAAGATTTCATAAAATATATTTTGATCATATTGAAACTCCTTGCCCCATCTCCATGCCCACCTTACTAACCACACACACACACACACACACACACACACACACACACACATACACACACACTATGTCCTCTATTATTATTTGTCATTTTATAAGGGCTACCAAGTCTAATCTGTATTTTTAAAATGCTATTGATTTTGGGTCTATCCCTTGGAGTCTGGTCAACCTATCAGGTATCACCTCAGAAAGGAAAGCTAACTCTCCTCCCAGCAGATCTCAGCTGCCCCCCCCCCCGCAGATTGGTAATATTTTAAGTTTTATAGTGACAGTATATTTATATATTATTTAGATAGAAAAATTATTTTAAAATAGCAACATATACTTTCAAATGTGTTTATTCCAAATCAAAACGTAATACAATGGAACCTACTACACACATGCTATGCTCAACAAAGAACAAAAATTTCTCGTATCATATCTATAAATACACAGAGGTTCCTGTCCTGATGATGAAATAATGCCCCCATAAACTCAACAGAAGTTGAAAATATAATAAGTCAAAAGTGCATTTATTCCAGCTAGATACTGGGCATGCTCACTTAGCACTTGCACATGGTAGAGAACTTCTTTCCCCTTCTGAGAGTGGCTGACTAGGAGCCTCAGTTCAATGCAGTTGCCCAGTATCGTGAGAGCATTGTGCCATACTCTGCCAGCCAGAGAAAAGAGCAAAACTCAAGCTCAAATAGTTTCCACTAGATGCATATTGCTGTTCTACCATATCCAAGGCAAACCTTAACCTAAGTCAGGATACGATCTATATTTAAGTGTGGGGCTGTAGCCCTGAGTATGAAGAAAGCATTCCTTTGAATTACATATTTAAAAAAAAAAAACTCAGATGTCTGCAAATTCCCTGCAAAACTGAAAATATCAGTGTACTTCTACTTATTTGTTGATGGGACTCAAGACATCAGACATATGATGAGAACAGCACATAGAAACTGGTCAGGTAGGGCAAAGTCCACAAAGCAGCAGTTCTGAGAATGAGAAAGTCCCAGCTAGATGGCAAGAATGCCAGAATCTGTTCCAGATTCCTTCTTTTATCTTGCTCCTGCCTAGAAGTTATCTATGAGGTCGTGACTAAAACTAGGAGAGGGCACCTAGACACCTTGAGGTGGCCACCTGTTCTGACCATCTCCCCATGCTTCGCCCCAGTGTCTGCCATCAGCCTTATAAAAATCCCCAGAATGATGGCTTGATGGTATAGTACTTCCAGGGATGCCCTGCAGCAACACAGGAGCCCTCCCCTTTCTCTCTCTAAGTCCGATAATAAAGTTCTCCCTAACACTCATTCTCCGTGGGCCATGAATTTCATTATTTGAATTCATGAAACAAGAACCCAGAAGAAGTTCTGTGTGCCTGTGAGTGTCCTAAGTGAAAGCTCATCTGACACAGGAGGAAAGGCCTCTGTCAAATTTAGAGACAAACCACACTTCCTGTATCACTTGGGCATATTGGACATTTTAAAAAATTTTTATGTTTATGAGTATTATGCCTGCCTGGGTATAAGTGCGCCCATGTCATGCAGAGCCCATGGAGGACAGAAGACAGTGTCCGGCTCCCTGGAACTGGAATTACAGAAGATTGTTCGCCACTATGTGGGTGCTTGGATTCGAACCCTGGTCTTCTGCAAGAGCAGCCAGTGTGCTTAACTGCTGAGCCATCTCTCCAGGCCCTATAATGTACATTTTTAATGGAAGGAGTGTAACAAACAGCATGTACTGAGCTTTCTGAGCTTTCCAACACAGGCCACAAGATCTGAAAAGGGCCTCCTGGCTGGCCCTAGCAGGTCATGAGACCTTACATGACAGACACTTTCCATATACCCAAAAGAAAGATGTAATAGAGATAGAGAGAAGAATCTGATGGCCTGGCTAAGCCTCCCTGGTTCATCACACATCCCTCATATTCCCACAGCTTCCCACTCAATGTGGCAGGAAAACATGACAGTCCAATCAAGTCTTCATTTTCTCATGAAAACTCCTGTGTTACATAAAATGTGCATTAAGTAAATCTGTCCCTTGTTTATCTGTCATTTGACACAGATACGCCAGCCGCAATACAGGGATAGGACAGAAGAAAAGTAAAATTTTCCTCCCTTATACTGTGTATGAGCCAGGATCTTGACAATACTATGAAATAAACATAAAACAGAGACAGAAACTATGTACTAAGCTTGATGCAAGCCTGCACCCATGATTTTTAGCCCCTTCTCTTCCTGTGGCCAGTTTCATAATAAACCTAATCAAGAGGGTAAAACTAATGAAGCCCCAGCCCTAGCTGAAGAGGTATTGACCACTGATGGCCGTTGATAGAAAGAGTCAGGGTTCTTCAGGGATGTGTTCCTGGACAGGCCACACACATTCCAGAGAATGGCCCAACACCCATGACCATACAGACGGCACTATGCAGACAGTGGATTTAAAAACGAAGCACAAGAAGTTGGGAGGGAAAGCGATGGGGAGTAGCAGCGGATTAGAGGGGCGGGTTAGAGGGCGGACATTATATGTATGTATTTGCACAAATAAAAATATGGTTTTAAAAAGCTAATTAAGAATTTACAATAATTTGATTTAAATTTTATAAAATAAATGCAAACTGTGGTAGAGATCATTATTATTGGCCAATATAGGCACACTGCCCTTTCTTTCTATGCAAGGCTGCATGTCCCAACCCACTCACATTGAACTTGGCCATGAGATGTACTTTGTCCAAAGGTATGTGAGTCATAATACACACCAGAACCAAGAACATCTTTAAGGATGCCTAAGTGAATCTTATTGGGTCTTCTGCCACCAAAAGCATGCCCCACGCACGTAGCCTCTGAGCTATTTTACAATGCTTTATGTTGTGGGGGCTGGTACCAATGCACAGGAATTCTTGTCCATGGCCATGCAAGTCAATGCTGCCTGATGGAGAGTCAGTCAACATCCTTTCCCACTGTGATAAAGGGTGTGCCCTACATTCATACATTCTTAATCTACAGATTCTGCTGTTCTTCAGTTATTACAACTGGGCATAGTATCTCTTCCATCAGAAATAATGAGTTAACATCTTTAGCGTACATTCACTTCACATCTGCAGGAAAGCATAAATAACTTCCTTATGAAAATTATCTTAACAATTATTAATATATGTTAGATAGTTTACTAACACATTTAATCCATCTCATAATCTCATCCTTCACTAATGAGAAAATGAAGGATCAGGGAGATTAAACAACTTGCTAAAAGCCTCACACAGAGTAATTACACAGCTGGGCTCTAAGCTGCTATCTAACAGACACCATTTCTACACCGTCTCAAGTGTAACTCTTCTGAGAGATTAATATGGAATTTGTATGCTGTGAAGTTACAGCAATTTAAAGACCAGTTTCCTGTTTTACCATAATGACAGCACTGAGGCATAAAGGCATAAAGATTGTGCCCATGTCACACAGTTTATTATGAATGGAACTAGAACCTAGGGCTCCTACACTCACCCTGGCATCTTGGGTTCAAGGAGGAAGCTGAAACGAACAGCAGCTTCGGTGGAAAAATAGAATCAAGAGCCTGGCAGGACACAGGAAACACTTCAGTTTGCAGGGGAATGCAGAAGCAGGTGCTTCTATCACAAGGGTCTATACAGGAAGGAGGAGGATAAAGCAAGAGGTGGAACAAGGTGTCTATGTACAGATGCTGTGAGAGACACTGAGTGGCAGAGGCCAAATGATGATAGTGCCGGGCAGTACTGCTTGGTGGAGGAATTCCAAGAGATTGGGAAATAAGTTCTTTGTCTCCCTAGATGTCTGCAGAGTGGGTGCTCAGCCTTCTAACCTTGAGGTCATTGTTTCACATAAGGATGAACAAGGGGGTATGTAAGATTCTTTCTAGGACCAACAGTTGCAGTAAAGTCAAAAAGGTAAGATGTTGGTGTGGGATATAATCACCCATGTGTTACAGAAACCCAGAATGCTGCCACAAGTTAGAAGTGCCCACAGCCAGCTGCAGAGAACAAGCCACGTCAGGGTTGCTTTCAGAGAAACAAGCAGAGACCTCACAGACTAAAGAGGAAACAAAGCCACTTACTGGCACCTGTGGATGATCAGGAGATGCCCCAGATCAGCAGGAACTTCACACTAAGCACAGATTCTGTTTGATGTACTCTGTCAAGAATTACTCCAGCCCTGAGAGTTTTCTCATCCCTCTGTCACCCGGGCATGCCCTGTTTCTCACAATTTCAAGGAAAGAACCAAGTACCTAGAATCTGTTCTCTAGTGAGGTGGTGAAAAGTCACTGGCAGGAAGCAGGAGCATGTACTCCCATCATGACATATGAAACAAAAGAAACACGTATAAGAAAAATGATCCAGTAGCAAGTAAAGGTCAATCATCCCTAGAAGAAACCATGATTCATAATTCCTTATTGTAGATAAACTCTACCATCCATGGTTGCATCAGGTATCATTATACACACACACACGCACACACATACACACACACACACACACAGAGTGACACACACACACAGAGTGACAGTGCTGGAGAGCTTCAACAGTCAAATTGACACACCTAAGTAAAGGGAACCTCAAATGAGGAATTTCTTCCATGGGACTGACCTGTGGCCATGTCTGTGGGGTGTTTACTTGAGGTCTGAGTGATGTCGGAGGGCCCAGCCCACTGTGGGCGGTGCCATCCCAGGTAGGTGGTCCTATGCTGACTAAGACAGCAGTCTGAGCACTGGCCAGAAGAGCAAGTCAGTAAACAGCATCCTCCATGGTCTGAGCTATAGGTTCTCGCCTTGGCTTCTTGATGGGCTGTGAGCTGCAAGGCAAATAAACCCTTTCCTCTTCAAATTGGTTGTGGTCAGTGATTTTAGCACAGCAATAGAAAGTAACCATGACAGTGACCTCTCAGTGTCTCCAAACAAACCCAGGGAGTTTTACTCTGAAAATGGCCAGGGACCAAGAGCATCAGCATCACCTGTTTGAAGCACAGGAAACCCACATCCCAGATTTAGTGGGTCAGGACCTGTACTTCAGCAACATCTCCAGGTGAGCACATTCATACTTGAGAAGTGCTGAAAGCATGAATTGACATAGGATGTCCAACACATGAGCAGAGTGCTAGAGAAGGGGGAAACCATCCCTGGACTGGCAAGCAGGAGCTCAGTAATTCAGAAGGCAGCTCCTCAATATGCAACTTCAGCTGAGGTCAGCTGGCACCAAAACCTCAGGGTGAACATAGGACTGAATCCCCAGGCAAGGAGAGGTGCGAGAAAAGGATGGACTCCCATGATAAGATGATCGAAGAATTAAATGTCAGTTCCCAGAGCTGTCCCAGGATTCGTGATTCTCTGTGGTGAATTCACTGTCTCTTTGTGACTCACCCACAATAAATAGGCTTCCAGAAAAAGGAGAAGTGAGCCATGAAATATAGTCAATTACAGCTTAATCTTCCTCACCCTGAAATCCATTCAATAGCTTTAATGAACTTATAGTCTGAGAGGCAGGATAAGGAATACGTACAAAATATAATTCATGCCACCCTGTGCACCAGTGAAGCCCTTTCCCTTTGTTATTCAGAAATAAACATCCTCCAGTAAGTACTTTGAAAAAGGAAAAACACGAAAACCTGTTTTCTATTATTGCTGTTGGCTACTACAAAGCTCCAAAGAGTAGATTGTTAAGGGCTTATTAGACACCTTGTTCCCAAGACAACAGTCAGATTTCCTGACTGTGTTTCCACCCTGCAGCCCTGAGACAGACAAAGGCAGATGCCCTGAACCTTCACCTCAAACCATACCAGGCTCTCTTCTCTGTGGACTGCTCCCTCTGAGTAGACCTACAGACCCAAGAATCGTTCAAATAACAAAGAGTTTGCTCTGGAAATGACTTTTTGAGAATGAACTTCAAGACATAGAGAGATGAAAATAATACCTTCTTTGTTATCTCTTATCTTTCAATGTAATCATTTTACTTCTTAAAGGAAACAATGCTAATAAGATATTTTTTAATTTAAAAAAAGGAGGATTCAGTTTGTCCTCATCTGTTTTTAGAAAATGGTAAAGTACCCAACTGTCTTGTCTTATGATATCTTGAATTCCTTTTCTAGTGAAGGGCTGTGTTTTATTTTATAATTTGCTTCAACAAAGTATCTGATCAAGGCAACATAAGGGAGAAGGTTTATCTGGCTTACAGGCTTACAGTTCTACACTGACAATTCATCGTGATGGGGAAGGCATGACAGCAGGCAGATGAGATGGGCAGTCGCATTGCATATGTAGGACTATAAACCTCCAGTGGTCCATTTTCTCCAGGAAGGCTCTACCTCAGAAAGGTTCCATATCATTTCTAAACAGCACCACCAGAGGCAATACAGTGTATTAAACCCGTACTCTATGCCTAGACCTGGGTCACATCCATTCATACATTGTCTTGTTTAAATTACAGCCTATGAAGTGGATACAGAGCATAGCTCCTGCCCGGAGAATAATATGTGCTTAAATATCTGAAGATTTCCAGTGTTAAGGAAGAATGAAGATTGGGTTCACGCTTCAGTCTCAGACCCTGAGATCCATGCTCTGAAAGCCAATGCGGGGTGGCCTTGTTTATAGACTCTTGGTGTAATTGTGCTGCTTCAATGCTGCATTCAAATCAATGGCAAAAGTAAGTTCCTGACATCAAGGGAGGGAAATCATCTGCCTCATCAATCTAACATTCAAAGTATACTTTAGACAGGATTGACTTTCCACACAAGAGACTAATTTAAGGAGAATTTCTTTCTTTCTGTTCAAAATAATGATGTTAAGCAGAAAGCAATTTAAGCTTCACAATGGCTTCATCAAAACCTCATCTTCAAGTCCTAAAATCATGCTCAGGGAGCACAGTTCTCAATACAGTGAAATCAGCAGGGGAAAAGCATGAAGTTAGCATGCCCTACTGAGCACACGGTCGTCTTCATGGATGCTGTGTCCATGAGCCACCACAATCTCATCCCTACCATCAGCAGCACTGATATCACATTGTTATAAAGCTCCTTCATCTCCAAAGAAGAACGGCTGTCCTCAGGGACAGGCTTCTGTTTACCCATCAGAGAAGCACTGTTGTCTTTACCAAAGGGGTTTTCTCTTTTTTTTTCTTTCCTTCTTTTCCCTTCCTCCCTCCCTCCCTCCCTTGGCCACAAGTGAGGACTGGTGACTATTAAAGATTCTGCTGTCTCTAGCAGCACACTAGCAATCAATAGCCCCATTACAACAGGGAATTACAGACTTGTCCTCACCACAGGATTAGGAGGCATCTCAGTACATATCACACTCGCTAGCTTCTCTTAAGCTGTTTAATTGCTGTGCTAATTCTATGGAACCCTTGATAATGATCTAATGATTGAGCACATCTTAAAGATTAAGGAGGTGATTTTAGGAGTTAACCCACAAGACTTCCATTTGTCCTCAGAGAAGGCAACAAGACGGTAAGAAGGGTCCTATCCCCTAGCATGGAGATTCCAGAACTCAGAGCTAAGGGCAGCTTGTGGGAGTCCTTTCTCAGCTGTGCTTTCCAGAGGAATGCCCTTGCTACCAGGTTGCCATCAGTTTCAAAGGATAACTTTAGAGTCTGCTATATGAAGGAAGAATCCACTCCCATTTATATTTTGGCTTGCTTTGTAGCTCCTCATTTTTGCTGTGAGTACTCTGATCATTTCCTCTCTGCACCCCCACCTGTAAAGGATGAAACTTCATTTCCCAGCAAATCTCTTTTGTTTTACTGCCTCTTAAGTCATAATACGCAATAATATCAAACTGTTTCTCTTAAGATCTGCAATTCTATGCTCTGGGGAACACTAGCATATGGAACTTAAGATTTCTGCTCTATTTCAGGATAGAGTACAGTGGATATACATAAGCAAACATTATCATCCCTTCAAATGACTTGACAATCTCCTTTAATGCATTAGTAAAAGCATTTAAAATATTTTACTTGTGAAATTTAAATGTACTTACTATGCCTATAAAATCTTATATTCAGCTACATGGACTATGAAACACAGTTCATAAATGGTGATACATTAGATGAATTATAAGCTAAAATTGTGAGATTATATCTATTAAAAGCCATATAGTTTTTACTTTTCGTTTCATTTAACCCTTTCCACAATTTCATTAGATAAATATTATTGTTCTCCACGCCTCGTATTTCTCGATCTGATGTTGTTACTGTTGTTTTGAGTCAAGATCTTCCTATTTTGCCCAGGTTGGCCTCAGTTCCTAGGCATATGCCTTCCTCCTGCCTCTGCCTCCTAAGGAGCTGGCTGGAACCACAAACAAGTACCACCAACTCCAGTCACTCTATTTTCAAATTTTAAAGCGTGGATTTGTGTGTGTGTACATATGCACATCTGTATGTATGTGGAGTCATACAAGCTGTTGTTGTTTTTTAATCAGCAATCAGAGTATTAATTTACTAGATACCAACGTTAAATCTCACCCTAAGAAGTAACACCCAGGGTCTTTCTGGATGTCCTCTGACTTCACATACTTGCTATAGTATGTGTAACCACCTGCACATATCATGCACATGTACCCACAATAATAAAATTAAATTTAACAACAACAACAACCAAGTGATTACCAGAAATGACTCTACATATTGCCAAATGTCCTCTGGGGCACTCCTTTCCATGGAGTTGAAAATCATATTCTCTCTCTCTCTCTCTCTCTCTCTCTCTCTCTCTCTTCTCCCTGTCTAATCCTCCCTCCATGCCTTCCCCATTTAAAGTGTACCCATTGTCCCCACTTCTGCCTTGATAATACCAGTCTCCTGTGGCCCTGCCTCTCTTGAGCACCTTCTTTCCCTTTATCTCCACAGTTCCTTGTATAATCCTCCCCGCCCCTTATTTGTTTTTCACGAATAAATAGTTATGGATTCAAGTGACTGATCACATCATTTCAAATCACTTTAGGCAACTAAGTACAAAATAGATGGCTTTGGAGGGAGGAAGAAAGAGAGGGAGCGAGGGAAAAAGGAAGGAAGGGGGACAAAGGGAGAGAGAGAATCTGGCAGCAAATGAGAATTCCCCCACTTGAATGACATGGTTTAATGCCAGCTTTTTAAGGGCTGAAGATATGGTTACCTTGGTAGAATGCTTGCCTAGCAGAAAAGGGAGCCCTGGGTTCAATCTCCTGCACCCCATAAGTCATACATAGTTATGAAGAAAAACTTCAGAATGGGGTATATTTCTGGGCCCCGTAAGAAAATAAATATAGCTTTTAACAATATCTTCACAAAACTGGGGCTTCAACTTTTAAGTTAAGAACAGATAATAAAAATCTTTCAAACATAAAATGTCTTTATAAGAAAAGAGCATTAGGAGCCGGAAGTGCAATTCAGCTAGTGGAATGCTTACCTAGCATGCTCAAGGCCCTAGGTTCAGTCCCAGGCACTGCATAAACCAGGTGTGGTGATGCATGCCTGTAATCCAAGCACTCCCCAGGTAGGCCCACCAGGGAAGGAGAAACTCAAAGTTTACTGAGTTTACCCTTATTTACTGAGCAAGTTCAAAACTAGCCAGGACTACCTGAGACCCTGTCCTTAAAAAAGGAAAAGAACAATAGGCCAAAAAGGAAATAAATTCCCAAAGACATGCACTTTGCCTTTGAACTTTCCTCAGACTTAAGCTACATGATTTGAGGAAGAAGGAAAAAATAGACAGGCTCAACTGTTGTGTAACAAGTTATAAAAGTGGGACTAGAAAGATGGCAATGGTTATGAGGTGAAGATGAGTTCAGTTCCCAGCATCCACATGGTGGCTGACATCAGTCCATAACTACAGTTCCAGGGGATCCAATGCCTCTTCTGGCTCTGCAAGTATTGCATGCATGAGTGCATTTGCATATATGCAGGCGGAACACATACAAAGAAAATAAAAATAAATCAAAAAGTTTTTAAGTTATAAAACCACTAGGATGGAAAACTCGAGTAACTTTCTACACCTGAAAAAATGTGCCTTTGGCCTCTGGTTGGAGCACTTTTCTGCTCTGAGACCTCAGGCGAGTGTCTTCTTTTCTCCTGAGTTCTATGCTCATTGTAGAGATGAAATAAGATGAGGTATAAGGAGCACCTGGGATGCAATAAACTTGACCGATAATGATTCTTTTAATCTTCTTCTTATGACTAGTTCTTAACTAGGTACAATTATAATTATAGAATTTTAGAATCAAGAGGAATCTAGCTGGTGGCCCGTGGGCACAGGTCATTTTACCTGCTCAGTTGCCTCTGTGCTAGCTGGCAATTTCACTCCTGTTAGTGACTTAGTGACGGGGCACAGTGTACCTACCAGTCCTGAAAGAACCTTCCCCCCAGATTAATCGTATACTACTTTGACTTTAAGGAAACAATGTACATCCTCACATTGAACTTTGTCTCTATAAATGAAGACACTTTGACAGGGGAGAAGCAATCTACACAGCCAACCACATTAATGACAAAACTCAAACCCGATTATTATTTTTTCATCCTTTTAAAAACATTTTATTTTATTGTTTTTATTTTATGTGTATGAGTGTACTGCCCGAATGTGTATAAGTGTACCAGTGTCATGCAGTGTCCTCGGAGGTAAGAAGAAGGAATCAATTGTTAGCCACCATGTGGGTGCTGGGAATCAAAGCCAGGTCCTCTACAAGAGGAGTCAGTGTTCTTTACCACTGCGCGATCTTTCCCGTCAAACCAGATTCTTAATCTTCTTGTAGCTCCATGGTTCTCAATCACAGATGAATCTGGCTCCAGCAGGATTTTTTGGTTGTCACAACAAGGGATGTGGGAGTAGCAACCGGCATCTAGAGATGCTGGCACAGAGCCTGGAGTGCACATGCAAACCAGCTCCCACTTCAAAGGTATCAAGATCAAGAACAGTGGTCCACACTGATCAACTCGGCATCACCAGAGACTTTAAAAGCTGCTTTACACGGCTGCTACTAGAGGTTGGGTTTGAACCCAATTTGGAGCCTTTGGCAATTACTAAATCAATCCAATTGATTACACTTTTTTACAATTAAGGGTCACTGCGATTAGGATGGATCTAGAGACTTGCTTCCTTAGGCAGCCTAAAATCTGGGCATAACTTCTAAAGCACAGTGGTTTTCCCTGTGTCAGTGCTACTCACGCTTAGAGATGCACTTAGGACTTATTAGGCCATCTAAGAAAATGATTCTCAAAAATCATTCTGGCAAAACATCACAGAAGAGCCAAATGATGAATAGCCACACTTATCAAATATTCATAATAGTCCTCAAAGAAATACATTTGACACCGTCCTGAACATCTCCCAGCTTGGTGGTTTGAATAAGGAAAATAAAGCTTGAGGTATTGATGTAGAGCCAAAGCACTCAGAGTTTGAACCCAAAGCTATAGTTCCATGGTGGAAGAACTGAAATAGAAAAAGCAAAGTCAATGATCCAAGCAGTTACGCACTTTCTCAGTCTTGCCATGCATGCCATCTGTTTTGCTGACCTCACAGCCCACCACACTGGCCAGAGTGAAGGCCAAATTGGAGTCTGGAGGTGCGAGTATGCAGTGAAGTGCAAAGCCATTTGCAAGCATGAGTCATTTGCCATCCTGAACTTATTAACCCACAGTATCTCTGGCTATAGTTCTGATCCATGGTAAAAACAGATGTAGGATCCCAATTCCATCATTCATAAACTCAAACAACATTTAAGAAATAGTCTTAGGAATGTCAAGATGGCTCAGTGCATAAAGGCACTTGCTACCAAGCCTGATGACCAAGTTCAGTCCCCAGACCCCAAGAGGTAGAAGGAGAAAATCAACTCCTTCAAGTTGTCTCTGACTTCCACGTGTGCACCATGATGGCATGCTCATGCATGCACACACACACAATAGTTAATTAATGATTAGTTAACTAACTTCAATTAATTTGTTTTTATAAGAAATGCCTATGATACCTAAGGTATCATAATATAATAAAGATTATTCTTCACTCAAAAAATAAAATTTCAGGGCTGGAGTGATGGCTCAATGTTAAGAGCACTGGCTGTTCTTGCATAGGACCCACATGGCAGCTAACAACTGTTTGTAACTCCAGTTCTAGGGGATCTGATGCCCTCTTCAGATCTCCACAAGCATTGTATGACATAGGTGCACTTACATATATGCAGGCAATACACTCATACACATAAATTTTTTGAATTTAATAAATAAATACATAATAAATTAATTAATAAACAAACAAATAATTTGGCAGTGGTTGCAAGAATAGCAGGCATCCAGCTAACACTGGTATGTGGGATTCAAGCAGCAAGGACTAGAAGAGCAAGAAACATTTTAGGTGGAAACCTAAGAATTTCCATTTGAAAGACTGCATTTGAATTAAGTCTTGAAGAAAAATATGATTTGAACATCTACACATGAAAAAGAATTCTAAGAAGAAAGACAAATATCTCGTGTCCTTTTAAATGTGGATCTTGATTTTTAAAAAGACATGAAAAGGCCAGGTATAGTGACACATGTCTTTAGTGCCAACACTCAAGAAGCAGAAGCAGGTGGATCTCTGTGAGTTAGAGGCCAGCCAGGTCTACATAGGGGATTCCAGGCCAGTCAGGGCTATACAGTGAGAGCCTGTCTTTTTTTTTTTTTTTTTTTTTAAAAAGGCATGAAAATAGAAGAGATATGGGAGAAGGAAGGGGAGTCAGGGGAGGAGAGACAAAGAGAGGACAATGGGGGGTGAATGGGATCAAAGTCCTTTATATGCAGGTATGAAAATGTCACAATGAAACACATTGTTTTGTACAATTAACATTAGCTAATAAAAATAACAAAGAATGTGAGTAAAGAAAATCACAGAAAAAGACAAAAATGATAGATGTTCAGCTTCAGTGGAATTTAGGAGGAATGAAAGGGAGCTGGAGGCAAAATAGGAAAACCGTGGGGCAGGATGAGCTCAGGAACCCTAAAGGCCTAAAAAGGAACACAGACCTTGAATAGTGGGCACGGTGCCATTGGGGCGTCTGTTGCTTGTAAACACAATCAAACTGTGGAGAAGGAAGTCATACAAGGGTATGCAGAGCAGACAAGGAGAACACCAAAACAAAAGAGTGTTAGAGGCTATTCAGTACACTAAGCAGTAGGTAAGGAGACTGAATCATTAGACTAGAGACCAGGGAAGCAAAAGCACACAGCTGTTACAAACCCAGGCATCACGGGCGAAAAGGAAGCACAAGGTAAAGCGGAAGAAACACACTCAAGAACATATAAAAAGACTCCAAGGTTTTGATTCTAGATGAGTACAAAAATGATAACGATTACTGTTCATAATGAAACTGAATTGACTCAGGTGTTCCTCTTGACTAAGAACAGTGCCAAGGTTGTTCTTGTAACTAGTAGAACTCAGAGCCTAGCCCACCTACTAGAGTCCAGGATCCCTCTCCCTTCCTGCCTAGTTTCTTTCTCCTGTTCACCAGCTTCTATAGGTCCAGATTTCTCACCCACAGTACAAGACTCCTACTGATGTATAAAGATGTACTAATCACTTTTAGTTGCTGTGATAAAACAACATGACCAAGGAAACTTAAAGAAAGAAGAGTTTATTTCAGCTTACAGCTCCAGAGGGAGAGGGCTCATCATGGTGGTGGGGAGGCACGCAGCGGGCAGTCAGAGCAGGAACTAAGAGGCCACATCTCCATCGACACAGGATCGAGAGAGAACAGAGAGAGGCTCTAAACCCTCAAGTCCACTCTAGTGACATTCTCCCTCCACCTTGTTCCACATCCCATCACCTCTCCAAACAGTGCCATCAACCGGGAACCAAGTATTCAAGTACCTGAGTGTATGGGCAGGCTGGGAGGATGCTCATTCAAATCACCACATTCTACTCCTCGGCCCTCACAGGCTCATTGTCATCTAATGATGAAAAATGCATTTAGTCCAATTTCAAAAGCCCCCACTGTCTGCAAGTCTCAACACTGCTTAAAAGTCCCAAGTCAAAAGTCTCTTTTGAGACTCAAAGTAACTGTGAGCCCCACCCCCGAAAAATCAAAAAGCAAATTACATACTTACAACATATCGTGTCACAGAATACACACTCCCATTCCCAAACGAAGCAGTGGAGACATAGTGAGGAAAGCAAGACCAAAACCCAGGAGGGTAAACATCACATCCTGCACCCCACGCCCTACATCTGGGACTTCAGTTCCAAAGGACCAAGATGGCTCTCCCCTCCAGCTTTGCTGACTGCGATCTCTATCTCTGTCTTGGGCTGGTACCACTTCCTGTATGCAGAACTTGGGAGGAAGAGATAAGCGGATCTGAATAGGATCAAGATCAGCCTAGGATGGTCTGCATAGCAAGTTCCAGGCCAGGCTACATAGTGAGACCTTATCTTACAAAAACAACAACAACAAAAAAAAAACCCTCACTAAACATAAATAAAAGATGGCGCTGGAGAGAGATAGTTGAGCAGTTAGCCCTGGTGCTCTTGCAGAGGACTGAAGCTTGGTTCCCAGCACCCACATGACAGCTAACAATCGTCCATCACTGCAGGTCCAGGGGATCTTATGTCCTCTTCCATCCTCCACAGGCACTGCATGCATTTGGTGCACTTACACACATGCAGGCAAAACACTGACACACATAAAATAAAAACAGATAAATTTTAAATTGTAATATATAAAAGATACCTCAGGTTAAATTTAGTTATTCATTAATTGCTCTGATTTCTAGTAAGTCAGACATAGTCAGAAGTAAAACTTGTATCTAAATGATCTGAAAAGAGCCACAAGCAATAATGAATAATCAAAACATTATGGAAGCATTAGAGGTTTATTATCTGACAAGGCTTAAAATTCCAAATCGAGTCCATCTTGACCAAGGTCTGAATGGACACAGAAAGGTGTTCGTGTGGCTGAAGAGGTCTCTCAGGTTTAATTCACGCCTCTGCCTCTCAGTCATGTTGACCAATCATACTGAAGAAATGGAAAAAGAGGGTGTTCCATGTGTGTCACTGTGTGAATGTGTATGTGTGTATGTATGTATTTGTCTGTATAGACAAGCCTGAGGCTTGAAGCTATTGTTGTACTGAAAACAACCTGATGGGATTTTCCTGGGAAGCAGGCTTGGCTGGCTCTGCAATCCTCCCCAGAAACCCAGTTACCACGGCACCACCCCAGCGCATCCCCTTGAAAGGACCGGCCCTCCTGGACAAGCCTCGTCTCAGGGCAAAAGGAGGGCTCCCCTTAGTGGTGGACATAGACGTAAGTCCAATCCAATAAAGCTTTCTGTTCAGGGAGCAGCCTGCCTCCTCCCTATGATGGCCTTGCTAACCCAGAAGGAACATTCTAGTACCACTCCTTCAACTGAAATTCTGGTCATGGAAGCGACGAGTACCTTTCCCTTGGGTTAAGATCTGTCTTACACTTTATGAATTGCTTCAAGACACATAGCTACCAGGGTTGAGCTGGAGTAGGCTGAAAACTACTTTGAAAGCAGATGGATTATTTTTTAACATAACTTTGAACAGTAAATAAACGCACAAGTGAAATGAAACAAAGAGCAAGAAAACTATAAACAAGGAAAGATTCTTTGTAATCAAACATGCACAGTAGGAAGCTTTTAAATAATTTACAGCATTTCATTTTCTTACACAAAGCCATCAGCTTTATCTGGCTAATGATTAAGTGAAGGCAAGGGGCCTACAAGACAGCTCAGTGGTAAAGGTGCTTGTCACCAGGCCTAACAGGCCCCCAGTTCGATCTCCAGGACACAGTAAAAGGATAAATGTTGTAAATGTAAAGAACGTAAATAAATGTAAATAAATGCTGTAAAAATATAAGATTAAGTTGAAGACAACTAACTACATTTAGAATTCAACCAATCTCTGAGGTCCATGCTGATATGCTTGTCCCTAACCTGGAGAGTAATTCACAGCTACTTCCATCTCAGACGAACCTAGTGAGCAATTCCAGTAGAGTAGCACCTTTCTAGGAGTGTTGCAATACACTTAAAATACCCACCATTCTTCTGATAAAGGTGATCCAGATCGTCTGGAAAAGCCTCAGGCAAAATCATTCTGAAAAAGGCTGAAGGTTTGCTGCATGGGTTAAAGAAAGCTGCAAACTGGTAAGCAATTCTTCTACAAAAAGCCTAGTCTATATTCCCTCGTCTTGCATCTAGGAGTACTGACAGGCTGAACAGTGAGACGGAGCAGAGTTGGCACTGTGCCAGTTTCTCAACCCAGGTCATAGTTAAGAGAGCAACGGTTCCCACTCCTGCCACGTAGGACATGTGGCTCCAAAAGCCAGACAAGAAGAGCAAGCTTCCTGAAACTACCATGCTGTAGGAAGTCACGCGGTGCTACCACAGAAGATGAAGGCTATGGGGCGCTGCGACCCATGGGGGGAGGCAAAGAGACAGGGCACGAGCAGGCTCCTGACACGAATGGAGGTGCTTTCTTGGAAGTGGGGTTTCCATCTCCAGCAACCCCAGATGACACCAGTTAGATCTCATTCAAACCATCTGGTCAAGTCATTTCTAAATTTCCTGACCCATAAAACTATGAACAAAAATGAAATGACCGTTTTAAGTCACTAGAGAACAGTTGATTATTCAATGATGTATTTAGTAGAACACGGATCTATTTCATACGAAAAATATTTAAACTAAAAGGTAAAACTGGTTATTTATTGATTTTCCCTTCAGTTTCAATGAAGCTGACAGAAGGCAATCTTTTTATTCTTGTAACATAATAAAAATACAACAGAATTCATGTCAGATATGCAAAAATACTCTTTCAAAAGAGTCAACATAGTAATTTCACCCCTGATGGTTTTGAGCCACTCTCTCATAAAATTCCCTCTCACTTGTCTATTCTTTAAAATAAAACTGAGATGATGCAAAACCGCCTCATATCCCAGGATAACACACGTCAAAATGGTAAATCCCCTTTTCCTACTGAAGACTATCACAGCTTCATCTGAGTAACGGACTTCCACCCTGCTCAGTGGTTCTTTCGAAATTACTACCCTGAATTCAAAGAACCTAAATAAGATAGAATTGTTTAGTCGGCTCTAAGCCAACTATATTTAGAATAATATAGCAAGCTTCAGGAGCCTTAAAACTAAATCACTTGCCTTTCAGTGACTTGTACTCCACATTGTATACTGATGCCTTTGGACTGCAGACTTGACTTGGAAACCACAGGACACAGGCATTTCTGCCAGGAGGTGATGCTCTTTAGAAGAGGTGAGATTAAAATGGTTATCTGCAAATGGCCTTGTTGAAAACTACTGGCAGACTGCACTGACAGTTTTTATCTGAGTGTAATCTCTTACAAAAGTCAAATACCATGAAAAGCTGGCCCTGTTATTTGATGCTGGATTGTGAACTTCAAATGCTTGGTGAACAAGAGCAGAAGCAGTCCTATTTCTTTGGAATGTACTTTTCAAACTCAGTAGCACTGGATAAATATTTGGCACTTGTGTCAATTATATTCCTAATGATTCTCCTTAAAGAAGGCCTCTGAGACAGTAGTAGCTAATGACAGAAAATGATTTTTATTAAGTACATTCATCATGAGTGATAGTATTCTTTAATAATTTTTACTTTTATCTTACGTGCATGTGTGCAAGCGCACCTGTGTCGTCAGTACCCACAGAGAGCAGAAATCAGTATCGGATCCCCTGGAACTGGAGTTCCAGACAACTGTTAGCCTCCAGGTGAGTGCTGGGAAGTGAACCTGGGTCCTCTGCAAGAATACCCAGTGCTCTTAAATGCTGAGCCAACTCTCGAGCCCCTGAGAGACATAGTACTCTTGTACAGGCTTTCATTCAATCATGTCATTCTAATCCTGGCCCTTCCAGAATGAATTCACCTTTCGTGGAAAACACTGAGAAGATTTTAGGACATTATCCAATATATAAAATAAGGATTCCATATGTTAGCAGAAAATAATATCAGTTTCTATCTTCATCAACTCATGGTTGTGTATGATACCATGTGTCAGTTTTCCCTGGTACCATCACCAATAGTCTGGGGGAAAAAAAATCAGGTTAAAGGTTCAGTCTGTAAAAGCAGTTAGTAAACCACTGAACAATATTTTCTATATTTCTATAATTCAGGCATTTCTGGCAGGTGAAATACAACAACAAACACACAAAAAGGAAACCAGGAAAATATAATCTACAAGATGTTCACCATAGTAGGGAGAAAGAACGAAAAGAAAGAGAGGGGAAGCAGCTATGGGACCACACAGAACACAGATGGCTCAGAGTGTAAACCACCAGAGGAACCAGGGCGTAGTCAGGGAAGACGCGATCACACAGGTAAAGGCACAGAGGAAAGAGTCAGCAGCACAGCACTCGGCCATTACAAGCACCGTCTAGCCACTTCCCTCACTGGTTTCCTGGTTGACTTTGTAATTAATATGTGTCATCTCCACTCCAGAAAAGCTCCCTGATACACATGGAGTCTTTATCTTTAGATAAGCCTCAGATAAACATATGAATGAAAAGATCACTGAAGCTCTTCTTAAGAAACCACCCACAATCTTCTATAGTCACCTTTAATATTACAACTTTGTGCCAGGAATGGTAGCACACACCTTTAATCCCAGCAATTGTTGAGGCAGAGGCAGGTGTTATCTCTATGTATAGATCAAGGCCAGCCTGGTCTACATAGTGAGTTCCAGGCCAGCTTAGGCTATAGGGAGCTCTTGTCCCCCCAAAAAAATGAAACAAAAAAGAAAAGAAAAACAAATCAAACAAACAAAAAATATTACAGCTTTGCTAGAAAGCCATAGCTAAAGTTTAGAGAAGGACAAATGTTGCAAGTGGAAAAAGAGGATGCTGGTCAAATCAAAGGAGCAATATTGCCTCTAAAGGACTCTGTACCCACACATGTGGAGCTCTACAGCATTTTCTCAGTGAATCAGGCAAAGGAGAGTTTGAAGTGATGAGAATTCAGACATGAGTTGTGCGTTTAATATCCTCTGTGTGTTCCTCACTCAGAAGCCTGCATCTCCCATCTCCCCACTAAACCCAGTCCCCACGGTCAAGGTTTTGGTAAAATCACCAGACAGCACAGCAGTAACATGCTCCTGAATCCACCAAATGCCCTCTCATGAAAGTATCTACCCTACTGAGCCACATCACACAGTACAATCAATTTTTAATCACAACAGCAGTAACGATTGGGAGATAAAGCAAGCAACTCACTGAGAAGGAATGAAGGGACTGTTTATCACAGTTTCAGTACAGTACATCACAAGCCACACTTGTGACCAGCCGTGTCCTCAACAACTCAGCCAACCATGGCCCAGAAGGTCCCCTTTTCCCAGAAAGGTGCTCTTACCTCTGGGACGTTTTCTTATATTTCCTCCTGTAGGAAAAGAAGCGTAAACATATGTCAGGAAGATTCTCTGGCAAGCAGCTGGGGGGTGGGGCAATACTTTAGTGGAGACAGGCATGTGGGGCAACGTTTCTAGGGTTTCTCTTCTGGGATTGCAAATCCTACTTAGAAATTTGGGATTGTTGTGTTATATATTGAGCAAGCACAAATAAATTTAGCCTCTACGGTGACAAATAGAATACCAAAGCTCAATGGCTCCATTTCTGTGTTCTTCCCTTTCTCCCTCTGAAGGTAGTATGATCTTGTTTGAGGTCATACTTCAAGCTTCAAAGACACTAAGATGAGGTTCAACTCTTAGTCCTCACATTTGCAAGATTTATGAGCTTATAGCAGAGTAAATGAGCAACAACTTATAAAAGTTCCTTTGCCGGGCACACCTAATGGTCAATAATTATTAATTATCTGTATTTTCACTTTTGTTATTATCATCTCCATCATCAGGCAGTAAGATCCCTCCAGTGGCATCCTTCTGTGCATATGTGCTAGGAATCAAAGCACACTAAACATATGCTCTACTATTAAATTATACCCCAAGATTTAGAGGCCCTTAATTGTTTTTAAAATATAAATATGTGACAGAGCTAAGCCATAAGAACCGACATAAGAGCTTCAAAGAAGGAAGAAATGGAAAAAGGGACAACAAGAAAGTCTAGAAGCAAAAGACAGAGGCAGCAGCCAACCTTGCCAATGGCCTAATTAAGCACTTGCCTGGGACACTGAAAAGGCCTGGGTCCAGCCCATCTCTGACACTTATTTTTCAGTTAGCTTTGGACAAATCTTTTGTGCCCTGAGATTCCTGATCCATCAGGTAGAGATGGTGACATCTGTCCTGACTATCCATCTCACCCAGTTCACAGTTCAAGAGTATCATGGCCTTAAAAATATGCTGGCTCAGTTTCTCAATATTCTTCATGATTGTGTCAGGGCCCAGCTAACTTCAGAAATCCTCAGTAGAGTTTGCATAGGTTCTTCAGAGGAGAGGATCAGAGGAAGGGAAATCTTGCAGAGGAAAATGCATCTTCTCATAGCATCTCTAGGAAGCCCAGCACTTCCCAGTTGTTCTGTCTTCCACACTGGCTTTCCCATGACAGTCACTGCCCCTGAAGAGCCAAGCCACTGATTTGCTAGTTGGAAACTAGCTCTTTGCTGTATGTTAAAAACACATTGCAATGTTTTCAAATTCAAAAGCTCTGAGACCTGTTACAGCTCGATTAAAATGAGTATGTACTGTAATAAATCTGTCGTTTGGTAAGGAAAGCAGGAAGCAGCACAGACTCAGATACGTGTTGTTTTTTTCACCAGATATGAATGACTATTCAAGCACCTGAGAGGAAACACCAAAAGGACCACCTTCCACTTTGTCCAGGATCACTTCTTTTATTTTGACTTCTATGAATTTTCCAAGTTTTCTTTGAAGAAGGAGTGTTATAATCAGAAAAACTTCCTAAAATTATGCATTTGACATACATGGTAATATGCAGAGATATCTCTATACAGGAACATACTGAGATATTCGTATGTTTGCAGCAGATCACTTTCTGAAGGGAGGAAGGTACAAAATCATGGCAAACTATGTGTGTTCCAGGCTCAGCATCAGCACTCAGCTGTGAAATAGTGGACCAGTTATTCAACTCTTCTGGGCTTCCCACTGTAAAGTGAGAAAATTCAGAGCATCTTTCTTGAGACTCTACTATGAGAAATAAATGAGACAATTCACCTGAATGCCAGCTCTCCAAGAGCAAGTTCTTTATGTGGTTCCTCTCCACATTCCTGTGCCTGAAACAGTGCCTTGTCCTCCCTCCAAAGCTGAGACAGATGCCCATTGAGCATTCACTCTCACACCTTGGCCCTGTCACAGTGACATCTCACTCTCCAAAGTAGCCAAAGGCAGAGTACAGGGAGCTTCAGTGTGACCCTTACCTTTCGCCCACTTAGCACTGCAATCTAATAAACTGAACTAAAGAAGCTTCTGAAAAGTCATCCATTGAGAGAATGCAAGGATCAAAGGCAAATAATAATAATCAGAAGGACACTTCTGGCCTCTCTCTAGAATTCCATCTGATCCTATCAGCAAAGAATGTCTTCAGAGATCAGAAGAAAGCAACCTGTGCTACTGGCTTCCATGGGAATTCTCTTGCACTTTCCAAAGATCATACCCAGGCACTGCTAGGAGTAGTGAAAGAGCAGCTTCATTTCAGCACCTACTCACAATAAGCACTTGTACATTGCTAATCCCCCGTAATTCTGTAAGATCTGTAGTCTGAAATAATTTAAATTCTAGAAAGAAAATCAGGCATGCATCTAAAGTGTTATTTTATAACAAGATATAAGGAATGGCTTGAGGGGTTCAGAACTAACCTCATGACCTTATTGGCTAAGGGACCACAAATAAACCCTTTGCTAAATCATTTTAGTCTACACATCAATAAAAGGAACAAAATCATCTCAGATTGGAGCTGTGTATTTAATTCACCAGGCACTACCCCTGCTATGTAAGGCGCATTCTTTGCCCCTGGTTTTGAGCTTGTTTGAGATTAGGGCCCCGTCACGTGGACTTCTCCAGCTAGCACAAGGGCTTGCAACATCACTGCCACACAGTTAGCAGATAAGAAACAGCCACTGGCCAAACAAAGGGATTAGTTGCCACTGCCATCCTCACATATCAAAATATGGTTTGTGCATTTGGAAGGCTCAGGGAGAGGAAGACACAGTCCAAGTCTACTTTCTGACACTCACTCCCCAACTCGAGAGAAGCGTTCTTGGCTGTGAGCCTAGCAAAGTTCCCTTTCTTGTATTACCAATTTAGACACGGCCCCAAATAAACGCAAACCCTTCACAAATAAAGTCCTGGAGTTTGAATGTCAGCATTTAAAGCACAAGAGAACTAAAGGTCCATTGAAAACGCCTCAAGATCCAATACTCAGCTCATCTTGACTGGACACAGTGGGCAGAGGTGCACTGAGCCTTTTCTTCCTCCTCTTGTCAGATGCGATATCACCTCCTCGAAGGGCTCCCATGCTGATAACGGACCTGCGTGCTTCGTGGCGGCTGGTCCTCTCTGACACTGTTGCCCTTGGAACATGTTCTAGTCATGGTATGTTACAATTATGGGAAGAATGGCAGCCTGGTCACTATGCGCCAGTAGCCTTCACTTGCCTGAGAGAGCAGCTATTCAATATGCTGTTGTTAAAGGAATGAACTTAGCAAGAAATGAAAGGGCTTCATTTTGCCCATTTTCCTTCTATTTAGTGAGGATTTGCTAAGAATAGTAAGAACATTTACAAGTCGTGGTTTCCTATACATAGGACAATAACAAGAGAGGCCTGGGGGCTCGTACGTAGTTGGTAAGCCCCCATTTCCTGCTCTACACCTGGTGCAGAAACTCATTCAGAACTCCTACAAACCCTGCAGAGTTTAACCTACTTCATACTTCATAGAAGTGAGGCTCAGAAAAAGTAACTAATTAAGAAGCTAAGTTAGTAAATATTTAGGTTAAATAACTAGTTCTAAGGATATAAAAGTTTAAAGAGGCTGATAACAGAGAGAAAATTCTGAAGCTATCAAAGGAAACTGTGCAAAGAAGTTAAAAGATCCCAGTTAAAAGCATAGATGCAACACAAAAACAAAACCAACAGCAGTAAAGCAATGTTTCTTTCCATTCAAATATAGGAAACGAGCTGGAAAAGAAACCTAGGTTATTCTTGGCCTTTTGTTTTAAGAACTTCAACAGAATTCATCCGGACTCACTGTCTGTTAGATAAAAGAGAATGTTCTGTGTTGTTTATTGAGCTTACTTTAAATTTATGATTTCTGGAAATGTGAAACAATACAGCACAAATCTGTATTTCGTTAGAATGAGCTGCTTGTAAAGGCAGAGTGGAGCAGGAGTGCCTGGCTCCAGGACCTGGTTAAGCTGGCAGAGATGGAGATGGATCCCAGCCCCATCTCCATGAAACCAGGCATGGGCGAAGAACTTCAACTTCAAAGAAGTCCTAAGTCAGAGCAGCATTGTGCAAATTCTTCCCCCAGAATAGGATCCACTCTTCACAGCACGCACACACACACACACACACACACACACAGCACATACACATACACATACATGCAGGCATACATTCAAGGCTTTATCTGTGCCCTTGCTTTTGTTTTCTTAAGAAGAGGCATTAAGTATAACCCTGAGTTCAAATCATTCCTCTAACTTAATGTGTCCAAAAACTTACATCACTTCCTGTGCTACAGAGCTTCAGTTGTCAACTTGGTATACCCGAGATGGGAGCCTCAAGTGGGGAGCTGCCTCCATTGGCCATGGCCATGTCTGTGGGGTATTTACTTGATTGTTGAGTGATGTGGGAGGGCTCAGGCCACTGTGAACAGTACCACCCCTGGGCAAGTTGTTCTGTATTGTATAAGAAAGCAGTCTGGGCATGGGCCAGGGAGCAAGTCAGTAAGCAGCATTCCTCCATAGCCTGTGCTTCAGCTCCTGGCTCCAGGTTCCTGGCCTGAGTTCCTACCTTGGGCTCCTTGAGTGATGAACTGTGGCCTGGGAGATATAAGCTAAATAAACCCCTTCCTGCCCAAGTTGTTATTGGTCAAAGTGTTCTGTCGCAGTGATTAGAAGCAAAGAAGAACACTTCTTCAACCACCTATTTCTTTCTCTGAAAATCTAAGTAATATTAATAATACCCACTTTTCTGGGTAACATGAAAGTTTAATACAATAAGCACCATTAAGCATGCAGCATACAGCTAAGTATCTAGTAAATGTTCAAGAAAGAGTCAACTGTTACATTAAAAGCAATGATATTGCAGAAATAATAACAGAATTATGATGCAATGTATTATTAAAGTTTGCCAGGGTAGGGATGGGGGCTTTCAGTGATTAAAAAAAAAAAAGTCAAGAAAAAGAAAGTTGAAGATTGCTGTTCTAGAATGGAAAAACTGAACACTCCTAGTGCTAACTTGGAAACACTGAGCCACAAAGAAAGCAGCTGCTAATCTCAGTCCCATTAAGAGCTAAAACCTTACCTGGCTTTCCCCCAAGCTCAGGTGACCTGCAGCCTACGCATGCCATTCTGGCAATGTGCCAGTTAACCTAACAGAGCTGCACACCTCTCTCTAATCTCAAGACATGGCTAAGAAGAAAGGGGAAATTAAACTAGGCATTTCTGAACTGGATACCATAGAATCTTTAGAAATAACAAAAAAAAGTTGTAACAAAAATTCATTTTATCAGCAACTCCCTAAATGCATCTTGCCTGCACAGTACCTCTGTAGAATCTCATGAAGCTATTGTAACTCAATACACAGATATCATACACTACAACAAGAACTAGTTCATCTACACTCATCTACCTCTTAAGCAAATTAAGACTGCTGGGCTTCACCAAAAATCAACGTCTGTTTAAGTGTATAATATTTTAGAGGAACTGTGATGTGCGCAAGCAATATCATAAAGGGCACATATGCACACACTTGTGTGCATATAAATGCAAGTGTACAAAACAGCAAAAGTGAGCCCCAAAATCTCCACTTGAAGGGTTCAGTCCATTTCCATTGAGCTGGTGACAAGTGGATCTTGAGACCTCACTTCAGGGGGTAAGAAGTTCTGGCCTCTGTATTTATAAAGGTTCTCCAGAGCTATTCATACATGAAGCAGAGGCTTCGAGACTCTGAACATTTTTCCTCTCCTGGCCATAAATGGTGAAACTAAGCCAGCCTAAGGGGTAATCCTGGCAACAGTAAGGATGGGGCTGCCCAGGGGCATAACAGAGACAAACATGGAAACATCTAGAAACAACAGAAGTTAGGTAGCCGCAAAGACATCTTGAAGGGGCTTTACTTACATTTTGAAAGCTAGAAACTTCCAAAGCATAGGCTCAGTTTCAGTCAAAAGTATCAAGTTCTCCAAAGTCAAACATATGATTCAGAAATTTTGTAATAGCCTGGATAAGTGAGAGTAATTAAACATTCATGCTAAATTATGGAGTGCCTGGTAGCCTTTACTTTCCCAAAGTGATTATCTGAGCAGGAGCCATATGGGTGCTGCAGTAATGAGGTTTATAAATAGTCTTAATTCTAACAAGCTGAGTTTGAGAAACTGAAGCTTGTTCTCCACTTGAAGTTGATAGCAAGACACCACCTAGCTGGGCACAGGAATGTTTAGGGGCATGAGAACTGGATATGCAGCTGCATACAACTCTGCCTTCTGTGTGGCCTGGGGATTCTGGTGGTAGGGACTCGTGGTGGCCATCAAGCCTCCATCCTTCTCTAGAGAGATCTCACCACCGCTAACACAGACAGTTTGAGAATCTTGAGTCTCGGCCTTTGGATCTCTCAAGGATGTTGAGGGACAGACTTGAGAAAAACAATGTACTTGTCAGCTAACTGCATGGTCTCAAAAGGCAAGCTCACATGTATCTCACTTATAGGAATGTGGCCTGCAAATGAATGTCACAAATAACCATGAAATTAGTAGAGATCAGAGCAGTCATCTGATCCTTCAGCTTTGTTTCACACTGGCTGCCTGGTGCAGACAGAATAGAAATGGATATGTCTAGAAACATCTACTGAACTCTTAAATCATGAGTATGAACTAACCTCCAGGCTTCTGATAACAGAGCATCTTTGCATTTTTTCTTCTCTTTCCCCTCAGTAATTTCATTTTCATGATAAACACATTAAAGCCTTTTCACAACAAATACAGTGATTGTTCGGTGGTCGTTCCATGTTCTGAATAAATAAATGCAGATGGCGATTTCCTCACACTTTCCACTAGAATACTTAGGGGAGAGAGGGAGGATAATAAAGAATTTCTTTCTCACTTGCTCAGGTATTGTTTTCTTCTTTTAGTTTTTTTTTTAATTTTTAATTTTTTTTTATTTTGGGGGGATTTTTGAGGCAGGGTCTCCCTGTGGCCACAGCTAGCCTGGACCTCATTATGTAGACGAGGCTGGCCTTGAACTCACAGAGATTCACCAGCCTCCGCCTCCTGAGCTCTGGCTCCTTTCTTATTTTTTTTATTACATTTATTTATTCATATGTGGGGGGCATATGTCAGTGCACACGTGGAGATCAGAGGACAACTCACAGGAGTGGATTCTCTCCTTCCATTGTGCGCATCCCAGGGATTGGACTCAGGTTGGCATGAGTGAGCCATCTCACAAGCCCCAAATCAAACATTTCTGAGCTCATGAGTTACAAGATGAAACTCCATGTGCCCAATGATTCTATGTTCCTGTTCTTTCAAAGCTCCAAGGCAGGACAGAATGAATAAATAATGAGATGACATAAGCGACTGTGCAGCACAGTCATTAACAAAGAGTTGGTCTCTGTTTATATTTTCTAAGGGATTGTTCCGGTAGGTCTTCTACTGGAGAAAACTGTTCTCAGAATTCATACCCTCTCATTTAGAATACTTAGCAAAGGATGTTCCTATTCCTGGATAGACATCTCAAGTATACAAAACTCCAAATAAATAGTCAAAGGAGAAGAACTTCAGATGAAGGAAGCCTTTGCAATTGTGGCTCCTGGTTGGGGATGGTGTGTCTCAAGAACGGGAGACTACTAGTCAAAAACAGAGCTGCAGATAAGAAAATCACCTCTCACCCCCGGATGCAGGTGTCCTCTCTCAGTACTGGCTAGTGGAGAACATTTGAGAAGGTAACCAATTCTAAACAATCACTCAGGAAAGCCCACCTGTACCTGTACCAACTCACCAGTGTGTCTACACTACGACTCTGTTGGATCTCCTGCAGACCTCACACAAGTCGGTCTCTTATTGTTCCACCACAGATCCTCATCTGTCTGCAGACAGCTGGCCAGACACAGAAATCCAACCCTGTTATTCATGCCTGCTTCTATGCTGAACCTGAGTTAAAAGTCTAGCTCTTGGATTACTCTGGGCCCCCAATATGGGATTTCTTTTCATAGAAAGCTGAAACCTCCCCACACACACACACTTTTTTTTTTTTTTGGAAAGTAAGCTTATTTCAAGCAGAGCAAGCACTTCCCTTCCCTATACCTAAAAATCCATTGCTTAATTTGGGCAGAGAGTTAAGTGGTACCACGAAAAAGAATGAAAAGGTTTTCAGAGAAAGAAAATAGCAAATGTCATGCTTGTAGAAATCTAAGTGGTGCAATTTTTGCATGAATGATTCATTCCTCTATTCATGTATTTACAGACACTTGCTGTGTAATAAGTGCATCAGAGCCATGGGTATGTGGGGTTGGGGGGATTGTTCTGTGACCTCTTTCCTGGGAGGCTGACTCTAACTTAAATAAACATCAATGAAAGGGGCTGGAAAAAAAGTCTCCCTTAAGGTTTGTGATGGCATTGCCAAAGTGGAGCTAAATCTAAAGGGTTAAGAAACTAAGCTCACTCTTCACAGACATATCCCTATAGTAAGAGGAAGGTTGCAGTTGTTTTTAATTGAATTACCCAGAGACGTTTCTTCAGTCTTCTCCATCATTTTTCCCTCAAGTAGATTTAGCTACAACAAAAACCCCATCTTCTGACTTTAGTCACGGTCTCATTTTCCTAAACCTTTCCTGCCCATTCATTGGTGCACCTTCTGTCTCCCAGTCCTTAGACCCTTCCTCCAGTTCTTACTAAAACCTGCTCTCAGAAGAAAGTAACTATTGGTCATATGCATTCCAAGCAAATTCCAGCCAGTGTCACAGCTCCTTCGAAGCAAAAGGCTTTCCAATTTTTTTAAGACCCTGCCAGATAATCTGTTGCATCTCTCTGGACACACTTCTGTAAATCCGAAGATAAATACGGCAAAATGAGGTCACTGTCCAAAGTATAGGGAACCAGGACGTGGGTTCCTTTGACACATTTGTGCTCTCCTTTGTTTTAATTTATTTATTTTTTTATTTTTATTTTATGTGTATGAGTGCTATGCTTGCATGTGTATAAGTGCACCTGTGTCATCCAGTGCCTGCAGAGGACAGAAGAGGGTGTCACATTCCCTGGAACTGGAGTTATGAACAGTTGTTAGCTGCCATGCTAGTACTGGGATTCAAACCCCAATCTTCTGCAAGAGCAGCCAGGGCTCTTAACCACTGAGCCATCTCTCCAGGCCCTCATTTGTGCTCGTCTATCTAGTGAAATCGGTGGAGCACTAGAACCAAATTCTCCTGAGCTGTAGTTGTAACTTTACTAAAACCATGCCATAGCATTAAAGGGCACTGTGAAAGTTCTGTCACTTGTGTGTGACAATGACTAATCTCAGTCCATAGTTTTTAGACAGAATGGAAGGCCTAAATAATGTTTATGATGTTCATTTTATGATCATTAATCCTTACAATTCAAACTGAGTTCCACAGGACCCTAGTCATGAAGCTATGTAGAGTTCTTCACAGTTAGCAGACAGTGTTTCTAATAAAGATCATCTGGATCTGTATGCAATATTGAATACAGGATATTTTGTTGGACTTAATCTGAAAGCATTACAGAAGCTCTCAGAGATATCTGTCAATTCAGAGTCAAAGAAGTAGAAAACAAAAGTACTAGAACATTAATCTGAATTTGGATCACTCTTAACACACATCTAGAAACAGCTTTCAAAGACTAATCTTTAACAATATACTTACTAGGTGTGTCTCCAGAGTAAGGAGATGCCCTAGTTATTTAGGAGTTTTGATAGTTTGGAATTTGGATAAAATAGATTACTCAGGATCCAGTGGACTTCTAAATAGTCACATTTCACCAGGCCCTTCTACAGTGTACTGGACTCTAGGTTTCAGACTTCAACTGATAGGATCCTGCTCTGTTCTTCCCAGAAGCCCCTGATACGAGTCTCATCCTTTGATTTCCTGAGTCACAAATACCTTCTGCCTTTAAAATACTAGAAAGGACCCTGACTTCCCCTTGCCTTCTATATCTATTCCAAACATATGTTTAGGTGGGAATTATACCAAGTAGTCAATGTAAGACTTTCAAGTGAAACTATGTACTATGGTCTATGGTTACTGGGTAGATTTTCCATTACTTTAAACAAATAGATGCCAATCAGAGAATAGATATATAAACTCTGGGTCCCTGTCTCCTATGTTAGTTAGGCTATCAGCCTGTTCCCTTGTGACATGTACAGGAATATCAATTCAACATCATTCAGACTCAGTTTTCTTATTATGTTGGGTTGTACATTATACCTGCAATCTACTTCTTTTAACCTGCAGATCCATTTAGCAGCTGCTCGTGCTCCACCATAGCTCCCCTCAGGGATAGCCTTGAGGTGCCTCATATTTAATATACTCAAAGACAACCTCATCATCTCTCGTCTCCATTCAACCTGTTCCTATACACAACCAAACTTGTAAACTTGAGTAAATCTTCAGAGATTCTGTCGTAAGTAAGCAGCAATAGAATCAGGGTGAAAACTTGAGCATTATCCTTACTCCCCACGTGCAAGTCCTCCCGGAGGTCCACAGATGCCTCTGTACAAACAATGGCTTCCCATGCTGAGGTCCATTGGGGGATGAAGCTGGATCTGGCCCTTCTCCAGGAGCGACCAGCCTGTGGTCTCCTAACTCGCTTGCGCAGCAACTTGGCCCATATTTCCTTTGCTCCTAGGTGTCACTTTCCATCCTCTCTCTGGACCTTTACATATGCAGATATCCTAGGGACTGAATACCTTCACACATTCTTCCCTGACTCTTCATTCAACTAATGTCTACTTCAGATCAAAGCTCACTTCTTACATGGGAAGGCTTCTCTGCATCTTGGACCTGGTTTGGACCCTCTCAGCCATTCTTAGAGCATCTTGTACTTCTTCCTGGAAATTCATGGTAAATACCTATTTCTGAAAATATCGCATTTGCCTCTACCTATTGACAGGCCACTTTCCAGGGAGAAAACCTTTGTCACACTTCCCAGTAGACTTCTGTTGCAGTCCATAAGCAATGGAGAAGTGTTTCCCAAGTTCCCAAGTGGAACTTCTGGTCTTCTGTCTATTCATTCAAATATATAAATGTGAGTTGTCTATGATTATCAGTTTTATGTGTTGATCAAATCAATCCCTTAAGATTTTTCATAATCTCTCTATGTAGTAAAACTGCACATTCTGCTCATTAAGGTTCATTAATTTTGTTTAATAACAGCTGTCAAAAGGACTTTAAATAAACAGTACACTCCAATAAAAAGTCTGAATAACTCCAATGCTTTGCTTCGCACAGGTTTGGAATACTTTCTCCAAAAATAGTGTGCCATTTGTCACAGAACTCACTTTTATTACTTATACAAAATTGTGATGGCCAGTCTCAAAGTTGTCATAGAATTTTATGTGCCTCATACTGCGTAATTATCTTTCTTAGTCAGTTCTCAAAGAGCCATGATGTAGGCCATAGACACACTCCCCTTCCATAAGGAAAAAACAAAGAAAGCAGTCTTCTGTGAGCTGAAGGAAATCAAGACAGAAAGCTGGAGGTGGAAATGCCAAAACCTCTCTGCTGAGGGCTGCTTCCCAACTGATAGCATTATATGCAAGCCTTGGCCAAAATAACAAGCACATAGCAGCCAAACATTGAGCTATAATTAGCTCGCAAGTCAGCTCAACCAACTTATGATAAGAAGCAATGAGGTACTATTAGACAGCATTAGTATTCAACTGAAGAAAAGTTCATTCTAAATATGAGATTCTAATCTCACATTTGATATTCACCATTTTCGACGCTAATATACACTAAAACTGTATTTCAGAAGGACTCGATCTTATTAGCGAGAGGAACCCTCATAAAGCTTGCTCTGAACCCTGTGCGTGGTGTCAATCACAATCATCAGTGAGTGAGTGGCACTAGCACACAGTTATTGTCCGCTCTTTTACTGTTGTTATTGCTGTTAACCTTTGGCATATCTAAGAACATTTTGGGACATAGACATAATAGCTCACACCTATAACTCCAACACTTGGGATGCTGAAGGAGAAAGATCAAGAGTTAAAGACAAGCTTTAGCTATATAGCAAGTTCAAGATCAGCCTGAGCTACATGAGATCATGTATACAAAACAAAACAACAAAACAAAAACCCCTTCTACCCTGGCCTGGTGGTATGCCTTTAATCCCAGCACTCCGAAGGCAGAGGCAGCAGATCTCTATGAGATTGAGGTCAACATCTCTATGAGATTGAGGTCAACTTTGTCTCCACAGCAAGTCCAGGCCAGTTGAAGAGACAGAGAAACCCTGCCTCAAAAAACAACACAAAAAATTTTTTCTAGTCAACCTAACCAGACCTTAAGTTTTTGGAGGGCAAGGCTTTCCTTCTAACATTTTCATATAACAGTCTTAAACTGGTATATAAGACAGGCTCAATAAAAATGCACTGAACTCTCTGACATTTATAGCTAAGTAGGAGGTTTGGAGGACCCATTAATACACTGAATATGTAGTCTAGGAAAAACAAACAAAGAAATTTAAAATAATTCTAGAATGGCTTCTTCGGTAAGATTCTGACCAGTGCTCTCTTCCCTGGGTCGCATGCCTACAAGGCTTTGACTTGGATCCAAAACTTTCAGAACTACAGCTCCAAGCCATGTGTATTCCAGGCTGCTGTGACCAGGAGCTATTGGAACATTCCAGAGACTACCAGATCAACATGTCCATACTCTTAAGTTAGCATTCTTATCCAAGCCTGTTCCAAACAAGGCAAATGGCACCAAATCCCTAACATGCTTTGGCCGGATGGCTCAGGAGGCAATTTTTTCTTCCCTTTCTTTGCTCCAAATCAAAGTTCTGGCACTTCTCATTTAAATGGATTCCTCGGTGCTCTCAGAACTCACGTCTCACCTCTCACCTCACCTCCGTACTTCATCCAGAGCTACCAAGTTAAATCCAGATCTCGTTGTATTACTCCAAAGCCTAAAACATATCAATTTCTTATAACTAAGAAGATAAAATAGATTCCTTAAATTTTTTTTTCCTATATGGTAAGACAGAAAAATGCATAGAACACAGCTCTTTTTATTGTATAGTAAAAAGGAAAAAAAAAAACAGAATAGTCACTTCTTTAAACTATACCCAAGTTTATGAAAAATAAAAATTTTAAATTCCATGACACTCCCTGGCCCACACCTTCTCTTCCAGCATCGTCTCCAGTTCCTGATACACCTGCACCTTTGTACACAACGAGCTCTCCATTTCTGAACTTCTGTCTGTGCCCCCACATTGCATAAACTGCAGAGGATGACACCCACCTTTTAAGGAACAAGACTTTGGAGAACTGAGTGTAGGGGAAGTTAACTCTGTTCCCTTGACCAGTCTGGAAGCCAACTAGTTCTACAGTGACCTGGGAGATTTCTGTCCAGTAGCTCCATTTCAAATGACAGCAGAGACCCAACAATGTCCAGTGTTTGGGAAACTATTGATAAAAATTAATCAAAGAGAAACTGTTCCAAGAGACCATGGAGGCAACTCAGAACTCAAGGCTAGTCTGTTCTGACTTGACAGAATGGTTTCTTATTTTCCCCACATCCTTGCAAAATGATTTCCTGCATCTTTGTCAAGAGGCTGATATCAATGAAAAGAGTCTTCCTTGTGTTTTTAAAGATTCTCCCCTCTGAAAGATCTTCCCTGGCCTCCAGGGCAGAGATAATTCCCCCAGCATCCTTCTGCAGTTATGTTTATCACTTCTGGGAATTCATGCCTCTACCTAGTCTATGGTCTGCTAAATGTCAGATAAGAAGGCTACCCACTTTTGCATACCTAGCGCTCAGCAAAGTGACTGGTATATAACAGACAGTCAGAAAATGCTATTGTTTAAAACTTCATATGAGTATAAAGAAAATGCAGAGTAAGGCTTAGGTGAAAACTATAAATCCAGTTATCCAGATTTCTTTACCTTTGGCTTTCTATCCTCTTCCAGCCCTGCCACGTACTCTGGAAGAATCAGTTAAGTTGTCTGCATATCAATGAGGTGTTGAATGTCTCAGAAAGATCAAACTCAAGATAATCTTAGCAAAAACAGGATGGGACTGCCTTGTGCTGCTGGGGGCGACAACAGTGTGAGAGAAGAATCTGCAACTGATCAAGGGGTCCCACTTGACCTTTCCATGTCTGCATCTCCTTGAAGGTTGGCTCATTGATTTCTAGCACAAGAAAATCTTTCTCCACTAAGATTGTGGGAAATGAATCCAGTTGTGGTCACCATGAAGGCCCAGAAGACAGGACATCAGTCTCTCACAGTCAAAACAAAGGTCAGCAAAGATGCCAATGCTCCTGTCTGAGATCCATGCTAAACTGACACTTATCAGGGGCCATAAAATCCTCGGATTTCCCAGTGCCATATACAGCTCAGGAGGTTGAGTGGGAAGCAATGCCTCTTACCATAATAAGGAAGTGGAAAAGCTTGCTAGAGAGTCAAAAGCAATTGTTGCCCTACTCTAGTACCTAGTCATTATTTATCTGCCTTTACAGTCACAATATTACTTTAAATAATACAAGAAATACATCATCAGCATAGTACATTGGATAAACATAAAATTTATCACACTACTTCAGAGTTGGGCAAAATGCATAAAAGAGAGATTAGACTATTATAATGTGACAATAAATATCAAAAAAATAAGTGAAATCTGCCCACTTGCTCTCAGTGAAAACAAAACCCAACACAGGAACACCTTTTATCATTGTTTGACAAACTGGCAGAAAAACTCTTGGTCCTGATCCAAGGTACCAGTTATGACTCACTTGTTCAAACTCAAGCTGCCATGAGGTCTTTCATATCATCATGGCATAAAGGTATCGTATGTTCACCAATGGTAGTGCCATTGGTAACAAGGTGACTTGGAGCAGTGCTTTAAAATTCCACCTCCATAACTACAGAGGAAAAAGACTCCAACAGCTCTTGGGCACGATTGACAGACAGTTCAGGAAAAGTAAAAGCAAGGATTTAAGGTATTTAGGCTTAGAAAACTGAACTGCTCCGAGGTGGCAGGGTTGCAACGGAGGCTAAGGAATCTGAATCACCATGGGCCTCTCTGCATTAGCACTAGCACATGGCATCTTACTCTAAGGAGTGAGCCAATCTTAGGCCTTTAAGGTAGGTTTGCAGGTAGCTATAACCTCAACTAGAATAGACAGTTGTTTAAGACCAATTTTCTAACATTCCATACATGATTTGTGGACTGGCAATGCTATAATGTCGGGCTAAGAGTTTGCCTAAGTCTCTCTTTGAGAAACAGGAAGTCATGCTAGATTTCAAGAAAGCAAGGATAATTTACCATATACCAGAACAAACCAGTGAGAAAAACGGCCCAAAGGAGAAAATTTCCCTCCTGGAACTTACATTCTAGATGGAGAGGCAGACAGTAAGAATAACAAATGCATAAACTCTACTTAGATGGAAATACTGGATAGAGAAGTGGGCTGGTGAGCTTAGGGTAGAGAGTCAGCAGGACTTTAGACTTCATGGTGGCTTCTTTGCAGATGGCAGCCACAGCAACCTTCTAGCTGCTAAGATCACTCAGCAATGCAGGAAAAGGCTTTATGAGGGGAGGGAAAGCCTCAGTAAACACAAACAAAATTCAGCCTCTAACCCCACCATCTTTGCTTTGCCTTTCAGAGGTCTGACCCAAGTTTAGACAAAGGTTCTAATTAAACCTGTTTCCAGCTAGCTGAGAGCACAGCACATTATGCTGATAGGCTGAGTCAAGTACCTATTTGTCTTCATTTTGCATATTAAAAATTTCATATCATGTCCTTTATGCTTTTTTCCTCCCCCATGGATTGGGCACCTAACCCAGCTATGGGCACTGGAGGTTCAAGGGCAAGACACACAAAGTTTGTGTCCTTGTGAGTCTTACATCCTAATGAAAGAGACGAAAATTTCAACCATAAATCAAATAGAGAGAGTGCCAAGAAGGTGATAAGGGCAAGTCAACTAATCCAAAACTCACAGGGCTCTCAGATCAGTCAAACTAAATCTCTGACCATCTGTGGTCACTTATAAAGCCTGTCTGAAAGAGTGTCAGGGTAATAAATTGACATGAAGATCCATTTGTGGCTACTGGCTCGTTCTAAAATGTTGGGGGGGAAAAGCAAGTTCCTTTTTGTTGCTGGCCATTTGTTGTATGGACAAATACACACACCCTTCCATCTCTTAAGAGTTTCTATTTTCTAGATGCTAACGTGTTAGTCCAAGTTGTAGAAATGAGCATGTGCTTTTGTTGCCAGAGAGAGTCCTTAGCAACTGTTCCAACACTGTTGCCTTGTTGAAATAAATAAGTGGATAAATGAATAAGTAAACGGTGGTAGGAAGAATGGGGATAGAGTCATCATAGTGGTAAAATTAAAAGTACATTATAATAACAAATAACACATCATTTTCGCACTATAAAGTGGAGCTAAAGAGCTCAAGGGATTGCTGTTGGGCAGGGTGTTTCCTCTGGAAGCATGGAGCAGGAATTAAAACACACAGTGGGAGAAAAACCAGCTCACACTTTCCATGTTCAAAGGCACCTGGGATCCAACTGTGGCTACATCACACATCAGACTATAACACTCCAGGTTGAGAAAACTACAAGACAGCCTGGTATAAACACTAAATGCTTTCTCACACAAGTTCCCACCTCAGCTTTGCTGATCTGGCCAAATACTGTCTCTAGCCTGAGTGACTTTGTGGAATGGTTTAGCTCATCCAAGCAGCTGGAGAAGCAGTTCTGGGAGTGTGCTTCTGGAGGAAGTCCCTCTGGCCTGGCCGGCCAGGAAAGCAAGGACTCCAGATTGACTACACTGTCGCTGCGCACAACTCAGATCCAGGTTTTGTGGACACAACAAACATTCTGTGTGTGGCACAGTATAATAAAGCATATCACTGACGACACTGAACACAAGCTTACTGTAAACACGGTCTAAAAGCTGCTGCATGGTAGTCACTAAGCTGTCAGAAGAGCCTGCCAGCCAGAGACAAGCCTTCCAAGTGTGTTTACAGTCTCCACTCATGTCAGTCACACAAGTTAAAATCAAATTCCAAATTCCATGGCATGGTGTCCCATGAAACCAATGGCAATGAAGCTCATTTCCATTCCTGACAGAATGCTTTATAAAGCATATCCTGGAACCCCTTAAAGAAACATATACTACTTTATTGCTTCTCCTTAGAAATCTTTACTATCCTGTTGGGATGTAGGTCTTTCCTTAGAAGAGATCAGTGCCTTTTTTATGCTTTGAGTCTCGAATGTGTGGGGTGTACTTACCTTTTAAAAAACAATAATGGCAAACAAACAGCAAGGAGCTGGCTCCCCTTACTGATCCTGAAAGTGGAGAATACCTGCAAATACCTGGAGGAAAATTCTTTTTTATTGCACTAGATTGTTGATGTCAGATACCTGATGAAATGAACATCTAGCTGTTGTGAATGGCATCACTGGGAGCTTTGTGATCAATGAGGAGCAAGCACTCCAGTGCCAGGCTGAGTGGACCAGCCTCGCTCACAAACTATGAATGTTTTGATGAAAAGACCCTCTACTTTCAGGACACCTCTCTCTTTAGGATCCAGAAAGAAAATGAAGTGACTGAAATTCAGAACTCTCATCCCATCAGCCCAACTAGAATTTTGGACACTAGATTAAGGACAAATGTCTTTTTGTGCTGTTCCAATCTTGGCAAACTACGATGTTGCTTCCAACCCCCACTTTCTCCAAAATATCGTGCCCCTCTGGTAAACATATGCTACCAGGATGATTCCTAAGGAAATATCAGAAACTCGGCTGAGCTAGGGAGAAGCAGAAGTAATAAGCTTCTGTACACGGAACCAGAACAGAGAGTAAGTCTTTGGATGATCCACCAACATCCTTGCAAGCAATTTACAGAGAAAGAAAAAAATTTTAAGTCCTTCACTAAGGTTCCCCAACTTTTTTCCCTTGGGCAAATGGACCAAAACACCAACTTACTTTTTACTACAAGTGACTCATTTAAGGGCTTCTATCTCCTTCTCCCAAAGAAAACATAGTTTGGAAACAGCAAAGCATCCTAAGATAGTTAGGCACCCCTTCCTGTGTTGGAAGATGGGGAGCAGTGACGGTAATTTACAGACTCAGTTGTGGGACTTCTAAGGCTGCCTTCAAAGGGCAATGCAGTAAAGGGGGTCAAAAGTGACTGTTACTGGGTACGAAATATGGGCGGGAGAGGGAAAACGGGACAGAAGTCAATAGGTTTACTTACAGTCCTCGGAGTCGAAGCCAGATTTTCTCGATCTGCTCGGGTTGCAGGTATTTCAGAGAGTTGCTCTCGAATTCTTCAATCTCCTTGGTTGGAGACTCCATAGCTGCGGGTTCTCACTGGGAGTGAGGCTGAGAGTTTGTGCGGTCCCCTGCCAGCCGCCTCTCCGTCTGGGTCCAGCGGAGGATCCCAGCCCGTGGCTGCGTGCCTCTCCCCCAGTCTGTGCGCTTCCCTGCAGCGCCCCCCAGACCTGCTCAGAGCGGACTGGGATCACAGGCGACTCCCGCTCCAGGTGCGCCCCAGAGGCAGCCGGGGAACCCAGCCATGCTCCCAGCTGCTGCCGGGGACAGGAGAGGGGCTGTGCGCCTGCCCGAAGGAAGCACCGAGGGTCTATTCCGACTCTTTTTCCCCTTAAACAAAGGCCCGGAAGCTACTATGTGGCGGCTGCTGAAGGACTCAGAGGCGCGAGCTGGTGAGGGGCCGGGAGGAACGAGGAACGGATCAGCCTGCCTGGGAAAAGCAGAATGAGCTGTGGGGTGCTCCGAGCCGGACCCCGGCTCCGCCCAGCCCCAGCCCTCTGTTGCCTCTCACCAGCAGCTCTGCTAGGGAGCAAGAAACCTGACAAGTGAGAAAAGTCCTCCGTCCGCGCTCCTGGGCTGCGGAATGGGCTGGCACCACGGCTGTGGAGGGAAGGGCGCAGGCACCACTGTCTGTAAAGCATCAGCTCTGCCCCCGCCCCGCAGGCGGCCTCCGCCACCCAGCCCGACACCCTGCGATGCTGGGCCTCATTTCATAAAGAACAGGGCTCATGCACGCGCCAAGGACAGGAGGTCTGGAGGTTCTCTTCAAAAAGCGCTGGTGTTCTCTTAACAAAGAGTCTCTCTCTCTCTCTCTCTCTCTCTCTCTCTCTCTCTCTCTCTCTCTCTCTCTCTCTCTCACACACACACACACACACACACACACACACACCACACGCAGAGAGAGCCCTCCAGGGTCCCTAGTGGGTGCTGGCTAAGCAGCTGTCAGTATTGGCAGAGTGTCAGCTTCACACAGCAGCACCTCATTGCTAGGTGTTTCCCTTGGTCATGTACAATGTCACAATGTCAGTGATACAATGCACTAGCAGATTGGGATGAGGTTGGCAGAAGAGAAAGTCCTGGAATTAAGGATTGCCTTAAAAGTGAGGAGAACTTTTCACTGGTCAAGGAAAGTTCCATTCATGAGACTTTGACAAATGGAATAAAAGGACGGCACCTAACTAACTTCTGCATACTCATCAATTGGTAATAAGCAATGACCTTCCAATAACTGACTAGCATGGCTGGTCCCACACACTCTGGCAAAGATACCTAGTGCCTCTGGATGAGACAAAGTTGATCAGAAAGAACTTGTCTCCCTCACTGTCACAAACTCAGAATCACACCACTGATCAGTCCTTAAGGTGCTGAGGCAGTGCATCTTCACTACCTCACAAAGCTAGCGAAGTGCTTTATCTGGACCAGTTACTTACGCAGTGTCATCCAGCTGAAAACAATGACCTGGAGAAATAAATGCCAAAAGGAAAAACAAATTTGGCAACTTGTTTGGGAGACGGAAGACACAGTGTGGTATTTCCATTAGTATGTGCACCTTGAGCAGACTGCAGTCCAAGTACAGAAATGGGAGTGACCATAACAATAGCAAGTACGTGTGGGAAGCCTCAGCCTCCTCCTGGCCCAAGCACTGTGCTAAGGGGTTCACAGCCTCATAATGCAGCTCTATGGTCAGATATTATCACCCTGCTTTAGAAATAGAATCGAATTAGAAACAAACAAGATTGGAGTTCGGATATCATTTCATCCTATACGAATCTCCCCCCCTCCCCCTCCCCCAGTGCAAAGCGACAAACTTGGACAAAAACATTTCCTATGTCCTATTCCACTTTATGATCTTTTGAAATCATGGGGGTTTTGGAAAAAGAAGACATACATTACTGATTTTATCTAAGTTGAAAAAATCCAGTTTTGGAAGAAAAAGGAACAGCTATTCCTTACAATCTAACAAATTAGAAAACATAAAAAGAAAAGACATTAAAAAGTTTCTAAAACTTTCTAATGTGTGTCCTCTTAGATGTTTCTAAAAACTAAACATATATTAGAAAGTTGGCAAAAGTATATAATTTTGCTTTATTTAGTGCAATGATGATTTTTGAAACTGAAAGTGTCTGGAAGACAATTTAATTTTGTGATTTTTATGCAACAGAATATTGTCATAAGAGATTTCAATAAATGCCTCGATTTCAAAGCACGAGGATTGAGCTGCTTTGTTGAATGGGAACCGTGAGTCCTGAGTCCTCAGGGACTCTGTCCATCTCTGTCTCCTTCATCTCCCAGCACCTAATGTTCCACATTATAGATTTGAAAACTGAAGCCAACCTGCCACGAAATAACTTAGTACTCCTTGCTCCCAATCTAGTTTTCTCTAAGCCAATGAAGTTTTTCTTGTCAACAAAATATACTATTTTTAGTTCACTACATTTTTCTGTTATTTAAGTTTTGTTCTCTATAGCCAGCAAAGATGGGAGATCCTGATAGTTGTAACAACAGTGCAACATTTGCAAATAAATAGTTGTAGACTGACCCAGAAACAAAAGGTTTAAGAGCCACAGAGTAGCTCACACTTTGCACCAGAGGTTAATTTTCATTTTGACATCCTAACTCAGATTTTCAGTCAAACCCTTTAGAAAATGTTACAGAGTCAGATATTGCTAAATACATCTCTACAGGCACACATGCATAAATATGTATACATAACTGTACATACACATGCATGCATGTATACATGCATCCAATCAAAAACTTAAAACGATTCCCCTGAGTATTCACACTAACCTAGCCTAACAAACTTCTGTACTATAAGCATGAAGTATCATAGAATATTAGAAAGTCACTAGCTCTCTGGCTGAAGCAGGGTTCAAAGAGAAGCTGAGAGTATCTGACAGCTGAAAAGCTAAGTTTTGAGGGCATAGGAATGACCTCTAAGGACTCCGCCATGGCTCAGATTTCCTGATCATAAGTACAATATCTACCAGATATTGAGAGTTATCTATCATGTGCCAAGCAGCATACTAAGTAGATCACAGGTTGGTTCATTTGGTCCTTACAAACACACTTTTGTATACAATTAAAACTATGCTGAGATCCCATCTCACCACAGTCAGAAACCCAGTTATCACAAAAATAACAACAAATGCTGGCAAGGATGAAAAGGAAAGAGAAGCCTTACACACAGCCGGTGAGGCTGTAAATTAGTCCAACCACCAAAGAAATCAGTATGGAGGTTCCTCAAGAAAAATAAAAGAACTGTGTGATTCAGCCATATTGTTCCCAAGTATTTACCTGAAAGACTCTCAGTCAAGGTCATCAAAGCACACAGGTACTTGTACAGTCACGCTTACTACAGCACTGTACCTAATTGCTAAGTTATGGAGCCAACCTAAGTGTCCCTCAGTAGAGGAATGGATTAAAAAATGTGATTTATGCACACACTGGAATGTTATTCGGCCATAAAGAAAAACAAAAACATGTCACTTTCAAGAAAGTGGATGTGACTGGATATTATCCTATCAAGTGAATTAAGTCAGATTCACAAAGGTAAATATCAAAGTGTCTCTAATTTGTGCATCCTAAGATTTTACATAGAAACATAAAATCGTGTATGTCTATATGACATGAAAGTGGAAGAACAGTTCTCTAGGGAATGAAGGAGGCTAACAGGACATGGGGAGAGAGGTAGTGAGTGGAGGGAACTGGTCGACGATACTTGAAGCTGGGTGTGCTAGTGCACATCTTTAGTCTCAGCACTCAGGAGGCAGAGGCAGACAGATCTCCATGAGAAGGAGACCAGCCTGGTCTACATAGTGAGTTCCAGGCCAGCTGGGGCTACAGGAAGACCCTGTCTCAAAAAAACAAACAGACAAAAAAGACACATGGAAGGTAAAAATGTCCTTTTGAAACTTAGTAGTACATGCAATGCATTCAAGTCAATCAAAAAAATCTTCTGCAGAGCTTCATTATGCCACTACACAGAAAAGATTCTGGAAGCTTCTGGAAAAACAGGCAGCCAATAAGTCAAAGACCCAGGCCAAAAGACAAAGTTCATGTTCTGTTTCCTATGCTAGTCTACCTCACGTGGACATATGAAAAAACTACTAAAAAGGTTCATAGCAGAGAAGACAGTGCTGTTCCAGGAGCCCAGATGAGAGGGATCACTAACGCTGTGCGGAAAATAGAGGGTTACATAGTGTAAATGTTTTAACTGGATCTTGATGGTGGCTGAAGAGAAGCTGTTTTCATGGAAGGCAGATGACTCCACAAAGAGGACACATCATGGAAAGGGTCATGGGACAGGAGAGGAGGTTGAGGCACTCAGCAATCCATGCATGCTTCGTGCGGCTTGAGTACACACATGGAGCTAGTGACTGGAAGCGTCAGCCAGCCCCTTGCGGTTAAGAAGGAGCTGGGAGTCTCTCTTGGAGATGTTAGAAATCCAAAGGCTGTTCTAAGAAATCCTTGTTTAGGATTCAGTCAGATTATATGTAGAAAGTACCTACATGAAAGTGCTGCATGCATCTTGAACTGAGCTCAACCTCAGGGAGCTTGAAGGAAGAGAGAGGCGGAGAAGGTGTATCTAAGGGTTTGCTGGCCAGCCACCATCCCAGATGAGTAAACTCCAGGCTCAGTGAAAGACCTTGTCTCAAAAATATGGTGAAGAAGCAATCGAGGAATAATACTCAACATCAACCTCTGGCATGAACACACACACACACACATATACACACACATACACACACACAAAAGTCAAAAGTCAAAATCACCCCAAGTCCACTTTCAAATAACACAATACCACTTTATGAGCCATGTTAATACATTATAAGGGCAAAATAATACTAATTCTTTCCTCTTGTCCTTAAAAAAGACAGGTGGAGCACAAGCATGTGACCACACATTTCCCCCTCTCTGACAAGATCCTTCCCCTGCTCTGACAAGTTCACAACCCTTCCATGCTCACAAGCAAATCACTGTGTTCCTAAGACAAGAACCTTCTCTTCTCTGACATGGCCAGCCTGGGTTAGTGGAGTTTAGATTCCTGTTCAGTGCTCATGTGCCCTGATTGGAAAAGCTGTAGCCTGACATGAGTTAACCAGGTTTTTAAAAAATACATATTTTATTTATTATTTTTATTTTATGTATATAAGTATATTGCCTGCATGCATGTAAGTGCACCCATGTCATTCAATGCCCTCGGAGGTCAGAAGAGGGTGTTGAATCCCCCTGAAACTGGAGATAGAACAGTTGATAGTCGCCGTGTGGGTTCTGGGAACCAAACCTGGGTGGTCTGTAAGAGCAGCCAGTGGTCTTAACTACCGAGCCATCTCTCTAGTCCCTAATCAGGCTTTTTCATGATTCCAAAACAGCTAGAGAAACTCCTAATTGTGAACCCACCACGCTAGATATGATTATAGGAGATACAACCTTAGTTACTCAACAAGAGTCACACACCTCATTCTTCTGAAAAAAAGTGGCTATCCAGGGGTCACATATGACCAACTCAGCTTCCTGATGGAGGATTTGATGTAGTTACTTAAGGAAAAAGTAAGCTTTTATTCTCCTTCTCTGAGACAGGATGTAGGCTTGAATCTGTCTTAGTCCTGCCTTTGTTTCCACCATGTGGAAAGTGGAATCCACATAGAGAAATAGAGAGATAGAGAAAATAAAATGTGGAAAGGTCTTCTGAGACCCATGATCCTGCCACTCCTGAAGCCAGAACCATACATGGATCTTGAAGTTGCAGGAACCAGATCATATCCTAATATCATTTTTTTCCCCACTCAAACAGGTTTGAGTCAAATTTTGGTCAATGACAAAGCATTCTGACTTCTACAATTTTTCCTGTAAAGCACTATCATAAGGAATAAAAATAATGCACAACCAAGGCCTTTAACATTAAGGCTTTTGTAGATACGTAGTTTCTCCCCATCATCTATCTAACAGGATCCCAGGGAAGGAAACTGGAAAACTGTAGAAAAAACTAGGCAAGGCAGAGAACAGCCAAGGTGAATCTAAGGACCCTTTGCTATTTAGATGACTATAATGATGCATCAATAATTTTGTCTCTTAATAACAACCCACCAGGCAGTGCACGTGATCCACACTGGCCCCTCAACACTGAATGAGTCATTTATGACACTATCACCCCCAAGGCCCTGAAAGTCCTGGCTTCGCTTGTACTAGCCTATAATCCTCCAGCTACTGGCACACAGTGTGATGGTGCAGATTTCCTGACTCCTGGCCCTGTGGCCATTCCACCTCTTGGAATACACTGCTACGCCAGCAGAATTAGCTTGGCTGCAGTAATGAAACTGAAATTTCTGTTCATGTAAAAGTGCTGATGCTACCCTCAGTCAAATTCTGGCACAAATGTGTATAAATCAGTCCGTTGTTCTCTGTAAGACTGTGAAGCAAGTTTGACTATGGAAAACTTCAGGGCTGCTGCAAGGACCTAGGCCATTCCTTTGCCTGAATCCCTAGCTCCCAAATTAGGTACCTTCAAAAGAGAGTGGGTGGTAAAGTTGGGAAAAAAGCCATGTCCTGACCCATTGTTCCACTGTCAAGAATGGTTTCACATCCACCAGACTGGGGTCCAAAGGCTTGCTTATAGGTGAGAGGCAGGAATGCCCCTAAACATGTGGGCCACTGGGAAAGACTTCCTAGGAAGGAGTTTCTTGAGGAACAAGTAAACTTGTGAGCAGAGATTCCAGGAAAGTGAGATGCACATGACACACAGGAACAAAAAACCTGCTACAACAGGAACAGTGGGGTCCAGGCTGTGGGCAGCCTCAACTGCCCTGTTATGCTTCTGCCTATGGAAAAGCATTAGAATTCATTGAGCAGGTATGCAGTGCGAGCAAATCAGGATTTTGATTTTCAAAGAAAATGAAAGGGTTTTCAATCCTTTTCGAAAATCTACTGGAGGTAAAGATTTATAGAGTCTTACCTCTGTATCTGGGGAAAGCACTCACAAACAAATACTGAGACCTTTTAAATTCATTCATTCATTCAACAAGCATCTGCTGAGCGTTTACCTTCTGCCACGCATTCTATAATGCTAGGTATTCAGCGAGCAACAAAAATGCTCCAATTCCATGCCTCGGAGCTTCAATCTCCTTGGACCAACAGCTAGTAAACAAATTAAAAGACAATGGATATATCATTGTAAAGTGAAGAATGCAAACAAGAAAAGAGACCAGAGATAGGCCTGTGTGTGAGCAGGGTGGTATTTCAGCTCTGCATTGATATATAATGAATCAGAATTTAGTGGTCTTAAAGTATAATATCCAATATGTTTAGTGGGCATAATACCCAGTGTAGTTACACCATCATGATGTTTGGTACCTTTGTCAGAACAGCTAAAATCAACTTCTCCTGTCTCTCTCTCTCTCTCTCTCTCTCTCTCTCTCTCTCTCTCTCTCTCTCTCTCGCTTTCTCCCCACCCCACTTGGCACGGTTTCTCTGCATGCTGTTACCACATGCCTACCTTAGACATCCTTACCTGGAACTTAGACTTCAGGTTCCAAAGGGAGGAGGCAGAGGTCACTAGGGTTGACTCCAGAGTGGCACATCATCCCTTCATCTGCTACATCTGATTGATTAGAGCAATCACAGGGCTAGCTCTGATATAGAAGGAAATGTACAGCTCACTCTTTGATGGAGGAATAGGAAGAATACAGTCCCAACTTTGTGGCCCTCTTTAATCTATCTAGGAGGTCAAAGATGGCCTCCATGAGCAGGTAACATGCAAACAAAACTTAAAGAAGGAGCTAGTCAAGAACAAATAGGAAGACAACTTTTCTGACCAGAGGGCACAGCATGCCCCAAAATCCTGAAGCAGGAAGGAGTTTGATGATCCCTGAACTTGTGTATGGAGGGATGTGGCAAAGGGCCAGTGGGTGGAGGACAGAAAAGAGTCTTGAGCACAGACTTAAAATCATATTCACCTGTGGTCACTTGATAGTAGGGTCATGAATGCCCTGTCCATCACATTCCTCCAGCGGCTTCTCAGAGGATGAATGTGAAATTTAGTAAAGGTTTCACTTCAGGTTAAGACAGGCACATGAGGGGCTTCAGAGGTGGCTCAATAGTGAAGCGCACTGGCCGTTCTTTCAGAAGACACAGTTTCAAATCCCAGCACCTGCATGGCAGCTAACAGCCATGTATATAATTCCAGTTCCAGGAGACCTGACACCCTCTTCTACCCTCTGCAGGCATTGCATGACATGGGTGTTGCATACATGCATACAATACATGCTTACACAGAAAATAAAAATAAAGTAAAAAAATTAATAATACAAAAAAGATTGGTACATAAAAGATGTGCTAACAAAGGACTTGACTCTTCCACTGGACCTGAGGCTGATATGGGGCCACCCAGGGGAAAGTACTGCAGCCCATAGTCGCACTTCAGGCATGAAGAGGTGATTTTCAGCTATCTAACAAAAAAATGATCAGTCCCCACTCCCTGCAGGTAAAAGAAATGTGATTCTTCTGGGGACACACAGGGAATACTCCTGGGATTTATTTCAAAATTGTCCTTGGGAACATATCTCTGGTCCATGCTAGACCCTGGTCCATGCTAGACCCTGGGATTCTCGAAAGTGAAAGGATTTTTAAGACCCTGGGGAATAAAAGAATAAGATTTCATGAATCCCTTTTACCTGCATGCTTTTAACAGATCCTTGCCAATAAATAAGACCCGGAAGGCACCTTGATTGCCCATAATCCCAGAACATATAGGCTGACAGATCTATCAGAAGTCGGTGTGTATGGATATTTCTACTTCTGAGTAATGAAATTGTCCTCATAAATAGGGATTAGAACTTGATTTGTAGTGAAAGATGAAAACTTATGAGTACAATTTAAAAGTAATTTGCATGCAAAGTGAATTTTAGCTAAGGATTCTCAAATTGTTCATATACACCATACCACCATGAGAACAGAGGATCCTCTGACACAAACAACTATGTAGTATCCGCTCACCTCAGGCAGACCTATAGGGAGAAATAAAGACTCTGGGAGGCACTTAGGGGTCTTAACCAAAGTACAGAAGGGAAGCTGTTGAATATTTTAAAAGCTCAATCAAGTGAGTGAAGTCCTGGCCAGAAATCATTCTTCTCTCATTGGCAAATAAAAGGAAACCTTTGAATCAAAAACACCCTCATTTTAGGCCTCCCTTCCCCAACCCAGGCACAAGAAAAATTTGTGAAAATAAGTCACCATGTCACACATTCAAGTAACATAGCAGAGCTGGGTAGGGTGCCGCAAACCTTTAGCCCCAGCATTCAACAACAGGCAGATCTCTGTGAGATGGAGACCAGTTTGGTATACATGGTGAGTTCCAGGCCAGCTGGAACTTCAGGGAGACCAAGTCTCAAACACCAAAATCAAACCAAATAAATAAATAACACTGCAGAAAAGCCCTACATCCTATGTGGCAGTCATCCCCATCTGCCATAAAGGCCCCTACCAATGATGGATCTGTCCCATATACTCTTATTCCATATGTGACTCAGCCTGTCAGAAACCAGTCGTTCTGCCAGATCCAATCAAAGAAATTCCCAAGGCCACTGCTGTTACTCAGGACTTCTGGCCACATTTCCTATTCATTGATTGCAGGATTCATCTTGTCTCTGACAACATGCTGGAACTAGTTGGTCAGAGAGGAAATTTTAACATACAATTTTTTTCAAACCCCTACACCAGTCAAAGAGAAAATCAAACTCTATAACGACTTGTTAACAAAGGGCTGGTCAGGCACGACTCTTGACTGCAGGAGCTTTACTTGATAAGTTTAGAAACAACCTTCTCATCAAACTGAACATGTGCTGGGTCAAAATATTGGCAGGAAGACTTGCATCACTGAATCTGTTGTACATCTGATTAGCAGTGTTAGCCTACCTGTACAATTATTAGCAGTTCTTGAAGCCACTACTAGTGAAGGCAGCATTATAAACTGCTTAAAACAGAAAGAAAAATAAGGAAGGAAGGAAAGCTTGCTCCTGAAGCTGTAGAATATTTCAATATATAAAAGCTTCTAGAAATGATTGGATTTTTCTCTTTTAAACCAATTAAGCAGGTGCTTAAATGAAAGCTTATCAGAGTTTGTTCTGCAGAGTGCCCAGTGCTGGATTTTCAGCTTCGGGCAGCTCTCAAACCACAGCATTTTAAGCTTCCTGAAACAGATCTCTGGCTGAGGCCTCTTTTTGCAAGCAGTCAGGGCCGGGTTTTTCTAATCTGCAGGGTACATCCACCTAGAGACTGGAAGCTCTGAGCTACAAGGAGGTCTCACTTGTTCCAGCTATTGCTAACCATGGCACCAAATCAATATCCCATCAGAGGGCGCTTTCCTGGCAGAAACTGCAGTTGCTAGTGCTCCAAGGCTCTGTGCGGCTGCCAGGTGTTTGCTTAGAGAGGAAAATCCCTCTTTGCACCACCAGCTCTGACCTCACTCCAGCGGAGTGCACTTGCCTGTCTTTAATCACCCATGAAATCCTGCAGGGGAGAACCAAGGGGTGCAGAGGAGAGGCTGTGAGGAAGCTGCCCAGAGGAACAGCAGATGTGATTCATACTCTTCACCTTTGAAGAGAAGCCGGACCGGACCGCAGCTTGGCTTGCTGCCAAAGACACGAAAGGGCGAGAATACCTTTCCTGTTCCTTTCAGACAAAGACTGTGCAATGCAGCTGAAGGAAAACCGCCAACATCAATAATGCATGGGGACCCATGGCTGACATATTTTTTGGCCATCTGGGAAACTGGGAAGTTGTCAAAATATAGTTCTAAAAGGCATTGTGCAGACAGAGCCTCCACTGCTCCTGAAAGGGCAGGTTTAGCCCTGGATGACAACTTGAAGGCACCTCCTAATCAATCCCTGTCTTGTCCCCGAGTGTAAATGCTATGACAGACACTAATGGTGATAGCAACAGCAGTAGTAACACCTGCGAGCCACTTTCATTACAGGCACAGTACATGCACAGCCCTTTCCACAAGCCTGATCTCACACTGAGACTTTCAGTAACTGGCTCAAGGTCACAGAGACAAGGGCAGAACTGGATTTAAACCACATCCTGTCACTGACCTACAAAATCCTGCTGCCTCTCAGAAACAGACATTTTTGGTGTAAGTTGACAAGCTAAATCTGTATGTCTTGATTACCCAAGTCCTAACCACAGAGTTCTGATGTTATAATGTTCACTTCAAGCCATTTTTAAATAGCTTTATAAACAAGAATGAGGAGATAAAGACCAGGCGACCACTAGCCAAGGCTCCAATTGCAGCCACTGGCAATGCTCAAGCAAAAAGGCACACTCAGGTGTTGCTATGTAAACCATTTCTGTTGTCATTTGAGACTCTGCAAATAGACCCCCAGCCTCAGAAGGTCACAGCACAGCCATGATTGTGCTAAACATCCTAGGGGGATGTGGACTGCATGGCTTCCAGAGGGAGATAACACTCCTCCCCAGGGTTTCCAGTAACACAGAGAATGCACAAGCATGAGGTCCATGAGCAAAACCCTGGAAGCAAAGTTAGGAGACCTGGATCTTCAAAAACTCTACACATTACTCACCCAAGAAACCTGCTACCACTGTTACAGTAGCAGCTGAAGCCTTAACTCTCACTTCTGCCTGCTTAATCACCTGGTCACATGACTACCTCTAGACAGGCAGCTGCACCTTAAGTCCTGCCCAGCATTCCCACTCCTTAGTGTGGTGCTAACGGACCAGGGCACAAACTTGCAGTTCTCTAAGTCTTGTCCATTTCTCTGAATTCTACAGAAAAGTATAGCTTTTCCTTTTCTTCTTTTTATCTCCTTTCCAACCCTGCTTCCTTTAATGCTTTTGCCCAAACATTTTGGGCTTTTTAAACCTTTATTTAAAACTCTCTCCCGTTGGGCTGTTAGTCCCCCTATGTCTGACCTCCATGTAGGCTCTAATCCAGTGTGGCTCAATTGTTTTTTCGTGTGTGTTTTGTTTCTGCCTTTTCGTGTGTGTTTTGTTTCTGTCTTTGTTCTGGGGGTTGTTTGTTTGTTTTGTTCCTTCTCCCCTCCACTCTCCTCCTGAAGGCAGCTTCTGAGAGTTACAGTTTGCCTGCCCTGAGGATTTTTCTTTAAAGCCTAATAAAGTTGCCCTAAAGCTTTCATTTGAGTCCATTCTTAATTCTTTCATGAATGAGACTAACAACTCTGAAAGAGGACCCCATTTTCCCCTGTATCACTACCACAATTCATCTTCTAACCTTTGCCTCATGAGTTGTTCTTTCTTTCCTAAAGGAGAGGGAAGGCCACAGGTTGAATTCTTGCACTCTTTAGAAGGTAGAACAGAATAGTTTCACTACAAAGACTTTGTATTTCACTCTAAATGCAATGGGGACTCCTTGTGAGATCAGAGGCAGAGCAAAGATGGGATGGAATTAGGCTTGATGAACACTACTTGAGCTGGTCATCGAGGTCAGACCATGAAGGTGGCACAGACAGATGGGGGGGAGGGTTGGTGAGAAGATAGGGGATAGGGTATTGTTTTCCTTCTGTTCCATCTGGCTTTTCTCTCTTGACGCCAAGAGTTGCAAGAAATCAAAAGAAAATGCCTTCCTAGAATGATACTGGAAATGAAGATGGAATGTTTGGAGTTGGATGAAATGCTACAGAGCCGGAAATAGCCTAGCACCAAGGGAGCTAGCAGCCTTACTGTAAATGACATTAGCAATAACAACAGCAAATTATCTTCCTTCTGGACAGCCCTGTTCACAGGCTTCCCAAGTTAGGACTCAGAATTACACTGAGTGCCCAGGGCTCTGGTCCCTGTGATCCAGGCTCACTGGAGATTAATGAAGCACTCCTAACACCTGTCCCTGCACTTCAAGTCTTGTTATTCTAGCCACCTACCGGGTGGTTTCATCTGCCTGGGAGGAAGCCTCGAGATTCCACGGATTCCAATGGGCATGACCTTGACATGCACAGGCTTTCCTCTCACCACCCAGAATCACGGGTTCAATGTCAATGCCAGACAAAGCCATCTCCATCCTGGAGTCAATCTTCATCTAGGAGTTTCCATTTCAAATCTTTGTTTCAGGAAACTTAAACTGGATATGTTATGGAATCTTAGAAAGGTTTAAGATGTTTATGGATCTAAAACATCATTTGAGAATCTGATAAAGGTTATAAAAATGTATATATTATGATGTTCTTGGAGCCTCCTGAAATTGACCCAGTCTTCTTCCCCAAAAGTCTTGCCACAGCTTAGGTTGTATACATGTGTGTGAGAGAAAGAGGGTCTAGTTTGGTTTTCTTTGCACCAAAATGGCATATTAGAGATCTTTATAATGAACAACAAATATCCACTGAGTTTTCTATTGGGCATGTTATACTCTGTACATGTTCACAAATTCAATCTATATGTATCAAATACATTCTAATCCATAATAATGGATTCCACTGTGATCTTTCCATAATACATAAATCATGCTTTGATCATATCCACCTAAGTTTCCACATATAAAAGAAAATATGCAAAACCTGTCTATGCGTGGCTTATTTCCCTTAATTTGATGTCCTCTGATTCTACTGATTTTCCTGCAAGTGACATAATATGTCCTCTCTATGAACGAATAATGCTTTACTGTGTATCTATAACATATATTCTTGATCCATTCGCTTTTTGACAGGCACTTAAGCTGATTCCATTTCTTGGCTATGATGAATAGTGCCACAAGATACATGGGTATACGGGTGTGTCTTCTGCGTTCCAATTTCATTTCCTTTGGGTATATAGCCAGGAGTGGAATCACATGGTATTCTATGTTTAGATGTCTGAGAAATCTCCATGCTGTTTTCTACAGTTGCTGCACTAATACACATTCCTACCAACAGTGCACCAGGGCTCCTTGTTCTCATCCTTGCCAGCATCTGATGTGCATATTCCTTTTGATAGCCATTCCGACTGGGGTGAGGAAGAATGGAGTTCCACTTGGCCTTTTCCTGGTGGCTATAGATACGGGACTTGTTTTCATTTACTCCTGGTCATTTGGACTGCCTCTGGAGAAGTGTGATCTGACCATCCCCACTTCCTTTTTGTTTGTTTGCTTTACGAAGGATTTTAATCCTTTATGCAGTCTGGATATCAATGCTGTGAGATAAACAGCTGGCAAAGACGGCCTCATACTCTGTGCCTGTCTCTTCATTCATTTCCTTTGCTGTCTGGAAGCTTTTTAATTTGATATAATCCCATTTGTCAGTTCTTGCTTTTGTTTCCTTAGCTACTGGATTCTTATTCCAGAACTCATTGCCTTTGCCCACATCTACAAATGTTTCTCTTCAAGTAGTTTCAAAGTTTTCTTTGATCTCTTCTGAGTTGGTTTTTATACAGGGTCAGTCTTGAACATCTAGATAATTCAATACCCATGGCACCACTTGTGCTTGTTAAAAATATTTGCTCCCCTCTTCAGTTGTGTAGCAGCCCAGACTGTGATAGTCCCCTCCAGTCCTTGTGCTTCATAACACTCGTGCTGAGCATTAAATTATTGCTATTTTACAGATGAGGAAACTGAGAGGCTAATAGGAGAATGGCATTTGAACTTAACACACCTTGATAAATGGTTGATCTGATCTTCTCCGAGACTAAGGAATAGACATAATAAAGATGCTATATGTATGCTACAGTGTATCCAGAGTTGTAAGGAAAGGAAGAAGAAGGAGGGAGCAAGAATGTGTGAAGGTCAAGGCCTAGCGAGAAGATGAGATGTGCACAAAGGCTTGAAGGAAATGAGTGAGTGAGTGAGTCAAAGACCACGACAGATGTAAGGAAAAATTAGGTGTGCCTAACAGTGCTGGAAGCGGGTGACATGAAGCTGGAGTTGAAGAGCCAAAGGTGAGTACAGCCAAGAAGGCCGAGGTGGAGGCGAGCAAGATCCAACGTCAGGCCTTACAAAGATTTGGCTTTCATTCTAAACAGAACGGGGATTCTACAAGGGCAGAAGCACAGCAGGAATGGAAAGAGATTGGATTTGATGAAGATTACTTTAGTTGCTTATTGAGAACAGACCACGGCAGGTGCATACTCAGGAAGGAAAAGATGGGGGTGGGGTGGAGGCTCAGCCAACATGATAGTCATGGCACTGGCAAGTAGTATATCCATATATCTAAGAAAAGGGAGGAGAGAGGAGCCCAAGGAACAAAACCAAAGTCTGTTTGGGCTCATCCCTGCATTCCAAGGAGACAAGGCTTGGAAGCCTGCTGTCTCATTTGCAAGGCCCCCAAATGGTGGAAGAGGAACAGTATAATGCGTTACAGTTTCCAATGATGGTTCCTTTCTTACCTGAGAGAGATGCCTGACACTTATTCTATGTAGTTAGTGAGAACAGAAGAGCCCTTTAAAATGCTCATGTGTTTCGCCTGACTTCATTTTTGTAAAGTAAGCTCTGGAACACCTTCCCTCAGTAAGTTTTCGAAAGCTGGGAGCTCTGGGTAGACGCTGACTTCTCAATGACCCAAATCTGACAAGGAACAGAGGCCACGGCTGCTCCCCAACCTCCCGCAACAAACAAGGGCAGCATTTCTGGTTAGCCTAGACTGTCACACAAATGCAAGCCATTAGTTTGGGGGCCAGTCAAGTGTAAATCTGGAGCTCCTTGGCAGATACTGCTGCTTGGCCAGAGAGACGGCTTCTGGTGTGACAGTAGAGATGGGAAAGGTTTGGCACATGGTAGGTCTTCCATTTAACTTGCTTTTAAAAATGCCAAAATAAAAACCCCAAATGATAGAAAAAGTATATTCCTATAAAGGAAATAGGACAAGACATCTGCTATGTACAAGATACTATGTTGAGTATTACCTTGCAGAATCTACACGACATCCTAGGAAAACATCATTAATCTCTCTATTTCCCTGAAAAGGAAAGTTTAGAAAGTCAGCACTTTTCTCAAAGAGATGCGCTAGTCAAAACAGAGGTCTGACATCCAAGTCCAGCTTTCTGCCAGCTACCTTTACAATGACCAACTGTCTTGTCTGCCCAGCTGTAAGTGGGTTCAAGGTATCTTTGGGTTTAAATGCAAGAAGGTCTTAGGAAAGAAGGACAAGCTAGTCATCCCAGCTGCCTTTCCACACTCAAGTATGCTAGCAGAAAATGTAGCCACCTCAAAAATGCTTAGAACATGGTGCAGAGTAAGTGCGCAGGGGACTCACCTTTCTGAAGGGCATGTTACCTTCCCGCCCCATTCACAGCCACATTCCGAAAGTAAAGCTCCTAACAAAGCTTGCAGCAAGGAATTAATCCCTCACTTCCCACATCAGGATCCTCCAACTGATCCTTCCTAGCAAACTTGCCAGTTATAAGTCAACAGACTCTCTTGTTCTGATCATAATTTATATTCCTGGTGAATTTACTCCAGACCAGGACTCTGGCCTGGAATCTTGTAGAAGGGATTTAGTAGCTTAGGATCAGATCCAGATGCTTAGGATGCTGTGTTACTTCTCAAAGCCTGGGTTGCACCATCGTCTTGGACTCCTTGTTCAATCATTTCTCCAGTCATTGATGTCTACTTTGTGCTAGGGCTGAGGTCTTCACGTAACCTCTTCCAAATTAGAAAAGTCTCCCTCCTTTGGGAGTTTCATTGGCAACCAGAAGCCTGACACTAAACAATACACAGGAGGCATCATCTTTTTCACCCAGTGACTTGATCACAGAAACAGAGAGCAGAAAATAAAGCAAGATGGTTGAAGTGCAGCATGGGACACACTGAGCTTTCAGTAACCAGCCAACCCTACTGGGAGCAAGAAGCCTTTGGCACAGCTTGTGTGCTCCAGAACAGTGGCAGATGGGCCCAAGCATCATGAAGGCCCCTGTTCTCTCTTCTCTCCACATTCTGGGCACTCAGGAACACATTCTTGCTTTTTTCTCAATCCTGGCAGTAACACCTAAATTCAATGCTGTGTAGAAGGGCTTCTCCTTCATTCGGAGACCTGTAAGTCTCCCTGGCTATCTATCTACTGCAAGTGTCTCATTGCAGTGTTGTGCTAGCTGTGGGACTGGAGTCGGCAGAAGACTTGATTTTCAGTATTTTTTCATTCCTATCATATAAATATTCTCATCATAGCCAGATTCAAACCACCCACATGATATCACTTTTGCTTTACATTGTTTTAGACCCACTTAAAATTGCTCTGAAAGAGGAGAAGCCTTTATTATGGTATGGATAAGGAAACAACTTTGAAGTGGTCAAGACACTGCCAACTTGGGACTGGGGAGATGGCTCAGTGGGTAAAAGCACTGGCTGTTCTTGCAGAGGTCCTGGGTATGATTCCCAGCACTCATATGGCAACTAACAGCCATCCATACTCCAGTTCCAAGGGATCCTCTGCAGGCACTGCATGACACAGGTACACTTACATATATACAGGCAATACACTCATATACATACTTTCCACCTGATTGCCTGGTTGTCCTATGTCCTGAAAATATTAAATGGAAAACTCCAAAAATGAACAACTCAAATTAGTCTGTAGTCAATTGCCTACAGAACAGCATCGTGCAAAGTCCTTGGAACCTGGCTTTTCTCCAGCCTAAACACCTACTCCATGATTAAGCTGTTATTTCCCACAATACACATAGAATCATTAATTGGGATTTTAAGAACAGCCTCTGCTCAAGTAAGTTATGGAAATGCCAAGTTACAAAGTATGAAGACATAACTTATCAATTCTCACCCTGGTGGAATGAATAAAAGCTTGGGCACTGATTAGACATACCCAAGTTCGAATCTTTGCTCTCCTTGCTCTGGCTCTAAATTGGTTTCGTAAAACTGTTGCACAAACAAATAACACAATGAATGTGATCACATAAAATACTATTTTCCTACATTCCACTATGCAAACAGCCTAAGCTCTGTATATAGAAGGAATGGCTCTAGTCCAAGATCTGGTGTTTGTCCAGATCTAGGACAAGTATCTCCTAGTCAGGTGAACCCATAAGAAATTTAAAGATATATTTGGCATTAGGAGATGGTTGTCATAATTGTAGAGGTCCTAATCTTCAGCCCTGGAGAGCCGGTGATCGAATCTAGTTCCTATCAATGCTGGTAGGCTCAAAACCCAAGAGGAGTTTATCTTTCAGTTCCTGTCTGAAGTCTGGAAGAACGAATAGCACACACAGTAAGGAAAGAAAGCTGCCTGCCTTCCTAGGCTGTTTGGCCCCATTGAGGTTTTCTGTTTATCAGGGAAGCCCACCCACCTTAGAACGGGCATTCACTGTGCAGAGTTTACTGATTTAAATGCTCACCTTTTTGAGGAGCTCCCTCACAGATACAATCAGAATATTTGGACAAATGCCTAGGCACCCTGTGACCCAGTCTAAGTTGACCATCACAACATCTAAATATAGCTACTGAATTAACTAGGCTGAGTAAATCTGGAATTGGGGCTGTCAGAATACCAACATGTCAAATAGCAAATTAGAATGCCAAATGGCACCTGACCTCAGTGCTGAGATGCCCAAGTAACTAGAGGAATCGTGTAACTATCTAGCTAGAATGAAGTATTCAGCAGTTTTACCAGTTGTCCATTGTCTGACCCCAGAGAACAGCTTGCTATACCTCCAACTTCATTGCCAACATGTGGAGAACTACAAATGAGAGGGGAAATGCTCTGAGCTGGCAAAGAAGAATCCCATGTCGAGAGGAATGTTTTGTTTTAACTTGTTTGTTTTTAATCAAATAGCCCTCCTCTGCGGATGCATTTTCAAAGAAAAAAAATAGTGTCTCGCCCCACCAAACCTCTGCCAACAAAGATAGAAATGAACCGTTAAAGATCACAACCAACGCTCCCACTGTGCAATGGGTAGATAAACAGAAAGCACAGTTGCCATGAGCACTAAAACGTCAGTGAATGAGATGCCACTTTCAGAAGAAACACAAGCACAAGGTGATGTGGCACTAAAGGAGAGAAGGACTACCAGTGGCTGAATGCCTGTGTCCATGTAACTCAGGCCCTTGGAAGATGCTGACCTTCACAATGTTCACCACAGCTCTGATAAGCGCTCATACCTCCATTTTACAGAGGAGAGGACAGTGACTAACAGTTAAGAGATTTTTCAGGAAGTTTATGATCTTGATGAGTCTTTCTCCTTGTGGACAAAGAATCACATACACAATTTTATTTGTCACTTCAATAAAGATATCAAGAAACTCTATTTCAAATAATCTGAACACAATTCCTATGCAGGAATTAATTTTTTCTTATATCTCAAGTCACATCCAGTGTCTTAGGAATTAAAGTAAAAGAAAGATAGAAAAATAGGTGCATAACAACCAGAATGATGATCCAGATGTGTCTCATTTCAAGCCTCCCCACTTCTTTCTACTTTATTAAATTAGAGAAATTTAGTTAACTAGGTTTTGGTTTGTTGGGGCTGTTGTAGGGACTTTCTAGGGTAAGCGTAGAGAACTTTGATGATTTTTCTCAAGATCACCTTCATCCTATCTCTCCGGTAGACTAGGACTAGAGTTCTTTTTCTTAGCATTAAACTTTCTGATTCAAGCCAGTCCCCTCTTGTGGGAGTTAAAAATAGCTTATTGGATGTTCACAATGACTTATTCCTTTGTATGTTTGCTGTCGTGTAGACTAAACACATTGCATTAAGTGATGCTTCAAGTCCTTTTCAAGTCAAGCATTTTGTAATGGGGGGGATCTTTTCCAAGTTTTGCACAAACTGTTGTACATAATAGGTAAATAAACCTTAAATGAATAGATTTAAAATGAACCCTGTTAGTCTTATCTGTCCCCCCGGGCCACTGACACCTCATTTCCCAGTGCTGTGATTCCAGATACAGGCATTCCCCCTCGCCCGAGTGTGCCATCCACTGTGCCTTTGCCATACTTTTCCAGCTGGCTACTGGCCTCCACCCTGCCTCCCCCAACACATACCTTCAGTCTTGGGTGAATATTCCCTTGGTCCATTCTGACTCTGTCTATAACCCAGCTTAACACTACCTCCTCAGAGGGTCTTCCCTGGCCTTCACCTTCCCATACCTTCAGGGCTACCACCAAGGAAAAGGCAGTTATTCTACCTTCCACAACCCCCTTTACTACAGCTCACTGTCACTTATACTCACACTGAGAAAGTATTTTTGGTGATATGTGTCTCCTCCACAGAAAGTGAACTTGTGGCAATAAACACCTGCTTAAGCCCTGTCCCTCTCCCAGGTGCATCACACTGTACATTCTGCACAGTCATCTCCAAAATTTATAGGAAAGAAGTAATGAGGAAAGGAGGGAGAGGAACGAAGGGAGTCAGCATTTCTCTTTGTCCCATCAAACCTCGGGGCAGTTCACTATTTCTAAAGAAAAAACATTCTCGGTTTAAGAAATAAGTGGCATAAATCCTGGTATGTTTGACAAGAAAATAAATCCATAGTTGGTTGCTCCCATTAGTTATCCAATGCCATAAATTACGCTGCTGCCTGGCAGCTTATGAATCTACCTTTCCTTACAATGCACACTCATGCCATACGCTTTGGCTGCCCATCTGTTCTATGTTAAGAAAAAAAGAGAAGCTGATATTTTAATTCAATTTTTCAGAAAGCTATGTGAGTACCCCAGTCTTGGCTAAAGTAATACATAACTCCTTGTAGAGTGAAAGGGCCCCTTTCTCCTTCACGCTCCATAGACCCATTACAATCTACCTCCTTGCAAGACTAACAAAGGACAGCCCAAAACAGGGACATGCACACACATGCACATGCGCACACACAAGCACGCACTTAATTTATTTCCTTGCATCTGACATTCTGCTGTCCCAGCTTGCATTGCCACTTGGGACCAGATTTAACAATCTTCCTTTCTCTCCAGTACCTGAACAAATGTCCTAAAGGCAAAGAAAGAACTGACCAAACCCGTCGCTAAGACATAATTGATCTGACTCATCACTCTCTTGTTCTGACTAGTGAAATCCCATGTGACACAGTAAGACTAGACCAACTTAATACTGCATCATATCTGATGTCACTCCTCACTCTGAGACTCAGTCTAATATGACCCTACTGCTGGACACTAGGAAACATGATCCAGGTCTAAATCAGCTTGCCCTCTAAATATACACTCTTTTCTTCCTTCTTTACCAGAAATTCTCTTATTCTTTCAGGAATTAATCACAAAATAAGAACAACCCATTTATTTCTCAAACACAGATGTGATACCAAACAGCCAAGATTTTTCACAATAGACTTGTACAAACAGCCTTGAAAATCATGATGAAAATTTAATTTGGGCATTATTACTCAATATATAGTTCTTGGCCAAGGAAAATGTAAAGTTGATTAGCTATTTAGATTTCTAGCTCTTTGGAATTGATGATGATCTGAAAGTAGTTACGAAAGGAGAATCCTTCTATCACGTGCTTACTCGAGATGCACTTACTGAGTACCTGCTGGTTATATACTCAACACAGAGCATGGCTCCTTTGAGGTTTTTGGAAAGCGAAGTCCTCATTTTCCTCCTCATCCAGAGTGATTTCTTAAGAGTTACTTGTTTCAGAGCTAGACATCCTTGGATACAATTTCTCATTCTGCCACTTCTCAGCCTCATCTTTGGTAAGCTATTTAACCTTCCTCAAACTCAACCTTCTCATCTGTAAAATAAGGGTATTAACACTATCCTCAAAGAGTTTTTAGAAGAATGACGTTAGTAAACCTATATAAAGCAACTGGCGTGATGCCTACCTCATTAAATGTCAATTCCCCTCCCTGTTTACACTGCCATCTAAGAAGAGGCAACTGTCCAAGAGAGATAACACTCATTCCTGAGGGGGCTGGAGTGACAACTGCTTCTACAGCACGGCACTCTGTCAAAGGAGGCAAAGGGGCCAAGGTGACTCTTGAGGTGATTGCTGTTTAGTCTTTGTGTTTCCTGTGCCTCCATCTGGAAACCACAGGCAGAAGCACTGCCAGAGTGGGCCACGGAGAAACCGGTTCACCGTGAGCATTTTGCACTCTGAGCCAGAACACAAAGACCCCTCTGCTTTTCCTCGGCCTCTGAAAGTTGCTTCGCATAGACAGAGAAGTCAGGATAGAGGGTTCTCACTGACAGCTGAGAAGCAAATGACAAGGCACATAAAACTATGTCCTTGTTCAATAAGGGGAGAGGGCCTTGCCTTAGCCAGGTGAAACTCAGATGCCATTTACAAGTAAGGGAGACCTGCTTGCTGAAGGTACAGGCCCAAGGGATGCTGCTTTAAAAACTGTCATCTCAGCGTTTAATCACTTTACCCTAATAGTCTTCAAGAATAAAAAGTGACCAAAAGAATGTAGGAGTGTCGAAAAGTGAGAGCTTCCACTGGGTATTTAGGAGCAGAAAAAGGAAAGAGTCAGGAAGTAAATTTTGGCTCCTACCAGCAAAGAAAGTGCTGCAATCTAAATGCTTATACTTCACCAAATTGGGGAGAGGAGGTTAACACCCCACACAGCCTCTGGGAGATGCAAGACTGGGGGAGCCTTGGCTGATGGAGGCAACGATGAGCCTAAGCGCAGAGCATGGGGCTCTGTCTGCTTCCTCCTCCCAGAAAAGCAATCGCTATAATGAAAGGAAGAAAAGAAAACCTTTAGAGAAACAGTACTGTCTATACAGCTAAGAGAAAATATCCATGATAAAGAAGGAGTAAGACACTACCACACAATAGGAAAAGAGAAATCTGAACATCAAAGAACGCACAAAAAGGGATCCACATAAAATCTTCAGCAGATGATGATTTGCATAGAAATCCACAACTGGTCATGATGCAGAAAATAAGAGACTGCAAATGCTCAACCCTAAATGGGACACCAATACCACACCCTCTCCCCCCAAGGCTAGGTATTTTTAAGTTTATTTATTTATTTATATTTGATGTGTATGAATGTTTTGTCTACATACATCTAAGTGTGCTTGTGTTGTGCAGTACCCATGGAGGCCAGAAGAGGGCCTCAGATCCCCCCCAGAACAGACAGTTAGCAGCCATGTGGGTGCTGGGAACTGAACCCAGGTCCTCTGGAAGAGCAGACGGTGCTCTTAATTGCTGAGTCATTTCTCCGGCCCCCCAAAGGCTCAGGAATTTTTGCAGAAGAGGCAGCAGAAAGGTTGTAAGAGTCAGAATGGATGACTAAAAGGAAACAGTGTTTTCCCGACCTAACAGGGTGGTTGAACATCTCAACTCACAGCAGTCGTGACAGCATGTGTAAGACCTGTGCGAGATCAAGCTACACAAAATCCAAGCATGGAGCTGGGAACTGGACATGAAGTCCCTCACCTAGCTGAGGAGTTATTGGCAACTGACAGCTGCTTGCGGAGGGAGAGTTGGCTTTCGTTGAGAGTGGGGCCCCTGGTAGGTTACCATGCTCCAGGGGATTGCTCATACCCAGTAGTATATGGGCAGCAGAAATTGGGCTCAATTGGTTTAAAAACCATGAAGACACAAACTTGGGTGGATAGGGAAGCAGGAGATGAATCTCAGAGGGGTTAGAAAGGGCGATTAATGTGATCAAAATACCTTGTGTGAAATTCTCAAGGAGTTAGCAAAAATTAATTTTAAAAATATAAACAAGAACAAAAACAGTCATGGAAAACAGTACCAGTTAAAGGTGAATGAACAGCTCAGGTCACACAACTTCTGAGAAAAGTTCCAGAGAGAATGTGGAAGGGAAGAAATTACCAGAGGAATAAAACAGAGTAGCAGTCCCTGAGCTGGGTGTGAGTTCCCAGATGAAAGGGTCTTCAGTATGCCCAGCATACTAAAAAGTGCGTTAGGTCACCTGTCAAGACACATCATCATGAAAGTTCAGAACACCAGAGTAAACGAGAGGGAGAGGTTACAATTAGCATTTAAAAAGAAATGGACTTTGGGCTGGAGAGTTGGCTCAGTGGTTAAGAACACAGGCTGTTCTTGCAGAAGACCAGGGTTTAAATCTCAGTAACCACGTGAAGGCTAACAACCATTTGTAACTCCAGGGGATCTGATACCCTCTTCTGTCCTCCTCAGGTACTGCAGGACAGGGGTGCGCTTATATGCATGCAGGCATAACATTTATACACATAAAATTTAAATAAAATTATTTTTTAATTTAAAAAGAGAAATGGACTCAAAATGCACCACAGTTCTCAATTATAATCTAAGGAAACCTAAGGCCAATAAAGTAATGCCTAATTTTTTGAGAAAAATAGCTTTCTCAAGTCAAAACTCTGTGCCTAGCTCAAATTTCAAAAAAATGTTGGGTAGAACAAAGATTTTCAGACATTAAAGCCTGCAAAAACTGTATTCAAGGCTGGCGAGATGGCTCAATGGATAAAGCAGCTTTCCAAGAGCCTGGCATGCTCTGAGTTTGATTTTCGAACCTACACAGATACTAAAAATAACCAACTCCACAAAGTTGTCCTCTGACACCCACATGCATGCCATGGCACGCACATACCCCTACCATGACATCATACACATGCACTAATAAATAATAATAACAACAATAAATATATGTAAAGCTATTTTAAATGTATTCTACTTCTAAAATAGCTATTAAAGATATACTAATCCCTTTCTCCTGAGCTGAGTTTCTGATCTCCTGGGCATTAGGTTGAGATCATATAAACACTAAATACTGATAATAGAACCATAAAGATAATGAATGCAGCCGTGGTCCAACAAAATTAACCCTCACCAGAATAAGACATCAATAGAAGATATTCAACAGAGGAAAGCAAGAATAATTCTATACATATGTATTATCGTATAAAACTTAATTTAAAACATAAGAGAATCAAAAATTTAACCATGCCTCCTGTAGAATATCTAAGCAAGACCATTCAAAAGTCCGCACAACTGACTTAGTCAAAAGATGACAGGAGGGGCTGGAGAGCTGCCTCAGCAGTTAGAGCATTGGCTGCTCTCGCAGAGAATCCCAGTTCAGTCCCAGCACCCGCATGGTGGCTAAGAACTATCATAAATAACACCAGCTCCAGTGGATCCAACACCCACTTCCGGCCTCCACAGGCATTATATACGCATGTTGCACTTACATATATTCAGGCAAAATACTCATACGCATAAAATACAAATAAATTAATTAATAAAAATATTTAAGATGGTAGGAAATAGAAAAGGAAGGCATTTCCACCCAAACCCATACCACGCACTCTATTTGCTCCCGCATTTCTGAGAAAATGAGCCTAAAGAGGTCTCTTTTTTAAAAGCATAAGACTACAAAAACAGAGATAGAGCCACAGCACCCTTTGGAACCCAGAGAACAGAGAAGAGAAATAACTGACCCTGAGGTAAGAATTCCCACACACTGTGGTAATGGCTGGCAAATGGAAGATTCTTCTCTGAGTTATGAAAACCAGTCCAAGAGAAGAAACCAAATACACCACACTCAGAGCATGGGCTCCCAAGCACACCTGAAGTGATGGGGCCAGAAATTTGTAGACTGGGTGGGGTTCTGGTAGACTTCAAAATATGCACATACCCACTGTGAGATATCCTACGGATGGGACTGAAGTCTAAACATAAAATTCCTTATGTTTTGCATACAGCTTTATATACATGGCCAAAAGATAGTTTTATATAATACTTTAGTGCACGTAAACGTTGTCCATGACCTGCTATATGAGGCCAAATGAGAAATTTTCCACCTACAATATAATGTCCGTGTTCAAAAGTTTCAGATTTTGAAGCATAAACTATTATTTCAGATTTTTGATTAGGGATACTCAGCCTTTAGAGGACAGTGAAGCGCACTGTCATTGTCACTCTGGCCTCCCCACCAGTGAGGGCCCTTCTCTTAAGTGTGAGAGTCTGCCAAGGAACACCCAGTGGGAGGGAGGATGGGTTCAGAAGGAGTCTTCCTAAGGAGATAAAATCATAAAGTAACATCAGTTTACATGCCTCACTCTCAGACTAACAGGATTCCTGTATAAAAAATCATATCTAAGAGAACTACAAGCCTCAAATCCATTTAAGGAGTACCCAAGAAAACCCAAAGACAATATGAGAGACACAAAGACATTCAGGAAAATGTTAGCCTCTGACACCATAGCTGCAGTAATCACTTCCAACTCCTAAAGAATCTGCCTTGAGAATTAAAATATATTACAGTTCCTTTTACTCATTCTTGGTGGTCTTCAGCAACAAGGTAAATAATCACCTCAAATTACATTTAATATTTTAAAGGTGTGGTGGTTTGAATGAGTGTCCCCCATAGGCTCCAATTATGTGGACACTTGGTCCCCACTTTGCGGTGGGGTTTGAGGAAGATCAAGGAACCTTTTGGAGGTGTGGTCATGCTGGAGGAAGCACATCACTGGGGCTGGGTTCTTAAGCCTTGTGAATTTCCAGTCTCTCTCTGCTTCCTGTGCCTGCTTGAAGAGGTGAGTTCTCAGCTTTCTGGAACCATAAAGGAAATAAGCTCTTCTTTCTGTAAGTGGCCTTGGTCATGGTGTTTGTCACAGCAACAGAAAAGTAATGACGACAAAGGGCTATAACAGAAGTTTAAAATAAGCAATAATGGATAATGTAAACACAGCAGTGGAAACTCTAACAACATATCAATAGAAAATACTACCAATGACAAAACACTCTAATAGAAAAGAGGGATGCTTTTGATGGACCTGTCAGTGGATTGGATGAGGCCAAGGAGAGAATCAGTGAGCCTGAGTACAAACCTGTTAACAGAGACCTCAAAACTGAGAAACAATAAGATACAGTGAGAAGGGCTGCAGGGCAATTACAAAGGGTGTAATGCATTAGTAATGGTTGTATCAGAAGAGGAGGAGGAAGGGACGGAGGAGAGGGAGGAGGGGAGGATGGGAGGGGGAGGAGGAGGAGGGGAGAACGGAAGGGGGGAGGCGGGGAGGAGGGGGAATGAAGCAAAAATACATTTGAGGTAACAATGACTGGTAACCCTAAACTGATCCCAGACAGCAAACCAGAGTCAGAGAACATGGTGCAAGATGACTGCAAAAATCCACACTGAGGCACATCACAGTCAAGGCGCAGGGTATAAAGAGCAAAGGACTGAAGGAAACAAGGAGACGGACACCTTACTTCCGCAGGAACAGATATAAAAATCCCATTGACTTCTTCACTTCAGGCAAGCAAAAAGAGAGTAGAAATACCTCAAGAACTGAGTGAAAAAAAAAAAAAATAGGAGAGCACCAACCTAGAACTCTACAGCCAGAAAAATATTCTCTGAAAGTAGTGAATGAGACTTCCTCAAACATAATCGGAGTCACCAGTAGGCCTTCCTACAAGAAGTTCTAAAAGAAGAACTTCAGAAAGAAAGAAAGTGCACAAGGTGGAAAACCAGATCCACCCAAGAAAATGGAAAACGTTAGAAAGTAAATAAATACACATAAAACAATATCTTTGTTATTATTATTACTAGGTGATCAAAATTTGAAGACAGCTTGAGCTACATGAACCCTATTCAAAGAAGAAGGAAGAGAAGGAGAGGAAGGGAAAGAGGAAAGATGGGAGGGAGGGAGGGAGGGAGGGAGGGAGGGAGGGAGGGAGGGACTGGTAACCCTAAATTGATCCCAGACAACAAACCAGAGTCAGAGAACACGGTGCAAGATGACTGCAAAAATCCACACTGAGGCACATCACAGTCAAGGCACAGGGTATAAAGAGCAAAGTGAGAAATAGAGAACAGTTACAATGGGGCTAGGAGGATGGACATTAAAGCCAGGCAGGTGACATGCTCTGTAACCCCAGCAGTGTGGGCAGGACAAGGAGCACAGACAGGTAGATCTCTAGATCTAGGTCAGCCAGCCTAACCAAATCAATGAGTTCCAGGTTCCAATGAGCAACTCTGTCTCATAAGATGTTAAGAGAATGTGGGAGACACTTGTCAATCTCTGACCTCCACACACACATATGCACACCACATCATGTACACCAACAAAAACATGCATATACCACAGGCACATAACACACAGAGAGGGAATTAAAACTAGGCATACATTAATCTACCTATATCAGTAAATCATTTTAAATATGATAGTTTTAAAAACAAACACAGAATTAAAAAGACTCAAATGTGCACATTTATAAAAAAACAAATAGCTTATGATACCTTCAGTGAAATAAAGTTTTAGAAATTAAGGATAGGATGAAAGCAATTAAAACTTCAGTCAAAACACCATAAAGTGAGAAAATATTCCACAGTAGAACAAAATGAAAACATACACACAAAATAAAACAAAAATATTAGAGGATCAACACAAGCGACCATGGACACCCAAAAGTTCTCCCCAGTTACAATTCTAGAAGAACTTTCTAGAGATGCAAAACACAGAAGCTTGGTGTGTGCTTCCCTCAGCCAGGCAAGGCACTTGCTATGCACCTAGCATCATGGCAGACACCCAGGTCAAACTGCTTGCTCCTTGTTCTAGCAAGCACACAGAGGCACCGCAGAGATGCTCAGTATTTGGATTTCTTCCTGCATCATATATTGTAAGATATCAACCTAGGTTCACTTGGGCCTAGTCCATGACATCGACTCAGACCTGGGAAGGGTGCCAGAGTGTGGCAATTTCAAATGGCATCTGAGTCACTCCTTGTGGCATGCTGGCCATTGCAGGCTCTGGTGCCAGTGTTCATTTCCCTGCTGGTCAGCTCACCCCTGACACACATATATCCTGATTCATCTGTTCTTTACTCCAAAACTTGAGGTAAAGTAAGGCCCATTGGCCAAAGAAACAAGCAGAAAATTGGCCAGAAATACTCCCAGAGCCAAGAAATGAAGATCCATTGATACTCAGACTAGAGATCCATTTACCCTGTGCAGTATAACAGTAGCAAAATTAGCAAGACATATAAATATTTATGCACAAGGTATGTCTTCACAAAGCTGTAACAGCAAAAAAGCCTAAAATGTCATATTTAAAGCATGGTACATCTACATGTGTACACATATACATATATATATACATATATAATGTATATATATGTATATATGAGAGAGAGAGAAGAAAGAGAGAGCACGTAAAACATTACCTAGAAAGATATGCATATGAGTCCCATGCACATCAAAACATCTTGCTGCCTCCCATAATGAAATCATGAAAACGAAAAAAGAATGGGTTTTTCTCTTAGTAGGCTAAAAGAAGACCACAGCTCCACATTTGTCCACCAACCTGTCTTCCCTGATCCTTTTCTCAAAAACATTCCTTAATTTAGTTACTTTTATCTTATGAATATGAGCATTTTACCTACATGTAAGTGCATCTATGTGTGCAATGCCTATAGAGGCCAGAAGAGGCTGCTGGATTCCCGGAACTAGAGTTACAGAGGGCTGTAACCTGGGTCCTCTGCCAGTGCTCTTAGCTGATGACCCATCTCCCCAGGCCCTCCTCTGGCCCTCTTTATTGTCATTTCTTATCTCCCCACCATCTACCTAATTTAAAGTGGAAGAGTAACCTCAAGCTGCACACCGGGTTAACTGAGATCAATGGATCATCATCCCTCAAGCTGGCACCAAATCAGTCACCTTTCACCGACATCTGATTAGGCCCCTGAGAGTACAGTGTTTTCCAAACAACTGCACCTCAGATCTCAGCAGCAGGTGCGGAAGTAGCAACAGCTTATTAGAAGATAACTTTAATTGACTGTAAAGAAACGGAAAATCTCCTTGAACTCCCAAGAGAAATTGCAAAAACTGCAGAGTGGTACCAAGCACAACTACACATTGGCTACAAAGAAAACATCTCACCTAGACCCAAAGTAAGAGAATGCTGTTGCTGAATGCAAGAAAAGGCAGCAGACTGATAGAAATTAAATTCTGTAGGGAGATCTTTCATACCCACCATATCCAGGAGAAAAGTTTGCAACCATATCCCACAACAGGGTTCCTGAGGGCAACGAGCTATGCCCACGCTCCCTCCATGACATGGCTCTCCCTAACTCTACCCGAAGAAAATAAAAAGCCATTCTTTGAAACAGCTTCAAGAGGTCCAAATCTCGTTAAAGCCTCTAAAAACTTAAGAAAATGAAATGAATCAGAGCATGTCAAAATCATGCAACACTATTTCACAGCCCCCAGATTTCCGAACTTTGAGTAAAGAGACGTGTGAGATGATGATCAGGATGTACATCTGAGACCATGACTTCAGATCCTGAAACCTTGTAAGGAACAGCACTGCCTTCACAGCATTTTTAAAAAGATTTCATTTATTATTTTTATTTTATGTGTATGAGTGTATTGCTTGCATGTACGTAAATGCAAGCTCTCAGAGGTGAGAATAGGATATTAGATCCCCTGGGACTGGAGTTAGGACAGTTGTTAGCTGCCATGTGGGTTCTAGGAATCAAACTCCGGTCCTCTGCAGGAGCAGCCAGTGCTGAGTCATTTCGCCAACCCCTTCACGGTATTTTAAAGACCCCAAATGTGTACTTTTGAAGCTGATTTGATTAAATTTGCTGGAACTACTCCTAAGAAATGGTCCAGGTGAACACAGCTCAGTCACAACCAACAACCCAAAACCGAGGATCCATGTTGGCAGGTGGGTCTTTTTGGCCCACAGAGGTGTTGGGAGCCGGCAACCCAACAAGTCCAAGTCTCTTCAGGAAACTGAGAATTTAGACCAGGGGGAAATCTTTAGGCAGTAACCAAAACTTAGGTAAAGTTCGGAGTTAGAGACAAAAATGAGAGGAAAACCAGCATAAAGATGCAGGTGATGTGTGTGGCAGGTAACAGTTAGCACATGGGTGCCAGAAAGACAAGAGAAGATTCAGTGATAAATTTCCATAATATGTCTAACTGTCCACATTACAGCATGATTATACAGATGGTAGAGTAAATGAGGCTGAGTGACCTTGATGTTCTCCCAACCTCACAGCAGAATCTTCTGAAAGTGAGAGCTACTTACAGTACTGTTTTAACTCAGTTAAGGCTGTGATCTTCTCATTTGATTGTGAAGTCATAAATCTACTTCAAAACAAATGGGTTATAAAAAACTAGGCTTTATAACATCCAGGAACCTGAAGGGCCTCTCTGTACTAACAAGAGCAGCTGGACCACTTTCTGGTCACTTAAGGTGCTCACTGCAGATGTCAAACGTCTGCTCTTATCTGCAGAATGACACTTCTGTTCCTTTTTCTATACATATCTTTCTGTAATCTTCCTTCTCTCCCTCCTCCTACTCTTTATCACTCTTAATCTTCTTATTAACCTTCTTCTTTATTTACGCAATTGTATTCTAGAGTTTATTAAGTGCATGACATAAATGACTCAGCATAATTTTATAAACATTCTGCCTAGAGTTTCAATACATCTTGTTGAATTATCAACCCTCCATCAAAAGCTAATCTTTAAAAGCTGTTATGTATACTCGGGCCCATTTCTGGACTTTTCACTTGGCTTTATTCATCTGTTATCTGTCTATACCTGAGTGTATGTTGTTTTAATTATTTTTGTTTTTATAATACATTTTCCAATAATGAAAATCCCTGTTTTAATTTATCAACAATAATTGTCCATCTAGTTCTACTTTTACAAGAGATTCCTACAGAAATGGATATGGTTTTTTTTTTCCACTAACTTATTTAGCAACTTAATAAATTTCTAGTGCTAAAGCACCCTTGCATTTCTGGCATAGATTGGGCTCACTTTTGATCCTGCTACATTTATTTTAACAGTGATCTTAATATTTTTACATCTATATTCATAAATTATATTGTTCAAGAGTTGTCTTTGAAATATGTCTGAGGATAATCATGACCAAGTTTTGCAAAATTAAGTTCAATATATCTTCTAAACTATATGAGGTTGAATAGTCTTGATAAGCAAAGATAAGACAAAAGTCCTGCAACCTTAAACAATCTATCAAATCATTGATCAACAACAGTATCACATCATTAATCACCAAGGGATGCAAATATAAACGTAAGCTTGATCAACTTTCTCCAATTCCTTACTCTTAGAGTTTCTTCCTTGAATCCAGATCTCCAGAAAAAAGAAAAGAACAAAACCTGTTTGAGAAGATTCTAAAGAAAATAACTGTCAGAGGCTAGAATCACACCTCCTAGCTGGGTGTGGCTGCACACACCTGTAATTCCCAGTGCTCAGGAGTCTGAGGCAAAAATAGTAATTTTAAAAACTGCTTGAACTATGTAGAGAATTTAAAGCCAGGCTTGAATACACAGTGAGACCATACGGGAGGAGAGGAGAGGCAAGACGAGGGGAGGCCAGGCGAGGAGAGGAGGGAGGGAAGAATGGACAAAACTGTACCTACATCTCCCAGAAGACTTTGCCCAGTAGAAAGATAGGAAGGTGTTAGAGACAAACTGGAAAGGATGAGAGGGGTCTGTTCAAGAAAAAATAGGAGACAAATCTCTGAAGAATGGAATTCTGTAAAGAGATGAATGAGGAATTTACGTTTCCTTAGACCAAGGAAGATCCCTGAAACACCAGAAAAGCGTGAGTCCAGAATTGAAAGTTTGTCCCTAAATGTGACTTTAGGCTGGGCTAGAACTACAAGATGCCTTGAAACTACAAGTGTTGTTTGGATTAATATTACCTTAGCCAACTCAATTCCCTTTTTTATTCTGCACCTATGTCTACTATGGGAAGCTCACATGCTACTCAAGTTGTAGAATATTTTAAGTATTTTTCATCCTCCAAACACAGAGCTAAACCTACCTCATTGTCAAAAGATGCTTCTAACTCTGCTCTCAGCAAGACGGGCTGCAATTGTACTGCTCTTCTTAAGATGTGAATAGAGAGAAGGCTCTTGCTGCTTCTGATGAAAACTGATGCATAATAATCACAAAGCAGGTGGGGATCCTCAGATCTGTGCGTTGTAAGCACCTCCATGACCTCCTCTGACTGCTGCTGAGCTCATATGCATATGTGAAGCAGCAAAGAAAAGATGCCAGAATTTTTCTGCCACCTGTACTTTCCGCTCCTGATCCTACCACCCTCCCACCCCCCTCCCCCCGGGGTGAGAGGGACCGTGAGCTGTTGAAAATGCAGAAGGTGCGGTGACCTCAGAAATCTGGAAGCTGGAGAGAAAGAAGCCGAGACAAGAGAGGCCAATCTGAAAGTCTTTTTAGTCCATATTCACCTTAGATGATTCCTGTCCTATGTAGCTAGTTTGCAACAACATAATAGAGGGCTGTGCTCTTTCCAAAGCTTCTGTTGTATCCCTAGACAAGTTCAATCAACAACCACCTATGGAACATTTTCTGGCAGTAAACTACCATCCAGACAGAATGCTAACTCTTGTCACCTTACTGTGACTTTCCAGATTGCTTTTATGTTCAAGTTATTGCTCAACTATGCAAATGAAAAGGCTCTGCTTCTTGGCTCATTTAAATGGTAGGTAAATGCAAAAGACAGAAATCAAAACTCTTCTTTGGTAGGTATCCAAAACTCCATCTGTGGGAAAATGTCCTTGAAATTTCTACTTCCCTTGATATAGTCAACTTGCTTCTTATCCAGCCTCTCAGAGAGATTTTGTTTAAAGGTCAAGAGAAAAATGTGGATCTCAAGCAGCTTGGCTATGTAGACTTTCCAAACTATTGGATCAATTACCTACACCAATAACAACACTTCATATGTGACTGAAATTGTACAGGACCTACAGTTATCTCATGCCTGTGGTTCCTTTTGGGCCCCGTGGACCCAATGTTTATTACACTTCTGGACAATGAAACTAAGGTCCACAGACGTTTATAGAGTTGCTAAAACTTATTGTGTGAGCCAGACCAAGACCTGCTAGTACCAGAATATCATGCCCTCACACCCTTTATTATAACTGACAAATTTATCAAATACATGGGCACACACATGTGTTTATGCCAAGATCTATAATGACATCCCTCAGCATCATTGGGGCTGGTCTCAGTACCTCCAGGCAAGACTAAGTAGAGGAATGCTTCAGGAGAGGTCACCCAAAAGGAGGACAGGATGGTTAGTGGGCCCAGAAGAGGTTTCTGCAAGAGTTTCCTCTCTCAGTCTCAGAAAGTCACATGAATGTTTTGAGAAATAAAAGGCAGGGAGGAGAAAGTGGGGACTACATGGCACCACCCTAACAAAGCCTGCTGTCGGTGAGAGGGGGTCCTGCAAGCCTCACCACAGACAAGTGTAAAAGCTAAGTCTACCAGACGTGAGGGACCAGGTCTCAGGCGAACATCTGTGAGCAAAGCCATGGGATTGCCTTGGATATGAAGCCAGGTTATACCTCCACTATCTAGGAAGCACTTAGGTGCTGAGTTCCTCATCCTTTGTGAGTATGATGACTGACTTATCTGCCCAAAACTCCTTCAAGAAGGTCTCTTCCAGGATGAGTGGGTATTAAATGTCAGGTCAGACAATGTGCCTGTGAATCCTGGGCACGAGAACTGGGGCTTAAAGGTACCAGCCTCAGTGGAAAACTGAAAGTAACTTTTTATTTGGTGCTGTCTCCTCTCACACTTAATACCTGCCTTTCACAGTGATGATGGATATCCCTGAACATCTTCTGTTTACCCTTAAATTCCATGTCTACAAAAAAACTCGAGGGGAGTCACAGAAAACCGGAAGCAAAGAAGGAAGACTGCGAAGACTCCAGTTACCGAGCCAAAACTGTCGACTGGAAACGCACAAAGTGACACTGAGAAGCCCCAGGTTAAGCCAATGCCGGAAGTCCAACTCCAGGCTTGCTTTCTTCAGGCCCCACTGTAACACACAGAAATCTCAGGAAAGTAACAGCTTAATGGGAAATGCCCCAGTTTCCACAACAGCCTAAAACTAAATGAAAACAACAAACGCAGTAAACTTTCCGAACACCCAAAGCTTCGGGTGGTTTGGGCAACTCAAAATAGAGCAAAATAAAACAAGAAGCAACAAATCGCTGGGGTGCCCTGGTACCGCCGTTCCCCTGACTGTGGCCTCGGCTCCTGAATAGTCCTAGCAGAGGCAGAATCAGAGCTAAGCCTGCCCCAGAATGATTGAGAAAACTATAATGGGGGAAAGACGGGGGCGCAGAATGGAAACCGTGGTTATAATTTGTCATTTGGGCAGGGCATGGTGGAACACGCCTTTAATCCCAGTACTTGGGAGGTAGAGTCGGGCAGATCCCTGCAAGTTCAAGCTCTGCCTGGTCTACATAACGAGTCCCAAGCCAGTCAGTGTTACAGAGTGAGACCTTATCTCAAGAACCCCAAAATTTTTTAAATTTAAAAAAAAAAAATTTTTCATTTGCCCTGAGCATTTCTGGTTTTTGAAAACTATGTATTTTGAGTATAAAAGGTTCTAAAGTACTTGTGAGTCCCAGAGCAAGACATAAAGACTTGTGAATCACAGAGCACCACATGTGCATGCGTGCGTGCACACACACACACACACACACATACATACATATACACACGCTATTCTAGTTACATTTGTGTTTAAGTGTGATTATTATGATTAGTACTCTAATTATTGTCTTTTCACAGATGGAAACAGATATAGAAAAAAATAACTTACCCAAGGAAGACTGAAAGAACCAGGATTCTCTTCTTCGGATATATTTATAACAATTCTTTGAGAATCTCATACCATATACTCCGATCACATTCACCTCTCACCCCCAAATCCAACTCCACTGCCCCACTTAGTATCTTCTCTGTTTTTAGTAACCCCCGAACCCATTTGTACTGCATATACTCATGGGTGTAGATCATTCACTAGAGGATGATCAAACTACCCTTAACGAAAACTGACTCTCTCTCTCTCTCTCCAAGAAGCCACTAACTGTCAATAATTCTTCAGTTAAGGAGTGAAGGCTGCAGATCCCCTTCCCCCTTCGTGCTTGAGTGCTGACTGACTTGATATTGCACAGGTCTTGTGTAGGTAAGCACAGCTGCTGTGAGTTACAAGTACAGTAATCCTGTCATGTCCAGAAGACACTTTCTGTTTCACTCCAGGCCTTCCCCAGTCCAATCTCTGGCTTTTACCATCTTTCTGCCCCTTCTTCTGAGATGGTCTTTGAGCCTTGGGGCGGGGAGGGATCCCATTTGTGGCTGGGCACTTCACTGACACTTATTCTTGCACTTAGATCAGTTGTGAGTCTCTACATTAAGTCATGAGTCCACTTCACAAAGAAACTTCTCTGGTGAGGTCTGAGAGCTAAACTAATCTATAAATAGAGAGATACAAATTTAGAGGTTAGAGGCTGGAGAAACAGCTCAGTGGTTAAGAATTGAATTCTTGCAGAAGACCTGGGTTCCTATCCCAGCACCCACATGGCAGCTAACAACTGTCCATAACTCCAGTTCCAGGGGATCTGACACCCACCCTCTCCTGTCCTCCATGGGCATTGCACAACAGAAGTCCATCTACCTGCGTGCAGACAGTATGAATACACATAAAATAAAAATAATTTTTTTTTAAATTAGAGGCCAGTTTGGTCCTATGTCCATTTACCAGCATAATCATAGTAGGCTCTCCCTTGGGGCCTGTGGGCTCCCCAACCATGGGTTCTTGGCCAGATTTACAATACCTACCAGGCATTTGTTTTTTCCTGTGGAGTGGGCCTTAAATCAAAATAGAAAGAAGCTGTTTAGCCCATAGCATTTGTGCCGCTATTGTACCAATAGGCATATCTCAGAGTTCATACGGTGCATAGTTGGGTAAGACTGTTGATGACTTTCCTCCCCCCAGCAGCCTGCAGAGCATTCCCCAGTACTATGAAAGCCACAGGGCATTACCATCAAGTTCTGGTGGGTAACCATGAGCAATGGCAATCACATATATTGTTTGGGAGTCTCTGGGACACCTCTGACCAAAGAACAAGGATTCTAAACCAGGAATTTTGACTAGGATTTAAGACAGACAGATACTACAGTCCTCGTGTGGACATGATTCATAAGTGCAATTTCAACTTCGTGAATTTCTCTCTTTACCTCTTGTTTCTCAACTTAAAGTAAACCTTACCTTTCTGGCTTCCTGTGGTTCCCATCAAAAGCTGCTGTGGTCCCACAACATCCTACAAAAATCTAGACAACAGGAAATCCAGCTTCTTCTGTACCTGTTTCTGTATTCAACAACCTCTGGTGTAGGAGATAATGCAGTACTTAGATAGAATCATCATCTGCTCTATCTTAAGGAAAAGTTGAGAAGCAATGACCGTGAAAATAAAAGATTTTTCAGTCTTTACAACCTCCCCCCAGGGCAAGTACTAACAATGTGCATAAGAGCACCTCCCCAGCTATCTTCCTTCAGCTCCCAATGGAATAAGAATGGCAATACGTGCACTATTATTGCTAGCTTTTGCTGAGTATTTGGTAACATTCTCTTCAAACTGAGAAGGTCAGAATAAATATATGTCAATCAAAACTATCCTATCCAACCCCATAGGATGCCAGATGCTCCTTCTTAAAGGTTTCTCTATCTGGATCTACTGTAAGTACGATTTTCCCTTGGTACCTATGGAGGTTTACTTGTCCTTCAAAGGTCACATTCAAGATTCTTCTTTCAAATGTTCCCTGAAACTTCTACACTCACTTTCACAGTGAGAGCACATGTCACCTTCCAGTTCCCTACCAGCACATTTATCACGCCAGTAACACTGAAACCTAGATAGATATTCTTGCTAAACAACATTTGTGCTATCCAAATATGCAAGAAAGACCTTTTAAAACATCTAATTTATTGACTTATTTATAGACTATTTATTTATTTATTTATGGCTGGCTGGATGGATGGACTGATACTGTGTGCAAGTGCATGCACTAGCAAGCCTGCCATGGCATACCTGTGGAGGTCCAAAGACACTTGTAAGAGTTGGTTCTCTCCTTCCACTATGTAAGCTCCAGGGATTGGATAGAGTTCAGGTCATCAGGTTTGGCAGCAAATTTCTTTACCTGCTAATCCATCTCGACAGTCCCCAAGAGAGGCATTTTTTTAATGTCTGGCTCAAGATCCAGTGCATGGTAAATTTTTAGTAATGATTTGTTTCTTGACTGGATACACTGGAACACATGGAAGAATTGAAGAGTAGATGGATGGACTGGTTGGACAGCCTAAAATTTCAATTACTTAGAAGAAAGCAAGTATTTGAACTATAAAGCTGAGTCTTGAGTTCTCATTAACCAATCTATCAGGAGCCCAGACAAAGCCATCACCTTAAATTCAGTAAGGGCTATTGAGCCTCACTCTCTGCCTCATTTGCATTGGATGTCACACTTATCTGATAATGTAACTCATAATGAGAGGTGCTACTAGGCTTGTCTTGTCTCTTGATTCTCACTGCCCTGGTTCAGTTTCTTGTCCCCTCAGCTTTAGATCATAAAGATTGTCTTCCCAATGGTTTCACAACTATGTCTTCATTCATTCAATGACTTATCAATGGATAAAGAAATGTATTATTCCATTTGTTAAATGATCTGTAAGTACTTCTTCAAGTGTTCAGTGTCCTTCACCCTCAGGGAAATGCACATCAAAACTACATTTGAGATCCCATCTCACTCCAGTCATAACAGTAATCACCAACAAAAGAAATAGCAACAGGCACAGATATGGGGAAGGAGGAGCCCTTACTCACTACTGGGGGTGTGCAACCTGGTACAACCATTACGGAGATCAGGCTGGAGGCTTCTGGAAACATAAGAAATAAAACTACCATATGGTAGAGTTATAACAGTCCTGGGCATAAGGAACTCCAAACTCTACCACAGAGAAACCTGCACATCCATGTTTACTGCTACACTGTTCACAACAGCAAAGAAGTAGAACCAGCCTAGATGCCTGTCAACAGATGACTGACAACAGCCTGGTACACATACACACTGAAATGTTATTCATCTGTGCAGAAAAATAAAATCATGCAATTTGCAGGAAAATGGATAGATCTGGAAAGCATTATATTAAGTGAAGTAATTCAGACTCACTTATTCTCACTCATATGTGGAGCCGAGCTTATAAAACTTAAATGTATGTATGTAAATAGAAGTGAATAAGGGGGTAGGCTGTGAAAAGAGACTGTGAGAAGATGAACTGAAGTACTGAGGAGGAGAGCTGGGGAACAGGACATGTAGAACTTGAAAGCAGCAGGATGGTTCTGGGGGTCAGGTAGAAGGCTGCAAAGGGAGATTAGGGATATGGAGGTGGAGAAGAGCAGGGGATAGGAATTAATTTTGTTTGTAAGATGCCATAATAAAACACAGTACTGTATATATGTTCATTTTAAATTTTTCTAATAAATATGTATTTAAAATATACAATGGAATATTACACAGACACAAAAAAGAACAAATTTCTGCCATTACAACATAAACAAACACACTGAACACATTATGCTGACAAAAAAAAAGTCAGATACAGAGAAACAAATACTACATGCCCACATCTAAAATGAACAAACCCATAAAAGCAGAGCATGGAACAATGATGACCAGGGGCTTTGATGAAACAGAAGGAACAGTAACCAAATGGGTAGGTGTTGATTGAAAATACAAACTTCACTATCAGGCAAAGTCCAGAGGCCTAATGTATGGCACAGGTGATGATCTAGGTCAGTTCATTTGACCTGTGGTGTCGATTACACAGTCCACGTACATATCAAATTATAAGACTGCACACTTAGGACACACTATCTTTACTTGTCAATTCAATGTTTTAAATTTTAGAATTCACTCTGAAAACGAAAGGAAGGTGTGCCAAGGCCAGCACACGAAGCCATGGCCAATCCCACTAACCGGATTCATCCATCCATCGCTCCTCCTATGTCCAAAACTGTACAGCACATGGCAAAATGAGCAACAGATACTTGATGAATGAATAAACTGATTCAGACTAACAACGTTATTCCCCTCTTGGTTATTACATTTTATCAAATGACCATTCCTGGTTTAAAGAAAAATGTATATTGTTGGGCATGTGATTTTAATTCTATTACTTAATCGAAGCTAGACTTGTCTAGCAAGTTCCAGATCAGTTGGGGCTACAGAGAGACACTCTCTCAAAAACAAACAAAAAATGTATTTTATGTTACAAAGAGATGAGGAACAAAAACAGACATATATGAATAAAGGCAAGGCTAGAGCTGTGAACACGCCGACCCACACTGAGGTGGTCTTAGGTCCGTTCTCCTCTCCCAGATACAAGAATGTGTCTCTATTGCATTGCAATGAAACAGAGGAACTGTCTAGGCCCAAAGGAATAGAAAGGGTCTCACTCCTTTCCAAAAAATCGCCTTTATGTGAAAAGATATTAAGGGTTTGCTTGTTTAATTATAAGCAGTTTGGTGGTATTTATTCAGCAGTTCTTAACAGAAAATAAGAAAGCAATTAGACCCAAGACACTTTTGGGCCCATAGTATACGGTATTTACATACTATATCATTTTTATATATTCTTTCATCCATCATTCATTCAGAGTTCATTTTATTCTTGCAAGAAATAATCCAAGATGAAGCATAACTATATCCTAATATCTTAAGAAAGGAAAGGTCTGGTGCAATATTCCACACACTAGTGGATATAATACGTATTGTGAAGGGAAATATGCTTCCAGAAACCAGGCTTCACCCTGTACAGATGCACAGCGAATAATCTCAGGAATCCAAAATAGAGCAAGAGACAGCCCAGCGCAAGCGCTTTCCATCAGAACTCTAGAGGAGAGGTGTCAATCATCTGCTTCATCACACTCTGGAATCACTGTACCCATTGGTTCAGGCTCCATTTCTGGGTGGTACAATCAAATATGTCTCCATCATATGCTTTGCTTAACTGACACCATTATTTTAAAGCAATGTAGACACTGCCTGGGGAAAGGCTGATTATTAAATAAACGTCCCAGAGTTGAATAAGCCACCAAGTGAGGGATGGCCTTGATTCCAGCTGTCATATCTCCAGCCTTAGAGGAGCAGAAAGGGAAGTGACCAAGGCTGTTCATCATCACAGTAAATAATGAATAACAAGAGCCAACCATCACTTTCCACTTCATGTTGCTATCCAGTTCACGTGGCCTATTGTTCAAGCTTTGTTTAAGGAAAATTCATAAGAGAGAAGAAACATGCCTGACCATTCAATTCACATTATCTCACAGTGGACATGTGGCTAATGACAGGCTTTCATCCATCTGTGGGGTTTATACCTCTAACTGATCAAAGAAATTGGGTCAAAATGTAGCATCACTTTTACACCAAGGTCTCCAAGTTCTTCCATGATTACTTGTGAATTGAGTCCATTTTTTTACATTTCACAACTTCCTAGGAGAGTATAGCGCGGCCACTTGTCAGTTATCAATGGCAACGTAGAGAAGTGCAACAGTACAGGAAAGAACGAAGAAAGGCAGTGAGGAAAGTATGAATGGCATTTCACCACAGCAACAAGAAAAGGAACTCTGACTAGCACTGACTTCAAATCGTGGCTCAGGCAGGCTCTTGAAGCATATGCCATATGCTTATTGACAATTATGTTAACAAACGAAATTCTGATTTTTAATTACCTCAACCTAATGTATTATATAATAATAACTTAGTGTCTTTTCTTATCTGAAAATGGAGATACAATAATTTGTTTGTTACAAATATTAAAATGTGAAAAGACCTTCTAACATAAGGCACTGTTGTTAATACCAGCAGATAATTAAGTCAATAGAATATCCAGACTTATCAGAATCAATATTTTCCCACAAAACCTTCACCTAAGACATGGGTAAACTAACCTTTTACTATCTGAATGTATCCTTTCCACATCTTCTGCTGACGGAGGTGTGACGGTTAATCTTAACTGCCAACTTGATAGACTCACAGACAGACAAACCTCTGGGCATGACTGGGTGGGGGAGGTGTGAACTGGACAGAAGACACCCAAGCTGAGCATGAGGAAGCAGTCCTTGCTCTTTGTGACCAGCTGTCTCAAGCTTCTACTGCTCCCAGACGATGGAACATAACCTCAAACTGTGAGCCAAAATTAACTCTTAACCTATGTTTTCAGGGGTGTTTGATCACAGCAACAGGAAAAGTAACCAACACACAGTTATTGAGCACAGAGTACTGAGCAACGGGAGACAAGACGGAAAAATGTTAAGACCAGGAGCTTACAGTCCCTAAATACCAAAAAGCTGAGGCTTGGGAACATAAACGAGCAGGCACAAAATAATTTAAACATTGATAATTAAAATTCAAACTTCAGGGGCTGGAGATCAACCTGTTCTGCTCTTACAGGGGTCTCTAGTTGGGCTCCCCACAGCCACAACAGGTTGTCTGTAACTCCAGCTCCAGAAGGCTCAACACCTCTGTTACTTGCACCAAAAGCATTCTGATGTGGCTGCTATCTATTAAGTACCAGGCAGGCACTTAACAGGCAGTATCACACTGAATCCTTGCAGCGATTATCCAAAGCAAACTCCATGAGCTCAACTTTGGAGCTAAGAAATCTGAGGTACGATGAGGTTGAGAAGTCATCTGACAGGCCAGGGCAGCTTTGTCTGCAAAACAGAAAGGAGTCAGTGAAGTGCTGAGACCCCACTGGCACAGTGTGTGTCAAGCATACACTAGGTGCTCACCAGGTATTTGTGGAATAGGTGAATAAATGAAAATCATGAAAAAGAAAAGCTGCTGAAATTCTTTATTTTAATCTAGTCGGGGGGGGGGGGAGTATGTTTCACTTGTAGAATTTTCTCCAAATGTAGACATGATAATTTCTTATTTTACAATAAGAAATGAAAATCTGTAATCACAGGGTGTAAATATGTATTTACATTTAATAAAAATGTTACCTTTAAGATCCTGTTTACTAAACTAAATAATAAAAGTGAGAAAATTATTTTGATTTTTTAAGAAAAGAAAGTCAATTGACTAATATGTGAATATTGAGGCATAAACTCTAGTGTGTCTGGGCCATACCCAGGGCTGCCTCTCCTCCTCTCTTCCAGCTCCTACTCTGTACTGCCAGAGTATATGGCTTAGCAGATGAATCAAAAGGGTCGGGTTTCCTGCACCCAGCACACAACTTTTCAGGTCTTTTGGAGAATTCAGGACTTTGCCTAGGTGATCTCACCCAACATGCTTATAAATGGAAAACAAAGCAGTGATTCGTTTCAACCTTTATTTCAAAAGCATTTCCTTCACTCTTCTGACAGCTAAGAAATTGGGCTTTGAAACCGGAAACTACATCCCCAAGGTTCTGCGACTTTCCAGCTGATTTGCCTGATGCTTTAAGCTGGCTGGGAAAAGTGTAACCCGACTGTTAGGGGGAGAAACAGACCTCCTGTTCTCTCTTTTCCCAGTCAATGCAGAACCTCTGGACCGTGGTCTACCAAGGCACCGCCAAAACCACCTAGGAACACAAATGTACACTCATGAATGGTGGCAGCAGGAGCAAACCCAGCATCGTTTGCCATTGGTCATAGACACCAAGCTGTGCTACCTTCCAGAATGGTTGTATACTACTAGGTATACTAGATTCACTAGGTATATCTGCCTGCTTTGTTTTGATTCTTGGGATAGATTCTCTTATTATGTTATATTCTTTTATAAATCTACAAGGCATTTGTTTGGATGTGAGAGAGACAGCTTTAAGTCCTCAATTTATGTAAAGCTTTAAAACAAGACTATTTAGGAACTTCAAAGGTAACTGAGTGAGAAAGGAAAAAGAACAGGATACTCCAGTTAATATTAAGTGTTACAGACCTCCCCCAGCTCTAAGAGGTGACTGCACTTAGTGACTGGAATTCAGTGAGAAGAGTTAAAAGGTGTAAAACAGTAGCTATAGTAGAGGAATTTGGCCAACAGTACCTTACTCAAGAGATCAAATCTAACATCACAGTGATGTCTTGGGATAGCCTACAGGACATCCCCTTGGTGAGTGTGATAAGAAAACACCACCTTTTGGTCTTCTAACAAGAACTGTAACCCTAAACTAAACAGCAGAAAAATACATTTTTAAAAAAGCAACCACTGTTTGACCAGTACTCCTCAAAACTGTCAAGGTTACCCCCCTCAAAAAAGACTGAGAAACTGCCAAAGACCAGAGCAGGTTTCATTACACAATGAAATGTCTTATGGTACCCTGTATGGGATCTTGAAACAGGAAACAAACTGGTAAAACCTGATGAAAGTAGTTTAGCCTGTGGTCTGATACCACTGCCAGGTTAGTGTTGACAACATTACCTAGAAATGTGAGATGCTACTAGGAGATGACGGAATAACACAGAAACACTATGCATAATCCCTTCAACTTTTCTTTAAATCTCTCAAATTAAATATTCAAAACACACACACGCAAACACACACGCACATGCACACACACACACGCGCGCACACACACACAGCTGAACAGAAGGAAGCGGGTTAGCTGCCATCGTTTTTCCCTGTCTGAACACACATCTTCATCTCCACCTCTCTGTGCCCCTAGGCCTTCCACGACTGCATCTTAGATGCCAATGAAAGCTGCTAAGAGAAGATAAAGCGAATGGAAAAATGGATGATAAAAGAGAAACAAAGAAAAGTGGGGAGAGAAGGGGACTGGAGAAGAGGAGGAAGAGGGTGAGAAGCAACAAAAGGCGGAATTCAGGCCAAAGACACTCACAGAGTTTTGAAGCAATGAAGCAACTTTAGAATAGTCATCAGAGTACATGCCCCGAAGGGACCAATTTCACTGCTGCCTGATGAGTTTAGAGTACTTCGCTCAGAACTGCAGAAATGATGGTTCTCTCCACAAGGAAGTGAACTAGAGGCCAGATGCCTGCCAATCCCATTTCCTCAAGCAGGGCCCATTAGGAAAATGCATTTTCCAACCATCCTTGCTTCTAGAATGATATCATATGACTCAAATCTGGCCTGTGACATGTAGGCACAAGGAACACAAACCACTTCTTTGTCTAGCCTCTAAAACATTTCATATCATCTACCATTTTCTCCTGTTCTCAAGGTATGCAGTTGGCAATTAAGGCCTCTGAGATGGGAAAGACACCTTTTGAGAAATACCCAGAAGTTGCCACAGAGAAGAGAAACTAAAGCCACACTGGAAGGTGAGCAAGTGGGATGCAAAGTTTTATCGCGTTACATCAAGGAACTTTCACAGCTGCCTGTTAAAGATAGATAGATAGATAGATAGATAGATAGATAGATAGATAGATAGATGATAGATAGATAGATAGATAGATAGATAGATAGATAGATGATAGATAGAGATGACGGTGGTGGATTGATGGCAGATAGATAGACAGGTAGATACATACTCTCACTACCAACACATGCTAGGGCTGTGGTAAGAACTGTACGGCCAATTCAACTGACAGCCTGAGGGAGAAGGCAACATTCATCTTTGGTCTCAAAAGATGACTGTTTTTATGTCTGCAGAGAGACAAGAGAGGGATGCAGTCCATAACACAGCTCAGCACTTGGAACACAGCCAGCAGTAATGCAAACACTGAGAATACTGGAAGTCCAGTTCACAGCTTCAAATAAATCTGTTGAAGTCTCCTATGCAAGACTGTGTGTGTGTGTGTGTGTGTGTGTGTGTGTGTGTGTGTGCGTGTGTGTGTGTGCTCTACGTCCTCTGGAAGATCCAAAAGCACTCTTAACTACTGAGCAAGCTCTCTAGCCCCTCTTATGAGAGACTTTAAAGACATACCTTGGGAGGCATAACATCAAACTGCCTTCTAAACATCTCTGTTTATACCCATTAGACAAAGGCTATATTCGGCCCTAATCTTCAGTGCACAGGAGCAAATGCAGGAACTCATGGCTGACCAAGATGCTGAGAGTGCATGACAGCTGAGGACTTGGCCCTAAACACATCATTTATTCTACTCCCTCCACAGCTCGGAGAACAGTACGGAAGAGAGAACAGAAAGAATGCAATAGCTACAGGATAAGGAGAAGGACTGAGAAATCCCACCCTCTAGGGATGCCACAGTCATTGAGTCATGAATTCACAGCACCTCTGGTTAGCTACACAAGACCAGACCCATCAATAGTCAGTCAGAGAGGGTGCAAGTGCTCTTGGTTCAGTGCTGAACTACTGGCTATTGAACTGCTGGATCGTTTTAACCCAACATACAAGACGAGCTGCGGAGCCATGTGAGAAGACCAGTGCCGCAGCATAGCAGGGATGGCTTGACAAGGAAATGGCCGGCGGGGCAGTGTCCTGAGAAATGCTAGGAGCTGACACCCCATCTACTCTGTAGGATGCAGTGTCACTGACTGGACTGGTGCAATTCAGGTGCAATCATAGCTCCAGGCTTCCCTGCCATCCCTACGTAGTATGTTAAACTCCTCCTTCCTAGAGACTACCATATATTTTGTAGCTGTCAGACACAAACAGCTCCCAGGCAAGTATGAAATAAGTTTAACTTGTTACTCAGCAAGCTGTTCCTATCTCCCTTTGCCCACAGTCCAAGTCTAAGACTCACTGTTAAAGAGCAAAATGCATTTTTTAATGTTTAACTTATTCTCCTTCCTTTGTTACTTCTCTTTTTTTTGCCAAATTCAGCTTAACAAAATGTATTGTTCTCTGAGAAGCCATGCAAAAATTTACACATTTACTTCTACTTTTTAAACTAATTATTAATGCATGAATTCTTAAAAATAATACTTAGTCCCATTCAAAATTATTAATTCTTATACAAAAATATTCCTTTAAAAGTTGAAGTGTCTTTGTAAACACTAAAACTGCTTCTGTGTTAGCTTCATACTCCAGTAGAATTTTCCCCAGAGTGTGACAGAACACGCGTACACACACACACACACACACACACACACACACACACACACAGCCTGACACCAGCTGTGCATCCTACACACTTGTCTGTCAGAGTGGAAACATAGCGACTCTTTCTCAGTCATTCCTATGGACTTGTAGGCTGCTTCTTACTGGCCTAACTAGAAGCACCTGCCCATCTCCAACCAGTCACCATGGCTGGCAGAATCCCATGCCTCTACTGACCCATCATGGAATGCAGGGCTCCCTGTAAGAGGCAGAGCCAAGGTCAACCTCAGTCAAATCTTGTGGGCTAAAGTAGGAGAAACATGCTTCTCCAAAAGGAAGCCAGGCTGCTGTCAACATGGAGGGAAGGATGCATTTTGGGTAGGAAATAGATGTCCCTTCGATTGGTGTGTCTAGGAAACAGTATACGGCGGGGATGGCAGGCGGGACGAAGGTTAGAGGAGAATGATTAAACCAAACAGGACACAAGATCCTGAACTGCTTTAAAAGATGTACAAAAAAGTGTAGGTTTTTTCCCTCTGGCTCCTAGTTCTCAGCTACTTTCCACGCAGTATAAATGACAAATGGCAGCATGTAAGGGTACGCACAGGACTTGCACCATTTTCTAACCTAACCTCCCACATATACTGCAGTGAGCCCAGTGAACATTGCTCTAATTGGGTTCTAAAGAGTAAAACAAAAAGCAAATAAATTATTCACAGACTTGTGCTCTCTATTAGTAGTAACAAATGACTTCGATCCCACACTGTCTCCCAGGGCCTCTGCTGAGCACAGATGTTGCAGGCAGTGAGGAGCCACTGAAGGTTTTTAAATAGTTTAATCCATTTTTTAAAAAATAGAAAATAAAGATACCTGTGGTGAAAACATGTAGCTGGACTGGATGCGGACATTCCAAAGGCATGGGTGGTAACTGCTGATCGAGTGGAGAGCGGCAAAGCGATGCTCTGGATTTGAACAGTTTACAAGCTGTCTACTCCCAGCTCCTCCCCATTCGTTTTCCCTTTCCTTGGCACTCACAGAAGCCAGCCAGGCAAGCAAAGATGAGGATTCCAGTCTCATCATCCTAAGCTAGGTCAAAGGAGAGCTTCTTTACATCTGCTAATTAATTGTGCTTTAAAATACAATCCAAGAATCTTTTATGATGATAGTCATTGATGATTTGGCATGATTGCTCGCGGTTCTCTACTATCAGTAACATCACTGTAATTACAACAAACATTATTACAATTACTAATAACTTCAAATACTGCCTTACATTTGATAGCACTTTCTTCTATCTCCATTTATTACATTTTACAATAATTCTGAAGCAAGTACTACAGACCCAGTCACAAACTTCACCAAGACTGAACTGCCCCAAATCATATAGCATAAATGTACCAGAGGTTGAGTTGAAACTGTGGACTTCTGACCCCTAGAACAGTGTTTTTTCTTGATGCCCTTATTATTTGCAATGGACAAAGTCCAGGTCTTCAGGCTGGGAAGAGGTTTGTAGTCTAGCTTATACATGGTGAATAACACTGGGAGTGGTAAAAACGTGTGTTTGGTCACTTATGACAGGGTCATATTCAATGTCAGTCCATAGGGACCCAAAATGAAATGTCTTCTCAAGCCTAGCATCCACTGGTAGTCACTCCATCAGTTCTCAGTCAAGTCTTTGGAAATTCAGGTGACATCCCATTGCCCTGTTCCACGCTGACCAAGCAAATTTAAACTAAACATATTTAGAAGAAATAAATGAGTATCTCTGTCGAGTTTGTTTGCGGGAAAGCTGACTTCCTCTGTTAAGTGAGTGTGTTTTCTCTTTGCTGTGAGTGCAGGTCTGTCTCTGCACATCACTCCCAAAGGGTTTCCTCCCCACCTCACCTTGAGGCTTATTGGGTCCAACAGGAACAATCTCAAGACAGAAGTACCAGGAAGGGCCTTGGGACACTGAAGTACTAAGAAGGATGGCTGATCCTCCATCTGTGACTAGAAAAGATGCCCCAGACACACTCTGACTCCTCACTCCAGCCAAGACCTTAGTACTCTGCTGTAAGAATATCAGCATGATTCCATGTCATTTGGCATGCCATTGAGATATTTTCTAAGTACTCTGCACAATTATCTCCTCTAACTGCACAAAGAGCTACTTAGCTCTGTGGTACAAATGACAAAATGGGGATAGCTTGTAGGTACAGCCACCCGACTTCACGGGGCTAAGACAGACCTGGGTTTCTCCACCTTGTCAATGCTCTTTCTGTTATGCTGGAGGCTCTGAAGCCTTGACGAATCACAAACACTTCTAGGAATTCACAGAAAGTTAGATTACTAGGCAAGTAAACATTTACCCTAGACCTTCTTCATCTCACACATTTTCGGAACCCCTGAAGGCACATGAGTGCTTGGCCCCAGGGTCATAACAAGAAAGATACTGAGACATCCATCATGACCAAGTCCTCAGGGGAGAGGTGGCCTTGTTTTGTTTTAATTAGGTGAGTCTTGCTAATGAAGAATGTGTCTGAGATTTTGGAGGGTTGACCAGGAACTTAAGAGTATCTTCATGGGGTGAACGCCAATGGATACTGTGTCTAAGGCAAGGATATGAACCAATGGTTTCTATGTTAGATTAAGACAATATGGTCACTCTAGTGGGTTGCTTTGAGACCAGGCTTGAGAACATCATTGGTTCCCTGCAGTGCACTGGTACCTTGTCAGTGTGGCTTCTACTGTGCTTCCAGTACCCAATATTGTCTACGCATAACAGGAGCTCAAGAGTCATTGTAACTAAATGAATCCTAAAGCATTCCCTGGTCCTAAAGCAAGGTCTAGATCCTGGCTCTCTTTGCCCCTCTCACAGGGCACATCTGCATGTTCCCTGACCCAGCTTCCTGTGTATGGTGGGCGTGGTACAGCCTGTTCCACAGACTGCTGCTATTCAGTGACGAATAGAGAAAGCAGTAAAGAATGTCTGGGGATTATGCAGCATGAAAAGCACTAGTATAAATGTAAATCATTTTCCTATGAACACAGTCTGCTATTCAAAAGCGGAAGATGTACAATACATTGAATGATAAAGTTCAGTACAATTTTCTCTTGCAACATTTTTTCTATTAATTTTAAAAATTAGCTATTTTGCATTCCTCAGAATATCTAAAATGGAGTGATTTTCAAAATGGCTAGATAGGAAAAGTATTTTAAAAGCATTTAGATAATGTTTTCCACCCCCCAAAATTGTACATTTACTTCTATTTTTAATAATCATAAATGTATGAATTCTTAAAAAACAGTACTTACTCCTGCTCAAAACTACTAATTTTTATGCAACAAATATTCCTTTCAGAGTCAAAGAAACTTTGTAAACATGATAACATTTCTAGGCAATTACCTGTGGTAAGTCTCCACACCAGGAGTTTTGAAGTGAGAACCATCCCCGTGCCCACAAATGGAAAGAAAAAGCTCCCAGGACAACAGGACTCCACTTGACAACCAAATTCCTTCTACCTCACAGATATGGTTTGCTCAGGACTAATTCCCTGGCATTTACAGAGTATCTCTTAGAACTCATGAGAGCTACTTGCAGGCATCCATTCCCAGCTCCTTCCTATAACTCCATCTTGGTAACTTACACTGGCCACGATGGGGATATTTATACCACTGGAATTAGCAATGCTCACATCCAGCAACAGTTAAACCAATAAGGAATTATTTTACATTCATGAATTGCATTACTATTTTGCAGTGAAAGAATGATCTATTGACATGAACAAGAGAGATGTCTTTTAAAAATGATTATACTAAGATGCCAGATTTTTTAATATGCTTCCATATAAAACAAACCTAGAAAATGCAAACTAATCAATATGATGAATAGTAGCAACTACCTGGGATGTGTTAGGAAGAGTGTGAAGAGCAAGAGAAGGGAGTTACAAAAGCCACTAAGGGCCATGGTTCATTATTTCGACTGTCATGGTGGCTTCACCGGGGTACACAGACGTCAGATCTACTTAACTGTTTGAATATGTACAATTTTTTAATCTCAATTACACCTTAGTAAATTACTTAAATATTTTTCTGATCATATAATCTATTTGAGCTAAATTTTATTGTTTGAGAATGTCATACATGCATTTGATGTGCTTTTTTCAAGTCCGCCCCTCTTTGCCCTGCCCCAATTCCTCCCTCATCACCTCCTGCTTTTTGTGTTCTTTTCCTACACACACAGACTCCACTCAGTGATGCCAGTATATGCATGGGTGGAGGGCCATCTACTGGAGGATAGGTAGTCTCTTTGAATCTTCAGCCCTGAAGAAAACTGACTCTCCCTCTCCAGGCAACCATCAATTGCCAGTAGTTCTTCAGCAAGGGGTGTGACTTCCTAACCACCATACATCCTGGGATTTTGTCTGGCTTGATCTTGGGCACATCTTGTACGTGCAGTCATAGTCACCATGAGTTCATGTATACAACTGCTCCATTGTGTCCTGAAAACAGTTTCATTACAGTCATCCACCACCTCTAGTTCTTAGACTCTCTCCATCCCCATCTTCCACAGTGATCTCTGAGCCTTGGGAAGAGGGGATGTGATGACCCATTTAGGGCTGAGCACTCTGCAGTCTCTCGTTTTCTGCATACTTACCAGTTGTGAGTCTCTGTATAAATCACCATTTATTATTAAATAACTTCTCTGATGAAGGTTGAGACATGAATAAATCATTAAGTCAGTTTAATACTATAGCCTTTGAGCTGAATAACAGCAGTAGGTTTTCTACTAGGGCCTATGACCTATCTAGCCATAGGCTCTTGGCCTCTATAATGGTGTTAGGCATGAATTCCTTCTTGTGGAGTGGCTCTAAACCCAATCAGAAAGTGTTTGTTGATTCCCATAACTCTGGGGTCACTATTGTACCAGCGGGCAAATCTTGTCAGACTGATTGTTACTATAACTCTAAGAGCTCACAGCTGGATAAGAGTGATGATGACTTTTCTCCTCTGGTACTGTGAATAGCACCTTCCGGTACAATGAATGTGATATAAAGTAATTACATTAACAATAAAAATAAGTATTTTGTAATGCCAGGCACAGTGGCCCACGCCTTTAATCCCAGCACTGAGGCAGAGGCAGGTGGAGCTCTTGTGAGTTCAAGGCCAGCCTGGTCTACAGAGCAAATTCCGGAGCAGCTGGGACTACAGGGAAACCCTGTCTCAAAAAGATCAAAAAATAAAAAATAAAAGTAAAAATAAATAAGTGTTTTGCAATTACACCTAACAGTCTACCATATAAAAGATGTCCTTTTACCCAGATTTCCCAGTTCTCTACCCTTAGGACAAAGCTTTAAGTTGCACAGTGAATGGATATTGTTTTCATAGCATACAGTTAAAGCATGCAAAACTCTGAGCAATCTAAATGCCCAACAATGATGATGTATGAAAATAAATACTCTCCCACACACAGATACACACACATAAAAATACACAGACACACACACACAAACACAAAGTGGCAACATGGAAAACTATATAAGACAAAATCTTTAGTTCAATGTCTTCATACTATGATTACCAAAACAGGCATACACAGTAAAACTTCAAGAGTGAGGCCAAAATGATAGCAGGGATTCTATGGCAGGATTTTGTCAAAATTTACCAAATGTTCTATAATATTGTCTTATGACAAATTATGATTTTAAAGAAGATGAAGAAAGGGATTCTGATCAAAAATATAAGGCAATGCCTCAAGTCATTCTACCCACAGAGTGACAAGATGTGGTAGCCATTAAATAGTAAGTAAAAATAGTCAGTGCTTCACAGGCTTTTGAAAGCCTCCCAATAGCACATTTCCAAAAGAAGGCGTGCTTTGCCCACATTGCGTTAAATTGGCTTTTGGAGAAAGACACCATAAGGGACATTTGGTGACACTTCAGCTATCTAAAATACATGGACATATGGCATCTCAAGGGGTGAGAGAGTCATTCTGCGATCATTCCAACACTCCAGAGTTGCCCCAGATACGTGCTGCGCCGTGTGAGGAGAGAGCAGCAATGGCAATATCTGGTTACCATGGTCAAGAGAGGCCTTAGAGGTCAGTAATCAAATGGTGCTGCAACAACAGTGTACACCACAGTGATGTGAAGGCAAAGAACGAAAGAGAGCCAGGGAAGACCAAAGGGAGTCTCGGCTCTGCTGCATAGCAGCTGGACCAAAGAAACTTGTACCATTCGTCTGGACCCCACTGGGGTGCTGGTTGAAGTGCTCACGAGTTCACTGAACAGTGCTTAAAAACCACTGGAATCAGGGTAGGTAAAGATCTAAGGGGAAAGACAGCACAAAGTACAATTCACAAGGTTTCCAACCAGGAGAAGATGGAGTCACAGGAAGAAGAGAAAATTCATTGGCAATTGCTTGAAATGCAGTTCAGAATGCTATAAAGGAAGTGGTTTTAGAATGTTTGCTATACTTTCTTTCAGGATCTCTTTCTCTCCCTTTCTCATTCTCCCTAACTCCCCCCGCCAGTGAAAAGTTGAACTTAAGCCAGTCAGTAGAACTCCTAGTGATGATATTTTACAATTAAATACTTCAGTTAATGGAGGTGAAGTACAATGCTATTTAGATCCCCTCCCCGACACACACCTCCTCTTTCTGCTCCCCATCCAATTGAATGTACTCCATTGTATATATAAGGCTTATAGAATCTAATGTGTGTCCCCGAATATCCTTCCATGTGGGTACATTTCCTGAAGCCTGGCTAATCTACCAAAAGTACCATCTTTGAAAGAGACTGTCTCTCCCCTTCCCAGAAGCCATTGATTATCAAAAATTCCTTAGGTTGGTTTGGGGTTTCTTACCCACTTCCCCATGTCTATGCTGGGATTTTGTCTGGTTTGAACTTACATGGGACTTGTCCACCCCGTCTTCTGCAATAATCCCTGATCCTTGGGAGACTAAACCCTCTGCAGTATCTTGTTCTCTGCACACCAGTCAGTTGTGGGTTTCTGTGTTAATCACCATCTGCTGCATAAGGAAACTTCTCTGGTAAGAGTTGAGAGATGTAATAATATATGGGTACAGCAATAAATCTTTGGGAGTCAGCTTAATATAATAAACTTTGATTCCCAAAAAGGACTCCCTCTCTAGAAGCTATTGATCAGGGGTCCCGTGGACCCTCAAACAATACTGGTCATTATCCCTACTCCAAGTTGCTCACCAGAACTTAATGGTAAGACCTTATTGCCAAAGACATCCCACACATGAGCTATAGAACAAACAAGGAGAAATCAAGCTGACTTCAGAGCCTCATCTCTACCAGCTATCATTCATAATGCTGCAAGGTCCTGTGCATGCTACTGGAAGGAAAAAATAATCATCAACCGTACCCAGTTGTGAATCCTGTGAACAATTGGCCTGGCAAGATACGCCCACCAGTACAACAGTGGTACAAATATTATGGAAACAACCAATGACTTTCTAATGGGACTTAAGGTCTGCTTCCTAAGATGAGCCCATACCTGACATTGATATCAGGCTTAGGAACCTGAGTCTAGACAGGTAGACGGGTCACAGAACAGAAGGGAGAGCCTAATACTAGTTTTCTACTAAATAATGTTGTACTAAATGTTATTTTAATCTTTGTTAAAGTGATTCTAATAACAGAAGAAGTTGCAAACATAGCAGCAAGAGCTCCCACGTGCCCATCATCTTACTCTTTCATGACATCATCTCACGCAACTGTAGAAAGCTTTCAAGACCAGGAAACTGGCATGGCCACAATGTGATTGCCTAACTTACTTGGATTGCAGGTGTTCTCATGGTAACTTTCTGCATACAGTTTATCAGTCTGCTCTTTTAGCATCATCATCTCTCTTTTCCAAAGAAACTAAGGCTGGGAGAAACTAAGTATCTTCCCCCAAGTTAGTAAATAATAGAGTTAGCGTAGAAATTCAGCTTTGTCAGGTTTTAAGCCTCAGTGTTCAACCACTCTCACCATCGTGTCCCCACACAGTGTGGGTCTTGACATTGCAGAGAAAGGGCTCCAGCAGCTGGTAGGGTGGTGCTGGTGACCAGCGTCAGGAAAGGATGGTGGCATGATCTTAGAGAAACAAATGCCTTTGTTCCTCAATTATTTCATCTGTAAGATGAAAGTAATGAAATTATTTGTTACAGAAAGCTGTGAAGATTAAACAGCTTGTAAGGTAAGTAGAAAAATGCTTAACATACAAACTGCAGTCAAGTCAGCTGCTGCTATCATCCTGTGCAATGGGATAGAATGTGAGTTGAGAGGAAAAGACAAGGAAGAGATACAGAAAGATACTCGACACCAGAACACTTATTCCTAGCTTAGGGACATGTAAACATGGCTGTATAGTAATTAGCAATTCCTCACACAGCCAGAGCCCAGAGCTACCTGCACATCCTCTAAGAGCATGAAGCAGAATTCTGGCACTGAATAACATCACTTACTAATCACACAGAATCTAATAGCACCACACAGTGCCCACACTCACTAAGCAAGATTTGTCTGGTGTTCCATAGGTAGGTCAGAAGGAAAAGAATGTCCGATTCCATTAGGCCACTCATAAACTCTATGCTTGAGATCGTGGAGCTCAAGACGCAGGGCTGGGATAGGATGTTTCCACTATAGCCTTCACTAATAGGAGGTCATCAACTTTCCCTAACAGTGTGAGATCTGGCATAGTTGGAAGGTGCTGGTCAGCAGGGTCAGGGAGCAGAAAGAGGCAGTGTTACCAAGAGGTCCAGGTAGAAGACACTGCTGTCTACAGATTAAAGGATTCCCCCACAGGGGCCCCACTGAACATCACAGAAGTTATGGGAGAGACTCTGGACTGTTGGTCAAGTTCTAAGTCACCTCTCTCTAGACTGATATATTTTAGACTGAGAGACAACTTAGCCTCCTTAGTCTTTTCCGTCTTTATTAATGACCACCAGGAATCCAGGTGGATAATATACAATTACTTTAAAGACACTTAGTGAAAAAAAAAGCCAGAGTCTATATGATATATTAACACTGACATGAAGATGGGAAGGATGAAATGGAAACTGGTTACATACAGCCAAATGTCCTCTAATAAACAGAGAAGGAATGCTAACATTAGAAATTAACATTGATTCCACAACTTAGGGTCAAGTGGTTCAGTAGAGAGAGATGAATATATGGCATTACATAATAGGCCTAAAACAAATGTAGCAAAAATGACAAAAGGTTCCAAATGGAAGAAAGACACTGTAGTTGAATTCATCAGACCTGTAGCATTTCTAGAAGTTGAAATATTACCAAAGTAGTGTTTTGAAAAACAATGCAAAAGCATTTTTCAAATATAGGAGCATAGAGGTTGGCCTAGAGCTACACATTATTATGAGACTGCACACTGCCCTGGGAGACTCAGCAACCAAGGAAACTCAACCCTAGTTCAGGCAGGCACAATACAAGCTCTCGTTAACCCCCTTGGCTACCCACCAGAACATATTACAGAAGACACCACACATCTTGATTGTAAGCTATAGGGAAAGCAGTCACTGAACTGGAAACTTCCTTCAGGTTGGTTAACATTCAAACCATTTGGAAGGTGCTGAGAAGGCTGCTGGGGGAGCCCTACGAACCAGAAGTCCAACCCGTTGGATACAATGTGGCCACATGTAAAATAGTTGCTTGACTATGTTAGGATTGGATTTGAGGCCCGCTCCATTGGGTAGGTGGGAGATGGGTGACTCATGCTTGGTGCTGTAACCTGGGCTAACAATTCAAGTCTGGGGTTTTGCAGATCTAGGTGGGGAACATATTACTGATTTTAACTAAACTGCAAACCGTCTTATAAGTACCTACCTATAGACAAGAGCTGTTCAGAGAAGCCACACCTTAGAAAGAATGTAAAGAACACATTTATGCCACCTTCTCTAAAGCTCTTCCTGCAGAAGAGAGGGCAGGAAGACATTCTTTAATGGACACCCACTCCTGAGAACAGTAGGCTCCAACAGACAGCTGTCTATTCACAGAGACAGTCCTGGTTTATCTCAGTGGTGTGAGGAGGCAGGGGTTCAGGAGTGGTGGGGAGGTGGGAGCTGGAGAGGTTAGTATGTGTGGAATTACCTGCATGTGTGAAATTGTCTAAAAACAAATTTAATTAATAAAGACCACAAAACTAAAATAAAAGATTGTCAAAACTTATACAAATACATAATTAAATGATTATAATTCACACTTCCCTCCCCCACATTCTTTTCTCACTTAAACCCTGAACTATTTTCATTCAATAATAATGAACTAATCCACGCTTACACTCTGAGATCCCTAGGCCAAGTTGGCTTTCTGCGTCACATCTTCCTGTTTGTGACTGTGGAAAGTACACGATTGTGCTCTGGAGATGTTTCTGGTATGTCTGCCTTCAAGACTTGATCCTTCTCACCTGAGCTGGAGGTATTGCCTCTCCATGAAGGCATGGGTGTCTGCAGCTCTCCTGCGCACAGTAGCACTCTCCCAAGGGGTGCCCTGGAAGCCTGGGGATTATTCATCCCAGCACATCCACTTCCTGCCACTTAGCAGTAATCAATAAACGGGGAACCACAGCAGCCTGAGTTACAGGGAAGTCTGGTCAGATCAATGACCCTTAGCTACACACAGGGAAATATTTCCACAGGTTTCTTTCCAAAACTGCCCCTGCCCCGCTCTAGGCATCAGACAGTGGTCAGATGCAATACATTCTCCAGCTCCGTTACTGCCCAGGAAACCTTCATTTTGATGGTACATGTGTAGAATAAATTTAATTCCTAAGTCTATGCCCTAGGAAAATATACAGTCTCCTTTCTGTCTCCCAGTGATTTCCAAGATCTACAGAGATTCTGCCCATGGAATAAAACTAAAAGTTCTTCCCCTGGTATGCAAGATCCTGCTGTCTATGTTCCCAATTTTACCATCTCTTTATCTGGTTCTAAACTTAACCTGCCTCCCTTTCATGCACCTTAGACACTATTCAAAGAGGCCCTTCAACCAGCTTCCTGACCCTGGTCCACACTATTTGTTATGCTTGCCTTTGATGTCCACCATGATCCAGAGTGGATCTACCAGAAACAAACCAACCGGATCAGATCTACATGAGGCTGAGGGAGTGGGGCACACACTGGCCTGGTCCAATTCACTGTGTGCAGATCCTGTGCAGGCAGGATGCCATGGCAGAGGAGGACCTTCGTACATGGATGGGGCAGAGAGCATTTGCTATCAGAAAGATCCTAAAAAGGAACATTTTTCTTTTCTTCTAGCTAGTCGAAAACCCTGCCTGCCATAAGGCTGTAAGTAGAAATGAGTATTTGTACTATGTAAAACAAATGACTACATTATCATAAGGTCAATAATGAGACTGGGGCCCCTTTTGCACAGGACAGAGTCGATCAATAGCCAATCAAGTGTAACCACGTTTGCATTATCACAGGACACAGTCTTAAGTGGGGTTGCTTTATTTTTATATGAAGTACCTTAATTTCACTGCAACAAAACAAAACAAAAATGCAGTGAAGTCACTCATCATGGAAAGTTTGTGAGGACTGACATATGGTGTTTTTGAGATGTTTCCAGTTTCAGGGTCCCACATCACTAGACCAGTCTGTCTGTTTACCTCATCCACCATGTGACTTTGCCCCAGGCCTGTGCTGGAGAGAAAGAGGTGATAATGTGGGAGAACTGGAAAGCAGAACCACAGCTTCTAGCTGGGCAGCTACAGGAAGAAGGGAAACCTGACTAGAAAGCCAAGGTAAGACCTATAGTCTCTCACTTTCTGTGGAGAAATATTGGCCTCCAAACTGGAAGTGCCACATCAAAGCCAGTGCAGTGGGTAGTAGATAAGCAAAGGAGAGCTGGGCTTGGTTTAGATTCCCAGGGTCGTCCCTTGGGCTCGGTGTGGTGTGGCCATGTTCCCAGAGTTTTCCCACATACACCCCCAGTCAAACCTGACATTACCTGGAGTCCTGAGTAGGGAGTTAGCTAGTAAAGCTGACACAAAGACACAGTCGCTGAGGCTGGAGGCTGGACCATTTGGTCCAGATCCATAGGAAAATCAGACACGTTCAAAGCACTGATTTGAAGAGGAGACAGGCCCCTGCCATCAGAGGCCATCGATGAACCCTTTGTTCAGGATCCTCCCGAGCCCAGATACCACCTTATCAAAGTACAGAAAAGAGTCAGGCATCTGAGTGAATAAGCATTTCACTTAAAGAATCTAAAGTAGCCATATGTGGGGGCACACACCTATGATTCCAGCATCAGGAAGCTGAGGCAGGTCAACGCAGGTGTGCCGTGAATGCAAGCCAGACTGAAACTCCATATGCAGCAAGACCTGGTTTTAAAGGGGAGAGCGGAGAAGACAGGAGGGTTAGCCCTAATCATCAGGAAAATAGCACCGTCCAAATGTGAAAGCTCGAAGCTGACTGCAAATGGAGAGCGTGCCCTTATTGTCTAGTAGAATGGCGACTCTAGAGGAAGGTCAGCTCAGCTACAGGAAAAGCAGGAAGCAGCACCTGTGTGCATTCTGGGTTCTGGCAAAGCTGTGACTTTGCTACACAGGTATCACACTGTGATGCCGATCTATAAAGTATATTTCTGTCAAGTAACTCCCCATTCTCTACTGACTGGCAAGAACAAACATTCTATCCTTCAGTAAGCCAAGTCAAAAATGTTTAGCAAAGAAAAGAATGGGGCAGGGGAGGGAGGGCAGGCAGGCCTGTCAAGCCTCTGCAGAGCCTCCCTGTGCTGAAGGCTTCAAGTCTGTAGGAAACTTCAAACAGCATTTCAGTCACTGCCCTCTCTCTTGACCAGGAATTTCCCTGATGTCTGGTGCGTATTGAATTTATGCTTCAAGCTTCTTACAGTAAGGTACTTAAACAAACCAGGAAAAAAAATTATAACAAAAAATGGAATCTATTTATCCAATAAATAAATATATCCTGAGCACCTCTGATATGCCAGGAAACCCAGGCCTAATTAGTGCCAAATGCAAGATAAAATGTGAGGCACTCTATGGTGCAAAAGAGCCCAGTAGGAGGCCCAGCAGGCCAGCCAGGAAGCAGCCAAGGGAGGACAAGGACGGCTTGGGCTTAGGCCACCCCCGGCTTCCCCACACACCCTTCCTGCTCTGCTGTTCCCCTAACTCCTCTGTTACCTTCACATACAAAGCACTCGAGGAAAGTATCTTCCCTGGGGATTTACACATGGAATACAAAGAAATTCTGGCTTCTTTTTCTAAAAGAACAAGTGCATTTACTGCTCTGCTTGCCCTGGCCCCTAGCTCAAGCAGTTCTCAGATCTCCATGCTCCCTTCCTTTACCCAGAGATTCTGTCAGGATTCCCTGCTTACTTCCTGTCTTCCTGATGTTAATTAGGTAGTTTGGGAAAGTTTATTCAAACTTAAGAAACAAAAGCTCTAGCAGTGCCCCAGCTCCTCTCTTACTCCTTCCCGGAGATTATTCTGGAATGAGCAGTCAACATTTTCTAAAGTGTGCTATCCTGCGAGCTAGTTCCATTCCCACAGATGTAAGTCAGGACTTCCTAACAACTCAAGGAGAACATGCTCTGGTTTGAAGGACACACTCTCTAAGGCAAGTGAGTCTCAAAGACAGTTTCACTGGCCAGGAAGCAGAGTGTGTCCAGAATCTAGCTTTCTATGTGGATGTCAGTCTCTTTTCCTGGGGCACCGGAAACGGCCATGTTTTTCATATAACTTACAACATTCCCCTTCTATGTTGTCCTCTTGTTCCTTAATTCAACACTTCACAAAAATGTCTTGTAGGCAGAAGTACAAGACACAGAAGAATGCGGTGGTCTGACAGTAATACCACTGCCAAGGGAAGAGCAGCGTCTCATACAAATGTAAAAGCAAATACAGAGCCTGGCCAGGACTTCTAGAACCACAGCCTTGGAGCTGTGCCCACAGTACTGAGCTATGAGTGGTAGGTGGCCCAGCAGAGGAACACAGCGCAACTGTGCAAAGTGTGATTAGCCATCACAGGGCTGATCGTCTCCATACAGCAGTAGGGCCATGGCCCACTCTATTCTTGTGGTAAGAGACATGATACTCACTGGATGAACATCATAGGCAAAGATCCTCTTTCCCAAAATGCCAGTGGAAGGACCAAAAAGAATGCAAGAGGAACAGTGACTACTTTATGCATATTTTGTCAACTTTTAACTGGAAAATTGGTCTCTAAAACTTTCTTAGAAAGAGACCTAGGGTTGGAGAAATGGCTCAGAGGTTAAGAGTACTGGCTGCTCTTGCAGAGGACCTGGGTTTGATTCCCAGCACCCACGTGGCAGCTAACAATTATCTGTAACCCATTACCCTCTTCTGACCTCCACAGGCATTGTAAGACATGGGTGCACCTTCATACATGCAGGCAATACACTCATACACATAAAATATAAATAAATAGGTAAATAAATAAATAGAAAGAGACCTAAGTATTCCCCTGTGGGGAGCCAAGTTTGTAGTCAAAACACCTCTAAGCTTTAGAAGTCTCTCACTTGTGAAACCTAGATTTAAAATTATGTTTGTGTGCATTCTTAAATATGTATGTTTGTAGGTCACAAAAGTTAAAAGGCAATCATGAAGGGGAAAACAAGGTCCCAAGGAAGATAAGAAACAGAGTAACAGAACACATGTCACAGGAAAGCAGAAGGACTAAGGGGAATAAAGAGAACAGTCTAGAAGGGGGAAAGGCACTGGGAGAGGGGACTGAATCAGATATGACACATATGTAGATCCCGTGTTGAAACCCATTACTTTGTATGCTAACCTAAATAAATTAATTAAAAATTGCTACACATGAACAAAATTGCTTTAAATTCTCAGAATTCATTCTTTAATTTTCCCTCTTGGAAAACTTGAGAAAGACTCTTCTGATTAGGGAAGACCCTGGAGAAAGACAGACATTCCTATAAGGCAATAGGAAGTCAGGGGAGAACTTGTCCCAGAAGCTCCTGTAGGTGGCCAACACATGACCACAGCCGAACCATGAACTAACTGGGCACATTAACCCATGACTCATCCTGGGTTGGGGTCCGACGCGGGAGGGACTCTGCCACATACCACGCTTGCCGTATCATCTGCCAGATCGCACATTTCCTGAAAGTAATCAAGTCAGAAACTGACTTCTTGGCAAGAGCCCCTAGTGGAAAAATGACTGCCAAAAGTCAAAATGAGGACAAGTTCAATGATTTAATTCAGCAATGAAACACAATCCATTAAATGAGATCTGACAAGGCCTTAATCTCCTTTGAGGTGACTGAGGTGCTGGCTCAATGCAATTTTCCTCTTGGGACTGTATTCTTAGTAAACTATGTGTAGAATCAAAGAAGTCTTTGCCAAAGCCCAAATAAGTTCATTCTGAGTGCAGGAGAAGCTCATCAAGCCCCAAGTGACTCTCTAGGGACTATGTATGCTCTTCTTCCAAATGAAAAGCTGTCAAAGGCTGGCAACTCAACCTATACTAGGGGTCATATAGTTCAAGGTAAGTAATTAATGTAGCTGGCATACAGGGTGACTTCAGAATTCCCACGACTGCTCATGAGGTTGGGTCAGTGTCCAGCACTGCTTATAAAATACCCACAGGGCCCAGTCAGGTATGTATATATAGGGTCACTCAACTTTAAACATAGTTTTGGAAACTGGGAAAGAAGGAATGTGGGGTTGTTAGCCTTCTTAACCCACTTAACCCTTACAGCAAGCCCAAAGCTTGCTCATCTATTTGGAAAATTAGGAAACAGAACAAAAAACTCCAATCACATAGGTTAAAACAACAGTTTACAAATTTGTATTTATAGTATTTCAAAGCCCTTACCTTACCACTGAAAAGATACTCTTCAGATTGCCGCATCTCCTGGAGCTGGTTAGCAATACAGACTGAAGCTACTCCCGAGACCCACTAAATCAGGGTCTGAATTTAACAGGATTTCTCATGGAATCCTTCTAGATATAAAGATTAAGAAGCAGTGCCTTAAAGGACTTCTGTCCAAAAGGAGAGGATGGATTGAAAACTTAAGTCTAGATTTAATAGAACAGAATGAGGTCTACTTTGCAGGACTTTTGAGATATTTGTCAAAGCATGTATTCAAAGTGCACACTCCAACTAGTACAACCAATCCCACTGACTTACTTCACAACAGTTTGAGAAACTTGAAGGTCAAGGTGGTGTGGTGGTGGTGGCAGAAAATGGAAGAGAGGCCTTGGCCTAAGTCAGGTGAGGTAGTTGAAGTCTTTAGCTCTGCCACATACTCATGACTTTGGGCAAGTTGTTTGATCCTCCAGGCCTCTATTTCCTGACCTGTACAGTCTGGATAACAATACTCACCTTGCTAGGGTTTAAGGGGATTAGATGAGCATATGACTACCCTGCAGTTGACACATAGCAGACTCTCAATAAACACCAGCTTCTTTGGCTTTCGGTATACCTCAGTCTAGTTTCACGTCTGCAAATATGCCCTCCAACAAGCAGGGGAAAGACCAGACTCAGCAGCAAGCTCTTTGGCTCTTTTGCGTCCTCTACTGGCAGATACTGAGAAGCCTGTTTCTGGTCAGACTGGATGGACTTGCCTGTCCAGACTCTGATTCAATTATTCTCTATTTTCATTTAAGAAAAATTTGGGCAGAACATCAGACTTGTGAGAATAGGATCTTAAGGACAAGGAAGAGACTCACTCAGGGAGGGTTTGGAGAAGGGGAGGGGGCAATCTGAGGGCTCCTTTCCACACACTAAGATTTTTTTCTTCTGTTCTTTTTACTTTCTTTAAAAGCCTCTGGTTTTTTGAAAGCATGCTTCTATTGGTAAATGCTTACTGAGGGTTCAGGGGGCCACAGTGTCTAAAGCTAAAGTCACAACCCTGTCTTTGACGCATAACCATGTATGTCGTATGCTCAAGAACATGCAAGGGGTCCAGGAAGTACTGAGCAGAAATACGAATTAAGCTTCCAGAGTACTTCCCAGACGCTGTACACTGATTGTCTCCTTTACATCCCCATAACAACCCTGGGAGGTGTTTCTCTATACCTAATTCAGAGATTTAAAAAACTGAGGCCAAATTAGGTAAGTGACCTACTCAACAGCAATGGTATATTTTCTAGTTTAAAAGGTTATAAACTATCATCTCATCCTGTAGTTCTGACTGGCAGCATCAGCATCCTTGGAGCTTGTTTACAAACTGTATCTTGACAGAGTCACTGTTCTAGTTCAACTTCAGTTGTGATGGTTAAGAAAACAAAGGTTCATCACACACATAGAACCATGTAGCTAAGATGACGGGTATGTTAAGTTGCTTGATTTACTCATTTTCAAGGTTTTATATATATATATATACATATATATATATAAATTTTTGATTTTCAAATTATGCCTTCATAAAATTGAGGAGAAAGAAAATAGTTGTGTGAAGAGATGAAGAGATTAGTCAGTGGTAACAGAGCTAGAAGTAAAAAAATACAGAAACTATCAGATATTGAATTTCCTAACGGGGTATTTTAGACTATCTCTTTTCTGAATGGTGAAGAAGAAGGCCCCAGAACTGAGTGCTAAGTTCTGCCACCTTCCAGAGACAGCAGGGCTTGAATTTGTATGGAAATAAAGACAACTTCCCTTCAAGTCCCAGTATTTTCTCTCCAAGGCTATGTTGAATTGTCTGTCCTTCAGTAATGCACGACAGAGAGGAACAGGAGGAAAGTATGCAGGGAGATGTGCTCTGACTTGAGACAGCATTTGCACATATCTCAACTAGTAACATACAGTCTAGAGGAAGGAAAGGTGATACGTTCATTTTCCAAATTATTTTTTTAAGTCTGAACATCAATCTCACTTCCAGTGACATCCTCTGGCATTGTTGCTAGCTGACATAAATCATGCTGACTTTTAATAGCAGTGCCAGAGTGTTTTCAGGATAGGCTTGAGGTGGAAGTATGGTTGGAAGAGGAGGTCCAGGAACTTGTTTTAAAGCTACATTTCATTCATACACATGCTTTTAATGAGGGCCTATAACTGATGCAACCATTTGGGTTGATTCCAAGGGCTCATAATCAGTAGGACCTAAAGTTTGCCCCTGGCCATTCCTGGTTGTGCCATTATCGACCACTAACCCCCAAGCAACCATTCTCACTGTCTTGTGTTTGACTTTAATCCAAACCATACGCTCTACCTCCCTGGGCCAATTTCTGCTTTTCTGCAGTGGACAGCAACTTTGAGTGGTTGGGATCATGCCTGTCAGCGTAAGAACATTGTTATATTATTGTTATAACCACACTCCAGAGGGAGAGTAAAACAAACAAAATTTTGAAACATTTTGAAAAATACTATTTATAATTTATGAACTCTTCATAACTTTGAGAATGGAAAAATAGAATTTAAAGCACACTGTCCTTTTGACCTAGAAAGAAATATTTGAATGAACATATTACATAAATATTAAGTAAGTACTAACTCTTTGTCCTGGGAGTGGCTTATAGGTATTTGCATTTGGTTACTTGCAGAGAGCCAGTAAAGCTTTGGGGTAAAGGTGGAATCAAGCAAGCGGGCCTTTCTTTCTGAGAAAATCAGTGTAGTGCCAACTGAGACCAGGTGACAGCAAAGGACAACACATGCACTGGAGGAGACTCCAAAAGGAAGAGGACATCGAGGTTGGTGACACACTGATAATTCTCTTGAAGTCAGACAGTACGTCATAAATTAACACTTTATTTCCCTGGGAGGCAGCAGGAACAGAGATGGCACTTAAACCCCTGTCAGTAAGCCTGTGCGCCCTCTGAGTAGTTAAGAGCTCTGGGGAAAGGCCAGACTTTCCGTTGACTTGGTACATTAGGCTTATCCCCACTGTAGTTTGGATCTTGCTAGGTATATTTCACAGTCCCTGCTTTGAGTCCACATGCCCTCAGTAGGACAAGGAGAAAGAGAGGGGAGCGTCGAAGATGTCACTCGTCCTGTAGCACTGCACAGTAACAATGTAGAGATGCTGGGAGGACAGATGCTGACACTTCCTGAGAGTCGTGTGCTCTTCTTCAGCAAACAAGACCCTCCAGGATTGAGACGGGCTACACACTAACAGTCACAAGTGCAGAACCCCCAACTGTGTGTGTGTGTGTGTATATATAGACACAGAGACATATGTGTGTGCACACAGGCAGGGTGATTGAGAGATGGTGGATTTCAGAGTCAGAGGAAAGAACTTAACACTTCTACCTCTGCAGAGGGAAGGCTGCCCTTAATAGTAAAGAGTTGTCTTTGGTAATGAGAGCACTGTGGTTGTGGTTTCCCAGGTTTAAAAACAGTAGGGATCTAAGACTCTTTTTTGATTGGGCCGCTGATGTGAGGAGTCAGCAAGTCTCAGGTTTCTTTCAGGAAAATAACAACTAAGTGCTGTGCTCATAAATACTATTTAAAATCCAGCCACAGTTTCTTCCTTTTTTTGAAATCCAAAAGGCACATAGAAAACAAGTGGGATGAGCATAAGGGTGGTGTGATACTGTCCAATTATTGATTGATAAGTAAACCATTTCCATACTTGAGTATTTTCCTTGTAACAATTTATGTGCAACAAATCTCACAATTGATCCTGACACGTATAAGGACAACTCTACAAGCGAATATATACCATCCAACATGTTTACATCAGTCAACGCCTCAACTGATAGAAAGCTCGCATATTTATACCTATTGTTTCCTTGCTACCATGCCAGATGTTTCTAGGAACAAAACCTGACCTTAAAATTTTATCATTATTTTTCAGGAACAAAGATATCAGCACATAATACAGCCAGCAAATTAATCAGCACATGCTCTCTATTAAAAAGCTCAAGGGACAGTCAAAGGAATGGACTATAGTATGGAGATAGAGATGGAGATGGACGCATAAATCAGATGTTGCTTCTGCGAGAGTAATGGACGAAGACAATGACCTGGTTTGAGTTGGGGTTGAGGTGCGAGTACACTGTACACACAGAGGTTGGCTCCAGGGTGAGACACAAACCAAGAGAGCCAGTCCCCGTCCCCTCTTCCACCACTGTCACTTGCAGAGGATACGGGTTTACAGGAGTGGCTTCTCTCCAGATAAGTGGCTTTCATTTCATTCAAAACCTCAGAATGCAATAACCAAACCCTTTGTGGGAATAAGAAAAGCATTTGCCTGCAGTTCTTGTCTCCCCAATGTAGACATCATGCTGTATAAAGAAACCCAAACCCTCATTCATCAATCCTTTTCAGATCTCATCTATAATTCAGTCTACACAAGAACCTTTACACAATGAAATGACTTTTATTGAGCCACCATGCACATCATCTTGATGCAAAAGATGGCTCATTTTTCAAACGTATTTCATGGACTTCAAAAGTTGTCTGAAGTGGGGTTTACATTCTCCCCTAGCCATGTGGAAAGTGTGACTATCTACAGTGGAAAGAAAAATGGGATCAGTAAAGAATGCAACAGGAAGAAACGAGGGGAAGAGGCAACGTGGAAGAATGGCCTCTTAATTTCCGACGTCAGGAACACTGGATGCTTTAAGACCTATTCACAAAGAACAAATCTCTTTCATATTCAGATTAATTACTTCACACGAATGAGAAGATAAGGTATAGAGTTATAATGAAAATGGCGTATGCTGTGAAAAGAAAAATAGAGAGGCCTTTGCAGCAAGCTCGCTGTAAGACTAGAGGAACAGAGCAGAGCAGACAGCCACCTGGGGAGCAACACAGGCTCTCACTTCACTTCTGTCAGCAACAGCTCTGACATCTCCAGCAACCAGAAACCTTCCCTATCACAAGATCCAGCAAAGACACAGGGCTGAATGAACCCCACCACATGATTTATCTCTGTGCATTTACCAGGATGCATCATTCTCCTTTGAAGCAAAAGCCTCATTAATCCAACTCAAATTGCTGACATCACCAAGTCCTGAGCTTCGGCACTCTAATGTCAATACCAATTAACTATCCACAGCAATAACCACTGATACACAGCCAGGAGCCCAGCCAGCATTGATTCCAACACTCCTTCATCAACTCAGATTTCTCGGGTATAAAGTGATGAAGTCATTTGCTGGCTCCACTGACTAAACATCCAAGTGAATGCAAACAGCTCTTCAGGCAGTTAAGAAGGAAAAAACTGAATTCTCATCCACCAAACCTGAAGGATGTCTTCACTAAAGCTTCTGGGCTATCCAGCTGTGGCAGTTCCTCTGCTAGGATTTCCTCTGGGGGTCGGGGGTCGTGGACAATTGTCGGCCGTGGCTTCTCCTTGGCGTTTCCAGTGAGCCCATCAATAAGGGAGTTCCACAGACAGTTCTGTGACTTAGACCCTGGGGATGAAGGGGAAATGTACAGGTAAATCATCAGTTGACCTGCGTCCTCCCTCCCTACTCAGGATATGCTGAAACAGAGCAGGAGATTTATGATGACCCCTCTTCATGATCCTGCCTATACCACAGAACTCCAGATGATACTCATCAGGCAACTTAGAGAGAAGCCAGAAAATAGGCCACCATGGACTATACTGACTTACAGCTGAGCATAGGATACACCCTGTGCTGGTACAGAAGTAATCAGCTTCACATTCCAAGTAGCACCACAAGTATCTGCAGAGATGTCTACTCAGCGATAGTACCACCGTTTTAGAGGACAGAAGGATGTTGCGACTCAAGCCTCCCCTATGATTTCAGCTTGCCTGGTGCCCCCAGTTTTGACACTCCATTCTTAAGTGACAACCATGCAAAGAGGGAGCACCTCTAGCAACTAAAACTCACTGCTCATCTACGTGGTTCTGCAACATAAAGAGTCAAGAAAAGCCACGCTGTGCAGTTACTGATGGCCTACTCTACAAACACTTCAGATGCGATGAGACGAATGCAAAAAGCGCACATCAAGTACAAATGGTTTTGCAAATGAAAACTCAGATTAGTCAAGAAATCAAGGTCAATGTCAACAGTCATAAGCCATGCTAACAGTACATACCCCAAATATGATATGACAAAGGTAATGCTTTACCTCTGCCATCTTCCCCATGAACACATATGACCCCTATCTGTTAAAGTATGTTTCTAGCTTCTGTCCAAGATGCACATGCGTAGCACAGCCAGTTCTGTCACTTTTCCCTTGGCCTCATGCCCCATTATCACTCACTAACACCAGGGGCCAGCCAGCTTCCTCCTCATAGGCCTTTCACACTCCTGCTTCTAAGGACCCCAACCTCCTAAGGGCCCAGGGGCCAGGTCCCAGACAGTTAAATACTTGACAATCCCTCTGCTCCAGAGCCCACAGAAGTAATTCACACTGGCCAACCCTATGCCTGCTTCCCTGGCCTCACCTGTTCCTGCCATAGAAACCTGAGCCCTGGTCCCTGCCCACAGTTCCCTCTCCTCTGCCTCATGTGATGTGTAGCCCCACAGGGGTCTGTGAGTACAAAAAAAACTGTCCTAACAATGGCAACTTGACTTTACCACACTGAAACAATAATAAAACCTAACAGATCTAGTCGTGGGATAAGTATCAGACATTCCAGTTGAGAAGCGTTGTAAAAACACCCGACAAATAGTCGGTGATTAAAACACAGAAAATCTGATAGACTGTCATGGCCAAGAGGAGCCCAGGAGTCATTACTAAATATTTAAATGTAGCGTGGTGTCCTCAATGGGATAATGCAACTTAAAAATGATACTAGGTAAAAGCTAAAATTATAAGAGCACTACTTGGACTTCCGTTAATAATAACACATGAAAAACAGTTCATTATGTAGAAGAATTACGACGTACTCACATAAGGTTAATAACAGAGGAAAGTAAACACATAGTCTAGAGGTCTCTGTACTGTTTAGAATCCTTCTGCATCTGAAAGCACAGTTCTCACACTACTGACACCAGCTCATGCTGACTGGGCTCTTCCTAGAAGAAATATTTTTTCCTTTGCACCGAAACGCAATGACGTGGAGTGGCCAAGCCTTGCTCCATGGAACTGTATCCAACCAGTGGGGTTTGGCTTCTCCTGTTCCAGCCATGTAGAGAGGATGCCTGAATGAAGAGTCTGAGGCAGCACTGGCTACATGCATGCATGTAACAGGAGGGCAGAGAGCAGACATGCATGCACACAGGGAGAGTTAACTTCCTGCTGACCCTGACCTGAAGCCCAACACAGAAGAACTCACACTGCCTTGCGATGGCCAGAAGACAGCTCTGCCATGAAGCTCAAATGAAGGCCAAACATCTAAAAAGAACCTAAGGAGGTTCGGTAAGTGTTTACCAAGGACACCCATGAACAGAAAACAACTCTATTAATGACCATGACCATCTGTGACTGATCCCCTTGGAGCGTCCATCCAGACTGCTTTTTCCTCAGTCAAGAACACATTAGGAACAGAAACAAATCCTGAAGCTCCTGAAATAAAGACAGTTCTTCTTAAAGCCCTAACCAAAACAGTTTAATATGATCTGGTCTAATTAATGAAGGTCTGGTTCTTTGTTAATAAAGATCTCTTATATGTTAATGAAGGTCTGTTTCCAAGAAAAACAACAAAAACAAGCCAGCTTTCTTTAAATTTGGCCTATGTAAAGACCTTACAAACAAGTTCCTGGGCATTGACCATTCCTGTGCTTTTTTAATTCAAAAAACATGTATTAAATTTCATCAATGTACCAGTCCCAAGTATATCCGAAAACAAAAGTTTGAAAAGTTGGGAATGTGAAAGGAGGTTCGGGACATGTTCAGTGGATTCTGTTCATAGCTTCCAGTAAATTCACTGGTGTATTTTTATAGCTCTGACCACTGGCAATGAAGAAACCACAATACACCATACAAGGGGCAAACAAGATGCTAGCAGAGCCCAACCAAGGCTGGTCTACTCCATCTCAGGGCCCTGGAGAAGATGGCAAGAGACCGTGACACAGGATGTGGGTCTACAGCCACAGCAGTCCTGCACCCAGCAGGGAAGAATACTTGCAGTGGCTCAGGGGTACAACGAAGCCACTCACTGAGGCTGAGGCAGAGATAGAGAAGGCAATGTCCAGAGGCAAGTCCAGAGGCTTATTGGGCCACATAAAATTTCTTGGATAAAATGCTCATAGGCAAAAAAGAACAACAGATTTCTAGGCAAGGTTGTGGTATCTGTCCTAGTTAACTTTCTATTGCTGTGATGAAACATTAACCAAAACCAACTTGGGGAGGAATGATTTGTTTGATTTATGCATCCCAATCACAGTTCACCCTTGAGAGGAAGCCAGGGCAGGCTGGAGGCAGAGACAAAAGCACATACAACGGAAGAACACGTTTGATCCTCTGGCCTGTGCTCAGGCTACTTTCTTAAACAACCCAGGACCACCTATCCAAGGGTAGCACCTCCCACAGTGGGCTGGGCCCTCCCACATCACTCAACAATCAGGACAAGCCTCACAGGCATGCCCACAGACCAATCAGATAGAGGAAATTCCCCAATTAAGGTTCTCCCTTCCTTCCCATGTGTCAAGTAGACAGCTGACACTTTCCAGCATAGTATCTGCCTGTCTTTTTTTTTAGGAAGAAGACTGGTATGCTGCAGAGCAGGGTTAGACAAAGGAGTCTGTGAATTCACACAAAGCCAAACATGTTATTTGTAAATTAAATAGCAAAGCCTTATCCACACAGATGACTAATCTTTAAGTGTATACAAATTAATAAAACATAGATTCCTTTGCAAGCATTAATGAGCTCAATAGCTTTTCTATCATTTTTTCAGTGAACCAAATGAATCATGAGATCCAAGCCACCCTCCATTAGGGGTCTCAAGTAGACACATAATGCCTGCAAAAGCTGCACCAACAGCTCAAAGACAGACGTACAAGCTTAAAAGACAACTATATTAGCATCTATCTCTAAATGGGCCTCACTTAACATTCCTCATCAGCTCCTTTTCACTTCCCTTCCTCTTTTAAAAACAGACACAGCGTACACAGTTTTCCAGCTTTCCTTGCTTCTGTAGCTGACCTTGAGTGGTAATTCTGTCAAAGTGAAATGTGGTTGGCAGTTCCTGAGATTATTGTCTCTTTCTCAATAAAAATTGTACTCCATATTTAATAAGAAAACACTTTTGTCCCTTTTTCTCTTTTCTCCTGTTCCTTTTATCTTCCCACTGAAAGGAGGGGTGGGGGAGGTGAGCTGCCATGATCTTGTGAGCATTAGGTGACTGGCATTATGACAAAAGCCTAGGTATAGAGCAGAAAGAGAAAAGGAACCTGGGGCCCGGATGGGACAGTTGAAACGCTGGTCTACCTCCTTCCAGACTTTGTGGTGTAACACAAATGCCCACTCATCCTCTTATATCTTTGGTTTCTTGCGTCAAAAGCATTCTTAAACAATATCTGCATATGCTAACATAATAAAAAGATGCCCCTTATATCTGGACTGAGCCATCCAGGAACTGGTATTGTAATAAATCCTCTACTCATGGACAGTAAACTTACTTTGCATACTTCCCCTATAAAATGCTGATCCATGGGTGTACTTGGTTAAGGTTCAAGGAACTCATGAGGTGCTTCTCTTTGTGTAAAATATTTTTGATCCTAGTGGCACATTTAAATGTTCAGTAAGAATGACCTTGTGTCTGTCTCCCCGGCCTATTTTTCTCTTTTAATATTCTAGGAAAGTTGAAAACAGAGGCAGAAAATGTGGTGGTAGTTTTGATTTTTTTTTTAACAAGGAGATGGGAAGTTCTGTTCAAGAAAATGTTAGAATGTTTTGTTTCATGAGCCTAAATCTGGGATGATCAATTAGAAGGCAAATCAACTGTGAGAAAAAAAATGGGGTCTGGACAAGGCCAGTGGCCTCAATGACAGAAGAAAGGGCAGTTGAAGAGAAAAACAAGTAGAAACCATGGAATGTGGCAGCTGACTGACTGCAGATGATGAAGGAGAGGAAGGTCAAGAGGGGTGGGGGCTTCCGTCTGGGCAGCAGGGTCAATGGCAATGCCATCAGATGATGCTGGAGCCACAGCAGCTTTGGACCCATAGCTACAGAGTGCTCTGAAGAGCTGTGTTTCAAGACAGAAATCACAGACAAAGCTCCTCTCGATATTCATGGACAGAAAGTGTGCAGATCATGGGTGCCTGAGGGAGAAACGTCCTTTCAGGAAACGCTTCTAACATAACTGACATCAAATTTTCATAGCATGAGGAAGTAAAAAAAAAATTACTTTTCTTACTGAACTTGAACAAGAATTAGAAAGTGAAAATTATAATGAAACTTCTAAAGGGAAGTAGTAGAGGGTTTATAGAGGAACTCTTGCCACTAACTTACTTGACACAAGCTGTAGTTCAATTGATTTAATGACCTCAATAATGCCGTCTCATAGGTTACCTCACCTATAGCACCAACCCCAGCGAGATGCTGGAAGTTGGTGGAATCACTAAATATTTTTTTTAATGTCTGTTTTATCCATTTCAGAAAACAGAAGAATAACAACAGCTTGTTTCAGTTGAGTAACACACAGTACAAACAGGATGTTGTACAGATATACAGTTTCCTCTCTGCTGCGAGGAACAGGCTTCCAAATGTGATTGACAGCCAAATAACCAATGACTTATGGGGGGAAGTCTAACAGAAACACATGGAAGGATGAGAAGGAGAGAGGCGGGCGCAGTGCCAGGGCTCCATCTTGGGTGCATGTTCCAGAGGTCCGGGGGACTTATGATCAAAATGCAAGCTCCACCATATAAAATTTCCATCTCTCTCCCTGGGGATGAATCCTTTGTAAGTAACCCAGTAATTTCTCTAAAAGAGCATTCTCTGTCCGCCCAATCGGTTCAAACCTAGGAGTGGAGCGGGTGGGGCTGAGTGCCAGGCCTCACCTCGAGAGAATTTATGATACACAGGAAGAATCTGCTAATGCCTAAAGGCTGTAGAAGGGAACTTGAGCTCGTGCCTCCAGTGCTCCAGCATAGTGAGGAAGCATGTCAGAGTTCTGTGCTGACTGCTTCAAAACAACAGAAGATCTCACATTCCATCCTTACCCTCAAGAGAATCTGAAGAAACAGAAAACATAAGACAGCGACCAACTGTTTCCAACTTAAGCCAATCATGGGAAAAGTGAACTGGATTTCCCCTAGTCACCTTCCCCATCCTCTCCACAAACATTATCAAGCAAAAAATGTTAGTCTTGAAATGGGCAGAGAGTTTATTGGGTATCCTGTCTCGCTCATCCAACACACTAAACCTATTTTACACTCCTGCAAATTGAAGAAAACAGATAGTAAAATGAATGATATTTATCTACAGAAATAGATCTGTATCCCATGAAACACAACTAATTATTGCCTTGGAGAGACTGACAAGTCTTGACAGTTTTACATCCATTAAGCAAACTCATTTCTGCATCCTTAATGGGCTTATGTATCTATCCACTCTTTGGATTCTTCTCCATGTTAGATGTTTATCTCCTCACTGTGACAGAATGCCAAGGTAGAAAACATTTGTTTGGGTCACAGTTTTAGACCATTTGTCCATCAGAGTGGGGAAGGCATGAAAAGGCAACTTACATCACAGCAGACAATAAGAAGAGAAAAAAAGACATAGGAAGAGGCAGGGTACCATATAGCCCCCAAGAACTTGTCCTCAGTAGCCTACTTCCCCAATGTGACCTCACCTCATACCTTTAATATCTCTCAATAGTGTCATCATGTTGTCTATCAAGGCACTGGCCCATTATCTTAAAGTCCTGTGACATAATGTAAACACCTCACAGACACACCCAGAGGTACTTCATTCATCTAGGCATTTACTAACCCAATAACAATCAAAATTAACCATCACATCCTCCAAACCAACTGGAACATTGTAGGTCTCTTCACCAATTAGATAAACTCTTTGACACATATTTACTTTATAATTATGTGATTTTTAAGAAATTAGCCTTTAGTAACTCCAAAGGATTCAAGAGGCCCTGACAAGTATTTTCTGCCCTCTTCCAAGGAAGTCTGCTACAATTAGGCTAGCTCCATCTACTGGTCTCTTGAATTAACCACAGTACATTCCATATACTGGACTACTGAGTCCCTGAATCTAACCCAGAAATAAATAACTCTATAAGCTAATAAGGACTGAATTTCAAGTTATATTTAAGTAGGGAGGGCAACATAAATGAAACTTTATATTTTACTCTCTCTAGTAAAAAACAAAGTAAATGCACTTATGTTTTACAAAAAGAAGAAAAATAACCCAAAAACCGTGAAAATGGTCATCTACAGTGGATAGATTCAAATCAGGGAGAGCAGGTTTGACATGACAGAATACTTCACATTTGTACATATTTTTCTCTGTTGAGCTACATGATATTTTAATATTCAAAAATAAATTTTAAAACTCTAAAATTATATACAAACAGAAACATAAACTCTTATTATATATCAAATTAATATTAGCTATAACTGAAAATAAAGCTTTCTCTGTTGAGGCAGGACAAACAGGCTTGGGACCGGACTGTCTGAAGTAGGCCCTGGGGCCTCAGAGATGCCCCTAGCTGTCCAGCATCTGGTCTTTGAGTGAGGACAGACTGCTAATTACCCAGAGTGTATGAGACAAATATGGGACTTGGTTGGGGAATGTCAATTCCGCATTTCTTGATTTATATTTGGAAAATACACCCCTCCAGAGGACTCCTTCTTTGGGGACCACGTGACAAGATGCAATAGGCTAAGACAAGGCAACTCAGGTTGCCTTCCCAGGTTGTCTGGAAGAAAGCATGTTCAATACATGCACATAGGGTAGATGTTAAAAATCTTGTTTGTGAAAACACCAAGAAACCTGATGAAAATTCCCCCAGTGAAGGCAACTCCATATTGTACCTGCATCCTGATTTCCTTTGTCCCTTCTCTGGTTCGCTTTTCCTGTTCTCTCAAGCTTCCTGGAATGACTTCCAAAGTCAGCTGCTCCTCTCCCACTTCTCCTTTCTGTTCCCAGACACAGGTAGACCTAGAAGGGCCTTACTTCTTTGTTTAAGGTAGTATTCTGTCCTAGTGTCTTAGCACGTTTGGTGATGGCTGGTACTCTTTCTAGTGTATTGCCTGCGACATATTCCTTACTTAAAACGTTTGAAACTATTCTTGCTTATGTTTGCCTTAAAATTTTATTTTTACCTTTGCAAAATAGTTCAGTCCTTATTAATTGGTTTAGTTATTAAACATATATGTCCTCAGTTCCTGCCAATCATGGGTTCATACTGACAGCTCTTCTTCAGAAAACTGAGCCTCCTCCGTTTTGCAGGTTTGGTTTTCCTTCTCCTGAAGTGGAAGCTCTGGTTTCTAGCACTGTCATCATTGCTAGCTTTCTCCAACCCAACGTGATGTAATTTAGAGTTGTTCTTCATAACTGCCATCAAGTTTAAGATTACTCTACAGAGTGTGTGCACACATGCACTGGGAACTGATCTCTTAGGGATGGTGGTAAATCTCAGTAGCAGAGTTCTTGCTTGGCATACATGAAATACTGGGTTCAGTCTCTGGTACCATGAAAATTTTAAAAGCTCTCTTTAAGGATGTACAGTTGTACGGTAATCAAAATATAACAGAGAAACCACTAGAAGGCTCCTGTCCATAGATTCCAGTCTTCCTCTGCCACAAACCCAAACCTAGTGCTTCCCTGTGTGACTCCAGGGTGTAATGTGCCCGCCTTTATTCTTTGTCTCTGTGTTCATAACAAACTGCCTTTTCAATGTCAGCATCTGCTGATCTCACAAGCAAAATAATAATAATACAATAAAATGTATCAAACAGGACAATTGGAGCTGGAATCTACAAAGATCTTTGAAGAAGCTGCCAATAATCTGCAGAATTCACCCTCTGAGAATTGGGAGAAACAGCGTCTGACTACAGGTTGTCAATGCCTGTGAGCGAAGATAGGCCCACAGGTAATTTTCTGATTCTGCTCATACATACACATGGAATAATCCCCTTACAATTCAAGAATTCCTCTCACAGAAATTGACAGAAAAGAGCACAGGCAGAGTTTTAAAATGGAGCCCAGCAGAAGTAAAGCCAGGCCCAAAGAGAGCCCAGTGCATACGACGTCCACCATTTTGCATCCTCGAACACAGCCAGCGTCCCATCAGCTCCTATCACTCCCTAGAAGGCCCACAGAGGGTCTCTGCATTAGTCCGTCCCAACTCTATCTGCTGTGAACCTTTTGGAAGACTGAAAAAGCAGAGGCAAACTCTTCTGCACATCCTCCTTCATCAAAGTGGGCAGAATACTCTCAAGGGACATAAGAAAGTCTTCTGTGACAAGATGAAAAATAAAACTTGCCCCACTCTGATTTATTTTAAGCTGATTTTGAAAGCATGAAATGCTTCTGACTAAACAGAAGCAAAAATACAGACACAGAATCACATGGGTCTTTTTCAATAACATCAAAAGCCCCAGGAGGGAATTCCAGGTAAGCTAAGCCTTCAGGTTACCAAAAATAATGTGGCTCAGGTGCAGATGAGCAACTCCATTTAGCCCACTCATCTCATCTGCCCCCAGCTGTCCTTCCTCTGATTCGTTCCCAATTCAGGACCTACTACACCCCCCTTCTGCCCTCTCTCTGTCCCCCCACAAATCCCCGCTTTCTCTTCACAATGACAATTTTTCATGTACCCCACAAACCTTCCAGACTGACTACAAATCCTCTGGACTCATAAACTGCTAGCAGTGTTAGCAGTGTTACACCAAGGGTACAGGTACTCAGATTCTGATGTCAGTACTTGCTATGTGCTGGGAAGTCCAGGGACACCTGAATTACCTTAGTAATGATCACATCAGCACTTCAGAGTATTACTGAAACACTCTTGAACCTTACACCACACTGTACTTTACACATGAGCAAATTCACATACCCACAGTGGGTCAAGAAGTGTGCTGTACTTCTCAGTACAAAACAATCTTTTACATTAAGGAACAAAATTCACTTTTCTGCAACTAGGGAGAGCCTTGACTTTGCTGTTTCTTGCTGCAGCAGTTTCCAGCGTTAGAGATGGGAGCTCAGCTGCAACAGGGATGAAAAATGCAAGGCAAGTATAGTGGGTTGAGAAAAGACAAAGAAACAAGAAAATGAGGAGAATCTAAATCAGAAGCATAGATTTGTTTCATAGTTGGCTAATGGAGGCACTCCGATTAAGCGCTGGCAGACGGGCCCAGGGTGATTCCGTAATCCATTTAAATCTGACAAGTGACTTCTCAACTTGCTTCTGGGCAAGAATATATAAGGAGTATGTTGGCAGAAGGCTCAGAATTTAGAGACTTATATAAAACACACACACAGGAAAAAAAAAAAACTCTCCAGAAAGAGGGAGGGGAAAAAATCCCAGGAAGGTTTCTGTGAGTCCCACAGTGTCTACAGGAGGGTCAAGTTCTCTGGGATTTTACACACTAAAACTGAAGGGAGGAGCCCTTTCTTTCCACTGAGGTAGCACGTGCTTTCTCAGCCATGTGTCAGGAGACTACGAAAATGCAGAAACAATGCACAGGAAGCAGGAAAGAAGGCTGAGCGGCATGGACTCCTGACTGCAGACTTCTGCACCTGCCTATTCTTTCTTGATGACAGTCATTCTAAGAGGTAATATGGACTTTCAAGGCACTTTTAATTTGCACTTACCGAATGTTGAAGACTTTTTCAGATATTTATTGGCCAGTTTTGTCTCTTTTGAACACTGTCTCTCCAGTTCATTATTGCATTTGTTTACTAGAAGATCTGTTTTTCTGATATACAATTTTTGTACTTCTTTATATATTCTACATATTAACCCACTTTTAAGGACTCATATTAATTGATCCATTTTGGAATGATTTTTGTACATGGTGAGAGATATGTCCAGTTTTCCCAACACTATTTGTTTAAAAGGCTGTCTTTTACCAATATGAGTTTTTTATAACTTTGTCAAAAGTTAGATAGCTATAGCTGTGTGTTTATTCTAAACTTCTGAGTAGAAGCCTACATGTCTGTTCTGTGCTAGTACTATGCAGTTTTTTGTTAATAATGCTCTGCAGCCACCTATAGAAGAATGAAACTAGACCCCTATCTATCTCTTACCAAATGTAAGATGTGGAACTCTGAAGCCATTAGAGGAAACAATAGAGGAGCACATCAAATGATAGGCAGAGACAATGTCTGCTGCAAAGACAAAAAAAAAATGGGATGAATAAAATTAAAAACCTATACACAAAGCAAACAATTAACCACAGGAAGAGACAATCCACAGAATGGGAGGAAACCAGTAGTTCTACTTTCAGAGGATTAATATGAGTCTATGAAAAACACAAAAAAACCTAAATAATAAGAAAACGAGCATCCCAATAAAAACTGGACTAATGAAGCCAGATGGGATGGTGCACACCTTTATCTCAGCACTTGGGAGGCAGTCAGGCAGATGTCTATAAGATAGAGGTCAGCCTGGTCCACATAGCAAGCTCCAAGCCAGCAGGGGCTACAGGTAGACCCTGTCTCCCCTCCCCCCTGACACCCGCCCAAAAAAAATGGACTAATGAGGTGAGTAGACCATTCTCAAAAGATAAAATACAAATACCAATAAGCATATAAAAAATGTTCAACCTCAGTGGCCATAGGAGAATTACAATTGCAAATTAAAACGACAGCAAGATTTAGTGTCACCCCAGTCCAAATGGAAACAATTAAGAAAACAAATAACAAAAATGCTGGTGAGGATGAGGACAAGAGTAACTCATACTCAGGGCTAGGCGGTCAGGTCACTATGGAAACCAGTATGGAGATTTTTCAAAAAAACTTCAAATAGCTCTACCATACCCAACTATACCACTCCTCAGTATTTAACTAGAAGGCTGCAAGTCAGCCTACCAGAGATACTTCACATCCATACATACTGCAGCACCATTTACAATAGCTAAGATATGGGACTAGGTCTGGCATTGAGCAGCACAGCAATGGATTAAGAAAATGTGATTAGAATGTTTTTTCCAGAGCAAAGTCATAGATAATTGATGCAACTGGAGAACATCACAAGGGATAGAAGCCAGTCTCAAAAGAAAACTATGGCATGCTTTCTCTATTTTGTGATTCCTAGATTTGATATAGACATCAAATGTATGTATATATGACATGAAAGTAAAAGTCAAACTGTCAAGGAGAACTAAGGGGAAGAGTGAGAAAGGGAGGCTGACAGGAGTGTGTGCAATGGCAGTACACAGGAGTATGAAAGTGTCCTTAAGCAACACGGCCCTTGTACAATCACCATACACTAAGAAAATGTTCTAAAGGAAACCAGCCTATGGTTTCTTACTTTATACCTTTAGGAATAGTCAATTCCTAACATTTCAATGAAATTGCCTATGAAAGTCTTAGGATTCATGAACTTTTTAGTACAGTAATTATTCCACAAAATTTTCAGTTTTCTTTTATCATACTGCATTGTCCATTTCTTTTAGAATCAATATATGGAGATATTCAAATTTGATAGCAAAAATTTCCATATATTCCGTACTTTTATCATCTATTCACTAACAATTTTGAGTCAATTGTTATTTACTTTTCATTCTCTTCGCTGGCTCCCTTCAAGAACTATTCTAAGCCAATATGGCAGCTATTAGTCATGTGTGACCATTTAACTTTAAATTATTTTAAACTGAACAAAATTAAAAATTTATACACTAACTGTAGAAGAACATTTCAATGCTTAACAGACACATGTGACTGGGACACTGTATTAGAGAGGACCAGCATGCAAGATTCCATTATCACAGCAGTTTTAATGGACAACTACCCTCCTAAGAATTTGCTAATTTCATTGCCTTTTTAATGAGTTAGCTCTGGAATTAACAAACTCTGCTGCTTTTCTCATAATTTGTTTTTGCTCATAAAATTGGTATTTTCAGTCCTCTACTTTGAATAAATTAGTTTTTTTCTCTTTTTTTACTAATTGTTAAAATTAGAGAACATGTGTGCATGGCTTTGGCTGTATGCCACAAGTTTGGGCACATCAATTTCACACTAGACCTACTTACAAAAAATACGTCGATGGTAATTTTAATGACCTTTTGACTCAGAAGTTGTTTATTCTTTTATTACATTTCTTTCTTTCTTTACTTGTTTGTGTTTGTGTATTAGCATGATGTGGAAATCAAAGACAATTTACGGAGTTAGGGCTTTCATCCACCAGGTGGTTCCCAGGGACTGAATTCAGGTTCCCAGGTTTGGTGACAAAGTACCTTTAGACACTGAGCTATCTTGCCAGTCCCAAAAAGTTGTTTACGATCACACTCTCTTTCCCTGCTCACTTTGCTATCATGTGAACTTTATTGCTAAGTAGTTGCCTTAATATTAAGATGTATCATCATTAAGAATTGAACTTCATGTTACATGATGATATTTTACACTGTTTTTTTTAAAGCTAGTGTGTGTTTTATATTCATAGAACATCTCAACTAGGACTAGCCAGATTTCAAATGCTTAGTAGCCACAATGTATAAAGAATTACAGCCAACAGAATTTATTTTTATTCACACTTGTATTCAGTGAAGTATATCCTTAGTAACTCTTTTCCAGGACAATGTTTTGGCTAATGAGATATACATAAGCAATAACTTATCCATAGAGTAATTGAATTTTAATTAAATCATAATATTTATATACTGTAGGAAGAGTTGGGAGTTGGCTTTGGTGGGATTTTTTTTTTTTTGAGAGGCAAAATTATCTTCTTAATGAGTCACTTGTTTATGTCACTTCTTTTTCTATGGCATCAGGAGCATCTGGTCATCTGTAACTCTTCATCATTCTCACTCTATATGAAAGGCACTGTCCCCAAGCTCATGTTCCCACAACGGACTACATTTTTCTCCATGTTGTTTCTATATTTTAAAGTGAGTCTTAATTCCGGCTCCTATCTCATGGGGGTTTGTCTTCTTGCTTCTCATGGAGAATATGAAGTGATACCTATATTTTCTCCTTTGTGTGTCTATATTAAATCATTTTTGCACATGTCTACCTTTTCCCCCAGGTCTTGAAGATGGCATTTTATCTCCCCATTCCTTCATATTTTGTTTGGAGTTTCATTTTGAATTTTTCCTAATCATCCTGGAATGCTAAACCTTCATATAGTGATGGTAGGTTTCCACGGGTTCCACACAGACTACTTAGGATGGCAGATAAAATCAGCAGAAAGAACTTAGAATAAGAATGGCATCAGAATTCAAAAAGTTTGTGATCCCAATGAGCAATGAATAACCTCAGCCCAAAGAGTAAGGAGGAAGAGCAGTGCCAAGAGCACTTCAAAGCACAGCCTCGAGCCTGTCCTTTCCCAATTCACATGCATGGTTCTTACACTGTTTCCAAATCCATCTGGTGCAGAGGATCAGTAGATAGTGAGCCCATTGATTCTAAGAAGGAAGGCCTTGATCGTTCCTTACATAAAAAGAATGAGTCTGCTCATAGAGTAATGATGCAGACACGATTAAAGGGCCATTGTTTTCAAACACTTTGACAGCATTCATTTACTGCGCTAATTAAAACAACAGCTTATCTATTAAGAGTGAAATGCACTGACAGACATTTTGTTAATGGTTAGTGTAATTTGAATAGTTGAGAGTTGCAGAAGAGCATAAGCTTTCTGTAATTTAGATTTTTGCTAATTTGGACAGTACTTCTACCACCATTCAGAGAAAAATTCTTAATGCCTAACTACCTAGAAATATGCTAATGTTTGCAGAGCATGCAAATATCCAAATCTCACCATCTGCCAGATGATTCATTTGTAAATATGACTATTACTCCTTTGGGAAATTTTAGGGCTCACTTTTTGAAGACTTTATTTTTATTGTATGTGTATGAGTGTTTTTCCTGAGAGTACATCTGTCCACCTTGCATATTCCTGGCATCAGAGGAGGCTGAAGAGTTTATCAGGTCCTCTGGAACTGGAGTTACAGATGGTTATAACCCACCCTGTGGGTGCTGGGTTACAGAGGAACTGAACCTCTATAAGAGCAGTCAATGCTCTTAAACATAGAGTGATCTCGCTAGCCTCTGGGCTGATTTTTAACTTCATTATGAAAATACATGGTGCTGTGAGCACTTAGGAGAATATTCCACATTAATCCTATACAGGTTTAAATTAGGATGTATATTTTGATTAAAAATAAAAGTGTTAGGAGCTAATTTCCTGAAGATACAGTAAAACAGAGGACTTAGGGGAATGTATTGGTCACAGAAAATAGCTTGTTCAGTTTTCGGCCCAAATTAGTTTTTGCTGGTAATAAAATACGGTAGTCCATCTGCTCGCAGTAAGCCACTTTAGGAAAGAGCTGTGATTTGCTCATCTTTGTATCTCTGCACCTAGATGTCCTACCAAGGCTACCTTTTTCATCTGTTTCTAAGATGTGTGTAACGCAGACTACAGATGACATGCGACAGTCTTGGATGAACATCTCAGCGACTCTGTCTCCCTCCCCGCCAGCTTCAGTGTGCCTTGTGTGTCCCCAGTTTCCAGTTCAGCGAGCTCTCCCCTCGGCTTTCTTTCCTGCCTAGGTCTATTGGATTAAGGAATCCAGCTTCATAAAAACTTGAAAGATAGACAATTCTTTCAAGGGCCCCAGGATTACACCTGCAAACATAAGAACTTCACCAGAGCCCTCAAGTCCGCAAGAGAGCCAGAGGAAGTGATCACAGTGCAGCCTGTGTGGGGTAAGTGCATCCTGCAACTATGCACTTCATGATCTGTCAGACTGTGTATGTCCACCCTGAGCTTCTACTCAAGCTTTGGCCAAGGTAAACCATGTCAGGGGGCCATAGCACCACCTTGGTCTCCTCGCTGTCCAGGGAAGGAGCTGGTTCACAGGTGCTCTGTAGAAATGTAATGAACAAAGAATACAAGAACTTGTAGTTGGTAAATCATAGAAATCCAGTAAATCAAATGTACTTGAGTTAATTCTTATAAAGTAACTAAGTAGGAATCTCTAAAAACTGCTGGAGACCAAAATGAATGAATTTCTCCCTGGGTTTGAAATTGGTACAGATCTGCTGTCATTCCAACTAAAGAAATATGTTTTTGATCATCTACACTAGCCTGACCCAGTGGCATAGACTTGTCATCCCAGCCTCTTGGAAGGCTGAGGCTGAAAGATCACAAGTTCAAAGTCAGTATGGGCAATTTAGTGAGACCCTATCTCAAAATATAAAGAAGGCCAATGGAAAGCCAGGTTTATGGTGCACACCTTTAATCCCAGGACTCAAGAAGCTAGCAGGTAGAGTTCTGTTAGATCAAGGCCAGCCTCATCTACATAGTGAGTTCCAGGCCAGCTGGGGCTACAGGGAGACCCTGTCTCAAAAACCAAAGACAATAACAACAACAAAAAAAGGATAACAACAAAAAAAAGATAGCTTCAATTTCTAGCAACAAAAACGGGGATCTCCTAATTTAAAAACATACTTTTTTAAAAGGACACCTTACACCTACACTGACTAGCAAGACATAGTTTCTGCATTTAAGGAACTCAAAATCTAGAGTTGAAATAGTCACTAAAAAGAATTTTCATTTCTAGCTTTAGGGGAATCTCCACACTGATTTCCAGAGTGTCTCCACTAGTCTGCACTCCCACTACAGTGAGGAAGAGCGCCCCTTGCCCCTCAGCCCTGCCAGCATTAGTTATTGTTTGTTGTTGTTTTTTTATCTTAGCCATTCTCACTCAGTGAGATGAAATCTCAAAGAGGTTTTAATTTGTATTTTCTGATGGCTGAAGATGTTGAATTTTTTTTTAATATTTCTCAGCCATTTGCATTTCATCTTTTGAAAACTCCCTGTCCAGTTCTTTGCCCTAATTTTTAATTGAGCTGTTTGTTATTTGATGTTTAGTTTTTTGAGTTTTATGTATGTTCCAGATATGATATAAACCCTCTGTCAGATGTATAGCAGGTAAAGAGTTTTCTCTTATTCTACAGGTTGCCTCTTCATTCACATGATGGTTTCATTTGAAGTACAGAAGTTTTTAGTTTCATGAGATGCCATTTGTCAGTTGTTGGTCTTAATGCCCGTGTTGTGGGGGGCCTGTTCAGAAAGTCCTTTCCTGTGCCTGTAAGTTCCAGTGCATTACCTACTATCTCTTCTATCAGATTCAGGTCTCATGTTGAGGTCCTTGATCCCTTTGGAATTAAGATTGTTCAGGGTGAGAGATAAGGATTTAGTTTCATTTATTTACATGTACATATCTAGTTTGATTAGCACCAATTGTTGAACCTGCTGTCTTTGTCAATGTGTGTATTGGGCTCCTTTGTCAAAAATCAGTTGACTGCAAGTACGTACACAGATATAAACCTGAGTCCTCGATTTTATTCCATTGATCAACTTGTCTGTCTGTATACCACTGTCATGCTGGTTGTAGTATCAGAGTTCTGTACTGTAATTTGAAATCAGGTTGGTGATGCCACGAGCATTTCTTTTATTGTCTGGAACTGTCCTGTTTTTTGTGTGTTTCCATATGAATTTGAGATTATTTTTCCAATTTCTATGAAGAATTGTGTTGGAATTTTAATGGGGGCTGCACTGAATCTATAGGTTGCTTTTGGTAGGATGGCTATTTTCACAGTATTAATCCTACCAATCCATGAGCATGGGAGGTCTTCTGGTATCTTCTTCAGTTGTTTTCTTCAATGTCTTTAAGTTTTTATCATACAAGTCCTTAACTTCCTTGGTTAGATTTATTCCAAAATAGTTTATGTTTTCTGAGGCTATTGTGAACCTACCAGATGATCCAGCCATACCGTAAGTCCTGGGTATACGCCCAAACAACTCTGTATCCTACAACAGAGATATCTGTTCATCCATGTTCATTGCTCCCCTATTCATAACAGCCAGAAAATGGGAACAACCTAGATGTCCATCAACTAATTAATGGATAATGAAAGTGTAGAACATTTCACAACAGAGTATTATTCAATGGTTAAAAAAAATTGCCTTTTCGTCTGGTAGCAGCCATCAGATGAACCGGTGAACTACATCCAGGAGCTATGGAGGGATAAGCAGTCCCACATGATCACCTTCTTTTGAGAGTCTGTTCCTGGCAGAGCTGCCAGCTCTCAGAGCTGCACACAGCTCTCCGCCCTAACCAGCTGGATAAAGCACACAGGCTGGAATACAAGGCCAAACAAGGTTATATCATATACAGGGTTGTGTTCACCGTGGTGGAGAGTCCTGAATCCCTACTGGCCTGGTGAAGATTCCACATACAAACTCTTTGAGGCTATCCTCATTGATATGTTCATAAAGCTATCAGAAGAAATCCTGAAACCCAGTGGATCACCAAAGCAGTCCACAAGCACAGGGAGATTCATCAGCTGACATCTGCAGTCCACAAGAGTCATGGCCTTGGAAAGGGTCACAAGCTCTACTACACTATAGGTGGTTCTCACACTGCAGCTTGGAGAAGGCCCAACACTCTTCAGTTCCACTGCTAATATAAGTCATGTTTGTGAAATTCATATGCAATAATAATTTAGGGCAGTCAAAAAAAGAAAAAATTATAAAATTCACAGATAAATGCGGGGTGGGGGGGACTGGAAACAATAATCCTGAGTAAAGTAACTTGGACCCAGAATGACAAATGTAGCATGTTTTCTTTCAGAAGATGCTACCTTTGAATCCTTGATAGTGTGTCTCAACTAGAAAAACCATAAATGCTAGAAAACTAGTACACATCCATTAGGGGGAGGTTTCATGGCATGGCAGGTGATATAAGGGGGTAAAGGGGATGAATAGAGTAGGAAGGGTTAAAGGGAGTGGGGAGTGGGAGGGCTAACTAACACCAAGGCCTTTAGAAAAGCCATCTGGAACCCTACCACTACTGAAGCTTCTCAAAGTAGATACATTACAATATAAAAAGAGAGTAAAAGAAGTTATCCTATAACAGGGAGACATTGCCCCAACTGACACCTGGACACCATAGGCTAGCAAAGGAAAGGCCCAATGCCAATAGCTTCTCTTTAGAATCTCTTCATATACCCTCAGACAATACTGTCCATTGCCTCTGTTTTTAGTTACCCACCAGAATTTAATGGTAAAGCGCTATTGCTGAGGATACTACATACATGAGCTATTGAACAAACAAGGAGAAATCAAGCTGGTACTGACTTAAAGGCTTCATCTCTACTAGCATACTGTTATAGTGTGGAATAGTGCTATGCAAGCTACCAGAAGAGAAAAGTAATCATCAACCTTGCCCAGATGTGCAGCCTGCAAGCTACAACACCTGGCCTGGCAAGATAGGCCCACTGGTGCAATAGTGGAGTGAATATTATAGGAGTAACTAACCACTTCTTGATGCGTTTAAGGTCAGCTTCACAAGATGGAATCCATACCTGACACCAATATCATACCTAGGAACCTGTGGTTACATGGGTCACAGACCATAGGGGGAAAACCTACTGCTATTATTCTGCTAAATATACATAGCACTAAACTGACTCCTAATGACTAGTTATATCCGTAGCAATGTTACACCCATAGATTAATGCATCTTTCAATTCTTGCCAGAGAAGATTCCATACGAAGCAGGTAATGGTTAACTGAGAAACCCACAACTGACCAATATGCAGGGAATGAGAGACTAGAGAGTGTTTATCGCTGAATAGGACACCTGTGTCAAACTTCTGACTCCCAAGGCTCAGGAATCACTGTGTTAGAGGTGGGGAATAAAAATTATAATAGCCAAGTGGTAGTGTAAGACCACAAGGAAACAGTTTTCCAGACAGCTGCAAAGTTGCTCTAATGAATTCACAGCAATGGTGACAGCATGCACAAGATCCACGTAAGCTTAAACCAGACAAAATCCCAGCATAGAAGTGTGAAATGAGAAGCCCACACCTTAGCTAAGGAACTATTGACAATTGACAGCCATTGGGAGCGGGAGAGTCATAAAAGAGTGAGACTCTTGGTAGGTTAACCAGGCACAGTGGATGACCGACACCAAAGGGCATTTAGGAACACAAATCTGACTTGTTAGGCGCATATATATATCAGAGCACAAGAGCACACGAAATCCAGCAGGGAGAGGTGCAAATAGGGGAGAGGGTCTAAAGATAGTCAGAATATGTCACATGAAATTCTCAAAAAGTCAATACAAAATTGAAAAAGGAATTTTTAAACAATATTTCACTAATTCTTTGAAAATCTCATGCTAATGTATTTTAATGATATTTCCCCCACTTTCTCCCAAACCCACCCCCACCTTTCTTCCCACCCAACTTTGCTTCATCACTTTTTTTAAACCCATCAAGACCAGTTTGGGTTGTCCAAATACTCTTGGGTAGGAGTCCATCTGCTGGAACATGGTCAACCTACTCCTGTCACACCTGTAACAAAAACTGACTTTCTCTCTCCCAACAGCTATCAGTTGCCAAAACAGCCCCTCACCACGGCCCCCTCCTTATTCATGCTGGGATTGTGTCTGTCGTAGACTTGCACGGACTTTGAGCATGCTACCACAACCACTGTGAGTTCAGCACAGCTTCACTGTACTCATTCACCAGCTCTGTCCCTTACAGTCTTTCTAACCCCTTCTACTGTAATAATGTCTAAGCCTCGGAAAGAAGGACTATAATGTAGATGCTCTATTTAGGACTGAGCACCCTAAAGTCTTAAAGACAAATTTTTGAGGGGCTAAGGATATAGCTTAGTGATATCCCCTTAGCCATGTGCAAGTATGCCAGGCCCTAGATTTAATGTCTTGTGTGTGTGTGTTGTCCTTCATATATTTAACAACTCTGTCATTGGAACATGCACTTACAGGATTGCTGTCTTTTTGATGAACTGACCATTATATCTTGGTACAATGTTCCTGACTCAATTGCCTTCTCGTTGACATACCCTTCATTTGAGGATGCCACTACAGATTTCCTTTGATTAATGCTTACATGCCTCTCTTTGTCCATTCTTAGACTTTCAACTTGCTTATGGTTATAGTTGAGGTTTCTTTGGGTGATACATAGTTGGTCATATTTCCTAATCTACTATGAAAATCTGTCTATTAATTGCTGCATTTAGATCATTTGCATTTAATGCTGTTATTAATATATGAAAACTTACATTGTTCTGTTTTGTTTTACTGTGTTTTTCATCTCTCTATTTTCTTGCTCCTGTCTTCTTGTGACTTACTTGAATATTTTGTAGATATTTGTACCCTTCGGCATATCTACAATGTATCTCTCTGTATAGATTTCTAAGTAGTTCTACTAGATATTACATTATATATCAAGTCATCTAGTGTGACTGTTCTGCAGTTCGAGCACAGGGACCTTCCCTCTCCTTTACTCCCCCCATTTATAATATAATAATACATTTAATAATGTATAATATATAATAATTATAATATTTTCTTTCTGTTTCTTCCATCCTGTGTTGAGGTTCCTTCTTTTATTATTTTCTTTCTGTTTAGAAAACTCCTCTATCATTTCTTTTAGGCTTTTTTTAAACTTCTTTTTAAAACGTCTTGCTTTCCTTTTCATTTTCCTGATTACAGGATTCAGAGTTGATAATTCTTTCCTTTTAGAATGTGAAAATATACTTCACTGGCTTCCGATGAACCTGCCGTAACTCAAATAGTCTTCCTTCTGTAAGGCACTTGTCTCTTTTCTCTGGCTACTTGCAAAATTTCACTTGAATTTTTATTTTATGTGCGTGCGTGTGTGTGTGTGTGTGTGTGTGTGTGTGTGTGTGTGTATGTTGCCTGCATGTGCTTCACGTGCACTCAAGGAGCTTAGAAGAAGGCTTCCAATCTCCTGGAACTGGAGCTACGGGCAGCTGTTATCTGCCATGTGGATGCTGGGAATCAACTGCTGAGCCATTGCTCCAGCCCCTGGCTTGAATTTTTAGAAGTTTAATTCAGAGTGTCTTGGCATGGATTTAATCAGGCTTATCCTGTTTTAACTTTCTCTGACACACAAGTAAAGAAAGATAGGACACAGCTGCATTACTATTAAGTTAATATACAAGTCCATTCCACTGGGGCTGTCACTGTCCCATTGATACGCAAGGAAGGAAGGAAGGAAGGAAGGAAGGGGTCAATGTCCTGACTCCTCTGGTGGTTTCTGTTGACACAGGAGTAAAGATCACTTCCTTGTCAGGAGGCAATGTTATGATAGCTCTTCACCATGTCCCTCAGCTGACACACTGCAGGAAGGCAGAGGGATGCTTTGTTGCTGTCAGACTGCTGGAATGCAGATGGAAGACTCAGCCCACCCCCATGCCCCAACTGGCCTATTTTGACACCACCCAGCAGGGGTGCTGCTACACCCTGCTACAGGCTTTTGGGCGCTATTTAGCTAGAGTACAGTGATTGCTTTCTAAACACTTTCTACCTTGATAGACTACCCCTGCCCGGCTTGTCTTTCCAACTCTTCACCATGATGACAGTGCTGTAAAGTGTCATCCCAGCCTGCAACAGGTGCAGCCATATTACCTTCAATGATTCAGCTACCAAGTCACATCATAGCATTTCTGTTATGACAGGCCGCCCAGATTCAAAACGAGAGGATGTAGGCTTAATTTCTATGGGAGATTGTCAGTCACATTGTAACAAGAATGTGTGGAAGGAGGGATGTGCAAATGCCTTTGGAAAACAAAATCTGACATACGTGTTTTAAAAATCAGAGTGGAGTCAAGTCTCAGCTCCCGTTCCCCATTCTACACAGCCCAAGGCCTTGTCCTTTCACCAGGTGGGCGATGAAACAAAAACCTAAATGCTGCTAACAACCACCTGTAACTCCAGTTCCAGGGAATCCAGCGCCCTCTTCTGACCCTGCAGGCACTGCACAACGCAGGTGCACTTACACACACACATGTAAGCAGTACATTCATACACATAAAATAAAAATAATAAGTAAAACACTTTTTAAAAAGTAAGTGGAAATAGGAGACAAGGCAAAGAAGGGGATGGGAGGAAATACCCAGCTGGTGTGGGGCTGGAGACACAGCTCAGCAGCTAAGAGCACTGGCTGCTCTTGCAGAGGACCCAGGTTCCCAACACCTACATGGCAGCTAATCACTATCCAAAACTCCAGTTCCAGGAGGGTCTGGTGTCCTCTTCTGGCCTTTGTGGGCACTGCATGCATGTAGTACACTTACATCCATGTAGGCAAAACACTCATATACATAAAAATTAAGAAATGAAATTAGAAAAACCTGATAGGCCAGGGGATGACTGAGCATGGTCAAAGTGGCTCCTTAGTATGACTGAGAGTAGAGCAGCTGACTGAACTGCTGGGAATAGTTCTGTGAATCTAAATTGTCTGTGAACAACCTTCAGTATATATTATTAATCTGTCTTGTTGATTCTTTCAGAGTCAATAATCGTTTATCAAATTCTGCTTTGACTAATAGCCTTTTGTTTCTCTGGAAGTTAAGAGAGGGCTTTGGTTTACATCGTTATCTATGTCAGACCAAATATAAAAACAGCCAGAGGTAGAGAGAAAAAAAACAATCAACCAATGTAGGAAATCAGGGCCATAAAAATAAAAAATTATCCCAGGTGTTCACAGCAACACTGAGGAGTGATCTGGACTTCCGGAAGATACACAGCCGTGACTTGAGGACAGATCTCAAAGGAGTAGAAGCCCTCAGGTGATATTGGGGTGATGTATCATTCACACACTCCTAGAAGTTATTTACAGTTATCCTCAGACAATGGAACAATGGCTAATATGTTGGGTACAAAGAGATACACATCTGGCCCTTGATACCCAGGGATCCTACAAACATGGATTCAGCCAACGGTGCATCAGTAATATCCAAAACATAAAATTTTTATTTGGGGGCTAGAGAAACAGCTTGGTGGTTAAGAGCACTGGCTGCTCTTCCTGAAGACCCAGGTTTGATTCCCAGCACCCACATGGTGGCTAACAACTATCTATAACTCCATTCTAAGGGATTTGACACCCTCTTCTGACCTCCGCGACATGGATGCACTTACTTATATGCAGGCAATACACTCATATACATAAAATAAAATAAAAATAGAAATACATTTCTATTTCATAAATGTTTTAGATCATTAATTAACACAGGATAACAACCATTCACATTGTATAAAGCATTATAATCTAAAGATAATTCGAAGTATACAGGAGGATGTGCATAAGTTATATGCAAATATTGTGCCACTTTACACAAGAGAATTGAGCATCCCCACAGAGAGCTGAGGAGGCACAGGAGTCCCTGATAATCGTCCATGGATACCTAGAGGAAACTGCAGTAGGTATCTTCCAAAGACTCAACCAAATACACTCAGGAAGAATGAAAATGAGAGTCTCGGTCCTCTCATACCAATGCACACACACACATACACACACATACACACAATGACTAAACCATCAACTCTTCCCAAAACAAGGCAAGTATTTCATTACTGATGACTCCCTGATAAAGATGCCACATGGGGACTGGAGTTTTAGGTGGATGGTAAGCACTGGAATATATTTTTTATTTATATGTGTACCGTATGCATGCCTAGTGCCCTTAGAGGCTCAAGGAAGGCATCAGATTACCTAGAACTGCAGTTACAGATTTGAGCTGCCATTTGGATGCTGGGAACTAACCAGGGTCCTCTGAAAGTGCAGCAGATGTATTTAACTGCTGAACCATCTCTCCAGTCATGAAATTATCTCTCTTTTTTGCCTTCTTCATTTGTATTTCATGATTGTTTGGCCTGCATGTATGTAAGAGCGTCTATGTCATATGATGCCCAAAGAGGCCAAAAGAGGATGTTGGATCCCCTGGAACTGGAGTTACAGGTGGTTGTTAGCCACCATGGGGGTCATAAGTAAATCCAGGTCCTCTGCAAGAGCAGCCAGTGCTCTTAACTGCTAAGCCATCTGTCCAGTCCCAGAATGTCTTATTTTTAAGCTCTACTCTGATTTGAAATTTTTCAAACCTAAACTATTGAGTTGACATATCTGCTTACTAAGCCAGCCTGGTTTGATGGAAGAAAATGGGAAATGAGGTAAGAAAGTCATAGTACCCCTCTGGGCAAGCTGATAAATCTTAAGTAACACAAGTTGGGGATAGCTGTCTGTGGTTCTGAAGTACAAACGTGTCATGCTGAAAACCAAGGTATTAAGCACACCCTCACTTCCAAAACTATCTCATGCCCATTTGTTTCTTATTTTGGTTGGTTTCTTATGTTTTGTGATTTAAAATATAAAAAAGTCACTGGATGTGGTGACACATGCCTTTAATCCCAGCACTCAGGAGGCAATGGCAGGCCTATGTCTATGAGATCAAGGCCAGCCTGGTCTGCATAGCCCATTCCAAGCTGGTTGAGGCTACAGGAAGACCCTGTCTCAAAATAAATTAAATTTAAATAGTAAAGTAAAATAAAATAAAATGTAACATAATAGTTTCTCTTAATATATTTAAAGTGTATAATACCATATTGTTAAATAACAGATGTCTAGGACTTACCAGTCTTTGGTAACTGAGACTTTATGCCCATTGAAAACAGCTTCCCACTTTGTCTCTCCCAGCTCCTAGCATCACTGCTGATATCCATTTCTACGAGTTTGTCATCAGAACCTGTATAGCACCCTAAATGCTCCTGATGTCCTCTGTCCTGGGACCTTTGCCTGGTTCTGTCTCTTCGACAGCACCTGTCCCTCAGAATACTGACAGTCACTAGCTTCAGCCCACTTCCCAGTTCTTTCTTTTCATTTTCATCTGTTCTCAGTACCGGGTTCCATAACGCATCCTCTCCCCACAACACAAGCTCCATCATTTGTAGCAAATCCTCCTATTGGTGACACTCCATCTAGAAAGCTTCTCTGAACCCTGGCACTATGTGACATGATTTGAGTTTTCCTACGGCCACATGAATATCACCACACAGCAGGTGCTGCCTTGGCCTCTGCCTTGACCCTATCACAGTGCTCACCCCCACTGCACATGGACGCTTCCCCGGCACACCTCTGCCAGGGAAGGGGAATATTCATTCATCACAAAGACCCTCAGTGTGTCCCCTTGCTTCATCAGTCATCTAATTACCCTAATTACTTCGGTTCTTCAACAGGAAAATCTACCCAAAAATACCTAGCTTCTTCCTCCCAAACAAGAAGTGTTGAACCTAAAGGCATTATTAATTAGCTTCCTTTCCCTCTACTAATTTTGAAACCATTGCTGTCTTTTGAGGATCGCTCATCTCATTAGGGAAACAATGAAAACTTCAAAATGAAGCTGCCGGCTACGTGAGTTTTGGGGTTGCTGTATCTTCTGCATTTTCAAGGTTCAAGTACCAGGAGCAAATAAATGCTCACAAGCACTCTGTCCAAAGCTCCATGCTTCCCTGACGGCTCCTGAAGTGGAGACACACGTCACAGTCTTGTTCTGCCACACTGTGGCCATGCCTGAATACTACAAACAGCCACCGTACCCTGAAGGAGGATGAGCTAAGATCACAACCACTTTCTCCATCCAATAGCCTTCCTGATCGCTCCATACACAGAGCTCTAGACTCCGGATGGTTGCCAGGTACCATTCTCAAACTATCTGCTCCTCCAACATGGTGCTCTGGGCTAACACAGTACCTGAGTCAAGATCATTCTTAACTCTTCACCGCCCTGGATATTCTCATTTTCTAATTTTGAGGGAGAACTCTTCTCTACTGCCTTTGAATCTCACCCTCTCAGCTCTCTGTAATCCCTCTCCTAGAAGAACGGGCTCAGCATTGGTATCTGCCCATGGGTATTCAGTAGATTGCCCTCAGTGAAGATGAGTAGATCAAAAGTCAAAGCCAGAGCCAGAAATAAAGAGGCAGATAAGATCTGGAGTCTCCCAGGACTTGCTCCTCACCCTGGCTACTGGTCTGCCCCACCCACCTGGTCCAGTCGGCACAGCAGAGGCTCCTGTCTTCTTCCCTTGTCCGTGCTAGGTAAGCACGATGACAGTACTTTCCATCTGTTTCTGTCTCGTTGGATGTAAAAATTACAGAAAGGCACTTGTCTTCTATCTCCAGAGTGTCATTCACATTTTCCCCTCTTCCCAAATGGAACACATCATTCCCACCACTCTTTCAAGTGTCAGTACAACAATGGTACATCATGAGTATTTTTTTCCTTCCTAAAAGTTTTCTAGTACTTTCTAAAAAGAGTTGTAGCACCTAACTAATGTGCCTTCCGGCTTCTCCCCAGGATACCATACTATGTCAAAAGACACTTTCTGGGACTGGAAGAACACTTGCTGTTCTTCCAAAGAACCTGGGTGCAATTACAGTCACCCACATGGTGGCTAACAACCATCTGTAACTCCAGTTCTAGGGGGATCTGACACCCTCTTCTGGCCTCTGTGGGCATTGTATGCACATTGTGCACTTACATACATGTAGGCAGAACACTCATACACAAAAATCATATATTTTTTTTTAATTTTAAAAGACACTCTCCTTTCTTCCTCTAAACCAGCCCCACCTCATAGGATGCAGCTACTTTACCCCGTGCAGACTGCCTTCCCCTCGAGTTTTCTTTATCTCCAGCTAATAAGCTTTCTAGTGAAGTGCCATCTTTCCACATCAGCCACATAGTTTAGGAGTTATAGAAGCCATTTGCAAGAGACATCACTTTTTTCTGTCCACGAAGGGACTCCGTAAACCAGGTGCCCTGGCTTCATGGTTCACGGACCCCATCTCTCCCCACACTTGTGACAAGTCAGGAACTCCCATCGAGGTACATCCTGCATACTGCATGGTCAAGTCATGATTCCAGCTTATTAATCTTCAGGATGCTACTCAAGGATGAAAAATAAAATACAAATAAAAGCACATTGTTGAGCTGTTGGAAGGAACAATTCCAAGTAGGACAGTGAAAACTGGGGCCTGTGAGCAGTGAGCATTTCATGCACCGTTTTTAAAATGTGAGTGTTCGGTACTCTTCCATTCACAGACATTACTAAACTTCTGCAAAAACTGTCTCTAGAAAACCAGTCCCAGACGTTGAAGCTTTTCAAAAAGAATCTAGAGGAAGCTCTCTAAATAGGAAAAACATACTTTTAACTTATATGTTAAGATTACTTCTGGGCAGTCACATTCGGATCTTACTGACCTCATGTGGGAGCATGCAGTGATTGGGGGGGGGGTGTCTAATGTCAACATTTTAATAAAAGTTGTCACTTTTCCAGTCATTCTTCAGATTGGGAAACTGGGGTCCAGAAAAGTAAAGGAAAATCAAGTCAGGCAATGAGAGGTTTGGGGCAGGAGTCTCCAGCCATTGTGGTTTGTAACTCAACAGTCTCTCCATTCAGACAAGGAGTAGCAGGTGTGCAGAAGAGCTCTACCCCGCCCTGCTCCAGCTCCACAACCCCACTGAGGGCACTAGAACCCAGTTTCCTTCCAGAGAGTACGCTAACTTGCTGTATGGTTAGTTGAGCACAATGGTCTGGAAGACTCTGAAAAGCATTTCATGGCTTCTTTCTTTTTTTATATATTTTATTTATTTATTATTTTTATTTTGTGTGCATGAGTGTATTGCCTGCATGTATGTAAGTGCAACCCGTGTCATGCAATGTCTGCGAAGGTGAGAAGAGGGCATTGGATCCCCTGGAGCTTGAGTTATGGATGGTTGTTAGCTGGCATGTGAGTACTGGAAATCGAACCTGGGTCCTCTGCAAGAGCAGCCGGTGCTCTTAACTGCTGAGCCATCTCTCCAGCCCTCATAGGTGCTCTCATCATGAAGAAAGTTATCAAGGGAAACCACAGCTTGACTACAGCCTTAGGAATATTCCAGGCCTAAGGAAATCCATTCACTCAATCACTCTTGACATTCTCTTGCTCTGGAAGCCAAGCTTTGAAGAGCAATGCCTTAGAACACAGTTTTTAGACCAGAATCCTGAGGACTAAAAGGAGCATGACCAGGAGACGCTCACAGCAGGTAGACTGAAGTGGAATGTTACCCAGCTGGAGATATTTTCTTCTACATTACAGTTTTACTAACACACAGCAAAGTCAGATGGGTGAACCCCATGAGGAAAGGCCTCTGTTGACCATGTTCTAAAGACACCTGGGAAAACAGTGAAGGAAGATTTACTCACGAGAGAAGCGGGCAAGTGGTCTGGCATGCTTATCTCCTGCTTCATTTGCAACTGGTGGAGAAAACAGAAGATACAATTAAGAACAAGGAACATTTACCACAGGGAATGTTTAAGCTGCCGCTAGTCCTCTAGACACTCTGCCCATAAGCTGTATTTGAGTCTTAGTGGGAAAATGCAACCCCTTCTTTCTAGATTTTCAAGGCCATCTGGGAACCTAAATGAGCCCAATGCCTCGTAGGAATGGCTTTTGTAAAACAGACCGAATCTAGAATAATGACTTTTAACTAACCATGGCAAACTCACTGAACCATGTGCTCTTGTGATCTGGGCACCTGATCTTGTTTCCTGGGAACCTCAATTTGCTATGCCACCCAAAAAGATGATGAATAAATGTGGATATGCCTGAGAACTAACAAATCAAAGCCCTGAAAGGCAGGTCACCCATCTCTATTGAAAACATGCAGGCTGAAAAAGGATGCTAGAATATATGAGATATTACAGAACTAAGGGTGAAAAGGCAAGATGGTCTGATGAGGGCAGATGGAAGCAGTTAAAGCAACCAGATTGAATCCACAGATTCTCACATGACTGGACAGCCTGATGCCCCAAGCCTCCTCTGAAGGGGCCATCCTGTCCTTCAGTTCACGAATGCACCGAGGCCTGTGTTCTCAAACCCAAGGGGGCAGACCCAAGGCAATGACTTCAGAAGATGACAACAAAGTTGGGTTTTATCAAATGACACTAAATTCAGTCGTTAACAAACTTCAAGGCTGAAGAAACGGCTCAGTGGTTAAGAGAACTTGCTGCTCCTACAGAGGACACAGGTTCGGTCCCAAGCACCTATATAGCAGTTAACAACTTTCTGTAACTCCAAGGATTACAACACCCTCTTCTGGCTTCCATGGGCACTGCCCACATATTGCCCACTGCTATACATACAGGTGAAATACTGAAATAAAGTTACACACACACATACAACAAATAGGAAAGTTCACAGAGCAGGACTTGGGGAAATTGTTCAGAAAATATCTCTAGAAAACCTCAAGCAGAAATCTCTCACAAGGGCAGTTCCCTCTTCAGTCTCCTCCCCTAAGTTTAGCATCACGTACAAAGAGTCACAGCATCTCCTGTAATGTATGAGCCACCACCGCAGGCAGAAATAAGGCGTCTGTTACCATGCAGAAGCACGTTCACTCACTTCCCTTTTATGTATTATGTGTATGTGTGTTACAGTGGGTATATATGTACATGTATGTGTGTGTGAAAGCAGGTGCACACATGCCACAGCACACATGTGGAGGTCAGAGAACAACAACCTCAGGTGTCAGTCTTTGCTGTTTTCCACTGTATTCCAAGACCCAGGCCCACGAGCTTCTAGAGATCCTCCTGTCTTCACCTTCCATCTCCTTGTAGCAGCTCTGGGATCATGGATACTCTCACCATGCACCTGGCTTTTATGTGGGTTCTGGGGATTCAGTCTTCGGTCCTCACCCTTGTACTGCAAATGTGTCTACATACTGAGTCATCTCCCCAAGATCACTAACTTTAATTGTTTTTGTTCGTTTTTGTGATTTCTGTTTTTGTTCTTTGTTTTTGTTTTTGTTTTTAGACAAGGTCTCTCTGTAGCCCCAGGTGGCCTGGAACTCATCATGTAGAGCAGGCTAGCCTCATTCTCACAGAGCTCTGACAGCCTCTGCCTCCTGAGTGCTGGGGTTAACAGTGTACACAACCACACCTGGCTTATCACTAACCTTAAATATTTTTATTCCCATAAGATAATACATGATTGTTTTGGATATGCAAGAAAGACAGACCTAAACATTTGTTGTCTATTCGAATGAACACTCAATCCAACCAACAAAAATTACTGTTCATTTTAGGTCAGAAAAAAACAACATTCAATGTATAGACAGAATAAAAGAGATTGCTAGTGAATTCCTTCCTGTGTAAGAAGTCACAGCAAAACCAAAGAACAGCACCTTCCCAGGCTGCCCGCATCATTTTGCAGAGGATGTGAGGAGTCAAAACTTTCTCTAGGACTCTTACAAAGGTAAGCAATTTAAAGCTCACTATGTTTGCAACTTTTTTAACCAATGCATTCACAGCTCCCTCTCTGTACTTCTGGCTTTGGAGTTGTTCCATGGTGTTTTCAGTCTTGGTATATTATAAACAAGACATTACTAAAAAATGACCAGCAGGGGGCGGTCGAATAGCATCAAGCGCATTCTCTTCCTTTCAGAAAAAAAAAAAAAAAAAAAAAGGAAATTGAATTACTAGATCCATACACACCAAAGACATTTTAAAAGAAAATCTCCTCAACTCAGAAAAGGGTCCGGGAGCTTTATCAGCAATGGTTGTTCTCATGTTGTCTTCTAAAACTCTAAAAATTTCTGAAACTTCTTGTTTATGTCTGAACATAGCTAGTTTGCATTCATCTTCCTAACTCCAAGAAAAGCACTCCTAAAACATTCCAGAACAGCAGCCTACATCTCAGGAACCCCTTAGCCATGGTTCCCACCCTCACATGGGGAGATTTGTAGCTAGGCATAGAAAGCACTTTGTGAGCACTTGCAAAACTCAGTTAATTCTTTAGAGTTTTCTAGAAGAAAAGTTGCGTTATATCAAGAAGTTGGAAGGATGAGAAAAGATTCTCAGCTAGTTATACATATGAGTTTCCCTATCCTTGAGTTCAAACTGTTTCCTCAATAGACACTATAGATTCCCAAAGAGAAAAACTAGAGCAGTTTACATACACACATATACACACACTACACACACACACACACACACACACACACACACACACACACACACAAAACCCTGAGATAGCCGTGAATACAAGCAAGCAGCCACCTAACTGCTAGCCTTGGGAGAGCAGGTTCTCCCAGGTTCACCATTTCAGAACAAGCCTTGGGACCTCCCTCCCAGACACCCTTGGCCAAAGATAGAAATTACTGACCCAGATCCAAGTTATGCCAGGTGATGCAGGCATCAAATCTAAGCCAGTGACATACCAGGAGGAATGCTTCTACCCAAGAGGCGTGCGATGGCCTTAGTGCACGATCCAGCTCACCTAGTCGGGAATCAAAGCCCTGACTCTACCTCAATCTTCCACTGCGGTGTTAGCCAGCGTACAGTGCACGATCCAGCTCACCTAGTCGGGAATCAAAGCCCTGACTCTACCTCAATCTTCCACTGCGGTGTTAGCCAGCGTACAGTGCACGATCCAGCTCACCTAGTCGGGAATCAAAGCCCTGACTCTACCTCAATCTTCCACTGCGGTGTTAGCCAGCGTACAGTGCACGATCCAGCTCACCTAGTCGGGAATCAAAGCCCTGACTCTACCTCAATCTTCCACTGCGGTGTTAGCCAGCGTACAGTGCACGATCCAGCTCACCTAGTCGGGAATCAAAGCCCTGACTCTACCTCAATCTTCCACTGCGGTGTTAGCCAGTGTACAGTGCACGATCCAGCTCACCTAGTCGGGAATCAAAGCCCTGACTGTACCTTAATCTTCCACTGCGGTGTTAGCCAGCTTTGTGTTGCTGATAAATACCTGAGGGGATTCACCTACAAAGAGAAAAGCTTTGTTTTGTTTCACAGTTTTAGTGTTTCCTGTCTATGACTGACCCAGTAGACCCACTGCTCTGGTACGAGACAGTATGGGTGGGAAGACTTGATAAACAAGCCCAGTCACCTACTACCAAGCAGCAAAGGAGGGGCTGGGACCACACAGTCTCTTTACAAGCACACTTCCAAAGATCCAAAGGCTGCACAGTAGACTTCACCTCTCAAGATCTTACCCCTCCCGAGTAGTGCCGGAGAACAAAGCCCCGAGGACACAGAAACATGGGTCTTTGGGGATGTTTCAGATGCAAATTATGGTGATCACATTCCCCACACATCTCACCAAGCTCCCATCACTCCCGCTCTCTCTCAGGTCTTCACCAGACTAACTCCTACTCACGCTTCAAGACTTGAATGGAGCTATTCACATCATCCCCCTTCAGATCTAGGGTTCTCCAACTTCAGCGGGCAGCAGAACTGCCTGCAAGGACTGCTGACATGCAGAGTTCAGATTTAAAAGTAGCCTCGGATCATAGCTCCAGGATACCCGTCACCTGTACTCTAAGGGGACAACACACAAGACCCAGGAAATGTGAGTCTAATCTCCTCACCAAGTTGTCCCACACAGTCTGTCACTGATTTATACCCTGGTATAATGTTTGAATCACTTGGAGAACTTTCAAAATTCTCATACCCAGACAACATCCTAACCCAATCAACAGCACCTTTGGGATGGGATCACATCATCACTTCATGCATCCGTATTACAGCAAAATTCAAGAGGATGTGGCTAAGAATCCTTCAAAATAATATTCTGTTATTTTCAAGATGCTATGGTTGTGATGTGAATATCATGAGCTGAAGGATGCCTCTGCTTGAGTAAACTAAGACTGAGGACATAACCAGGAGGATCAGCTGGTAAACAGCTCTTCACAGTGTAGGGTTATTGATCAGAACATTTGGCTCATGTAGCTTCCAATTTCCCATACATGAGTCCTGAGCATTTCCTGGGAACTGGGACACTGAATTTGACTCTGAGAGGGGTGCAAGAGCTTTGACACACTGCTGAGTGAAAGAGGTAGATGTGTCTCTCCATCTAAGTTTATACAAATATAGTTGTTAGGAAACTACTTGATAGTGATCATAATGATCCCTTGGTCCCATCCCAGATCTGCTGAAACAGAATCCCATCAAACTCACAAAGATCCACCTGCCTCTGCCTCCCTATGCTAAGATTAAAGGCATGTGCCACTAAGCTTGGTGAGGATGCTGGGCTTTAAACAAGAACCTTAGAAACCATTTAAATATGCTTATGTCTCACAAGCAACATTCTAAATAACATGATCACCTCATCCATGATGTGTTTGCTATATGCTTTCCTTCAATAAATAAATTAATTAATTTGCCTATAAATAAATTTCAAAGTAAGAACTTGTCATGAAGATCAAGGTTAGTAAGCCAGTTGTAAAGTTAGCTCAGAGCAATGAGCATCCCAGCTCCAAATAATGAAGTGGAATTTGATGTCTCAGCCAAGCTACAAACAGCCCAGGCCATTAGAAAGAACAGAGGAGAGTGTAGAGAAAGGTCAGGCAGGCCTTACAGATGTGGTGGTGACCCTGGCAGGTGCATACTGCTTTGTAACCAAACCCAGAACCCTAAACACTGCCACCTTTGTTTTGAAAGCCCTGACACCTGAGTAAGCATAAACGCAGCTGAAATGCCGGTGTGGGGGGAAACGCATGGAGAATAACAGCCCAGGGCAGAGTCCGGCTTCCTGTGGGGTCATCTGCCCAGCAGTTCACCTCAAGCTCTGTATCTGGCCCAGTCCTTTCTAAGTGAGCTCCTTAGAAGCCTGGTGGTTGAAATACCAGACACAGTGGACCATCCCCACTCAAAGCACAAAGGTTAGAATGAAGGGATGGCCACATCTCCTAAGTATTAGAGAAAGGAAAGCTCAGAACTGTTCACAGGGACTTCACCTCACCTCACCTTGCCTTCAACTTGAAAAGGCCCAAACAGCAGCAAGGAAATAGGATGGACTGCCAGGAGAGACTCCATCAAAATCATTGCTGACTGCCTTGCTTCCTGAGCCGACTTTCACGACAGCCTCCTCTTCTCTGACCCCTGTGCCTGTCTGGCTTTAGTCCTTCCTACAGCACTTACTACCTATATTTAATTTGTAGAAATCACTGCCTTTTCCCTTCTACTTCAACCCAAGATCCATATAAGCACAGATTCTCTACCAATGAAAGATTCCTTTATCCGCAGTGCCAAAGTGTCTAGTGCACACTATCTATTTAATAAACCAATGGTCAAGCTCCTATAACATATCATGTAGCATGTGACTGTGTCCAAGAATTCTAGAAGAAGGACATGAAGAGAAGAAGGTTCAAAGACATGAACATTCTGAAACACTCATGTGTACTCTAAGGATCTGTTCATTTCTTCAAAAATAGTATCAAACACTAAATCAATCACAAATACCAGATAAACATGTACATCCCAAGTCATGGCCTGCCAGGACTACAGCGGAAGCTCAAGACCAGACTGGGTAACTTAATGAGACCCTGTCCCTATCTCAAATTTAAAAAATTAAGGAGGCAGGTTCCTAAGATATAACTTAATGGTGGAGGACTTGCCTAGCACGCACACGGTCACGTTCAATACCAGAGGAGGCAATATTGATCAATAAAAAGGGGGGTGGATGGTAAGAACTGTACTCTAGGGAAGGCTGAACCTAGAAAAGAGCCAGGCTGCTGCAGCCTGACCGTCTCCTCTATGTCCCTAGAGACAAGACCCAGATGGCAGAGTGGCAAAGGCCACCTGCCTGGCACCTGGTACCTGACTAGGGACAGCTTCTTCGAAGAGATGGACAGGGTGACCAGGTCTCCTCACAATATGAAACCAGAAGGAGGGGAATCACTGCTGTGTTCATTCAAGAGCCCCAGCTCCCTGATGTCTCCTGAGCACTAACAAGCCTTCCACAGCAGAAATGGCAACAGGGAGAGATGCAAGAATCAGACCCATCTGAGCGTGAACTGGCAGAGCTCTCCGAAACGGGCCTGGGAAGCACATCTGCTCCCTTTCACAGGTGAAGAAAGAGAGAAGAGACAAAGAGGCAAGAGATTAAGTGGCTTGTCCAAGAGCAGCCCAAAGCAACGCTGCGTTGCAGCTCTCCACATCTCCTGCAGCATGTAGCCTGGTGTCCTCAGAGAGGGGACTGTGCCTACCCCTTAGCCCTACTGCCATCGTTTTTCAAGTGCAAAGGGAAAGTTTGACTTATTTTGCCCCATTTGGCTTAACAAATACTGATGCTTGGTGCCTGGGATCTATTCAAAGCATACATGTGCAACTCTGGTGGCTAATGGCTGAGCCAAGTGCTGGGTGAAGACTTCAGATGCAGAGACAGAGCCTGGCAAGGCGTGACACATGACACATGACCAAGTTTGCCAGCTCTGGGGTGTGGCAGGTTACAGGGGGAGGTAAACTGGGAAAGTAGAAAAACCCCTGCCAGGTTAGATGTAACAAAATAATATAACCATAAAATGGAAAATTCACAAAGAAAGTTGAGTTAAATACCTTCATAAAGGATTGCTGTAGTTTTAAATGCTATGTAATCTAACTCTGGATCACACTGCACATTACTTGACTTCTAATTTTTTCTTCACAGAATACTCAGAGATTATTGCTATTATTTTCATACTTTTCAGATGTGGAAACTGAGTCTTTGAGACTAAAATTCCTAATATAGCATAACTAGCAATACATATCTGAAAAAATGAATCCAGTATCATCTTATGCCAGAGCCATGAGCACGTGATATCCATGGATGTTCCACATCCATGATTCCTTGGGCCTCAGTGCTACACAGCCCAGGTCTGGCTGGACCCTTGCTACCAGTTCACTCTGTCTCAGTCTGGAAGCATGATGGGGGAGGCACCAGGCTCTCCTGCTTTTTATGGGAATGGGGTTCAGCAGCCAGAGATAAACAAGGCATCACCACCAGCAGGCTGCTCCTCTCCCACTGCCTTTGTCCAGAGGTCCTCGGCATCGCCTCATTCTACCTTCCGGTCAATTGGCTATCACACCAACTCTGAATCAGCCTCTTGTTTAAGAGAAAACAAACCAATTTGTAGTGATGACTCATGGGGGGCTGATCACTGGAGAATGGCTAGAATGCACCTTCAAGTTCCTTCTCTCCAGGAGTGGTGGCAAAGCCTTTCAGAGAGCAGGATGGCTTACTGCTTGCCCAGTCTGGGTTGTAATAAAACAAAGTCTGGGGGGTTGAGGGAGGCCTGGAGACATGGCTCAGCAGTTAAGAGCACTGGTTGCTCTTGTAGGAGACCGAGGTTCAATTCCTAGCACCCACATGGTGACTAACAACCATCCATACTCAGTTCCAGAGGAATACAACGCCCTCTTCTGAACTCCATGGGCATTGCACACAACACGGGTGCACTTACATGCATGCAAGCAAAATACTCATACACATAAAATTGAAGAATAATAATAATAAATGTTTTTTTAAAAAACACAAGGAAGAATCAAAGAAACCCTCACCAATCTGAGAAAACAACTTGAAGTTACTTTTGTCTCATTTGAAGGAAGCTGAGTTCATGGGAAGAACTGTCATCTCTTCCTTTCCTGGTCCTGATTGTGTTGGCTTATTTATTTATGCCCAACCAAAGTCCACAAATTATGTTTTATTTGTTTTGCTCTTTGTGCCAGTCCTTTGTAGAACAAAGTGAGGTGTTAACAAAAAGTGAAGCTGACTTATTTTCATCACCTCTTTATTCCCTGGTCACTCTTTCTAAGTTGTTCAATGTTGATGTTCTTGGCTCTGTTACTGAGATCCAGCAATCAATCACTGTCTATTGAGTCTTCCCAAATCCCTTCCCCCTGAAAGCTGTGCTGGATGTGAGCACAGACACAGCCTGGAACCCATCTGAGACCCAAGACCTGGCACTGTCAAGCTGTTGCTGTATGCATTCTCTGAAGTATTTAGTTCAGTTTTCTGTGACCACGAATACTAAGATACGTGACCAAGCTATCAGAACCTAACCTAAGGGAGCCTGGGGTCTCATTGGCAAAACATAATATTAATGCATGAAATGGTCCAAACTGCCAAGTGTTATAGGAAAAGTCCCTGTCCAAAGAAGGGCAAAGTTCGTATGGCCTGGAATGAGCGGAACTATGAGGTCTCCAGGAAGACAGAATGGGTGAGATTTAGAGAGGTGGAAGGGAAGAGTCCGCCCTGGAAGATAAGAGGAGTGAGTACGTTCTGGAACGGAAAGCAGACTGAAGGGCACTGGCTGTACTGTAGATCACTTCTTTCACTGTTCAGAAAAGCTTTTTATTGGGGAAGGTAGAGGTGAAAAAGCAACAAAACAATCCCCACCCTGAAGTTCTCCTGTTGAAAACTTAATCCCAGTGTAACAGTGTTGAGAGGTGGAGCCTGAGCCCAAGCACAGAGCCCTTGAGACTAACGTGACTACCTGACAGTTGCTGGGAAAGTGAGCCAGTCCCCGTCTTTCCGCCAGGCTAGCTTGCCTTTCTGCCACATGCTGAAGAGCAACATGAAGGTTCTCACCAGACGGTGGCACTGAACACTCCAACTTCCGGCATTCAGGACCAGGACCCAAATAATTTTTTTTTCATTATAAATTACCCCAGTCCATGGTGTTCTGTGATGGCATCAGAAAGTGAGCCAGCACAGTGTCAAGGCTAGCCCAGCACAGTATCAAGGCTAGCACAGCACAGTATCAAGGCTAGCACAGCACAGTATCAATTCCAGCACAGCACAGTATCAAGACTAGCATAGCACATTATCAAGGCTAGCCCAGCACAGTATCAATTCTAGCACAGCACAGTATCAAGACTAGCATAGCACATTATCAAGGCTAGCCCAGCACAGTATCAATTCTAGCACAGCACAGTATCAAGGCTAGCACAGCACAGTATCAATTCTAGCACAGCACAGTATCAAGACTAGCATAGCACATTATCAAGGCTAGCCCAGCACAGTATCAATTCTAGCACAGCACAGTTTCAAGGCTAGCCCAGCACAGTTTCAAGGCTAGCACAGCACAGTATCAATTCTAGCACAGCACAGTATCAATTCTAGCACAGCACAGTTTCAAGGCTAGCCCAGCACAGTGTCAAGGCTAGCCCAGCACAGTATCAAGGCTAGCCCAGCACAGTATCAATTCTAGCACAGCACAGTATCAATTCTAGCACAGCACATTATCAAGGCTAGCACAGCATAGTGTCAAGGCTAGCACAGCGAGTGCTCTTACTGCTATGGTTTTCTTTCCTTCTCCCACCTACGAGTCACGTCTGCAGGAGGGAATGTGAATTTATCTGCAAGCAGCTGTGTGTGAGAATCCTCTCAATTCAAGCACCAGTGGACTGTTGTCCATTGGCAGCCATTGCCCTAAAACACTGCCACCCAGCGTGGGCATGTTTCCTCTTGGTGGTAAAGGTCAGGGAGCCCCATCCAACTTTCCTGTCTGACCTCTAGTAGTCACCATGGACATGGGATCGCAGGGTTTCTACAAATCTGGTCTCATTAAAGCACACCAGTCATTAAATGAGGGAAAGGCCAACCACCAAAGTGTGTGAGAGATTGAAACATGCCAATCTGGCTGTTCAAATTGTTAGCACATCACAGTCCAACCCAGACAAAATAAATCTATAAAAGACGGGGAGAGACACTGAAAATAAGTCCCTGTTTTATTCAAGGAACTGGGAGCAACTTTATCCCACAATATTTTTTTTTAATGTTCACAGTCACATGAGGTAAATATTACTGTTTTCAGATGAGGAAGGCATGGTTCAGAAAAGCCAAATGATGTATTCTAATTAGGACAGTGAATTGGAAAGCAGGAACTGGAATCCAGTTCCACAAGTCCTTCTATTTTCTCTGCAGTGAACCTCAATAGAAATCACATTAAAAAATGGTCTGGTTCGGGCTGCAGAGACGACTCAATGGTTAAGATTACTGACTACTCTTGAATAGGACCCAGGTTTGATTCCCAGCACTCACATGGCGGGAACTGTAACTCCAATTCCAGGGGATCCAGTGCCCTCTTCTGACTGTGGTGCACCTACATACATGCAGACAATACATTCATACACATAAAATTAAAATATTTCTTAAATGGTGTAGTTCGGCTAAGGATCCCACGCTTAGATCCCCTGTATCTCAAACAAGTGAGGCATCCAGCTCATGGTTAAACAACCCCAACTCCAGAGAGTCCTTCTTCACCATGATGAAAGCTCCACAGGGGTCCAAACCAAGCCGCTCTGACCTTCTTTCCTCCTGATGGCCCTTCCCATTCTGGTTGATGACTGTCGGATACTCAACCTCAAGGTGTTTCAGTTTTCCAAATTGACAATTCCTGTCGCCTGTCCTATAACAAAAATTATCCACTCCTTTACGCACAAAAGTCAGGTCACCTGAATCACTGGCAAATAAAGACAAGGTTTTATTTTTAATAATCCTCTGCAACACATTACTAATGGTCACTCATTCATCCACAGCAATCTTTTTGTTAGACTAAGCCAAGTTTTACATTCCCGGATTATAGAGGTGTTTCTGATCTTTGAGTCACGAGGAACTAAAGGACATAACCCCACTTTGAGAATGAAAAGCCAAGTGCACTTCCTAAGAGCTCAATGGAAAGCCCTGGGTGACTTTAAAATGCATGCTATAGAAGTCAGTGCTCTATTCTGTTGGTTTATTTCAGCAATTTACTTTAAGTTCAGTACAATTTTATTAGAGTTTAAAGAAAAACCCTAGGGTGGCAGGCTGTAAAGCCAAGCAGCTGCCCAGAGGAGAAAGAGGGAGAAGAGAAGAGAAACAGAAAAGGTCATGCTGTCTGAGTGAAGCCAGCATGGAGGTCAGCCACAAGTTGGACAAGCTACATGCTAGGGAGCAGAGTTTTAGAGAAGGAGTAAAGCCCAAAGTATTAGGGAAAGCATGCTGAGAACATAGAAAGAGGAAGAGGCTTTTCTGGGTAATGAGAGGCACAGGCGGACTCGTGAAACTCATGCCCGCAGCTCTGCAAGTAACTGCGTAGCTCAGCAACTTCGTGAAGAAAAGAATTGCTATCAGCACAACTTTGAAATTCACCTAACGATAGATAGTGATGTCTATAAGCAAGGAAGATTATCCAAGGTAAAGAATAAGATGAATGGAAAATTCTTCCATAGCACAGGTATTAGAACAGAACTGAGCTACAGGACTACGTGATCACGCCGTTTCACATGCACACCGAGACACTCAGACCTGAGATGGGAACTCAGTTTCATGAGCCAGGACTGACCATATGTTGTTCTATTTTGATCCCAGGTCCTCACAAATCCTGAGTTCCTGAAAGTCAGTACATGTGCGCTCTCTCTCTCTCTCTCTCTCTCTCTCTCTCTCTCTCTCTCTCATTCTCTCTCTCTCACACACACACACACACACACACACACACACCTCCCAGACATCAGCTCAAATATCAGTTCAGGCATGCATCAGCATGGTTATGTCCAGAAGCATAAATCAATTCATCATTACCAACTGACCGCAGGTTAAACATATCAAACTGCATCAAACAAATGAGTTGGGCACAGAACATCATGCCCTCGGGCAGGAGCTCAGATGCCCACTACACAGAGCTCCCCTTGGCAAAGCCACATTTTTAACACATTCCCTCCAGCCTGGCAAAGGCTGGGCACACATGAGTCACTAAGTGAGGCCACACCTGGTCATGGAGTCTCAGGGTCTAGGATGGTGATGGACCATGCTGCTGGAATTTTCCATCTCTGGTCATAAGTCAAGGCCTTCCTAAAGGAGAGTTAAGGGGTTACTCTTAAGGTTAGCATTTTATCTTCTGGCCAAATAGAAGGCTGGGGGTCACAAATTGGAAGCAGGTATTTGGGATGGTAGGCAAGATATTTAAAAATAAATAAATGATTTGAATTCTCTTAGGGACACTCTTCCAGGGAATCAAAAATCCCTCTTGCTCAAACCTGGCCTGCTCGCTCAATTCCAGCTGCCCACCAGAGATCGCACAGGGAAGGCGTTAGGATTCTGACACCAGGGAGCTACAGCAGAACTGCCTGCTTCTCCCACAAACCTGCCCTTTCCAGGCTTTCCACCGCAGACCTTCTCCCACCCCTCCCCACCGAAGCTGACTGGGTACAAACAAGATGTCGTCACTCTCATTTCCTTTCTTTCTTTCGTACCTATACTCTGTCCATCATGAAATCCTACAGGTTTCACCTCTAAAATAGACCTTAGCATCTAGCTTTTCCTCCAGCTTGTCTTCTGAAACTCTGTCCCAAGTCCATAAGGGTCAGCTCAGATACTGCATGGAGCAGACACCTCTGTGCGGTCTCCAAGGTCTCTCACCACGTGCGTGGGGGCTGCCTCAGAACCCCTTCCTGCCAGGCACTCGTCCCTCCCCTCACCCGCTAATCAAGTGGCCTCTAGCTCCACCAGCCGCCCTCTGTCTCCCACATTTGACAAATGCAACCCTGGTCCCCGGCTATAGCTCAAGCACAAAGGGTTCTACAAGCAGTGACAGCTGTTCCCTGTGCCAGGCTCCAGTGGAAGTGAACGCTGACTTGGGCAATCTTGCCAACATCTCTGAAGGTAAGGCTATTACCACTCCCATTTTGCAGATGGAATAACTGAATACAGAGAGACTAGGTGAACTCCCAAAGCCACGTGGCTAGTAAGAAGCAGAGCTGGACTCCCATGTAGGCAGTCCAATCCAGGGTCTGCCTCCACATCTCTGTCACCCTGCCTCTTACAGTTCCTGTCCTGAACAGCAGCCACCTTTTCAACTCTGAGGATTCAACTCAAACAGCCTCTCTCCAGAGGGAATGTCCCTGATCTCCCTGTCTCAGTCACCTACCAGTTTGTAATTAGCTGACTGGCTTATTTGCATACGTTTCTCTATCATAAACACCCAAGGTAAGTATATATGTTTTCTGAAGGCAGCTTTCCAAAGTCTTGTTCTCAGTATTCCCAGAATTCAGAATGTTCCTGGCATAAAGCCCTGCTCAACAAATAACAAGCCACCTGCTGGCAGGTTTGTACTGCCACCTGGCTGCTCCATCTGAGTTTGCAGTCCTCCAAGGGTTTCCCAGTCTGATGGCCTCACCTAGAGTTCTCTGCTGAATTGCTGGGCCTCTCAGAGTCTCTCTCCTTGCCTATAAAAGTATTGTCATGATACTTCCTCTCAAGGAGGTCAGATGAGAAGAAAAACGGCAACTCTCAGCATCATTGCAGTGCGGGTCTTGATGAGATACTCAGAAACAAAGGAGTGCTACGTGCGTTTCATCGCAGTAGGAAGCCTTTTTCAGCAGCTGAGGTGTGTGGCCCAGGAACCTCTGTAGGCAGTCACTGCGGAGATGCAAGGCCTCCTTAAATTCTGCTTCCAGGTGCCTCCAGGACCCAGAAGTCCAAATGCTGCTCTCTTTCTTCTTTCTGTCTTACTACTAGCAAAGGGGCAATGAAGGGATTTGTTTGTATCCAGGCATGAGCTTACCCATGAAGCAGAAATGCACAAAATGCACACTCAGCATCTTTGACTTTACATTGGAAAAAAATGAACTTAGGATAAAGAAGGTCAGGAAAAACTAGCTCTGGTCTTGGAATTCGGTAGTAACCTGGACACAAAGACCTCCAAAAGCCACTAATTGAACCACTGAGATAAACTTTATTATTTTTTAACTCCTATAAAAAGATGTGGGTATATATCTGAAAGCCAGAGAGAAATGAGCCTTTATTTCTTTATTTGTGAGTGTGTTGTCTTTGTGTGTGCGTGTGTGTGTGCGTGTGTGTGTGTGTGTGTGTGTGTGTGTGTGTGTCTACATATGCCATGGCACCTATGTGGAGCTTAGAGGACAACTTACAAGGAGTCATTCTCTCCTTCTGCCGTGTGGGTTCTAGAGCTTGCACTCAGGTCATCAGGCTTGGTGGCAAGCACCTTTATCCACGGAGCAATCTTGCCAGCACAAAATGAGCCTTTAAAGGCAAAATGAGCATGACCCACTTTCAAAGAAAACAAGTAAAACGTCTCGCTTTCCTAGTAAGTGACAATTCTCAGTTGAAGGACGCTGAGGTCAGCGAGGCAGCTGCTGTTCCTGGAAGGCACACTAGAAACCACCATGCTGCGCCGGATGTAGTTCTTGACACCTTCCTATTTGAAAGTTTCTCCATAGGCCCACCTTCTTCTTTCAGCGCACTCAGTGCCTAGAGGATTACAGCGACTTTGATTTCACAAGGTTCCTCTGCCCTTGAGCTTGGGGTCTAGTGGATAAAGAATATAACAAGTGCTACAATGGCAAAGTACAGCATGCCCTCAGAGACGGTGAGGGCTACATGCAACTGCCGGGCTGGGAAAGCACTGTGGAGACTGAACCAAAGGTCACAATGACGTTTCAAAGCATATTCTGCACTGGAGCCTGTGAGAAGGGCTACATCCCCTCAGCCCACCTTTGCACAGAGCCCGCTAAGAGAACACTGCCCAAAAGGCCAAGGGCACACACATAGAGAAATGGTTTTTCTACTCACTTTGGGTCAGCAAAAAAGCTATGTTATGAGAGCCACTCTCAGCTGAGTGATTGCAGGCGCTCATGTCCAATCTGCTTATCACAGTATGGTGACAGAGTTCAGGATTTAGACTCCCAGGGCTCAGCTTTGACCCCAGCCCTCACTTTCCTGGCCCTGACTCCACAGGCAGTCTCCAGGCCTGAGCTGCTGCTCTTGTAAAACATCTTTAGCAGAGCCCACCCTGCCACTCTTGCAATGTTGTTTGAAGAAAGGCCTAATGAGCTAATTTATATGAAAATGTCCTGTAAGTTTAAAATGATGACAGCTTCAATGGGAGTCCATTACACTGTGAAATTTTGAATCTTAACATTTATAAAACCCATGTTTTACTCCCTTGGACAAATAATGTGACCCTTTCCTGTCTTTTTAGGATTTGCACTGAAATAACCTAATAGCAAGTGCTCTGAGTATGGTGAGAAGAAATGCAGCCAGGTTAGAGGAAGAGGCTGCCTGCTTGTGTTCTACTGTTAGCTTTCTCCTGCCCTGTACAGTTCAGAGCCCCTGCCTAAAGAATAATGCCTCCTACAATGGGCTGAGTCTTCTAACAACAATTAACATCAAAAATCAAGACATGCCCTACAGACATGCCCACAGGCCAACTGGATCTAGATAATGTCTCTTTTGAGATTCTCTTCCCAATGATTTTAGGTTGTAACAAATTGGCCCTTAAAACCAACCAGCACAATGATCACAATGATACTTACTGGGTTGGAGGAGTGCCAGGTAGTCAGCGGAACATATACTGAGGAAGCTCCACCTGGACTCCACCCTCCTTAAAGGTTCTCATTCCCATTTCTTCTCCTTTCATTCCTTCAGGGCTTCCTCAAAAATTAGAGGCGTGTGAGGATTTATGGAGAGAGTTTAATGTCTGTGTCCCTAATGAACTGTGGACTCTGAAAGACACGAATGTGTCTGTCTTAATCACACCTCTATTCCCAGATCCTAGCACACAGCTACCACATAACAAGGCTACAGGAAGACACTGTAAATAAGGGAATGCCTGTCACTGAACACCAGAGGACTTCTTGCTGTTGAGGAAACAGGACATCAGCCTGCAAGACAGCCCCCAGCAAACCTGGCCTGACACAACTCACAGTTACTGCATTTCCTTTCCCAGTTCAGATGGACCTTTGTGACTGAGCAAACACCGGGAAATGCTAGACGCGTAAGTCCCAAAGTCCTTGCAGACCACTGCTGCTCCCACCTTGCCACTCCGATCACCAGGAAGCACACCAGCAGGGTTCCAGGTCGCACTGCGGAGGGGTTCACAGGGTGAGCAACTGAGGGCGCCTGCCAACAGCTGGCAAGTCATGAGAGTAAGCCACATGAGAACCAAGTCCTCCAGCCCTGTCTGGCCCATGTAGTATGTTGACTGCAAACCTTATGACATCTTCAAAGAGGCCTCAGAGAGACCCTAAGATGAAACATCTCAATAAGCAGACCCCAGATTCCTGCCCCATAAGGACTATGCAAAAGTCCTTGTTTTAAGCCACAAGGCTTTAATAAGGGATAACAAACATGGAGAAGGACCAGAAAGCCTTCATCATGCAAAGTCTGAGGAGCAGGGAGGACGTCGCCAGGCCCAGGGAGTCAAGCACTATATTTCCTGTAGAGGGAATGCAACTCAGATGACTAGAGCACATGATATCTGAATGACAGTTACCTGTGTCAGAAGCCTTTAGAGATTGAAATTCATATTTCTTTCTCATAAATTACACAACTAAAACTCGGAGAAGTGAAGGGGCTTGTCCGCGGACGCCCAGCTAGTAAGTGGCAATCCTGAGAGTCCAGTGTAGGGTGAAAGAGCATGAGACCTGGGGTCACTCTGGTGATGCTGCCAGGAAAGCCTGTGGATCCTGACCAGGGGCCACAAAGACTTCCACAGACCACTCACATCCAGGCCAAGGGGTGACCAGATGCTTTGGCCCTGCCTCTGCATGGGGTAGGGCTAGGCATGACCACCCTGGGGACCCATGTGGAGGAATTCCCAGGTCCCCCTTCCAAGGAAGAGCTCCTCTTAGCCTGGGTCACTTTTATCTCCTGGACCCTCCCACTGCCCTGCAACCATGATGACACCACTCTGTGCTGCAGGACAGGTGTACGTCCCTGGGGCTCTCTCTTTCACCCTACAGGGCAAGCTGAGGCCACATTCCAAGGCAGCTGCAATGAACTCCCAGGACAGCAGCAGATGTTGGGGCAGTCTGGGGGATGCTCACTCATGCTCCAAACCCACCATGGAAACAGTCAGCCACTGCCTGGGGCTCTGGCACTGAGAACTGGAAGAGAACTCCTGGAAAAACAGAAAGGAAGTTCCCATTTCCAGGCACTGTCTAAGCCTTGTGCCTCTTCCACATCTCCATCCGCACCACCACCCTATGAGACAGGCATCTGTCCTTTTTTGCCAGGCAAAGAGATGGAAATTTAAAGAAGCCAAGCAACTTGCTGAAGGGTGCAAACAGCTGTTGTGTACAACTAGGCAGTGTGTTCAGCTCTTACCCAGTGGAGGTGGTCAAGATTATATACTTGCCATGAAGTCTCCCAGTAGAAAGAGACAGAAGAGGCACATTAGTCTGTTGAGAACCTGTTAATCAGTGGTGATTTGACTCCACATAACTGCCTCACACCAAGGCCCTTGCTCTTTCTGGGTCTTTGTATCTTCCCTGAATGAACCCCAAGCCTTTCCAATCAATTTCTTCATAGTTCATCAATAGCATATAACTAAGGCATTCCCTCTGGAGAGTGTGTTGGCACTCATTAATCTACCTCAGAGCCTCCCCTTCCCATTGGAAGACTACAAGGCCCAGAGACCAGCCATCCGCTGTCCACACAGCTGATGTGGCACAGTGGGGACTTGCATCCTATGTGACTGAGGCAGGTTTGGCCTTGGTAGAAAAGCAGCCAAAGTACAATCACAGACACACAGAGCTGTTGCCGATCATCCAGGCTCACTATCTCCACCTTCTCAGGAGAATCCCTCTTTCACTTGTGAGTGAAGGCAGTGAATAACAGGTCTGTGGTGACAATCTCTCTCATCTAACAGCTTTCTGAAGTTCAAACCTGTAAAGGCAAGGGATGGCTGGTGGGAGAAGGGAGCTGAAAGAGCCCAGAAGCATCTCCAGAACAGAATGTGAGCCAAGAGCATTCCTCTGTCAGCTCCTCAGATCCTAGGAGGGAACCTGTTGCTAAGTGGGAACTTCTCTAAGTCTTCCCTTGGGCCCTCAAGGCAATCAGCATCCACCTTGAAGGGATGCTTCACAGGCCTCACTGGGAGCTCTGAAAACCATGGCAACAGCCCCCAAGTGACAGCTCAACTCTTTTGGGTTCCAGCCAGAGGACAGGAGCCAAGGGAGAGAATACAGGGAGGAAATCCGAGCACTTAATTTGCTGTTCTGTGGAAGATGCCAGTTAAAATGCTATGCCTTCCTGCAGCTGCCCATTGGCCCTGCACCTGTTGTGCCACCTTCTTGATGGTCCCTTGTGGGTCCCCAAGGTCCAGCTTCCTTTCTGGACAATGAGATTCAAGTATGCCTAAGGTAGAAGCTTAAGACTCTTTAAAGTCACAGAAACCCCTTAGCCTCAGGGACTCAGCAACTTTCCCAGAATCACTCAGCTGGTCCTTCCTGGTTCAGCATGGGTGAGAGGAGACTGTAGACATCACTGAGCAAGGTCACTCCAGCAGTGCATGAATGCACTCTGCCCAGTTCCTGCCTGAGGCCTGACAGGGAGCCAGCACACAGCTTGGGAGGGATCATGCAAGAAGCAGATCCAGAATGCTGAGCTCCCAGGCTCCACAACCTAGCTAAGGCAACTGATGGCTGCTGAGGAGATTCAGTCTCTTTAAGGGTTAGGCTCTTGGTAGGCTGACCAGGCTCCAGTGAATAAACCCACATCAAAGGGCAAAGTGATTTGGGAAGGGAGTTCATAAAAGCAGTTCCCAGTGACTGCCGTCATCAGTGCTCCAAACAGGAAAAGTGAAGCTACTGAGCTAAACACTAACTCTGGATGCTGCTTTAAGCACCATGTGATGGCCAGCTGCTCGCAACCCAGCAGAAACATAGCAGCTGTGGCTGGGTGGCGTTTGCCTCCACTGTTCACAGTCCACAGAACAGAGTCGAGAATACTCTGCACATAAAGTGACCTGAGAGCCCACATCAGAAGACCCGGACTGCTTAGGAACAAGGCAGAAAACAGGCTGGGCCAGGACCAAGGGAACAAGGCAGCAGACCCGCCAAGGAGAGGAAATGCAGGACGGTGATCTCATTTGTTATCTCTACCCAGCCCTCCTTCTGCCCTTACAGCTATTTGTTATCTATACAGTACAGGGGGGCACTGTAGCAGCCAGCACTGTCCCCTACTTGAGCACCTTCTACTGTTTGCACGCTCCTGCTCTTCTCTGCTCTCTTCTTAGCTGGTTCCTTTTCTTCTTCTTCCTTTCTCTTTCCCATACCCAATTCCTCTTACTGTCACATCTCCCAAAGCCAGAGACTGACCTGGTTTACAGCATCTTTTACATATCTTTACTCCTCGTTTTAGTCTATCCTTAACCCAAACTCCCACTTATCCACCCCATTTTCTCCCTTGACTCATTATTCCTACTCCTATGTACATTCCTCTCCTCTTCTTCCCATCTAACAGCCGTAGCATCACTGGCCTCACCGTGACTGCTTAGTTCTTCTTCTTCTTCACATTCATGCCAACATATAAGTATACACAGTACCAGTGGGTCCCTTTGCTTCCTAATCAGTACTTAACAAGTGTCTGTTTTGTAGTCACCTGCTACTCTATTATCAGAGTGAGTGAGCTCCTACTGCTGCAGACTGGAGAGAGAGCCTGTGCCTAGAACACCAGTGTAACAGATGAAAATACCACTACAACTACACTACCTCCTAGTTTTTCCTGAACACTGCAAATATGTCCATGAAAGAAGAGAGACAATCTGAATGAAGACATCAAAAACAACAACAAATCTTAACCAGTGATCTAACCGCAGATGGGCAGATCCCAGCACAATAATGTTACATGAAAAACCAAGACAACTTTCTTCCTCCAAAATTTACCAACCTCATACTAATGAGCCCCACGCAAAATGACTTAGATAAAGCAGGGTGTGGTGGCACATTCCTTTACTCCCAGGAGCCTGTGCCCAGGAGGCATGGGCACACGGATCTCTGTGAGATTCAGGTTAATCTGATCTACATAGCAAGTTCAAGGGACATCCTGCCTAATGACTTAGATGAAGTTCCAGGTGCAGAATTTTAAAGAGTGATTATAAATATGGTAAAAGAACTCAAAGAGAATGCTAGTACTCTCCAAGGAAATGAAAAAAAAACAAAACCTGAATACAAGAAGAAAGTCAATCCACAATATAAATATATAATTTAGTAAAGAGAAACACTGAAGAAAACCCAAGCCAAAATAATGGTAGAAATGAAATCATAATAAGGCAAATAAAAAATGCAGTGGAAAGCCTCCCCAACAGAAAAAATCATGTAGAAGATTGAGTATCCAGCTATGAAGGCGAAACAGAAGCAGTGAATCACTCAGTCAAGTTAGCAACGCTACATTTTTAAAAGTATGAGTGAAACATATAAGAACTCAGGAGGGCCATGAAAAAGCAAAACCTACGTATTAGAGACATACAAGAAGGAAAAGAATTCTGTGCAAAAGGCATAGAAAATATCACTTCTTCCATTTTATTTATTTCTGTTTTTAAGTGTATGCATGTAATGCTTGCATATATGTAAGTGCACCATGTTATACAATGCCTGTGGAGGACAGGGAGGGTGTCGAATCCTCTGGAACTGGAGTTACCAGTAGTTGTTAGCTACCATGTGGGTTCTGGGATACGAACCCAGGTCAGGATACAAACCCGGGTGTTCTGCAGGAACAGCCAGTGCTCTTAATTGCTGAATATGGAGATATGATCTATCTCCAGCCCTTAGAAACTATCTTTAATCAAATCATGGAAGAAAATTTCCCAAATCTCAGAAAAGAGAAGCCCATCCAGATATTAGAGAAACACAGAAGACCAGACAGGACCAGAATAGAAATTCCCCACATCATATAATAATCAAAATATTAAATGTACAAAACAAAAAAAGGATACTGAAAACTTCCAAAGAGAAGGCTCAAGTCACATATGAAGTCAGGCTGTTCAGAATAACTGCTGACTTTTTCATCCAAACCATGAAAATAAGAAGGGCTTGGACAATAGCTTTCAAATTCTGAAAGATCACAACTGCCAACCCATTCTAATATACCTAGCAAAACTACCTATCATAATTGTCAGTAAAAGAAAAACCTTTCATAATAAAAGGAAGCTAAAGGAATTCATGTCAGCAAGCCAGCCCTACAGAGGATACTGGAAAGGATATTTCACTCTGAAGAGAAAGGTAAACACATTCAAGGGACTACAAGAAGAAAAGATTATTGATTCTGTGACACTCATTAAACAAAAGAAGACTAAGAAAGTCCCAAACACTACAAAATCTACAGAATGACAAGGAGCAATACTTACCTTTCAATAATAATTGAGTATCGATAGTCTCAATTCACCCTCAAAAGACACAGACTAGCAGACTAGATTCAAAAACATCATGCTTCTTTGGGGGGCGCTTCCAAGAAACACACCTGGCTGACAGAGATAAACACTATCTGTCCTAGCTTCCTTTCTGTTGCTGTGATAAACACTATAATCAAAAGCAACTTGCATAGGAAAGGTTTTATTTGGCTTACATGTTAGAGTCCATCGTCCAGGGAAGCCAAGGCAGGAACCTGGAGACAGGAAGTGAAGTGGAGCCCATAGAGGAATGCTGCTTAAGGTTTGCTTTCACTGGCATACTCAGCTACCCTTTTTTTAGGAGAAGAAAAGATTTGTTTGGTTTACACATCTATCCTTGAGGGAAGTCAAGGCAGAAAATCAAGGCAGGAACCTGAAAGCAAACCTGCTTGCTAATTCATGCAGCATTACATCCAACCAGGACACGTAGAGCCAAGGAAAAACAGCAGGAGCCATGGAGGAACACTACTTGCTGCATCACTTAGAGGCTCATGATCATCTAGCTTTCTTAGGCCCTCCTACATGAGTCGTTAATCAAGATAGTCCCCCACAGGTAAGCCCACAGGTCAATCAGATCTAGGTAATTTCTCCATTGAGATTCTCTTCTCAGATGACTCTATGTGCCAAGATGACAGCTGAGGCTAACTAGAATAAGTTTCCTTCTCACCCCACTGTAGCTCTTCCTCTTCTTTCTCCCTCTCCTCTCCCTTGAGTTTCATGAGAATAAAGTAACTAATTTGCCTATGTTTTAGTGTTTATTTTTTTCCTAATTGGGAACATTTTATTAATAGTTTAAATATGTCATATGCTCTTTTTGTGAATGTCAATGCAGTTTGATGATATTTACATATCCTGCTGTATCTATATCCTCCTCTTTCTACCCCGCCCCCAAATTTCTGTATTCAAATGGGTTCATTCACTGGAGTCTACTTATACAGCACAGGCCCACCTTCCCAGGGGTGGGACATCCGACATCAGTGAGCAATTAAAAAAATGTCTCACATACATGGCCAAGGCCAATCTGATAGAAACAATTCCTCAGTAAAGGGTCCGTCTTCCCAAATGTCTCTACTTTGTGTCAAATTGACAAAAACTAATCAGCACAATTGAACTCTTATCAAATTTACACACAAACACATCATTATTAAACCTAAGCTTTCTCTTCCTGTTTAGTCACAAGATCTAATGTTAATATCACAATATAAAACACAGTAAAACTTAAAGTTCCATAGTCTTTAAAAATTCATTTTAAAAGTTCAAAGTCTCTTTGAAATACCTAAAGTCTCTTAACTGTGGGTTCCTGCAAATAAAAAAAGGCAGTATTAAATATTTTGTTTCAAAAGGGAAGAACCAAACACACTTAAGCAAAACTAAAGTCTTGCAATATAACTCAGTGCCCAACATCTGAGACTCATTCATAAACTTCTGGGCTCCCATAGGCAGCCCCACTTACTTCTCCAGCTCTGCCATCTACAGAAACACACAGCTTGGTTCCTCGGCTCAAGCTAGTCCCACTCCATACCTGCTGCTGTTCTTGATGGTTATCCCATGGTCTTGGCATCTCAAATATGCTGAGGTCTCTACTGCAACTAAGACTGAATCTTCACCAATAGTCTCTCTTGGTCTCTCTTCAGAGAAACTTCAACCCTGCCACATAATGCCAAGCCTCACCTGCTCTATGATACCTTCATGCCTTCAAAATGAGTTCCATGTGGAAGATTCTTGGACATAATTTGCCAAGTTCTGCTGTCAGTCTGATGTGTTGCCTTAGCCCTCTGGTAGACCACAGCTTCTGTGTGCTGACTCTGAGGAAATACACACTTCACTGAAGATTTTATCTCAGTGATGCTGCTATCTTCTTAATCACAGCTGACATTTCAGCCCCAGCTAACCAGCCTTGATTGTCCCAGTAAAGCAAAAGTTTCATTTCAGTGGTGTGGGTCTCTTGTTAATCAAAGCTGATTTGTCAACCCCAGCTGACTTAATTCAGATTCTTATTTCAAAATATCATATAAACAGCCCCGATAGTGTTTAGCGGACTCTCAAACTTCCCTCTGAAACGTCATAAGCAAGTCCTCCATTGCCTGCATTGCTCTCAGCATCATCTTCCAAGCTCCCATAGAACAGACCACTAATGGCTTTTCCAGCCCAAAGTTACAAATTCTTTGCACAATCCTCCCCAAAACAACACAGGCATGTCCATCATAGCAAGATCCCACTCTCTGGTACTAATTTCTGTTTTAGTTAATTTTTTTGTTGCTATGATAAAATGGCATGACCAAAGCAACTTATAGAAGAGTTTATTTTGACTTGCAGTTTCAAATGGGTGAGAGTCCCTCTTGGCAGGGGAGGAATGGTAGGCGGCAGCCTGAACAGAAAAAGGACAGCTCACATGTTCAAGAACATGCAAGAAACAGAGAGGGAAACTGGAAACGGGACCATGAAGAGGGTCTGAACTCTCAGAACTCACACCCAGTGACATACTGCCTCCAGCAAGCCACACCTTTATGCCTCCACAGACAGTGCTACCAGCTGGCCACCACGTGTTCAATAGGTGAGACTACCAGTAAACCACCAAACTGTCTTAAGGTGCAAAGGTCAAAAAAGTATTCCAAGCAAACAGAACCCAAAATGAAGCAGGCATTGCTATTCTGGCTCCTGACAAAGTAGACCTCAAACCAGTGAAACAGGGATCATTGGTTGGAAGAGGAAAAAAAGATCTTCAGGGAGATGGGGGAGTAGCAGAACACAGGTGATAAAAATCGGGAAAGGAATTACAGGGAAGGAGGGCTAAGTGGTAAGAGGACTGGAAAGCAAGGACAGATGAGGGGCTGAGGAAGGGATAACTACCACTAAGGATGTTTGAAAGGCCATATGAAAACCTACTATTTTTAAAGCTTTATATAGCTATTCATTTTTCTAAAGGGCCAGATAAAATTTAACGGTTAACTCTGTACTGCCAATAAATATTTGACAATTTGTGACATAACAATAAAGTGGAAAAGCCCAAAAGTTAGCCCACATTTCACCATTAGACAAAGGTTTCAGTGGCATTACCCTCCTCAGGGCATTACTCATCTCAGAAGCCAAGGTTGCTAGATAGAAGACCTAGAGGATACTTTCCCTCAAGTTGTTGATCAGAGGTACTCCATAGACTCCCCAGATAATACAGGTTATTGTCCTTGCTCTTTGTTGCCCACCAAAACTTGATGGCATGTTGCTGAAGACACCACACACATTAGTTATGAGACACAGGGAAGTTGGTACTGACCAGGAAGCCTCCTCCCTGCTGGTTTGCTTTCACAGCACCAGAAAGTGCGATGCAGGCCACAGGGAACAACAAGTCATCAACAGTCTTACCCATCTATGAACCCAACAAACAACAATAATGCCTGGCATTGCAAGATATGCCCATGGGTACAACAGTGGCGTGAATGTTATGGAGGTAACCAACTACTTTCTGTTTAGATTTAAGGTCTACTCCACAGTAGGAAATTCATGTATAGTTCTGAAAATCTGGCCAAGAACCATGTTTAGGGAGCTCTCAGGACCCAAGTATGAACCTACCACTAGTGTTCATCTAAACATAGTATCAAACTGTCCTCTAAATTCATCTTTACTCTCACACTTCATCAGAGAAGTTTTTTTGTGCAACTGATGATGGTTAAGGCAGAAATTCACAACCTGTCAAAGTACAGAGAATAAGTGTCAGCAGAGTATGCAACAACACATGGGACACCTATGTCACACCCCTTTCCCAAGATTTAGGGACCAACACAGAAGAGAAAGATGGAAATATTGGAATAGCTAGAGGTTGGGAAGGACCAGAGCAGAGCAAAACAGTGCCTTCTGGACATGGAAGGACCCCTGTAGTCATGAACTGAAAGCAGCTGTGGTCACCTACACAAGACCTGCACAAAATCAAGCCAGTCAGCATTCTAGCATTCACATTCTAGCACAGAGTGGAAGGGTTCCAGACCCTCATCCCTAACTGAGGAGCTATTGACAGTTATAGCTGCTGAGGGAGGGTCGTGTTCTTTAAGGGTGTGGTTCCTCATAGGTTAACCACACTCCAGGGCATAACCCCACATCCAGGAGTATATGAGCACAAATTGGACTCAGTAGATTATCAAATTTTAAAAAAGAAAACATAAAATGTGGGTGGTAGGGAGATAGGGTGAATCTGGTAATTGTTAGGGGGAAATGTGAGGAATGAATATGATCAGAATACATTGCAGGAAATTCTTAAATCATTAATATTTTTCAAAGCTAGTCTCAAAAGTTTACATATTATTTGAAATCATTCACATAATATTCTTAGAAAATCAAAACAAAATTACAATGTCAGAAAACAAATTGGCGATTTTTAGAAGATAGAAGAGGGAAAAGAAATCTGACGATAAAAGGACAACTCAAAGGCATCTTCTGGAGTGATAGAACTGTTCTACATTCCACCCTGTGGTGGCACTTACATAAATCTCAACATGAATCGAGATACACAGAACTGTATGCCAAAAATTCTATGCTAATTTAGGAACTGAAATTTAAAACAAACATGAAGAAGTCTTAGGAAACTCAGAGTAAATGACAACTTCCTCAACCAGACACCTGGAAGGAACATGAAAGTTGGGAACTGTCCCCTTCAAAGTCAGAAAAGAGCCACAACCCCTTCTGCTGAATCAGCAGTACTGGTCAATAGGGTTACCAACTTCAACTAAGAAATCCAAGTAAATCCAGAATCAAGTCATTAGAATTAATAAGAAGGTTAGGAAAAGAACAATCCATATGCACTGACAGTGTAAAATTAGAAAGAATAATTTTTCAAATGATACCCCTACCATAGTAATAACAACTTTATAAGAAGCCAAGGAATAAATCTAGTTAGAGCAACAAAGCCATTACGGAGAAAACTGAAGAATATTAAAGATATTGAAGGCAACCTACTCTTTACTATGTTCATAAACAGGAAGTCAAGAGCATAAACAAAGAGCTCTCTCCAAATAAAGGTACACTGTAACTTCATAAGTATTTTAGAGTATTTCAAACAGTCTCTGACACATAATAATTGGCATATAACTGTTGTTGAACAAATTAATCAAAATCCCAAAGAAAGTTTTCATAGAACTTGACAAGCTTATTCTAAAAGCATTGGTAAGGCAGAACAATGGTCTAAAAATAGCCAAAGCAATCTTGAAGAACAGAGGTAGGAGGAGAGACAATGCTTAATCCACCTGATATTAGCACTTAATTATGAAACCATTAAGACAATGTTTTTGTTGGCTCAGGAACAGACACGGAGACTAAAGGATCAAAATAAAGAGCCCTGAAATTTTTGCTGGATCAAAACATAATACACAACAGAGAAGACATGACAAACTCCTGGATGCTGAAACTGTTGATTATCCGTATATGATAAAAACAGGACACTAATTCACAACTTTCAATTTAAAGAAAATTAAAAACCTAAATATGAAAAAGCAAAATTTTAAAGAGAAAATGTTATTTCCTCAAAGTAGGTCAGAATTTCTTTAGCAAGACACAAACAAGCCATCAAGAAAGACTAAGAGACTACAAAGTATGTTAGATCTTTTGTGTTTCAAAAGATTCCAGTAACAAAGTACAACAGAGACCACAGAGCAGAAGAATATAACTCATGTAACCAACAAAGGTCAAAAGCCAAAGAGCCAAAGGACTCCTATTAACCAATGCAAAGCAATAGAGAATATAATCATTTTAAAACTAAGATGTTCAACAGTAATAATCAGGGAAATAACAAACTAAAGCCACATAGAAGTATTACCAAATTAAGTATAGCGGTGTTCTCTGGAGAACAGGGGGTCACAGGGTGCTTTACCTACTCGCAACTGTGAGAGTCCCTAGAACCTTCGTAGATGTTTGTGTTCTGTTGCATGAGTAGTAGGACTGTACTTTCCCACCCCTTGAAGGAAGGGCAGCACCCGTGATTTGCTTCTAGGAAACAGACACAGAAGCGTCACAGTGGGGGCTGTGAAGCTTGAACACAGTTCTCCACGTCTTCCATTGGTCGCTCTGTGAACACCTGACAATGATGCTCTCAGCTTGGATCTTGTTAGGCCTAAATAAGGGCGGGTAGAATGAGTGGGAGGTAAACTTCTATTGTTTGTTTGCTTGTAGCCACTTGATTTGAGAGTTGTTTGTTACAGTAGCAAAAATTGGCCCTAAGATAGTTACATTTGATGCTTTTAACTGGATAGTGAACATGTTGATGCTCATTACATTACTGGCTGTTCTTTGTGTACCTAAAATATTACATAATTTTAAAGACTAGATTATGATAATGAATCATTATCCAGGTCATATATATATAATATGTAAAATATATATATGTGTGTGTCTTCATTCTTCTAACATTAATTGTTTACTGTGTTTCAGGCAGTAAATTAAAAGACAAATTACAGGCTGAGGATACTGTTCAGTGATAGCATCCTTACCTAGTATGCATAAGCCCCAGGTTCAGTCTCCAGTATTGAGGAACAAGAGAACGAGAGAGAGAGAGAAGGAAGAAGAGAGGAAGAGGGAATGTCTGTGTGACAGAGAGCAGCTTAGGGAGTATCTGTGTGACAGAGAGCAGCTTTTGTGGAGCTTGCAAGAAGGAAAGCAGAAAACAAACATGTTTAATGTGTCAAACACTGTTTTTCCTATAATGGAAAATAAAGCAGGGTTAAGGAGCCAGAGAGGAGAGCACTGTTTAAACCGTATGTCCAGGAAAGTTCCTCGTAAAAAAGTAGCCCCCAGAGCCCTTTGTTTCCATGTGTTTCATATCCTCAGATACAATCAACCAGGTTTAAAATACGTGGGAAAAAATTGTATGTCTTCACAAGGATTTATATTGTTCGGGGTTGTTATTAAAATTTGTGTTTGGGAAAGGCAGACCAACTTAATCTGCCTCTCTCCCCCTGCCTTGCAACCCAAAAACATCTCCCCAGGCCTTGCAACAAACACACAAATTTCTCCACTCACAGTTAAACAGATTCTAGCTAGTTTACTTGGGCTTACTAACAGAGCAATGGGTAAGGGGTTACTTACAGAACTCGGGCGCCCACCCTTCCCTCTGCAAGTCACATCAGTAAATCCACGAGGCTTGGATCTTGCCACTTTCTGGTGAACAGATCCAAATGGCCCATGGGGAGGGGAAAAAAGGGCCAGCCTCCTGGTGCCCCCAGTTTAAATACTTTTAGCCCCTCCTCTTCTCACATCCAAGGCCAATAGACTGGGTGGGTGGGGCATGGGACTTTCCCAGCTTCTTGTCTTTCTGCTCAAGGTGATTCTGGCAGGGGTGTCCACAGCTCGTCAGCCTTTTCCCTCGGAGAATTAATCCGCTCTACAGGGGGATTTTAGGAAATTTAGAAATAATAGAATATACGGGAGAGATGGGTGGGTTAGATGTAAATACTACACTTGAATGTCCTTGGAGTCAAGTATCATGGGGGTTCTGGAACCAGTTCTTTACTGATACTCAGGGGTGACTGGCAGGTGACTTTCTAAAAATTAAGCAGCAAGGAGGTTATAGTATGTGGATGTGAATGAGAGAGCTGGGACAAGACCAGGACCACAGAAGGCCTCAGAACATACCACACAGAGGTCTGACATGTTTTCCCAGGATCATTGTGGCTTGCAAGTATCTTTAAGATCTCCTGTGTAGATGCTGGGAGACAGCCCCGCTTAAATGGAGCATGAAGGTCAAGTGATTATTCGGAGCAAGGGCTGAGGACAAGAGAGGGTTGGCCAGTGAGACCAGAGCAAGATTTACAGGGAAAGAGAAAGGTTGAGTCAGACTAAGGATGCAAGTTAGTTCTTTGATCAGAACCCTTGCAGATCAGAAGGGGGAAACTGATGGCTGATGGAAACTGAGTATGAAAATTATCTGTAGTTTTCAGTGAATTACAATTCCTCGTCTAGGGGAAATGGCTCTGGGTAGTCTCAAAATGGTTTGCACTGCAGACCAGAAACGGCAGGATGCAGTTCCCTCTTCATCCACAGACCTGAAGATCACATGGCTACGGCAGAAGCAGGACTAGAGACCCTGGGAGAATCTGATTAACACCCAGATGTAAAGCAGGGAAGTCTAGGTTTAAATCCTGCCTTGTCCCTGGAGTAGGTCATTTTAGTTTCCCTGCATATGAACAGAGGAATATGAAAGTATCTAAATTTGAGTCATTGCAACAAACAGAGTCTGTTGAGCTCCCAGTATCCAATCACAGCTGGTTTTATCACCTTTAACTGCAGTTTGGATCTAAAACACCTCTAACGGTCCATGTGGTAAAGGCTTGGTTCTACTAGAAGGTGGGAGAAACTTGAAGAAGGGGCCTAGAAGATCAGCGATCAGGGGACTTGTGGGATCCTGGTCCCCTCCCTGCTCTCATTCCCTAACCGTTAGTGCTTTGCTGCACCACATACTCCCAACCAGAGGCTCAAAAGCAGTGGTTCCACCTGATCATGAAGTGGGGCCTCTAAAACCGTGAGCCAAAATAAACCTTTCTTCTCCATAGGTTATCTCAGATATTAGTTATGGTAGTGCGTAACACACCTTCTTTTCTACAATAGCAGAGTGAAATCTGGGTCATAGGAATCTGAGGAGGAGATGAGATTATTAGTGTTCCTCCTGCGGTAAGACACTTTTACACACAAGAGTTTCTGAGCTGGCAACTGAAAGAATGAAGCACATCTCAGTCTCAAGAGCCTTTTAAGATGAGAATTTGTGTGTCAGTGGGTTTCCAAGGAAACCATTTTTACAAAAGCTACTACGAGACAGTCTCCCTCAACAAAGAATGACAGCATCCCGCACCTGCTGCCAGTAAGCGCCTTCTACATTCTGACAGATGATGGAAATGTAGGAGGAATAGGCCTAAAAGTCAGGTATAAAGGCAGTATCATCACACCCAACTTGTGGAATGAGTGAAGAAGGAAAAAACGACATTGTGCTTTCTCCTCGTGTAAAAGTAGCCTCATGGGGCCCAGGGAGGGTGCGTATAGGCACCTGGGAACACATCACTGGGCCTGAGATCTAGATGACTGGAAAACAGGTAAGATCAGCCCTAGTTCTCAAAACTGCTGCAGAACCCAAAACCACACATGACACGCTCAGGATTCCAGAACCAGCCTCCTACCCTAGCTAGTCCCACACTGAGGTGGCATTTTGAAAAGAGGGATCCCTGAGCCCTGCCAGTAAATGCGGAAACTGAATGCACGTTGCTGCTTTTTCTTCTGTGAGTACTTACTCTGTCTCCCTAATCAGCAGCTCCTTCGACCTGGGGACTGTTTTCCAATGAGCATTCGGTGGGGAGCCAGCACCAAAAGATAACTCATACAATATGAGATACTGCTGGAAACCCCCAAACAACCTGCCCATCTCCAAGATACACAGTGCACATGGGCATATTAAAACTCATGGTATTCTGCTGGAAAGAATGCTGGTAACATAGTGTTCTTAAACATATATGACTAGAAACTCCTTTTTCTCACCTGGCCATAAAGCATAATGCTGGAAGGCTCTGCCAATCACTCTCTGGACATGATCCTCAACAATATGGTTCAGAGAGTGTCATCAGCTGGCAGTGTGGGTCCAGACACCCACAAAGAAGACCCTGAGTTAAAGGTCTGGGATGTGAGAACGTGGGGGACTTGAATCCTTTCATCCACAAAGCAAGAGGAGCGCAGATTTTAAAAGACTATCACAACGTGGAAGAGCTATTCCAAACGCAGTGTGGTGCCTCTTCCGTAATCCCAGCTCTTGATTAAGTGGAGTAGAAGAACTTGGGGTTAGAGCCTAACCTGGGATACTCTGTTCAAAATAAAGTTCACCCCAAGATTCTATGGTTCCACAACTACTAGCTAAAGAACCTGGATCATTTCACAGAAGGTGGTGATTCTCTATATGCTACAAACTATGACGAGGAGAGCCCATTGCCTATAGCTTTTCTTTTCCCCTCACAGTGGTAAATGCAAACCCAAAGAACATGCATTTAACCACACCAGGCTATTGACCAGAAGTCCATGCCCCACTTCAATTAGGAGCAACAATATCTGTACTAGAATCAGGGGTGTCACCTCAGTGGCTGCATGTGACACTGAAGAAAAGGCAACTTATCCTTAAATACCAAACTAACTCAGTACGCAGGCTGTTTGTGTCTGCTGTAAGAGGACACAAGACATCCCTGACCAGTTGCTGAACACAGAAGCTAAAGAGCCATCCCACCACACCAGTAGCTACCACTGCCAAGTCTACTTAAGACTAACTTAAAACTTTTTCCCTTTAGACTTCCTCTCACAACTGTGATCTCACATACCTGTACAACAGCCCATGAGTTGTCACTGCTTCAACAAGGCACAAAAATAAGTCAATCATCAGATCTTAAGTATAGTGGAGCCACACCTTCTGTGGGTGAAGGAAGGTTCTAAAGTTAGCTTTGGAGGCAAATATCATGTGTGTCCCAGGGTTGCCTTTAAAAATCCCCTAACTCAAGTATAAGATATAGCTACCTTGGCACCATATATACAGTCCTAGTGATATTCAGGATGAAAGCTTGCAACAGAGTACTTAATAAAAAATCCAAAGGCCGAATATAAATTTACAGACTTTTAAGTTTACATAAGACAGAAAATGAGGGAATGCAGTTAGATGCCATGAGTCAGATATACATATGATGCTAATAGCTCCACCACAGCCCAGTGAGTTCAACTCTGTAGCTCTGGGGAAAGACAGGTTTGCTGCCTGAGGTCAGCTGACTGGTCAGAAACTGAGTGATGACACTACTGTTCCCATTTACTAACTTCTTGCCAAGTACTGTATTGAGCATGTCACTGAATCCTGTCCCTTCTCACGGAGTAAACACTACTAACTTCATTCCATGGCTACCCACTTGAAACCAACCTTGAGTCACAGTCTGAGCTGGAGCCAGAGGTCAATCTGATTTAAAATCACGGCCTTTGAGGAACAGTTACCTAATAAGATGTGCATCAGAATCAGATGGGTGAAGTAGTTTCCTAGGTTAATCTTTCTGAATCAAAATCATACTCCCTTCCCAGAAAATTCTGATGCAGATGATCTGAAGACCACAGTTCCAGAAACCTGACTGTAGGCCCTAATTCCTGGTCTAATACACTTTCTACTAAACCACTTATCAGTGCTGTCTGCCCAGTACTGTGGGACTATAAATACATCTGATGCTGATCACAGATAATGCCGCAGCCACATCCTCTTACCGGGCATCTCAGAAGCAGCATGCCTGCAGTCCCTCCCTAAGCAGATACCTTGGGTTTATTTTAATGATTTGGGACAGAGTAAAGCTGTTGAAACTGTGGAACATTTTCCTTTAAGAATTCTGTTTCATAGTTAATCCCAATAATCTTTTTACCTAAAAAGTATCTCAAAGGCTGAGTACAAGTTCAGATTTGGCCGCAACACTCCATGAAGGCATCCAGTCATGGGTTCACATTTCTGAATAAAATCATCCTGCTCCCTTTGTTTGAAAAGGCGCATGATCCAGTGCCAGATGGCAACATGTGTAAAGTCAGGCTGGATTAAGTCAAGAGCTTTAGTGAAGCATGATGCAGATAAAGAAGATGATGGATCACACACACACAGAGAAAGAGAGAGAGACAGAGAGAGAGAGAGAGAAACTAATGCTCAATTCTTTAGACTGTGGCAGTAGATTCCTGCCAGTTTGTGCTTGTTCCCTGACCCCTGAATCCAGTCTCTCACACCTGGATATGCTCCCAGATTTGCCCACCTGCAGCCCAGTCAGACCTAGGCTTCAATCCAACAGCTCCTTATGCCTCATCTCATCTACTTTCCACATTGCACCCTTGAAGCTGGTGCTATAGTTTGGGTCTTAAGTGTCTCCCAAAAGTTCTTATACTTTGAAAGGTAAAGGCTTGATCTTCACAAGGGTGCTACTGGGCAGCGGCAGGGTCTAGAGGGAGGTCTTTGGGTCTTTAAAGAGAAGTCCTTGAAGAAGATAGCGAGACCCTAATGGATTACTCCCTTTTTGTTTCCCAGTCACGAGGTGAGCCACTTTGCTCCATCATGCACCCCTATCACTACATAGCACCCCAGGCCCAAAGCAAGGGGCCAACCAGGTATGGACTGAAGCCTCTAAGGCTGTGAGTCAAAATAGACTGTCTTTCTACAGGTTGTTTATCTTAGATGTTTTTAATATTACTTTGGGTACTTGATACTGTATTATATCAGATACATGCTGTTATCACCGGTGTTTCTTAATTCTCTCACACATTTGTTGTTATATTTTCTCAGGCCTTTGTTATTATAATATGGGCATTTGTTTCTAGAAACAAGCTGACTCACAAGGCTCAACTAGCTTTCTTCAATACAGCATGAACAGACTAAGGGGTACTGTCATCTACCCAGTTTCCCAAACCAGACACCTGGGCACCCACTATCCTCCACTCCTCTGATCGCACCTGACACACTAATCCTAAACCCTGTCAATTCTCCATCAAACCCGTTTGTGCCTCTCCAGATACCACTGCAAGGATAATCCTAATCCCTATCCTGGCTTCCCTGAATCCCTTCTAGCTTGCTGGAGCAGTCTCATAACTGTGGCTAGCCCCAAGATTCTTCCATTCCACTCAGCTGATGTGCCCAGTCCTCCAGCCCTGCACCTGCACAAGGTCTGGCTCAGGGGAGAGCAATAAATGCACTCATCATCAATCTATGAATAATAAACATCTAATTTAAATGTTCACAATTCATTGCTCTTTCTCTCTATTCTCCATTTTCCACTCTCTTTGCCTAAGGCTACCCCCTATTTTTTAAAAAAATGTCTGAGTTCTTACAATTGCTTGTGTAGGAAGGCTGCCCTTGGCATTGAGCCAGGCATGTGGCTTCCTACTTCTCTCATCAAGGCCTCCACTCCAGCCCAGTCGATGTGAAGTCCTTTTACACTTAGGTAACTTAGAGGCTATGAAAATTTTAGGCAAATTCCAGGGAGAAGGGGTTGTATTTTAGAGACAGTGTCCAGTGTCTCTTATGGTCCATACTGACCTCAAGCTCGCTATGTAGCTGAGTCTGACCTTGAAATTGTCTTGTGTGTACTACCATACTTGGGATTTTAAGGAGTGATGATCTAACAGTATATTAAAGTTGCCTGCTCTTAGTCAACTATTCTCTTGCTTTAAAGTTAAGCATGTAAACAGAGCACTTTCCCTCACTGATTGTCATCCACTCATTTAGTAACTATTTGTTTACTAAGCACACAAGGTACAAGACAGTCTTAGCCCCTTATTTGATATTCTAATAAAACAGGCCTTAAAAGTAATTATTGATGATAATTTTGCTAAAGACTATGAAAGTAAAAAAACTTAGTGCAAAGAGTATGCAGCTAGCTAGCAGAAGGAAAAAGACGGCTTCTCGGAACAGCTGGTGCTGTTCCTTCTTCCTGTGAGTCACTGTTGCTCAAACTATTGATTTCCTTGCGTTATGAATGGATACTGTCATAAAGTAAAATAAAAGTAAATTATTGGAAAATTGAAATTAAAAGTCATATTAAATATAAGCTCCAATTTTTTCACAATTAATTTTAACAGAATATCAGTCTGATAATTATTATTAGCTTCTAAGTAGTTGGCCGTATTATGTACCTTTTCCAACACCTGAGACCACACTTTGCATAGCATAGTGGACTGAAAACTATGAAAGGTCATTCAGCATTTCTATGGCAAATTCCGAATTGTGCTTTTTATATATGATTCTGTCCATGTGGGTCTGGAGCTATGGGAAATGCAGCTGGGGCCACCATAGATGTTAGGCATAATGCAGAGTGGGCCTAGCCAGGCAACCTGCCAGGTGTGGTACTCTGCTCTGGCTAGTTGTGAGTCCAGCTTCTGCCCAGCACCCAGAAGAACCTGATCCACCTGGGAATAAGCTACTATTGGCTGTAGTCAGGACCCCACCCAATAAGTTGATTGGTTAAACAAACAGATAAGATACCATTTATTTCCTGAATAAATTGAGTTTGCAGCAGATTACCACTGCTGGTTTCCCGCTCAGCTCCCAGTGTCAGTGTCTTGATTCTGCATCTACTCGCCCCCTCCCCCATGGCAGAGACCCTTCAGTCCCTTCAGGCTGGCCCCGAGAGCTGGGACCCCCAACAATAGATATCTTGGTAAGAGGTGATATATCTTAGAGAGATTGTTATTAATATTCACAACAACCTATGAGTTAAACATCAGCATTCACTACTGAATGAGAAATTAAGATCGACTCTAGAGAGAATTTATTTCCAAAAGCCTAGAAAATCCAAACTCTTTGAGGCTTTATTTAAACATTGTCTTCAAAGTTACTTTCTTGGTGACATTATAATAAGATGCTTTCTGTTGCTTCTATTTTTTTTTTTTATTTGATTGATTGATTGGTCTTTCTGAGACAGGGTGTCCCTGTAGCCCTGGCCTGGAACTTACTAGGTAGACCAGGCTGGCCTTGAGCTGAAGAGATCCACCTACCTCAGCCTGCGGAGTGCTAGGATTAAAGGCGTGCACCACGCCAGGCTTTCGGATGCTCCTGTGTCATCCACAGCTAAACCAGTCTTTACTGAAAACCCATGAAGACTCCCCAGTCTTGTGGGCCTTCGGACAGCCCACCCTGCTGCCATTCCCCACACAAATGCCTTGCAATGAATGAAACCCAGAGGTAGGAAGAGAATCTGCTTAGAACAGCTGCTCTTTTCACCATTTTTTTGTCTCTTAAAGTGATGAATTTCTAAAGAGTCCTAAAGACTTTGAAGAGAACTGAGTTTATGCAGCTAAGGAAGACAAAGGCTCAGGAAATGTCACAGGCAACTTAGCTCAGGCGACAAAGCCTTTGCTTTTAGAGACCAAGCCCTATGATCTGCTTCACAGGAGTCTACCTCGCAGCCTCAGAGGTTCAGTTTCCTCATCCACAGGCTCCAGCCAAGAACTTCCTCTCTAGGTCCCATCCAGGACTGAAATAAAGATGATTTCAGTGGAATGCAAACAATCCTATGGCACAAGCTATGTGTCGGGCATTGAGCTGAAGTCCCAGGCTTGGGGAAGCAAAGCCACATCATATTGTAGTACACATGCACACACACACACACACACACACACACACACACACACAAAACAACGCACGCAGCCCAGAAGTATCCTCTCTCTGCCTGATGCTTCCTAGGGACGCATACTGTCTGGCCCTGCTCACATCTCACCTCATGCATCAGCTGCTCAGAGTAGTCATCTTGGGATGAGGGAGGAGTCCGCTCTGAGGGAAGGGGACAGAGAGCAGAGAAAGTTTCCTGGATGAACAATAGAGCAAAAAAAAAATTCCAAGCAGAGCATCCTAAGAACTCCATCCTAGGAGAAGAAGCAACGTGGTACAACAGAACACCACAGACTGCTCACCACAGAGAAAACAGCACGGGACAGGGGAACAGCACAGCTTCCCCTACCTCCTGAGAAAACAGAAACAACTTACCCCTTCACTCCAGCTGTAAAACTGTAGCCAGAAAGCTCAACCGCATCCTTCACTGGCATCAAAAACAAATAAACACTATCTTCCAGGAAGATAGTGAAGAAAGACAACTTCTCTGTTTATTAGAGATAATGCCAAAGTGGAAAGTCCATCCAGAGTGAGTCTGTATACAAGATAAACACATATGTACAAACACACAGTCATATGTGCAAATAATAGGGAAAGGCAGGCACAGTCTCAGAGATGCACTGGGGAAGGGTTGCCCCCATAACAAAAGCTGCACTCCATGTCTCTAGAGCCCTGAAGCCAGTTCCGTACTTCCAACAACACCCTCCCCAGCAGTGAGGACTCCTCAGGGTTAGTGACTACCATGGAAAGCTCAGCACACCCCACTGGGAAATAAACTCACAGAAGCATCTTTTCCTTTGTTCTTAAAAATCTGTCCAATGCAGGGAGCTGAAATATCTAACCTTTCCGCACTGCCAAAAGATCCCCCAAGGACTTGAAATCCAGAAGTTAGCACCAGGGTGGCTAATGTCACCATGCAAAGTTATTAAAAGCACTAATGAGTTCATGCGGTCAAGGCCACTGGGATGTCAGACATCAAGATAAACCATCTGGATTTATTTCTAAGGTGGGTCGTGCTCAGCCTCCTTCTTTGTCCTCACTGACAGCAGTGGACACAGGATACAGAGTAAGGTGAGCCTTGTGCGCGCAAGGACTGCAATCTGAATATGGCTACGCCTTACTCAGAGTCGTTCAGCTAGAACAAGCCGCAAACTGCCTGGAGAGCCACTACACTCTCTTCATTTGACGCAACTGATATGGTTCAGAGAATTTGCATTTGTCCAAATTTCCAGGTGAGGCTGAAACAGCTATCTACACTACACACCAGTTTTTGAGCAGCCCTGGGCTACCACTTACTACTTAAAACCTCATCTTTTTAAGATTTATTCATTTTTATTTCTTATGTGTATGAGTGTTTAGCATATATATATGCTTGGTTCCCACAGAGCAGAGTGTCAGATCTGCTGGAACTGGAGTTGACAGCTGTCTCAGGGTGCTGGGGAGGGGGAATCTAACCCATACCCTCTGCAAGAGCAGCAAGTGTCCCTTAACCACTGAGCCATCTCTTCCATTTTCTCATCTTTTTCATCTTTTAAATGAACATAACAATGCCTGCTGCCTGGAGTCCCTTGGGCACTGCATAAGAAGACCTGTTTTTCAGGGTCTTACATTTGATAAATGGAATCTACAGTAGTTACTGGGAGAAAAAAAAATCAACATAAGGAGAAATCAGGGATCCTGAAGCCCTAATCTTCAAAAGGATTACAACACACACACACACACACACACACACACACACAAACATAAACACAAACACGCACGCGGCAGGGGTGGGCAGAGAGGGAGAGACAGACAGATACACATAGAGAGAAAGAGAGACCCTTCATTTATTAAAAATAATATCAGACTCTGGGCTTCGGGAAGTTGACCTGTTCTTAAGAATAAGGGAGACACTGCGGCTACAGAGGCCTATGTCTCTGTCCAACTGGCCTGCCTATCATTTATACCTGAAACCTTCATAAGACAGAGCCATGACTTTGTCTGGGGCACCAGGAACTGGGCTGAAAAGGTCCCACTCTCATCCTGGAGAACAGCCTGGGAGTCAGACACAAGCAAATGACTGACATGCATTGTTTTAAGCACCACATTACAAATCATATGAGATGCCAAGGAAGAAGGTCGTTTGTCAGGCCTGTAAGAAGCAAAGGGTTTGGACACAGAAAATGATGCAGGGGCCTTGAAGGACACACAGGGCGAGGAGAAAGGACCCCGCTCAGGAGCAAAAGCAGGGAAACAGAACAGCAGGAAGAGCCCCTTCTGTCCTTTGCCAGGGTCCTGCATGCATATGCAGGACTGCGTGAGGCTGGTTCAGATACAGGAAGGGACACTGGTGAGGAACTCCTCACGAGGAAGGGGAGCGGGAGACAGGGTGTGTTTGCACACAACCGCTCTAGTATTTGGAGTCAGGAGCTCTGACAACAGTGTGTAGGTGGGTTGGAGCACCAAGGTTAGAGAAAACCTTCAGGGGACAAGAGATGGGAAAAGCCTGACCCAGTCTGATGACACAGGAAAAGGGACAAGACAGAAATCAAAAGGCATTTCAGAATTGCCCAGACTCGGTCCTATGTGTTCGACTATTTCCGCCAAAGCAGAGCTCACAGGAGTTAATACCCAGGGGTCGGGGAATATGAGTTTTCACAAGCAGATGTCCCTAAGAAGGCTTTTTTTTAAATTTTTTATTGAGCTTTTATACATTTCATACAACAATTCTTAATGAAATTTAGACCCCTTCCCTCATCCAGGACCTCCCAACCTCCCAGCAGATCTCACAGATTCTCTCATACATGTTAAGTCCTATCCAGTCAAGCATTTGTACCCAGTTGTCCTTTAGTGCAAATTCATCACTGAAGTCTAGTCAGCCTACTAGGGGTCATAAGTAAGGCCTACTCTCCCTCTCCCAAGAGTAATCAGTCGCCAATAGTTCTCAGTCTAGGGCCAACCCACCATCAATTTCTCTGGCTCTACTCTGGGCCCTTGTTTAACTGAGTTGGCATGGGTCCTGTGCTGAGTGTCCCCATTGCCACAAGTTCACATGTACAAGCTCCAGTGATCTGAAAGCCTCTGCTTCCCTGTGTTCATGAGTCAGCTGTGGCTCTTACAGTCTTTCCATCCCCCTCTTCTGCAATGGTCTCTGAGCTGTGGGTGGGTGAGGTTTAATACGGGAGTCCTATCCAGGGACACACACTCTGCAGTCTCTTATTCTTTAAAACTGGGCCAGTTGTGGCCTTGTGTGTACATCACATTCTGTTGTATAAGGAAGCTTCACTGGTAAGAACTGAGGGGGGCATTAGTTTTCTCTCTACCCTTCATTCTACTATGTTCCATGAGACTTAGGTGTAGAGGTTCAACTGTAGATTTATCTTCTAGGACTGGGAAACTCTCAGAGCTATATTCTCTGTGTCTGACCAGTGGTATAATTCTGCTTCAGCCTCCATCTGTTGAAAAAAGAAGCTTCTTTGATGAGTGGTACATTGTATGCTTGTCTGTAAATATAAGGATCCATATTTAGCATAGGGTAAGAAATTTCATTTGTCTAGAAATATGACAGAGATAGGGTTTTCTCTAGGATCTATGTCCTCTCCAACTATGTGAATTTGGCTAAGTCTACAATGATACCCATGAGTTCACTACCATTGAGAGGACTTTAAGCCCAATCAGACGGCTGTTGATTACTCCCTAGACGATAGCATCACTACTGCACCAATAGAGGTCGTGTGCTGTACCGGCTGTTGCAGTTATTAGAATTTAGGGTTGGGTTGGACCATTGGTTGATTTTCTCCCTTAGCAGCTTACATATTATCATCTAGCACTATGAGAGCTAAATTTTAGGTAGAAGGTTTCCAGGTCAGTTCCTGCTCCATTGCTCTGAGTCCTAAGGTTTTGCTGGCAGGTTTAAGATACAGGCAAGTTCTCAAAGAACTGAGAATAGCCACCCTCTTTGGCGCTGTGAAAAGGGACCTCCCTGCAGCAGCCTGAGCGTGGTCCTCCTGTCAGACGTAGGGGTAAAAGCCCAAAAGAAGGGCATCTTGGTCATCTGTCCAGTGGTAAAACCTTGAACATTCACATTCTGTGAACAAAAATTCCCAGAAAAATATCATATCTCTAGTCCCCTAACAGCATTCCTAGGCCACCTTGTATCTCACCTAACATCCTGTGACTAGCAAATAAAAAGCTTTAGAATGTATTAACAAGACCTAGCTTCCACCAACCAAAAGGCTGTCATCAGACAGCATGTGAGGCCTCTAGCAGAATTCTCCGCCCTTTACTATAAGCCAGCTACCAAAGTTACCCACCAATGTATTTGAAAAGTATGTCGATTTATGACTTTCTTTGCTCTATTACTATGAAAACTTCATGGAACTGCTTCCACATTGGAACATGGAATTTGGGGTAATTCCCAGGCCACAGTCACTCATATTTGGTTCCAGAATAAACTGTCTCTTTTCCCTTTTGAGGAGAGAGTTGTGCTTCTGCATCAATACTTGTGGTCTTTCCCCCAGTGTGGGAGCATAGGGATTAGTAGCAGCATCTCACCAAAAGGCCTGAATTTTCTACTGCAAGCATCCAGTTCCCTCTGCCAGCCCTCCCAGAACTCAGTCCTGCCTGGCTACAGACTATTCTGCTATCCATCCAGTTCCCTCACCCGTATGAGTCAGGCAAGCCCTATGTGTAATGGGAAAACTATTAGACACAGAACTAAATGAACATGAGCAGGTTACTTCTCTTCTTGGCCTCAGTTTCCTCTTTTGTAAAATGGAGCACTTATCTGCTATGCCTCCAACATGTTATTGTGAGAATTAACTAGAGCAAGGTGTATAGAAATGTCTGTGATGGGGCTGGAGAGATAGCTCAGCAGGTAAGAACATGTGCTGCTCTTCCAGAGGACCAAAGTTCAGTTCCCAGAGCCCAGGTCAGGTAGCTTAAAATTGCCTGTAACTCCAGCTCTAGGAGATCCAGTGCCCTCTTCTGGCCTCTACTGACACCTGTATAACACACCCATAGAGACATACCTGCACACACATAATTTAAAAATTGTAGTTGTTTTAAAGTTCTGTGAACTGCAAATCAATATATAATGCCATTGCTCCACTTCCAAGTCATATCCCTATCTGTAGCCTCTAGCCATCTTTCCTTCCTTCTTGCAGCAACCAGCCCTGCACTCCCTCGGGGAAGGTCATATAGAGGTTGATCCCTAGGACACAGGACTGAAACGCATCAGTTCGTCTGTGTACCACCAACAGGTGCCCAGTATTGTTTATGCACCAGTTTTGCACAGCTGCTGTGATTCTCAGGCACACACAGCTCCTGACCTCCAAATAAACGTCCCAATCATGCTGGGATGACCAGCTACTGTGCACCTGTTTAAGAAATAAGCAAAGATGAAGGGTGATGAAAAAGTCAATATAAGATTTTGGAGAAGTTCCAGAAAGACAGAAAATGAAGAGGGAAAGTAAGAACTGAGGAAAAACAACTTTTTGGATATTGTCCCTCAACTGTCTTGGCAGACTGAGTCCGTCACACCCATTCCAGGACAGAGCACCTGCCCAGAGGAGGAAGGAGGGCTCAGTGAAGGTGAACTTTTGTTGCAGTGTCATGCAGGTACCAACTCCCTAAGTTCAAATCCCAGCTCAGTTGCTATGTGACAATGGAAAAATGATCTAACTTCTTTCTCTGTTCACCTGCAAAATGAGTAGATAAAAATTGTGCCTATTTTAAAGGGTTGTGAATATTTAAATGAGTTACTACTTTAAAATACCTACTACTGCACTGCAATCCTACAGTATTTACCATCACTATTATTAAGTGGAAGTGTAGTGGCTATCACAGAAGGAAGACGATGCCATTCAAATTCACATCCACCTCGACTACTCGGATTTTGCACAGGCACCTGGTGAGACTGGAGGGAACTGTTCCAAGGCCACCAGACTTCAGCAAGGGCTCTGCCTGCTGTTTTCTGGCTCTGCATGACTACATTAGGATTCTGGGAACAGAAGCAAGTATGCTCATTACAACCTGATAATGAGTCCAAAAGACAGGCAGAGAGTTCTCTGGGGAGCGCCCCCTGCAGCCAAGAGCATGGGTCCAGCAGGCTACATGCTGTCCATCCCATTTACCTGCTCAGGCAAACCGGATACTCGCCAGTGAGCCAGAGAGACAGATTCAAAAATGCTCAGCCTCTCTGTGTCGTTCCCAGGGGAAGCTGAATGATGGAATGAAACCCCAAAGACAAGGACAAACGTTGTGATGCTTCTTGAAGCAGACAAGTGTCTAGAGAGAACAATGACTTAGATTCAGGAAAACTTGTTTGGAACTTGGGTTCTGGCTCCCACTAACGAGAGGAACATAGGCAAGTTCTATGATCTCTTGGAAACTATGTGTCTATATAATGAGAACAAAACTCACTTCTCATAAGTAAGTCATACCGTAGCACAAGGTCAAGCATATTCCAGGCACTCAAAGCTGAGATGAAGCAGAGCAGACTGGATCTGATAATGCTGTCCCTAGACTCTTAACGTGCATCGTCAGAACAGTCTGATAATGACTCACTCTCCAGCACATTTTCCATGCACTTCCCTTCTTGCCCCTGAGAGCTGGGCCCCTTGACGTGGCATAACCCAGGGCTGGCTGATGTGCAGAGACACAAAAGAAAGGGCATGCTCCTCGTGAATTCTCAGTTAACAAGCATACAGCATGTGCCAAGCAAAGCCTGTGCCAGCCAGGAGAGTTCAAGACTTTGAGGCCCCGAAGGAAACATCACGTTGTTTTAAAGCCAGAGCAAAGCATGAACATGCCTCGATCTGGGGACTGGCTCACCTGTGGAAGCTCCAGGAAACCTGACAGCTGCCATCTTCCTGAAACTTTGTTTTGGACAAGCTTGCAGCCTTCTATGATTTTTTTTCCTCAGGTCAAGATTCTTTCACTCAAGGGTAACAAGCCCTCAAAGCAGCTGTGGAAGACTCAGCTCTTCCAAGACTGCTGGGTTCCAAGCCTCAGTGTTTTCATCCATGGGTTGGAAACGATAGGATCCAGCTCTCAAAGGAGCTAGAATGGCTGAGGGAAGGGCTGTCTTTCATCTACCCAGTACAGGAGGGGAGAGACGAACCCACCCTGCCACATACCCACTGCCTCCCTTAGTGGTCTGGACTTCAGTGAATTGCACAAATGGCAGAAAGTCAATAACAGTTTATCAAATGGGGAAAAGGCATTTTTAGAATCCTGGTTTTTTTCATTAAGCGTTTCACATGGTGTGTGTATCCAGCTCCCCAGATCTATGTAAGATGGCTTTTATTTTACTTTGTTTTTAGACAGGGCCTCTCATGTGCCCAGGCTGCCCTTAAACCTGCTATGTAGCTGGGATGACCTTGTACTTCTGATCATCCTGCTTCCACCGGGATTAAATGCTGGGATTATAGGTATATACCACCATACCAGTTTTATGCTGTGCTGGGATTGAACTCAGGGCTTTTTGCATGCCAGGCAAGTACCCTACCAATTCAGCTGTATCTCCAGCTTCAGAGACAAGTTTTGACACACTATATTCTAGCCAAGGAAGAAAAGAGGGCCAAAGCTAGTGAGGGAGGAACGCTGCCACCCCAACGCAGTCCTGCCTCTCTTCTTCCTGCCCCTCTCCCTTTATCAATACTTTGCTAAATCTTGCCTCTATGCTAGCATGGCTGAACACAGGCCCAGAAGGCACAGGGCACACATCGTGCATTGGTGAGGGCCTGGCAAATCTCTGCTGTTGGAAAGACACTATCTTGGGTTCATTGACCAAATAGGTTCAATCAGGCTCCACCTCCTCCCAGCTGGCACCCTGAGCAAATACTCAAACCTCTTATTCATCTGAACTCGAAGATGAAGAGACTTTTCCAGACTCAAATCCCAACCCTACTTTAAGATTCCCTGATTTGTCACTATCCTGTACTGAAAATTTTAAAAGCTCAATAAAATCAAACACTTTTCTTACAGAAGCATATTATCTGGTCTCCTCAGTCACCGTCAGGGAACTGCTCTGAGCAATCACCACTTCACCATGCTGTGATGTCAACAGAGCCATCAAAGTGGATCCAGTTCACCCAGGGAAGAACGCCAGCTGCTGCCAGCTCATCCTGCCCCCCGCTGAGAGAGTCCATTTGTTCTGCACCCTCAGTCCTCAGCAACTCCAGCTACATGATTATCAGGTCACTAGATCAACACACAACAAACCCACGGTGTGTTCGTTCTTCTACCCAGCCATGGACTAGTGCCCAGAAATTCTCTTTTCCACCTAAACACTGGGCTGTTCTCCAAGAAGTACTGCCAGACTTTGAGGACTGGGTCAAACCAGTCACCAAACCGTGATGTGCCCTTCCCGGTTTCCACGTTGATTGACCAGGATCATTTCACCAAAGACGACTTCAGTATTTAGAACCCAAAGCAATGGAAAAAAAAGAGCCAAACTTGGGGAGGAAGTGATAAGAACAGAAGCGAAGTGATAAGAACAGAAGCAAAGTAAATCCAGCCTCACAGAAATAAGCAAACGGTGACCAAGAACAGAGTGTTCAAGCCTGACTCCACCTCTCATCAACTGTACGGCCTTCGGAAAGCCATGTCACCTCTCCACATCTCAGTTTTTCCATCTGCAAAATGAACCTGTGTGATATTCTACTTTTCAGCATTGCCAGAAAAAAATGATAGGATACACGTGCACAGTAAGTGGTGCAAAGAAGGCCAAGAGTCCGTGACTTACTTTTCCTTCCCCATGATTCACCAAATCTTTGCTGACTGGTCACAGTGGTTGCCTGGGCTCTCTCTGTGGAGAGATTTCACTTTCCTCACACCTTAGGGACTGAGAGGCACCAGTAAGTCCCCATCTCTGACTGTTGGCTCTGATAAGATGTCAGGGATGACAGTAACTTTGGGTTTCCATTAACCTTACCCAGAAGTGTGTCCATCAGTGTTATTGCTAGGACAGTGGGAATCCAAACAACTACACAGATATCATGAGATCATCATGCCTGAATATGATCAGTCATATCACAACTTTGTAGGTTTCTTTTAGCATCCCACCAGGTTGAAAGTGGTTCCTTTGAGTGGAAAAGAAATTAGCAATACTATCTGCTAAAATTATCCTGAGCTTTCCATTGTAGAAACAAAAATATTTACATTTTGTGCTGACCCTGAGATGGGTGACTCACCTGTGGTTTCAGGATTTCCAGATGTACCAAGCACAGTGAGAACACAATTGTCAAAGCCCAGGCTCAGGCAGAACTTCACCTGATTCTCCCACTCTTGATTTTTTTAAGAAAGTTTCTAATATTTTAAACTCTAAGTTGAATCATACTCAGGACGTAAAAGCGTCAGACTGATTTTTGACATTCACTTGGGTTTTGTTTTCTTCAATTCTCACCTCCACCTAACACTCAATTCTAACCAAGAAACTCGGTAAGTAAGTCTGTGGCCCTCTCTGGTCTTTCATTAAATCTTAAACTCTCTGAAAAATTGTGCTGATGGGGAGGAGTTGCGGATGTTGGCTCCATGGTGCCCTTGAAGGTTCTGAAGGGGGAAAGAGACATGGTCCTCAGTGGCTCAGAGACTCACACTGGACATGGGGTAGAGTGTGAGCAGCACAGACTGGCGCTATGGCAGTGTGTTTACAAGCAGCCTCAAGAGGTCTCCAGCATGGCAGTACCTGTGCCATCCAGGGTCCCAGCTCACAAAGACGGTTCCATTCACAACTGAAGAAGTATGATCCTTAGTTTTTGAGTATCCGTGAATTAAAATTAAAGAATTCAGATGTCAAATGTGGCTGCCCGCCACAAAGCCCAGCTTCTGCCTTCCTGCAGGACATAGTGGGATGATGACAGAATCACCCAGAAACTTCTTCAGCACACACCTGCTCACCACTACCACTTAACACCTGGTAAACCGGGGGCTCTAGAAGCATGATACATTGTATTTAACTTTTTGGAACAAATTTCAAATTTATAGAAAGTTATAAAAATTAAAATAATGTGGAGAAAGCCATATATACTTTACCCAGATTCTCCTAACATTTTGTTCCATTTGCCCTCCCTCCGTTTCTCCCTCCCTCCCTCCCTCTCTCCTTCCACCCATCCTCTTTTCCTCCTTCCTGCATATATGTGTGTGTATGTTTATATTTGAGGTAAATGTATGTGCATATATTTATTCTTCCGACCATTTAAAGGAAAATTATACACATTATGCTTTTTACCCCTAAATGTCTAAGGGTATATTTCTTTAAAAAAGAGACAGTCACAGCCCAGTTATTGGCACTGACACAGAGCCTTGATCTAACTTGCCATCCAAATTCCAGTTTTGTCAAGTGATCTAATACTGTCCTTTATAGCATTTTCCCCTCTAGGCAGGATTCAGGCTGAGCTCTGGCATTGCGATTCATGGCAAACAGGCTTCTTTCGCCTGCTTTCATCTGGAACAGGAACATTTCCAATAACCTTTGCATCTTTTTATGACACTGGTTGTTTCTTTACTGTATACAGCCCCCTCAACACTATTTTTATATATGCAAAAGAGAATATTCTTTCTTTTGTGAGTGTCTCTACATCCTTGTGGTTAGGTTGAGGTTTTGTGTCCTCAGCCAGATCGCTCTACATGGATCGTGGTTTTCCTCTCAGGGTCTCTCTCACATCTTGAGGCACACAATGCCCATTTGCCCATTATAAATCATTGTCATTTTGGTCATGTGATCAAGGTGCTGCTGGACTGTTCAGTGTTTTATTTCCTCCCTTATAATACGCAAGACACTTCATGGCTGCACAAATAACACCACTCTTCATCAAAATCCCAGCCATCCCACAGACTTTGCACCATAAACGATTCTTCCCTGATCCCACTTTACATGATGGCTATGCTCTGAGAGCACCCCTTCATCCCCCAAATTGAGATTTGCTAGATTAAGAACCCTTAATTTCAAGTATAGGAATTATGTAAGGAAAGGCTATGTCAAAATGTATCAAGTATTACGTATATGCATACCCTTTATATATATTGCCCCAATGACCATTCATAAGGTGGGAATTTCTGTTGCCTTTTCTAGATTAACATAGTTAGGCTCAAAGTGATTCCCCAGCATGCATACCATTGCACAGCTTGGGGACCACACTAAGATTTGAGAATAGTTCCACTTGACTCAAAAACTCTATGTTTGTATTCTCATGGCTAGCTCCCTTCAACATAGGTTCAAGATGCTAAGTCTACGAATTATAATGAGTATCCACTGAACTCATATGCCTTGTGTGGGAATTTCCTACACACAGAACCTTGGTTCAGTGCAGCCCATGTGCGGTGCTCAAGGAAATGCAGGAAACAGCCCCTGGCAATTACCCAAATGAACCCACAGGGTTCAGTGACTCTTTTCCTTGCTATCCTGAAGTTGATGAACCAGACTGCGATGTGACCCACATTCCTGAGCCTACCGTAGAGACAGAAAACTGCCAGGCTATGGCAATAGCAAACATTCTGCTGAGACACCTGACACCCGCATTGCTTTTCCCAAATACCCAACAGATGCATTTCTGTCCCCCTAGTTTCACACTACAATGTTTCCGATTGTTCTTTAAACCAAATTACACTTCACTTGGGATCCAGGATAGCTTTGCTAAGAAACAAGGAAAGTGGTTCAGTAATGGAACTCACTCACATTTATAAAATAAACACTAGTGATGGGTATAAAGCAGGTAACAAAAGAAAAAGAGTAAATCACTCACAGGGCAAAGAATGGCTGGAAAGAAATAAAAGAGAAGGGAATTCATCTCACGGGACCTCGTGCTGTCTCACTCCCCCTTAGCCCTATTAATTGTAAGCTGTTGACACTTAATGAGAAACTGGACAGAGTAGAAGCAACCTCTCTAGTGTATGAGGTGAGAGTGGCTCCATCCTCCACTCCAAGGGTTGACACCTGCCTTCAATCTGGCCAGTCAGTGCATCCAACTGTGCGTCAGGGTCAGCATATGATCCTGCGATTCGCTCAGGGTCAAGCATATGATCTAATCCAGACCAACATGACTCCATCCAGGACTCTATGGAGGAATAACTGAATTCTCTTTCTTTCTCTCTTAAGGACAATACAACAGAAGCCACCACAAAGACACCATTTGCCTGAGGGTGAAACCAACACAGGTGGGTGCACAGCCAAGAAGCAGAGAGACACAGACAGGCAAAGCGGAGGTGAAACTGGATCCACAGAATCCAGCTGTGGCTACATCTAGGGTCCACTTCTGGTTTTCTTGTTTTGTAACTCTCCAAGTGAGGTCTGACACTGACATCAGCTGAACTAAGTCTTTGTCGCATGCAAACTAAGAAATCTTAACCAAAAAGGAGAAATGAATATCTGAGAAACTTTAGGTTTCTCCGACTGGCTGCTGTCAGGAAAGGCAAACGTGATATAAAACGTGCACAAGAGGAAGACCACATTTCCTGTGGCATGGCTGGGAAGAGGGCGTGACAGAGTGGTGCTGAGCAAATTCCTAATGAGCGTGTAGGGAACACCTGGGAGATCAGAGCATCTGGGAGACCTCTCCTCCAGCCCAGGGGAAGGGGACAGCAAGCCAGAGAACGAAAGCAGCAAAGGCATATAGCATTTTAACTCCATGTTTAGGGGGCCAATAAACATTCAGTATTTACCTACAACAATTAAAATCTGTTTCAACACAACCATAACACCATTATTACACCCCAAATAATTCCTCAGTGAAATCAAATACCTAAACTGTTCCATTTTCCATTGGTGTCCAAAGTGTCTTTTTACATTTGTTTTGGTAAAATCAGAATCAAGCCAAGCATAGGAAACTATGAATAGCCAGATTAACACTTGAAAAAGTAAAATCTCACAAATCTGTGGAAGACAGACAAACTGAAAGGTGACAGCTGTGACATCGATGAGAAGGCTATGCAGGGTGATGGAGAGCAGAATGGGCCGGAACCCACGCAGGAGATTAACATTCAAGGGGAGGAATCAAGGAGGATGAGCGATCGTTGGACTGACATGAAAGGAGGGTTAGCTGACGCAGAAAAGAGACTTGGGGGCTGGAGAGATGACTCAGTGGGCACAGCACTTGCCACGCAAGCATGAAAACTGGAATTTGAATCCGGAACCCACGTAAAGCTGGACATGGTAGCAGGTATCTACAATTCCAGTGCTTCTACTATGAGATGGGAGGTGGAGATGGAAGAGCCCCTGCAGTGTGTGGGGCAGCCAGCCTGGAATACAAAGTATCCAGTGGCAATCCAGAAACTCAGTCTCAAACAAGATGGAAGGCAAGGACCAATACCTGAAGCTGCCCTCTGACCTCCACATGCACACGGCAGCACCACACACACACACACACACACACACACACACACACACACACACTCCATACACACAAAAATTATGGAAAAAAAGAGACTTAGTGAAGAACATATTAATCACTTCACAAAGTCTGTCTTCACACAGCCTGTCTTCACACAGCCCTCTGCCCCCAAATGCAGCTGAGACAAGAGGGGCAGAATCTCTGTCAAAGTGATAAATAACAAGAGGGTAAGCAACACAATACAAGCTTGATGTATTACAAGAATCCAGATTTGCTATGAAGAAATTAAGATCCATTCTGTGAGAGGTAGGCACGAGATCGCATATGGCAATTTACATAGCCCATGGTGCTTCTCACACATTCTTTTTAATCACCACAGCACTCTTACGCACCAAGAATTATCCTCCTTATTTATAGAAGTCAAAACTGAGGACCAGATTTATTGATGATGGCTGTACTAGATGTAACACCATATGACTGTCAGGAAAGAAAAAGTCAAACTAGCAGTGCTTCTAGAATAACTGGGGATGGGGCAACAGGCTTCAAGGGTGTTTTTCCCAAGTCAGGTGGGCCTCATCAGGTCAGAACCATGGTGACCCCTTTCTTGAACTAGCTCAGAGTCGGGAATTTGAGTTTCGTTAAATCTTGAAGTTTCTGAGTGGCTCCTAATCTATTTTCCAAAACAATTTAGAGTGAGTCTTGCTTATCTAGCCTGGCAGCTTCAAGGGGTTGGATGGAGGTGCTGGACAGACCAGCGTTTGAATGCTGGTTCTCCTAATTGCCAGTCCCCAGCCATAGCCAAATCCCTAATCATTCCATCTTCAGTTGCTTTCCTACAAATAGAGACATAGAAGACATGAAAAACACACAGAGAGTATGTAGAGGACACAGAAAACTTACAGTAAAGAGAAAAGACAAGGCTTTTATCCGGCATGGTAGTACCTGCCTATAATCCCAGTACTTGGAGTACTGAAGCAAACAGATCATAAATTTGAGTTGCAGTCAGTAAACAATTGTTGAACGGATCACGGAAAATAGAGAATTTATTTGTGCTCACAGAGAAAAGTTCTGAGGGAAAATTGCCTATAGTGAAATTCATCAAGTTGTTCTTAAGATCAGCTGAGTTTGCGTTTCAGCCTATTCCTAGGAGGAGGAAGTCTATAAATGCAGTTAGAACAGTGGGTATTTCAGGTAACTGCAGCTTTTCAGTAATTAAAATCATTGACCAGACATCCTCATTCCTTCTCTTTCTCCTCCCTGCAGTTTGACGAAAGGTTCGTAAGTGCTGACTAGAAATGGGGCTAGAGATGCTGAAGAACAACTAGAATACTAACGAGTAAGCTGCTAGGTCTTCTGGCTTTGAGAAGGACGCTCACAACGCATGACTCCTTTCCCATGAGACCTGAAAGAGGCAGGAAGGCTACAAAACACAGGTCACCTGAACTTACCAAACTCATGTTGTCACAACAGTTGTGCAATCACAGTGCACAGAGACTCCTCAAGATGCCAGCTGGATGTCCAGTGTTGTTTAGAGTGAAAACGCACAAGAAGCAACCTAATGATTCGATTTGACAAAGTAGACCACCTTAAACCAGTGCTTCCCACACTTCCCCTCAGGAGGCCAAGATGCACGAAGGATGGCTTTTCTCACCTAGTAGGTCTAGCTGGAGGTGGGAATCTCCATTCCTCACAAGCTTCCAGGAAAGGACAATGGCCACAAACTGCCTAAATAGCACTCCCCCAGAATAAAATGAGCTGCAGTGAATCATATGCACCTCTCAAAAATGGCTCTATATGAGAAGGTAATTGTTGAAGCAAGAAACCCAATTAAAGAGTTAAAGATTAAAATCCAAAGTATAAGATGGTATATTAAAAATCTACTTTATGTGCAAATGTTTGCATGTAAAAAATCTAAAAGACTATACTCCAAAATTGATTAGTATTTATGTCTAGTTGCGGAATTTACTTTGACTGGCACTTATTTTTTCTTTTCAAAAATTTTTGAGAGGTTCAAGCATGAGTACTGGGTAAATAAAATGCTTGCAAAGCAAATTCAACAGCACTTTAAAAGGCTCACATACATGACTGATTTGGTTTCATTCCAGAGATGCAAAGAGGTGGTTCATACACAAATCAATAAATGTAGTATAGCACTTAAACAGATTCAAGGACAAAATCCCATGAACACTTTAATAGATGAAGAAAGGCCTCTGACAACGTTCAGTAGACCTTCATGATGAAAGCCCTGAAAGAACAGGAATAGAAGGAATACACCTCAGCAAAATAAAAGCTCTAACCAACATTTGTCCAAGTGGGGAAAAACAGTATTTATTCTAAAATCAAGAATAATGGGGCTGGAGATGATTCAGCAGTTAAGAGCACTGACTGCTCTTGCAGAGGACCTGGGTTCAATTCTCAGCACTCAAATGGTGACTAACAACTATCTGTAATTCCAGTTTCAGGGGATCTGACTCCTTGTTCTGACCTCTGCAGACATTGCACAATACGGGCTCACTTACATCCATGTACGCAATATACTCATACACATAAAATAAAAATAACAAATAAAATATCTGTAAAGGAATGAAACAAGTGTGTCTACTCTCTGACCTGTTCTGTGTAGTGCCTGAAGTCTAGCCACAGGAATACGGCAGGAGAAAGAAATAAAGGTAACGCAAATGGGAAAGAAGGAAGTCAGTTATTCTTGTTTGCAGATGATATGATTCTATATTTAAGAGACACTAAAGACTCTACCAAAAAACGGAGAACAGGAACTATAAAGAAAAGAAGAGTTCTAAAGGTATGGGGAGCCAGGCATGGTGGCCTACACCTTTAATCCCAGCACTTGGAAGGCAGAGGCAGGTAGATCTCTATGAGATCAAGGCCAACCTAGTCTAGATAGAAGTTCCAGGCCAGCTGTCCTACAAAGAGACCCTGCCTCGATTAAAAAAAAAAAAGTATGGGGGGAAACAGGGAATGAGAAAGGGCAATGGGAGGGAATGAGAGGCAAATATCACCTGCTTGCTCTCATATATGTATATATATATATATATATATATATATATATATACACATATACATATACATATAACTGTATATGCATAGATAGGACATAAAAAGAGAACGGGACTCTTTGGGGGAGGAAGGATACCTTGGAATGGGCGGCAAGAGAAGAGACAGTGATGGGGGCAGTAAATACGAGTAAAGTACATGATAGCTGTGCATGGAACTACCGTAATGAAATCTGTTATTTTGTCTGCCAAAAGTGATGATAGATAGAAGATAGATGATAGATAGATAGATAGATAGATAGATAGATAGATAGATAGATAATACAAGTGTGCTAGCTGGGGCTGGAGAAGTAGCTCAGTTGATAAATAACCTACCATTCAAGCATGAGAACCTGAGTTTGGAACCCCACCATTCATGGAAAAGCCTGTCTATAACCCTAAGACTGCAGGGACGGAGACAGGTGGACCCAGAGCTCAGTGACCAGCCAGGGTAGCCAATTTGTGAACTCCAGGTTCAATGAGAAATCCTGTCTCAAAAGATAAGATGGCAAGAAAGAGAGGAGGCTATGGGGTATCAGCGTGCAGCCTTCCACATATGTGTGCACCTGTGTGTGCAGGCTCATACATATGCACACACACAGTGTATCAACCAATCGAAGACAATTCCTTTCTACTAAGCCAGTAATCTGTCTACAAGTGTTCATGTGACTCAGTTCTTGCCAATAAAATTGAAAGGAGGAACAGATGAGTCAAGCATTTTGACAGCTTTAAGTGATGAGCTGCGGAACAGGAGCTGAGAACTACAAGGCTGTTTCCAAATATCATTAAACATGGCAAGTTGACAAAGATACATGGAGAAACAAGAACATGTATATTTTTTTCCTCTGTCTGAGTTTGTTGTAGCTCAGGCTAACCTTGAACTTGCAGTGTACCTCAGGCTAACCTTAAACTCTACCTCTTGTCTTCCATCTCCTAAGTACTGGAATTAAAGGCATGCACCATTATGCCTGGTTGTTCCAAGCACTAAGAAATATTTATGAAGAATCTGCTACATACTTAGTTAACCCTATGGCACCAGATATGGAATCATCTCTATAGAACTGGCTTTGAGATAGAGATGAAGCCTGGATATTTTGGGTCATTAAAGAAGTGCCAGAGCACCTAGCAATACAGAAATCTAATTCCAATTGTCAGACCCAAGAAGTGACTCTGCCACAGAACATTCAAATTATGGCCCAAAAAGGGACAGTAGTAGCAGTTGCAGCAAGGACAGACTCAGGACTAAAGCATGCCCCGGGCAGGAGAACATCGCGTGCATCCTCCCATAGTCTCATAAAGCAGGGGCTAGCAGCCAGCAATTTACAAGGCATTAAGGGAAAGTAAAGCTGTTCATAAATTTTAATTGATAAATTCTTGGTCCTCTGCTTCACGCAAATATTTAAACATAAGCCAAGAACTTCCTGTAATTACAATACTTCTTCAGCAAAAAATACAGCAGTATTCCACCAAGGGACAAAGGTCACCATCCCACAGCTATTTCTGCAACCGCAGACACAGGTCATTCCAACGAGAACAGCAGCAGGATTTCAGAAGCCACTGGCTTTCTTTGTGGTTCCTTGCATTGGTTTCTTAGCGTGATGACAGTCACTTTGGGCTCAGCCATCAGGACAGCTAAACATGACAACTGGCAGAAGAAGAGCTCTGTGGGAACCAGGGGGTTCCTTCAGTGATCAAGTACACCAAGCTGTAGGATAATGGCAGCTACCACCTTCTCCATAGCTCTGCTTTCTGCAGTTTCAGATGCCCACAGCCAACTACAGTCAAAAATACTAAACAGCAAGATCCAGAAATAAAGAAGTCTTAAAATGCTAGCCCATTCTGAGTAGTATGATAAAATGTCATAATGTCCCCTCCACCTGCCTCAGGTGTGAACTGTCCCTTCATCCAGCACAGTCATATCATGCATACTTCCAGCCTGTCCCTGGTAGCCACTGGAGCTATCAGATTGGATGCTTGTAGTCACAAGGTCTTTATTTTATTGACTAAAGGATCCAAAATGTAAGAATAATGATGTTGGCAATTTTATTATAATATAGTATAATAATAGTTCTATTATATTATTGTTGTTAATTTCTTACTGTGCCTAATTCATAAATTAGGATTTACTAGAAGTATGTGTGTAGAGGAAAGAACGAGCCTATACAGGGTTCAGTGCAATCTGCAGTTCCAGATCCTGCAGTTCCAGGGTCTCAGAATATCTGTGGACCAGTAGGCGCAACTACAGCTGTATCTATAGTAAGCAAGAAGCCAATTAATTCATTAACAATATCAATTGTGTTGATACCCTAATTGTGGTATCAGCCTAGTTCACTAAGGGCAAAAGGAAAAATATTTCAAATGTAAAAACACTGATCCCTGTGTCACCATCTAATGCCTGTTGCTGCCTCATTTCCAGAAACCTCAAAGAAAGATACAATCACCATTTTCATTACAGACAATGGGGTAAAGGCTCGAACAGTGGTAAGTGTACAGCCAAGAGCAGCAGGGAGGCTTAGCACACAGGTAAATCTCAGGGGCTCCTAGAACAAGACATCTTAGAAACACCTACCGCAATGCCACAAAAACTTTTAGCAGAATATTTTATTCAAATGAAATTTTACATAGAACCCTGAAATGGTTTTATTTTTATAATTCTTTTTTTAATCTATTCTATTTATGTATGTCTACACACATGAGTGTGTTTGTATGTGTACATGTGTGGGGTGCCTGAGACTGCCAGAAGAGAAAGTTGGATTCCTTGGAGCTGGAGTTTCAGAAGGCAGTGAGTGATCTGCCTTACGTGGGTGCTGGGAACCGAACTCAGGCCTTCCGGAAGAACAACAAGTGCTCTTAATGCTGGGTCATCTCTCCAGCTCCATAGTTTATTTTTAAAGTGAAAACATTTATATGTATTATAAAGTAGGGTCAATTATGTTTTGCTCAACATAAAAATTTCAAATCATGGGTAAAGACGATGATGTTCCATACACGAGCTAAAGCCTCCTCTACGCATCTACTTGAACCAGCACACAGGATTGAGCAAACTCCTACTGGGGCAGAAAAAAGGAAGAGGGGACGAGAAGGAATGAGCACTGCTGCCTGCCCTGCAGTCTCTGCTCGCCCTGCAGTCTCGGGAGACTTCAAAAAACTGAAATCATAGCTGGGCAGGGCAGCACATCCCTGAAATCTCAGAACCCAGGAAGCTGAAGCAAAAGAATCCAAGTTTGAGCCCAGTCTGGACTACGTAGTAAAATCTTGTCTCAAAAAAACAAAACAAGGGACTACAGTGATGGCTCAGTAGTTAAGAGCACTGGCTGCTCTTCCAGAAGACCCAGGTGCAATTCCTAGTACCCACACGGCAGCTAGCCTCTGTCTATAGCTCCTGTTCCTGGGGATCCAACACCTCCATGGGCCACAGGTGCACTTACATACATGCAAGCGAAACATTCATACACTTAAAATTAAAATAACATTCTTAAATTTTTTAAATAACAAAAAAATGAAATTAAAGTGGCTTTATTCCAAGATCTACTAGAAAAGAAGCCCATCTTGTAACATAAATTGATGTGTTTCATCATGTGTTAAAAAATGGTATATTCATGAACAAGTGTGTACATATTATGGTGTCTAAAGTTAAAATAAGGTTTGAACTGATGGCTTAGCAGTTAAGAATACTGGCTGTTTATCCAGAGGACCTGAGTTCCCAGCTCCCACATGGCAGCTAACCGTCCTCAATCCAGTTCCAGAGGATCTAATGCCCTCTTCGGGCATTTCATACATGGGTGCACTTACATACAGACAGACAAAACACTCGTACACATTAAAAAAAATTAATAAATTTTTAAGTTAAAATACGTTTTATATATGATGTTTCAATAAAAAATTTGCTCAATCCTTTTTATTTATTTTGTTACATTTGTTACCGGGTGGGTAGCTTGCCTGAGCATGCTACAGCATGCATGTGGCATTCAGAGGACAACTTGCAGAAGTTGGTTCTTTTCTTCCACCATGTAGGTCTATGGGGTCTGGGTGCATTGTAAAAGGTACTGAGCAAGCCAAGCAACCCCAGATACCCCGAAGGGACTGTAGGAGTCTGGCCTGCTCTGCCTCATGCAATAACCTAGGCACCAGGAAGCTACTGCAGGCCTCAGCAGTTTCTTCATCTTTTCCCCCAACAAAGATCACCCTAGACCAGAACCAGGTTTTTGGATTTTGTTTCCTCATTCCTAATTTCCACATCAGCCCTACAACCTTCCCACCTTTACCTAAAGACCCCACCTTTAACTTTCCCACCTTCTGTAATGGTCAGAAAGGCCTCCCTATATAAATCCCTGCCTTGGTTTCAATAACTGAACTGCCCACCTAGGCAGTCTCCAGGGAACTCCTCTCCCAAACTCTGAGCCACCTGAGGACCTGTTCGATCATCTTCCATTCTCTGGGACAGCTGGGGCACAACAGTGGTGCTGGAGATGGAGACCACCCACATAGTTCTTGTGGATTGATAGCAGGTCACAGGTCATCAGGCTTAGAGGCAACTATTTTCACCTGCAGAGCCATCTCACCAGTTCCACATTTTCTCAAGTCTTTAAAGCACCTTGACAAGGTTTTGTCTTCTATATAATCATTTAAAACTTCAATTGCTTAAACTCCTTCCTTTTGGAAATGAAGACTTTAGGCTCAAAGTGGGAGATTAATGCTTTTGTCACACATTTGGAGATGTATATTTGGAATAAAATCTAGTACTTTGCACCCAAATACAAAAGTGCTTCCAATAAGCATACTGTGGTATTAAGGGAAGTTGATCCCCTTACATAGAGCCTCCCTTCAGCTGCTCGCCAAGGAAGATAAAATCGCTCATCAGAGAGCTGATGCCTTGGCATGTATGTCTGAGTTTAAACTTTTAAAAATCAATAATAAAAAGAGCCTTACAATGGTCTCATGTCCAGTCCTCAATGATCTTGGTCCCAGTGTGCCAGAGAGGCTCATGCAAGTTTTCACAAGCCCATCAACTGCAGTCTTTCATATGTGGAACCTTTCTCTCCATAACCCACTTTGTACTTCCTCAATAAATCTTGATGAACAGAAAGCGAGAAACCAGTTGTGCTGGAAAAACAAATAAATCGTTCTTCCTTTCCTTTAACCACATCAACACAGAAGAGTTCTGTGACCCCAAAGGATGTTATTTCCCTATCAGCTAGCAAGCCAAAAGTCCTTTAGCAGTAGACATCAACCGGTTGTCCTCTCATGTAATTCATTTCTGATACTATCTTCTCATTCCACAAGCTAAGGTCTCAGTCACTAAGCATGCTCTGCATGTTTCATATGCGGATTGTCCATCCATCGTTGTTTTTACCTGTTCTGGTGACTGACTATAGACCCCTTCATCAAATTCAATTAACTTGCCTGAGCTGCTTGAAGAAGTCAGGAAAACACATTTGCCCAATTATTATAAAGGATATTACAAAAACATGAACAAGGAAGAGAAGTGTGAAGGAAGAGGCACAGAACTCACAAGCCCTCACCAGCCCTTCGAACCTGCCTTTGGGGAGGTTTACCCAGATATCTATCAAATAGAAACAGGCTGGGCAGGATACCCAGCAAGGCCTGGCTGTTCAACAACTTCTTGTACAGCATTCCATCCCCCATGCTATGGGGTAGGACCCTTTCTGAACTGGGATCTTATGATTACCAGACAAGGTAGGCTTAGAGAACTTCTTCACGGCCCACTCCAAGACAGAGGGGCATGGGAAATCAGAGCTTCTATTACCCACTGTATTGAAGAGGAGACCCTCATTTCTATAGCCTGCCTTGGAAAGGGAGTTAGAAGCCAATGAACTGAAAGACTATAGCATCAAACAGAGTAGTATCAAGCAGACAAAGCCCAAAGCCCGCTCCGTACTTAGCCTCCGACCCAAGGCCGCACTGCGTGCATCAATGGTGCGAACACTGAGGGAAGTAAAACAAAGCAACACAAGCCCCAAGTCCTTCTGGGTGTCCGTGGAAACAGGCTGTGGCACCAGAACAGTAAAATTCAGTGACTGTGTAGAGTTTCCTGTTCATTGATACACCAGTCATCAATCAATGACCACAGAGGGTTCATAAATCACCTGTTGAGTTTAGTTGAATATCAAAGCCAAGACCTTGTTTGAAACAATATAAAAATACCCAGTGCATTCACTAACATGTCACATAGCCCTGATCACTCAATAGGTCTCTGTAAATACAGCTATCACTCGGCTGGCCAACTTTATAAACTTCAAGATAACTGAACTTCAATATCCAATTTGTAAAAATGCAAACGTATTTTCATCTATTTGCAGCTTAAGTGGTCACACGGGAAATAAAAAATTCTATTATGTAACCAATAATAATATCAATAATTTCAAGGTTTATCAGTCATTTGCTTTCTATCAAACACTCTTATAAGTACTACGCATGTAGTAGTTCATTAATTTTTGCTATAGCCCCAATAAATTGGTACTATTGTGAGCTTCCTTTCACAGCAAAGCAAACTGCAGCAAGCACAAGAAATAAGGCATTAGTTATGGCAGGAACAAGAATAAACAGGACTTGAGTGGGGAAACAACTTGCATCTTACATGTCCCCCAAAGGTCTATGTGATCAAGGCTGACTCCCCAGGCTGGTGCTGTTGAGAATTAGTACAGCCTTTGGGAGGGAAACTTGATGGAAGGCTTTTAGATCACAGGAGGCATGACCTTAGAGCAGACTGGGGTCCCTGGCCCCTCCCCTCTTCTCTTTCACTTCCAGCCATGAGATGTGCTAGTATGCTCACTACACTTCACCTTTTTTGGTGTAAATAAAAATAACATTAAGAAGTTTCTTGAGGCTGGTGAGAACAGCATGTACTACTCTCTCAGAGGACCCAATTTGGTTCCCAGCATCCACATCCAGCAGCTCACAACCACCTATAACTCCAGTTCCAGGGAATTCAATGACCTCTTCTGGCCTCTACAGGCACAGATTCACACACAGACATAAATCCATACACATCACTAAAAACAAACAATAAACTTTTTTTTAAAAAAGAAGTATCTTACAAGTGTCTTACAATCATCTTGTTAAGATGATTAAATAAGCCTTGTGAAATCTTGAGACAGTACCTGGTTCATAAGAACTGCTCCGTATAACCACCAACTAGAAAAGTAACTGGAAAAAGAAGGAACTGGGAATGAGACATCAGCTAGCACAGAAAGAACAAAATCCTGGTTTGATAAAGATGGTTGTTCATGGTTCTGCTCATGGGCTCATTCGTGGAGGAAAATAGTCCCCACTCCACATTACTACAGAACTGCATGCCTCCGTGTTAACTTCCTGTCCCAACAAGGTACAAATATCTGAGAAAGAACAGCTAAGGGGAGGAATTCTTTTTTTTTTGGCTCACAGCTTGGTAGACTTCAGTCCACAGTCCTGGCCTGCACTTGTGGTGAGGCAGAGCCTCACGGTGGCAGGAACTTACGGAGGCGCTTCTTCACTTCAGGGTAGCAGGAATCAGAGAGAGGAAGAGACCGGACGCCAACTACAACTTCAAGGAATGCCCATTGTCCACTTCCTCCAGCTAAGCCCCAACTCCTGAAGTTTCCACAACCTCCCAAAATAGCTCTTCCAACTGGAGACTATGCCTTCACCACACCTGCCTCTAGGGATGTTTCATATTCAAACTCTAACACTGTCCATTGTTTCCCATAATAAGCAAGATATGGCATGACTCAGACATAAACATATGGACATACTCAGACATAAACATGAAGGACATACCTCCTTCAACCCAGGTATGCCAAGTTGACACTAAAGCTATCCATCACAATAGAGCCCTTGTCAACTTGACACAGAAAACGCATCACTGTTAAACCACAACCTTTCCATTTCTTGTCCCCAAGATATGATGTTAACATTAATATTGTAACATAAGACAGTACAACCTTAAGAGCCCCACAGTCCTTAAAAATCCAAACACTTAAAAGTTCACAGTCTCTTTTAAAAGTCTCTTAACTGTGGGTTCCTGTAAAATCCAAAACAAGTACTGCCTTATATCAAAGGCTGTCCGTAAACTCCAAACAGTTCTCTTGCCTTCGCCTCCTGAGTGCTTAGATTACAGGCACACATCACTACCTCCAACTTAATAGTGAAGTTCTGCCTTTAGTAGTTGTTTTATGGTTTTTTTCTGATTTACAGGAACATTTTGTTGTTGTTGTTGTTGTTGTTGCTGTGTTGTGTGTGACAGGGTCTCCTTCTGTAACCCAAGTTGGCCTTGAATTTGTGATCCTTTCACCTTAGCCTTCTACGTGCTGGGATTTCAGGAAAGCATCACCATGCCAGGTTATAATATTAGGGCTATTAAGCCTTTAAAATGGCTATTGTAAATAATTGTCACCATTTATAAGGAAGCTTTTGTTTTATTTTAAGGTATTTGGTTTTTAAATGAGCCAATCAAGTTTGAAAATGTATTATTTTTGCCTAAAACCATACATTGACAAGATGATAAAAATATGTATCAATGACTGAGACTCTGTCTCAAAAATAAGGGGGAGAGCCATAGAGGAAGACACCTGATGTAGAGCTCAGCATCCGACCTCCACACACATATGCACACACCAACAAATTCACAGACACTGTGCATTACCTTAAAAAGGACATATGCATCAATATTTTCTTCAAATGATTTATGCTTTCTGTGTTTAAATATTGAATTGAGCCAAAGTGTATTTTGTAATGGGAAGAGATTTAATTTTGTTCACCCAGCTTTGTCCATTGCTTTCCATACTGATTTAAAACATTAATTTGATAATAATGTTGCACACATGCAGACACTCATATTTGAGTGTTCTTTTGGAGAGTCTCTTCTGTTCTTCGTCTCAGTAGGTCTTTCCTTACACTACTGTGACGCTGTTTTGCTATTGTAACTCTGTGATATCATTCAGCATCCAGTGTGCAATGTTATACTCATTCACCTTTTGCAAAAAGTTCTTTTTTCTTGATGGAGTCAAAATTTTCAATTTTCACAAAAATTCTTAGTTTTTAAATTATTCAGTTCCAGTTAAGAGAAAAATTAAGGGGCACAAGAGGGGCCGCGGGTAGGGGAATACTCAAGAAAAGAGTGGGAGGGCGGTGAGTGTGGGCAAAGTGCACATTGTGTTTGAAAGACATTAACTATGTGAGATTTAATGCAATGTATCATGAATATGTGCCAATAAAAAAGCCTCATCTCCTCTCAAAGAGCGAGAGTTAGCAACTTCCTACTTGGTCTAATTCTAAATCGATTTTTGTAAATGTTATAGTGATAATAAAAATATATCTCCTATTTTCATGTACAAGACTAGTATCTTAATTTAAATGAATTCTAATTTAAATTCTAATTTTAACACATTCTAACCCAGACCAATCATCTGAATTAGTAGTTCTCGAACACTGTTATTCACATCTCTTTTTCTTGTCTTGGCTGTTTGAGTTGGTTGAGATCACCACCCTTATAAAGATTTCTATTGTAGTTTGTTCACTTAAATTTTTCTTTGTATTTCAGTTTTAGCTTTATATATAGTTTGGCATACTGTATCTTATTTTGTTAGAATTAATGGAAATTAGTTACTATAAATTTTATTTTTTCAGTACAATGATTCTCTGGATAGGTAGCACTAAATGATATTTGCCATTTTGTTTCTAAAATAGTCTAATTATGCGGGATGTGGTGGCACATTTCTTTAATCCCAGTACTCTGGAGAAAGAGGCAAGCATATCTCTGTGAGTTCAAGACTAGCCTGGTCTACATAGTGAGTTCCAGGTCAGCTGGTGTTACAAGGAGACCCTGTCTCAAAAAGACCCCCCCCCCAAAAAAAATGTCTAATTACTGAAAATTCAATCAGAACAAACATTAAAATCCCCTGTATTTTGGCAAACATTTTTGAACGTTCCATTGAGTTTCATACACACATATAATATGACATGCTGCTGTGTAATCTCCATTCTTCCCGCTTAAAATATGTGATTGTTACATTTTTTTCTTTTTTACCCAAAACATATGTACCCAAGTTAAATGGATGTCTTGGTTTCATCAGACCAAGAACTTCTGTTTCCTGTTCTTTTGTTCTGGTTCTCAGTTTAAACTTTTTGTGTGGAGCTGTGAATATAATTTCATCATAATTGCTGTATGTGTTCGTCTTTGTGACACGTCAGTATTTTCTATTGAAAAGGCGACTTATTCTTTCTTCTTCCTTAGGGTGAGCTTTGATGGATGGATTCTATTTGCTCACCTTTGAACGTCTCCAGTGTTTGCATCATGTGTTTTCTGGTAGCTACTTTCATTAACAGTATTCTTTTTAATTCAGGAATTTTATTTTATTTTTAATTTATTTTTTTTGTGAATTTCATCATTTCTACCCCTTCAACCTCCCCCAAATGTTCTTTAATTAGATTTACAGTTGTCAGAATCAAGTGTGAAAAGCATTTCACTCTTGTTCTGTGATCTTGGTGCTACTGTATTACACGCCCCTGTTTTTACTTTTGGGTCATGTAGCCCAATCCTCTTTTCACACTGGGCCATGTTGGTGTGCACTGTTCCCAGTCCAATTTCCTGTTTGCATTGGGCTATCACCAGCTGTGGTCTTCTTAAGTGGCATTTTCTGCCTCTTCTCATTGCCAGATTCTGGTACTGAGCATACAGCACATTTCCCAGCACGTGCTGTCATAAGGGTGGTTCTTGTAGCACTGCCTGCGTGAGACAGATGTCCTGCACGGCCGTGAAGTCTCCTCTCACATCAGTGATGCATTTCCTAGAACTGTCTTCTGCTTACATTTGGAAGGTATGAGAGTGTGGTGTGTGTGTGTGTGTGTGTGTGTGTGTGTGTGTGTGTGTGTGTAGGATGAGGATAGAGGAATGGATTTGAGACTGAGAGATAAAGAGTGAGGATGGAGACCTCCCTTCCCTCCTGTCCTTACTTGTCTGGTGAGACATTTCACTCATCAAAGCCAGATTCAGCCAAGAATTGAATCCTCAGAGGTCATTGTTTTAATCCAGTGCCCTCAGTGGCTTCCAGGTTCCAGTATTGGTCTTTGGTCAGTTTTAGTTTTTTTATTTATCTTTGTCTGTGTCCTCAGGGCCATTCATGGAAACCCAGGAGTGTCTGCAGCAGGCGTTTGTGGCTTTGTATTGTTTTGATCTTGAGGCATCACATTTATTTTTCTAGCAGTGAATTTATAAAAATTGTATACAAAATTTAAGTGCCCATTGGCTGTCTATGAAGACAGTGAAAGTGGGATTTGCAAAAATAGTGTCAACTGGGGAATTGCCTCCATTTGACTGGCCTCTGGCCATGTCTGTAGGGTATTTTCTTGATTGTTGAGTGACATGGGAAGGCCCAGCCCATTGTGGGTGGTGCCGCCCCTGGGCAGGTTGTTCTGTATTATTTAAGAAAGAAGGCTCACCATGGACCAGGGGAGCAAGTTAGTAAGCAGTGTTCCTCTACTGCCTATGCTTCAGCTCCTGCCTTCAGGTTCCTGCCCTGAGTTCCTATCTTGGGTTCACTAAGTGATGAACTGTGACCTGGGAGATGTAAGCTAAATAAACCCTTTCCTCCCCAAGTTGGTATTGGTCAGAGTGTTTTGTCACAGTAATTGGAAGCAAACTAGAACACTACCACACCTTAATAACCCTCAGAACATTGATATTAAAAAACACTAAATATACATTGCTAGTGTACACAAAGTAAACAATAATACAATAATGATCCCATATTTGAGAAACTAACAATGAATATATGTATACAGATTCACTGAAAATATTTTGTTCAGGAAGATGCTCATCATTTTGATGTTGTAGGTAAGGTTTGTGTCTTCCTCGCCACTCTTTATATTTTCTCTGTCATCAACATGTGCAGCAACACAATCATTCATAGAGTAATGACAGCACTTGTAGTGGTTCCCTGAAATTACTGAGCTTTTTCTTCTGTAAAGCACACCGGCATGCTAGTTCTCCTCTCCTCACCATGGTTCCCAGAAGTGGAAAAAAGATGTAGCTTGCCATCACCCTCAGGGACTCTTTCAGTAGGGTGATTACAGCTGCTATGACAACAAGGGGAGGATGTGACGTCACATAATCATCCAGTGATTTCGGTGTTCTCCTCCCAAGGCAGAGATCTTGATGCCAGCTGGAAATCCAGCAGAGACCTCATTAAAGGCATCTGCTCAGTAATTACTACAAGTTTCCCTTCATCACGCATTCAGCTCTGAAAACAGCCCAGCCATGGAACTCCAATGGCTAATTCAAAGGAGCCCCCAGTCTTGCACTCTAGAGCTCAGACGGATAGCCAGCAGGGATGTCAAGTTTCAGCAGTCAGTAAATCTACCCTTAATCAGCAGGGACCAGGAGGGAATAAGCAGAGGATGTTTACTGAAGCCAAGACACACGAAAGCCTCAAAGTATTTAACTAATGCACTTTACAATGCATCTCCATAGCATTTAGATATTGCTTCCATTAGAGAAAATCTAATATGCCTCTAACCTACTGAAAAGAAGAGCAAATAGCAATGACTACACAGCCCATCAGAGAATGCACTGAAATATCAGGATGTATAACGAATTCTTCTACAATGAATGTAAAGTCCCAAGACCCTATCCACACAGCTCAAGCACAGAACTCTGCACAAAGAGGATCAAACTCTACAGAGGAGGAGCAGACAGAACTGGCCTCATGTCCCAGCCCTATTACTGAATCTCCTGAACTTTAACTTCCAGACCTGTAAACTGAGAATAATCAGTCAAAAGCTTTGTTGAAAATTAAACACAAAGGTCTGCATCTTGTGCCTAGTACTAAAAAAAATTTAAAAAAAAAAAAAAGTTTTCTTAGGAAAATTAGACAGTTAGGTTGCTGAATTATTTGGTCCTTTATGAAACTTCTGAACCAAAGCAAAAGTCTCGGATATTCATTCTCTCTGTGATTTTTTCCTCTCTTTCTCTCTCTCTCTCTCTCTCTTTCTCTCTCTCTCTCTCTTTCTCTCCCTCATTCTCTCCATTCCCCCTCTCTCCTCAAACTGCTAAGCATTATGAATCTAATATACTAGACATATACTATACTGTTCTTATGCATTGTATAACTCTGCCCACAATGTTCCCAAAATTTATTTTGTCCATCCTGTTCCCAACCCCGTTAGCTCAGTGATTCCTAAGCAAGCTACACTGAGAGCTTCCTGAAAATATTCATGCTTTGCCTCCATCTCACACCCATGGAACCAGAATCCCCAGAGCATGGAGTTAATGGTTCATATGCAGAAGTCCCACCCCCCCCCGCAAGTATTTGAGATACAACTGAATCCTAGTTCTATAAAACTCCATTCAAGAATCCTCTGATATTGCTGGCACTAAAATGGGACAGCAGCTTTGGAAAATAGTCTGGCAACTCCTTAAAACTTACATATAAATTTACTGTACATTCCAGTAACTCCCATCCTATAGATTCATCCCAAGAGACTGGACACACACAGTCCTGAATATAAATGTTTGTAGAAGTATTATTCATAATAGCCCAAAACTGGAAACAATCTGTGCCTACTGGTTGATGAGTGAATAAAGAAATGTACACGTGTGATTCAAACAAAAACAGAAAGGAGCGCACGTACGTGATAGCACCAGTTGGTAAAGTTACTAAAAATGGTTGAATTGTAATCCTTGAAATGGGTGGATTTGTAATATGTAAATTGCACCTCATACGTGAAAGAAAAGAAATGGGGAACAGAAAAAAAAGCAGGGGAAAGGAAATGGAAAAGAGGAAGAAGAAGAGAAGGGAGGAGAGGAACAGGAAGGGGAGACAGAAATGAAGGGGGAGTGGATGAGAGGGAGGGAGAGCAAGAGAAAAGGGAAGGGAAGGGAGGCAGAGAGAGGGAGGGAGAAGGAGGAACTAAATTCAAGGCTTTTCTGACTCCTACAGGCAGCTGGGATGTTAAATAAGCCGGTGCTTACAAAGCCCTCAGAACAGTGTCTGGGATAAACAGCAAAGCCTCATTACAGAGGGAGAGCAAGCATATGTGGCCATGGGGAGCTCATATGTAAACTGTGTGTGTCTATGTGTGTGCATCGTTACTGAGACTACTGCCCAAATGGACTGTGCATGAAACACTTGGTTAAATTTCACCTGGATCATGGGCATTCAGGATCACAGAAGCTGATGTGAGTGTAAAAGATGGCTTATACATAAAGTTAGAAAGAGAGAGAGAAGGTCACATTTATGTGTGGAGGAAGTTTTTAAAAGCAAGTAATAGAACAAGGAAGTTTTTAAAAGCAAGTAATAGAACAGCATATATGATCCAATTTTAAGAGAACGGTAATAGAATACCACGAGAACCTGGGGTAGGGTCTTAGCAGAGGTCATCTCTACATAATGAGGTTTTCTTTTCTGAGTTCCTAAAATTATTGTAGATCATTTTACACATAAAATTAGTGATGCTATCTTTATTTTGTTAAGAAATGAATTAAGTAGTTAGGAAAATGAAGAGAGCTTCCATCCCCAAGGACCACCTACCTTGCTTGCTGAGAGCCTAAAGTTTGTGGACTTTGTTTCAAAGAAAAATCTAGTGCTCAAAAGGAAAGCCCAGACCCAAAGGCTGAAGGCTAAGCACATGGGACTGGCTGGCTATTACATGATAGCATTCACCCACTGATTCTCTAGCTGGCAAGAGGAAAGTACACATTTATAAACACAACTCTGGTTTTGTCACCTCTCCTTAAAACTGTCCATTGACTCTCATTGTTCTTGGAAATAATCTTGACTATATGAAGCTTTTAGTCAGATCTCTGCTCACCTCTCCAGTCTGTTTCTGACCCAGGCTTCTCCTCTACCAACTCAACATCTCACCTCTGCCTTCCAGCCTTGGAATGTTAGGTCCAGAGAGACCCCCAGACACATTCATCACACTGCTAGACACACCACAGCAAGCAGGCCTTTCCTCCAGAGGACAGGGCACTGGTGTACTACAATTGTCTATGGACCAACCAGACAGTAAATGCCATGTCAGGGATGGTCTGTTTTGATCACATTATATCCATAGCATCTAACACATCATATGGAGGGCACTCCATGGGCAGACATAGTAATTACAAGTCGTGGCTAGGTGAGAGCACTACAAATGTGAGCCCGGACATGGGCTCGTGGAAAACCAGTGAACTCTGGCATGGTGGACTTGATCCCTCCTGCAAGCAAAGGGAATGCCAATAGAGAGTTTAAAACCTGAGAATCAAAAAATTTACAGACTTGAGTGTAACTAAAGGAAGCAGAGGTGAAGACAGAAAAAGAAACTAAAACAGTTCCTAGGTTTTGGGTTCCAGTGCTCTAACCTTCAGAATTGTGGGAACAAGTTTCACTTGGCCATCCCCCTGAGCTCTCCCCGCTGTGTAGGCCAAAATGGCCATCAGGACTCAGGGCTCACCTCTTTCTGGAGGTGACAGCAACCACACAGATTTCCTTACTCAACCTTATTTATCCCATGCATGTCTGTAAAATGGAACTAACCACTGTGATTTGCAGGGCCTGATGTCTGTGGAAGTGTGTCCCAAGTGGTAAAGCCCTTTCATTTATCATCAACATCAACACAGAGGTGGATATTTGCATAATAACTGCATAATCACCCCAAAACAGCCTTCTTGAAATAGTCACTAGGTCTAGGCTTACAGTCTTACCCAACTGAACTAAATCCTCTATCTTTGAAACTCTCTCACTGTCTCAAAGTGATGGCCTCATAAATGACCCAGATGCATCATGTTAGAAAGCTGGATTTCTCTGGGGCTCTACAAGTGATTAGGAATGAGCTCAGCTCAGAACACTACAGCCTCTGTCCTCCACAAATGCTGGAGTTCTCGTCCATATTGACTGGCTTGATAAAATTTGAGAATAAAGTAGCTACCAGCTGTTAAAGAAAGAAGAGTCATTAGACACCACAGGCCTTTCTGGAAATTGAAAACTAACGACCTTAAGATAGAATTCTATTCCTTTTTCTACGCACTGCCTAAAGCCTATACTGTTAATTTAGGCTGTCTGGACCCAAAGTGGAAGTGAAACAGTATAACTTTCTCGTAGGGCCGCTCAGAGAGCAAAAAGTTCAAAGCACTGGAGGTTCCCATTCTCAGTGTTGACAGGGCCAGCAGAAATTCCTCCAGGTTTGGCATGAACTAAGAAAGTGTGTCGGGGGGAGCAAGTCTTTTATAAGTGCTTACACAGATCTCCTTACTGAGACATGTGTCTTATCATATGACGACAGAACCATTCCTTCTTTACAAGATTAGGAAACAAGATTCAGGAATTTTAAAAAGAAAGAAAAAAAATCTGAATCTCTAAGTATAGAACATCAGAACTAATCAGTTCAAATTCTAGTTTAGCCAAATGAAGAAGAAATATTTTTCTACCCATATACATCACAATATTTTTTAGATGGTCTCTAATAGCCAAGACATCTAAGTAATAGGGTACATAACTTAGTAGGTCCAATGCAGCATTCCAACCCAAACCACAAGAAATTAAATCAAGAAAAAGGCCTGGAGCTGAGCTGCACCCAACGCGCACTTGTTTTTGACCTTGGACAAATCACTCCTCCAACTGTCCCAACCTGGAAACTAAATGAGACCATCTATAATAGGCCTCTCTTTTGCTAGTAGTCACTAGTCCAGAGCTGGACTTGGTGGCACATGCCTTTAATTCCAGCTTTCAGAAGGCAGAGGTAGGCAGATCTCTGTGAGATCAAGGCCAGTTGGTCAACACATCGGGTTCTAGGACAGCTGGAGCTACAGACAGATTCTATCGCAAAAATAAACAAAAAGTTTTTAGAATTAAAATAAAGCTTTGGAATCCTTTCTGAGCCTCTCTAGGGCATTATCAAGGAGAAAAAGCACTGCCATTCGGAAAGGCAAAAAGTGGGAGTCAGAGAATCCATGTAATTTGCTCTCAAGCAACCACAGCAGCAGCATGTGTCACCTGCTTCTCAGGGACAGAGCCGTGACTGGTCTGGGCCTTCATCCAAAAGCTACTGCCCCCTACCTACCACATGAAAACCATCTCCATGCAGCTCTGCCTTCAAGCCACCTGGGCCCCTCTGGGGACATGTGGGTACTCACGCCAAGCTCCAGCCACACTTCAGAGCCCACCTGTCAACAGCCCAGGAAGTGCCAAGTGGCTCTCTGCAAAGCAGCTGGCACCAATTACCCAGACCCAGCTGGAAGCACTTGGCTGAGGAGAGCCAGGCACTCCAGATCCCTGGCTTGTTTGGAAATCTGCCTTACAGCCTTATGACCATTTGACATAAGTGGCTGCTTTGGAATTTGGGAGGCAGCTGGGGGCAAGCTGGTAAGCACCATCCAAGGAAGCAGCTGTGGGTCTAGGAGTCTTGCCCACTTCCTGATTTCAGAGTCTCTCCATCATTAGAACCAACAGCCACCCATTACCAGACAGCCAAAGCATGCTTGGTTCCTTCATTCCTGGCCCTATAGAAAGAATCCTCCTAACAACATAATAAAGAAGTAATCGTCATCTCCACCATGAGGGGCCTGACGATCTTCCCTGTGGCTATAGCGGTAGAAAGTTCCAGGGCTGCATCTAGACTTCAGGTCTTCAAAGACACTTTCTTCTTTACCTGGAATCCAAGCATAGGCAAGCTCACTACCCAGGGCCTGAGGATTGGGGGTTCACCTTGAAAACTATCACAAGTGACATATCCTTAGAAGTGACTAACTGGTTGTGATGATGGGAGTTCTTGGAGGTCCTCCAAAATCTATCATGTACAGTATGAGGATAGGATACCGATACCTCATGGGCAACAAAGTAAATGCCTTTTGGAGGAAAATGCCAATATTAATACCAAGACAACTTTCCAAGAAACAGTTTATAGGGGTGTTTGATCAAAGACGACTCAGAGCTGGTCATTATCATTTTTATATCAATAATATTAGGAAAACAATGTGAATAAGAAATAATTGGGGCTTTGGATATAGTTCAATGACAGCATATCTGCCTAGCTTGTATAAGACTCAGAGTTAGATCCTCAACACTGGGAAAAAAAAAAAAACTATTAAGTTTACTATATATACAACAGAGTTTAGCAGATCTCCAGAGCTTATTCTTCTTGCCTGACTGAAACTTTAGATATTGGGGTTTTACTTAACTTCAATTTCTATTTTCCTAATTACAAAAGAAATTAAAACATTTTCATAGACTCCTAAAATACTGCACCTTGAGTGTGCCTATTGTATGCAGTGGGTTCACTGGCCTGCCAGGAGGCCTACTGAACGCTGTGCCTACTGTGTACAATAGGTGCACTGCCCGTTAGGAGGCCTAATGAACACTGTGCCTACTGTGCACAATAGGTGCACTGGCCTGCCAGGAGGCCTACTGAGTGCTATGCGTACTGTGCACAATAGGTGCACCGGCCTGCCGCTAGGACATCTACTCAGTCTCTTTCAATCTCTCAACCCAGCAAGGTAGATACTGCAGCTTAGGAAACTTAACTCTGACTATGCAATGCCACCCCTCTGAGATCACAGCAAAGTGAAGATACGTTAAGGGTTTGAACCCCAAATATTTAACTCCAAACCTTGTTATATTCTGTCCAACTTACCCATCCCTGTCCCGTCTTCTTTCTGCATCACCAGTCAGATCCCCAAGCCAGGCTGTTGGGTCCTGAATGTTCTCCCTTCTACCCCAACTTTTCTATGGGGCCAGGAGGGCTCTGCCTAGGCCCTGGAACCTGCATAGACATGATAGGAACACTATGGGGCCCAGGGAGTTCCTATCAGTCCATGGGAGGCCATAAAGATGCCCACTGCATACTCTGCTCTTGTTCCCGTCAAATGTCAGAGAGCGGCACGGATGTACCAGCAACCTGGCTCCTTCAGGCCACTCCTGTGGCTTTCACTCAACCCACTTCCACTCGCAGTAGGATTTTTAAAAGCGGGGAGAGATGATGCACAGACTCAGGTCTGACCAGCCGGCGCACACATACCTACTCCCCTGGCTGTGGCTCACCTTTGAGGTCAAGCATCACTTGACCTCTTCATTCCTAATAGGAACTGAGGCTCAGATAAACTGCTGGCCAGCCGTACAAAGTCTTTGCGTGACCTCTGCACCCAGATTTGAGCATGACAACTGCAAACTCTCATCTGACACACACCTAAAACTGTACTCCAATTTTTGGCAACAAGTGAACACCCTTTGTTTCTTAAGTTAAAGACAGTTTCTCTTTGTTGAAGTGCAAATGCTACCAAGAAACAGACAGACAGACAGACAGACATTCCCACCAGTGTTAACTTTTCCCTAGTAACAGGAAGGATTTGAAAGGCATTTTAGAGTTAAAAGAGCAACTTCTTTCATATATGACTGCGCTTGATCCTCTTTATAGTTGCATAAATAAGGATCATGTTCTCCATTTCATGCAGAAGGAAACTGAGGCCCAGAAAGGTGAAGAGACATGGCCAAAGATAGAATGGGACACCATGTGAGGCAACCTGAGCTGGCAGGCCCTTCTTCCCACACTGCTGTGACTTGAATGTAGAATGCCTTGTACAGGCTCATGCATTTGAACTGCTGGTTCCTGGCTGCTTGAGCTGTTTTGGGAGACTGTGGAACCTTTTAGACATGGGCCCTCACTAAAACACAGGGCCACAGGGCCAATGTGTTTATGGCTTTAACTCAGTCCTGGTTCTGGCTGGAGGTCTCTGCTTCCTAGTCCACTGAGACGCTGCAATTGCCCACTTCCAGGAGGCCTCCACAGAGTTCTCACCATGAGTGAGGCAAAAAAAAAAAAAAAAAAATCTTTCCTCCTGTAAGTTGCCTCTAGTCAGGTATTTGGTCACAACATTGAGTAAAGTAGCTAATGCACACACCCTGATTCAGCTGCCTCAGCTCCAATCTTCTCAGGCCTGTGAGGAGTGTCAGAGAATTAGGTCACTGAGTACCAGCTGATGGCTACAGAATACAGTGGTCCTCCCTTAGCAGCAGTTTCTCCTTCTAAAGGTTGTTTTTACCTATAGCCAACTACAATCCAAAAACTAAATGGAAAATTTCACAAGTAAACAATTCATCAGTTTTAAACTGCACCCAGTCCTGAGAACTGTGATAAATCTTGTCATTCCATTTCATTCCATCTATCTTTTTGTCTAGGGAATCCACACTGTGCATGCTACGCACCTATTAGAGTATACTATACAATAAAAAAGTTGGGGAAAGGCCCTGTTCACATTATTTTTTATCATGGTAATAATTATAACTGCTTAATTTTTGTTATTTTCAATATCTTACTATCCCTACTTTATACATTAACTTCCTCATGAGAAGATATGTACATGTAAGAAAAAACAAAGTATACATGGGGTCTGAGTAGCCACAGATTAAACACTCACTGGGGTATGGGAACATGCTCCCGTGGACAGGGACTGGGGGATGCTGCTGCATTTTACATTTGATCTTTACTGGGTTCTTTAAGCCCTAACCATGCTTACAAGGCCTAAAGTTCCTGTGACTAAGTAAACTGACAGTAAGGAGACAAGGCAAAGGAAGCACCGGGACCGATGGGCTGAGAAAGTCCTGAGCCGTGCCGTGCGCACAACAAGAAGCTTCTTGTTGTATTGGAGTGTACTGTGTTGTTTTGTATTGGAGTGAGGGCCCATCACAGAGTGCTGGCAGCCAAGTCACCTGGGCCTCAGTCACCCTAAGGTCCTATTGCCTCTTGCCCCTTCCAAGAGGTGCATCTTCCAGCAGACATCTTCCCTTCAGCTCACGTTCCCAAGCCCCACAGCCCAAGGTGGGACGAGGTCCCTCTCTCACTGCCTCTTGGGCCTCCAACTGCTGCTGTCTCGAGGCTTCTTGCTTTTCCTCCTCAGAGACAATGCAAGAAAAGAAATAAAGAACCGGGGAGCCAGCAGCAGTTGCTATAGGAAACACATCCCTCTCTTAACAACAGTTCAGTACACAACTATAACTTTCCACAGCACCATCATTGAGGGAAGCAGCTTCTTTTCTATATCCACGGACTCCATAGTCCTGTAGTTTCACCCACTTCCTTCTGACACCCTAAGGACATCACCATTTCTCCACTTGAAGGATGAGCTGTAGGTCTTATCCAAAGGAATCAATTGAGGAACACTTGGATGGTTTAATAAAGAAAAAAGTTCCTCTGTGTTTTTCCAGACACAGAGCCTTCACTGGGAAAAAGGATCTGTTTGTACTTCAGACTGCTTCAAAGAGAAAGTAGGGATCTATGACTCTACTTAACACCAACCCCAATAACCCCCAAACCCCAGAAGACAGGGAAAATTCATCCAAAAAACAAGACCCTGCTCAATTCCACACATACCTCCATTCACTTCACATTCAAGTGTTCATTTTACCACACCAGAGCCAAACTGCACAATTAAGTCCCAATTAAGTCTAACGTTGTCTGTCACTGGATGCAATCACATGCTCATTTGTGTCCTATAGATTGAAGTCTGGTTGGCAGTACTTTGTACATACCTTACATATCTACCTGTGGTCCAGACCTCCTAACCACATACATATCTCATGACCTGAGAATATCATAAGATGAGAAAGCAAAGCCAATCATCCTGACACAGGGAGAAAGGAACTGGACTAGCAGCCTGGTGGGAAGCAAGTAAGCAAGTCTTGCTTCTTTTACATGGTTTTCCTCTAAGAGGCAAGGATTGTACTACTTAAGGCATGATCCCAGCTCTTTCTAGTTTCACTGCAATCTGGGCTGATTCAACAGACCTGACAACACCCCAGACAGCACCCCAGATCTCTCTTTATTGAGCTGATAGGTTGAACCCAAGGCCATGAAATCACATGCACTATAAGAGGCAGTGTGGCTTGGGGAAGAGACTCTAGGTGGAGGAGTCAGAGCACATGTGGTTGAACTCAACCCTTTCACATCCTTCCAATGTGATTTCTGGAAGATCACCTCATCTTGGAGTCTTGGGTGTTTCATTTCATAGAACTGGGACCACAGAGCTACCTTTTAGAGTGGCTGTGAAAGGCGATGGAGTATGATGCAGGGACTCGCAGAGACTAGACAACACTTCACAGCTACTCTGTCCACACAGAAGATCCTATTCTGGGGGCATCTCTGACCATCAATTCCTAAGGACCTAGAGCCGAGTAGAGGATACCCTGGGACTCCAGGCATGCATGCCTGAAGAACTCTTCCAAACTTGCTCTGTGTTACTAGCACTCAATGTGAATCATTATTATGGAAGTCTGTCGCTCTCTATAGAATGTACAGCCTCTCTGGCCTCTGTTCACTGTCCACAGAGTCTGTCCCCAGGTCCCACCCCGCCCACACACATACACATGGTGACTTCTTAAAGTACTGTGTGCAGACTCCCCTAAGGAATGCCTCTCCTGCGAGAGAGCCATAGGTTAAACCAAACCAGAACAGGAAGCACACCTTCCCCCAAAAGAAGTCAGGGGGCTTCCAAGGGGAGTGTGTTCATGATGCTGCCACAGGAGTGACCCATGTATCTCATCCACAGTGCCCCAAAGTTCTCATTACCCCGCTAAGTTTCCCAACAATCTCTCAAGTCTTCAGGACATGCCAATTCCTTCAGCAAAGTTCTTTGACCCAAAAGCTTTGGAAATTAGTAGACTAGAGGAGGAGATGAATCCTATGACAGAAGGTCAGATGCTTGAGAAAACGAGAGATCTGAGAGCCACCAGGAACTCCCCCAGGAGTCTCCCCTACATGACAGGCACGGGGCAGAACCCCTTGCTGAAGCACAAGGTGAGCCAGCAACACCAGATATGAGCTGTAAGAGTCCATTTTCAGTATCAGTCCTGACTGCCATATGTGACAGACAGCACTTGCAAGGTTTTCATATATATATATATATATATGTGTGTGTGTAATGTATGTATGAATATAATGCATATATTTGGTGAATATTAATTATGTGGTTGTAATATGATTAATATATAGCATAATAAAGTAATTAAACATACTAACAATAACCATATGGCATGTATGATTAATACATTGCATAAATTAGTAGTTTTTGAAAATTAATAAATAATGAAACACACACCCCTAAGGAAAAAGAGCCAACTGAAATATTTTATACAATAAGTAAAACCTGTGGAATTGAGATTTCACATTTCCCCTCTCAAACTAGAATCATTTTTTGAATGACAGTGTCCAGCACTCGCGGGAATGTGTGAGGCCTTGATATGTTGGTGGTGCAAGAGTGAGCAGTAACTCTTTCCAGCTGGTAGTTAAGCAAAATGCTTTAAAGTTCTTAAAACTATGCATACTCTTGAACCAAGCCATTGTATTTCTAGAAATTTATCCCTAAAAAGTACTCATAGATGTGCTCAAGGATGTGGTGAAAAGTAAAAGCTTAAATAGCCAACAACAGGGGATTGATTAAAGAAATATTTTATATATAACAGGAAATAAAGCTAATAAGATACTATTATACAGAAGATTTCCAAAGATTTTTACTGGATTTTATTTTAAAATGTGTCTATGTTAAAAAGTACTGTAAAGTGTACACAAGAAAGATTAACATCTTAAGGCCAATAAGTCTTTCATCACACTAATTTCTACTTTACAAAATGTTCTACACGAATATAGCATATAACCCTGAGTGCAAATCCCTTGAATATAGGTTCTAAGTCTGATTTGTGTTCAGAAACTCCTCGAATATTAGCCTGGTGCCTTGAATGATTGTAACAATTACCATTTACTGAATCTTCGCCATGTGGCAGGCACTGTACTAAATTGTATCATTTAATACAGTACAATTTAATAAACATTTGTTGAAGGAGGCAGAGGAAAATGAAGAAAAGTCCAGCAACATGAACTAAGCTTACAGTTCTCATCTGGAAGTAACCAGTTCACTTTTGGGAACTCTCTGGTGAGACTGAAGGGTGGTCCATCTCTAGACCATCTCTTCTAAAGCTGGGGGTGGGGGGAAAGCAGGCAGAGGAGGACCACACCCTTATCTTAGATCTTAAGAAGACACACTTTTTTGGAGGATATGATCTAAAGGGAACTACCAGGTATAACTTGAAATCTTTTTGAAATGTTTCTTACCAGAGTCAAGAAAACTGGTATTTACATGGCCTTTTAATGAAACACTTTTGACATTGCTAATTTTTAAATTCATTTTTGTGTGTATGAGTGATTTGGCTGCGTGCAGGTAAGTACACCCATGTGTTCAATGCCTGCAGAAGCCAGATAGCATCAGAACCCATGGTTAGCCATCTGTGCTGGAAACCAAAAACCCTGGTCCTTTGCAAGAACAGCCAGTGTTCTAAACTGCTGAGCCATCTCTCCAGTCCCAACCTTGGCAACTTGAATTCACTTCTACAAACCTTCCCTGAGCCCCTACCATGACCTCTAGAGGATGAAATAGGCAGAACTTGAAGTCCACCGAGGGCTACCAACAGGTGCCTACAGGCTGATGCTAGCCTGGGTGATGAGTTCTGCTGATGAACTCCTGGGCCTGCGGTGGGGGTGTCTTTCCATTGCGGAAGGAGAGCAGCACAGGCAGCAAAGGAAACAAGCATCTGAAGGGCAGGAAAGATTTCTCAATGCCAACTTGGGGTATGGCATCCTGGCTACAGTAACAACATGAGGAAAGTGTCTGACAGGTGGGTTACCGTCTGTCTGGGGAAAAGCACATGCTTAGCTCATATTCCAGAAACCCTGGACCACTTCATTAGGAACAAAGGTGGCCCAGAGACAGGTAGCTCCTCATCTTAGTCTCTTCATGACACGCTTTTTCCTGCTACACTCCACGCAGGTGAAACCAAAAGGCAAAACTTCCTCATTTCAACGATGTTGCGGGATTAAAATCATACTGAAGGCAACAGTCTCCTGGGGTACTTGCAAAAGTAGGAATGCCGGAAGACCATATAGTCACCTGCCTCAGGCCCGCTGCTCACCAAAGCTAACGTTCCAAAGAGAAAGCTGCCATACAGCTACCTCAGTCTTCCAAGTGGGCCCAGCTCCCAAAGGGATGAAGATGGAAAGACTTGAAATGTTGTTTCAAAACAGCAGAAGCAGGAAACCCATAGTAAAACTCCCAGGGACTGATCTCTTCAAATCCTGGCCTCCCTAGAGTGAGCTCTATGGTCAGTTGCCTGAGACTACCTCCAGCCCTTCTGTTCCTCCCTCCTAATGAAAAACCACAACACACAGCGCAGGGACACCCCAGCCTTTTCTGCAATATCCCAGGAACATGATGCATTAGCCCTCCTGTTCGTCTACCACCTCCCTCTGAGAGCTGAGATGGGGAATGCACCTTGTTCCAGGTCTCTCTGGACTTCTCTCCATCTTTTGTCTGTCTTGGCATCTCTGTCTCTGAACTTCTGAGTTGGTGTCTAGCCGTTTGTTCTAATCTGACTGCGTCTGGTTGTCAGTCACTCTGCCTCTGTATTTGATCGTGTTTACTATGACCACCTTCTGTTACTGTCTGACTTCCCTCCCTCCGTATTTGTGTCTGCATCTCTGTCCCCATCTGTCAGTATCCATCCCTTTCTAAGCCTTCTTACTAAAACCTCAGCGAGGAAGTGGAGCCATTCAGAGAGGTGTGATCTTGAAAACCCTCTCCAGCTGGATGCCAGCTAGAGCCACAGGAGCCACGGGGTGTGCACCCCCGTTTGTCCGAGCTCGGACCAGCCAGCCCCCACCAGACCCAGTTTCCCTAGACCACCCTTTTCCCTGCTTAGAATGGGACGGCCGCCACCCGGAGAGAGTGCTTAACCAAACCAGAAGCGGGACCCGGGTGCGAAGTTCTCACCGATGGTAAAGCTGTAGCCATCGATGCTGAACGTGGCACTCCTGCACTTCTTGAAGCCCTCCTTCCTGTTGCTGGAGTCCGTCATGGCTCTGTCGGCCGCGTCCTGGTCCCCAGTGGCGGACCCCGCTGTCCCGCGCCGGGCGCTGCGCCTGTCCCTCCCCGGGTGCGCTGTCACCTGCGCTGGATGCGGGCGGAGCGTGCAGGCTGCAGACACCGAGACCGGACAGCTACCAGCCCAGGCTGCGGACCGAGCCCGCGAGCCACCGCGACAGCCCCATCGCCGAAGCCAGCCGCAGCGGTGACGAGAGCCGGACCAGCGAGGACCGCGGGCCGCTAGGGCTGGGGCCCGGCTGCTGCCCTCCGCGCCGGGAGTCGCTGCTGCAGCGCCCCGGGCGCCCCGGCTGTCTATTCCCCTTCGCCCTCTGCTCTCGGGAGGCTGGTGGGGCTTGGGGACCCGGGGGGAACAGCTGGGACCGGCGTCGCGCTTCTAGATAGACTTTATCTGGCAGAACAGAGAGCTCCCGGAAAGCACATCAACAGATGCAGACGCAAACATCTCAGCAGTCAGATGCCCAAGTTTACTCCAAACAAGGAAGTCGGGGAAATCGCCACGCCCACTTCCTCCCGAACTAGCCAGGAGCCGCGATAATATTACTTATCAGCAGTCCCTGGCCACAAGATAATTATCAAAATAACCCATATTTGTGGACAGATTTTTCCACATGAAAACTTAGGATGTGCAAGTTACAGCAGAGTTCAAACCTATTTCCAGCAGCTTGTCCCCCGCCTTCAAATCTGAGTTAGCTAAGCGTGATGGAGATTGGAATTTGCGGAAAGGAGAGAGCTCTCAGGATCCTATAGCTACCTGCTGTAGTGACAGAGAGGAAAAACCGAAGTGGAGAAGGGCTTGATTGAGGAAGGTGCTTCAGCTAGGAATTGCAGACTTTACCCTCAGACATTTCACTTTATGGCCCATATCTGTCGTTGGATTTTTCAACTGTCTGAAACGATCTCGTTTGGCAAGAGAGATCTCCAGAGCCAGAGATGAAGAGACCAGAGTTGAGCGGCACCTGGCCACTCTGTAACACGTGGAAAGGCAGTGGAAAGCCCAAGCTACCATAGACGACAATGAATTTTGCCTCATTTGTTGATTTAGAACTTGTCACAATTAAATACTTGCCAACATTAAGAGTCAAGTAGGTGCGTTACAAGCTGGTTTCAGATGAATTTAGAGGACAATAGATCCACCCATCTTCAGAATCTAAAAATGAAGAGCCTTTTCTCAAAAAGTCACAGAGACTTGAAGATTATCATGCTCAGCAAAATAAGGCTGACTCGTACTTTCTAATATGCAGAATTTCGATTTGTGTGTGTGTGTGTGTGTGTGTGTCTATACATGTGTAAAGGGGGGACAAGAGACGATAATGGAGAGGACAGAATTGCAGGCTTTTTTCATATTTAGTACATAATATATAATATAAATATGTTATATTGTATTATATATGACATGAAAGCAGAAGGAGACTATCTAGGGGGAGGAGGAGGAATGGTAAAGAGGAAATATGAATGAAGTACAATGATATATACATCTGAAAGTATAATGAACCCTTTAGTTTGTATGCTAACAATTTTTTTTTAATTTTAAAGGCTTATAAACACTTAGTATTCTACATACAATTTCAGGAGACCCATAAAATCCTCAAGCCCATTAGAACCCAGGTTAATGCACGCCTCAGGAATTTACTCTTCTTAGAGTCACCATACACTTTTTTAAGTTTTATTAGAAAATATATAGCAAAATAAAAGTAATTATCAAGAGCAATAATGATGTATTCTCGCATTCAGCACATCCAGCAAACTAGTGCCTAGTCATGTTTCAGTTTCCACTGTACCACTGGTCTGTGGAATCAAAAGGGAGGTCCAGTTCTCACAATCACTACCTCAAAGGGACAACACTTTTGGACACTTTTAAATACACTATTTTTTTATGTGTATGAGTGTATTGCCTGCAAGTCAGTAGATGTACCTGTGTCATGCAATGCCCATGGAGGTCAAAAGAGGGTGTCAGATGCCCTGGAACTGGAGTTAAGGATGTTTGTGGGTACTGGGAACCAAACCCAGGTCCTCTGCAATAGCATTCAGTGCTCTTAACTGTTGAGCCATCTCTCCAGCCCCAAAACGTTTGGACTCTTATGAACTACTGAAATGATTCCTGCTACTTCAATATGCAGCACCATATACTTTTAAAGGAATCAATTTTTTAATGTCAGGCTGTAGGAAGAACCTGAGATACAGATTCTCTCAGTGAAGACCTAGAAGCACACTCAGGACAGCTTCGTTAGGTTGGTGGCAAGATAAATCAATCATAAAGACAATGCATGTCATGAACCTTGATCCTCATAGAATGGGCCCCTTCACAGCAGCTGGACCAGGGGTGCTTCCAAGCTGTATGCAGTTCTTAGGATGTAACACTCATACATGGAAGGTGGAGGTGTGAAAGGAGCACCACGCAGACTGATCTGAATCCAGCTCTATCACAAGCTAAATGACCTTGAGCAAAATGCTCAGAACTCTGGGACTCACCAATCTCTTCTCAAACTGAGGACGAAGCAAGGGCAAGTGTGTCAGACATGGGCATTCAGTCACCAGCTACCTTGACTTTCATTATACAGACACTGAAAAATGCTTCTTCACAGCAATAATATATTTCACTTATCACTAGTTTTATATGAGGATTTGATACCTAACATTTTACACATATTACATGCAATATTATGTACATTTTATATAGCAACCACCCAAAGTTTCTTGTGGTTCACGGTTCCCTGTGTTTCTCTCATACTCCCAAACTTTTAACTGAAGCATTTGTCTTCTTTTGTGTCAAAAGAAAACCCTAAAATGAGGCCCTGAGCACTCTGAGCTAGTTTCTTATAGTAGATTATCTAGGAAAAGAGCCTAACATAATGGAAATTTTTCACAGAGTGCATGGAATTAAAACTTGATTTTTAATCACTCTTAACAGAAAATCTTCTTGAAATATTAATCTATCAAAAATAATAACAATGTGATCATTTATCTATCCCCTTAGTGTGGTAAAAATAACTTCCTAGAACAATTATAACTGTTTTAAACCTGTTTCTCCCCAGAATCATTATCTACCTCCCTGGTTTTAGAGATAGAACACCTACAGAATCACTAAATGCATTGCTTCACATGTTAAAACAGCCTTCTCAGTGCAAGGCTCTCACACCAACCAACCAGACGAAGTTCAGTTACATAAACCAAGGAAATATGAGCTCAGCCTGAGATCAAAAGAAGCTTGGCTTGTGCTGCTCTCTCCAAAGTGCTCACTCAAGAAACAGTAAAGCAAGAAAATTTAGCCAAGACAGCCAAGAAAATGTGCCAATCCCCTCCCCTTATAATTATAACAGATGTCAGCAAATTAATGCCTCAACAGCTGGAGAGGTCATAGACCTTAGAGGAGAATCTACTGCTGCCACTTTCCTAAATAACATGATGTGTTACTGTATTCTAAATAGTTATCCTTATTCTCACAGATAAGTGTAGCTCTTACCACTCATCAAGGAAGCTTCTTTTTGCAATGGAGACTATTACAGAGTTCCACAACTGATCAAAACGCAGAGAATAAGCCACCTGTGGTGTTCAGCTCCAATTGACACATCTACAATGTAACTTCTATACCTATGGCTCAGGAAACATCAAGGAAGAGGGGGCAGATAGATTGTATGAGCCAGAGGACCAGGACACCTGCTGCTGGATAGTATCTTCTAGTCATGACAGGGAAGCTGCGCCCATAAAATCTCAACAATGTGCCTAAACAAGACCTCCATAATGACAGTCCCAGTTGACATGTTAATGTGGATGGGAGAAATTTCATCTTCTCTAGATGAAGAGCTACAGGCAATCAATGGATGCTGAGGGAGGGAGAGTCCTCTTTCACCAGGGATGAGCTCCCAGGAAGGTTATCTAAACTCAAGTGGTCAGCCCTAAATACGTGCAAACATGAGCACCACTTGATGGACTCTATATATATTACTTTTGTTACATATTATATGTAACAATAGTAATCAAAGAAGACGACTAGAAATTGAGAGGGAGTGGGGGAGGGGGGAGGGATTGAAGGGAGAGAAGGAAGTAGAAATGATGTAAATACAGTACTCATGCATGAAATTCTCAAAACATAATGTGCCCAGGGGACACATCACCCATAGCTAACTGGACCCTCCCACGTCAATCAACAATCAAGAAAATGTCCCACAGACATGGTGGCCACAAGCCACTCCAATGGAGGAAATTCTTCAACTGAGGTTTCCACTATGTAGGAATGTCAAGTTGATAACAAGGCTATCCGGTACAATAGACCCCTTCTCAACTTGACACACAAACACATCATTATTAAACCACAATCTTTCCACTTCTTTTCCCAAAAATATGATGTCACTATAAAACATGGTGCAATTTTAAAAGTTCCATAGTTCTTAAAATTTCAAAAACTTCAAAAATCTAATGTCTCTTTAAAAATCCAAATCCTATAAAATAAAAAATATTTTACATACTTTCTTATTTCAAAAGGGAAGAATCAGGCATACTTTAGCAAAACCAAGGTCCAGCAATGTAGCTCAATATCTGACATCTGGGAGTCACCACAATCTTCTGGGCTCCACAGAGCCTGAGCAGCTCCACTTCTCTGGCTCTGCCACCCACAGCACACTGTGACCTGGGAGATGTAAGATAAAATAAGCCCTTTCCTCCCCATTGCTTTGGTCGCTGTTTTATCACAGCAATACAAAGTAACTAGGACAGTACCCAAACTGCAACACAACCTTCAAAAATCACAGACTTTCTGAGAGCTAGAGTTTGGAGACAGACAGGGCCAAGTTCAGAAAATGCTTAATTCCTCTTTGTCCGTAGCTCCTAGATCATTCTGTCACCCATGCTTGCTTCCTTCGTGGTCACCATCTTCCAGGCCCCCAACATTGCTGATTTATGACCATAGCTGCATTGTGAGGATGCTGTCGTTCCCAGGAAACCCGGAACTAGCTTCTTCCCAGCTTTCCTTTAGCTCCCCAGCTAATTCCTTGCCAGGTGGTGTTGGTCAGGGAACCTGCTCTCTCCCCCACTTCAGTCACTTTCCTCTGAGCAATGCTTCGTACTGACTTCTAAACCTCTATGTTGGGCCCAGACCAACTTCCTGAGCAGCAGATATCTTGAACCTCCTCCCACCAGGACTCTTCATCTTCCCATTCCTCCTCCAGACTTCCTTTAAGGTATAGGGGAGGGGACAATGTTTCCATATATCTAAGGTCAGCCCCATTTTTACCACCATCTTCCCAGCTGTCCCTAAAAGAAGAGAATTTCTCACCTGACTAGTGTAGAGCTCCAAGGCATTCATTGGATCAAATTCACCAGAGCAAAAGTCTCTCCTGGACAGAGCTGGCTTAGCACCTCTGTGAAGGTTAGAAAAGGGACCCTTCATCCTGAGAAAGCAGCCCCCTTTAGGTCAAACACAGAGTTCAGTGACTGGAGCCCAAGCTGAAGGATGCAATAATGGCTCCTAATGGACAGGCAGCTCTAGATTCCTATCTGTCAAAGTCTCATTCTGACCTCCAATAGTGCCACATCTGAAATGACCCTCCCAGCCACTCTTCTGTCCACATCAGATATGGTTCACATAGAACAGTCATAAAATCCTGGCAGAACCACTGTCTGTGTGTCTGGCATCTGTCCATACCTCTCCTGTATTCTTCCCCTAGGTCCAGGCTACCACTGTCTCTTACAGGAACTGTGGTAACAGCTTCTATCTACCAAGCCAGCTGGCCTTCCTACTCCAAGCCATAGCCCAATCCATCAGCCAAGAGAAACTTTTACATTGAACCCTTCCTCTACCTAATACATATCACTCTGGTATAATTTTTAGAATTTCCTCATACGGCCCTACACAATCTTGGGGGAATTCAAGAATATTAGCAACTTTGGATTTGGGGAGTGGGAGGCCTAAGATTCTTTCAAGCAGGGAATAGGAACTATCGGGAAGGTAGTCAACCAAGTCAGGGAAGGGAAATCACCCATTAAAGGCAAGCTACTGCTGTGAGTACCTGGCACTTCCTTCCCCAGTGCAATGCATTGGGCTTCCCCACCAGATTCCTGGCTCACTTAATGGCTTGCCTGGGAAAACCCCATCAGTTGTTCTTATCGCCAACTTCTTAGACAAGATTCAGACAGTGTGTATTTCCTGGAACCAGAAGAAAAAGTGCTAACCTCTATTGAGCACCTACAGTTGCAAATCCCATGTTAATCTGTTGAGCTAACCTCTGTAACAAATACCCAAAGTCTCAATGTCTTCACACCATGATAAAGTTTATTTCCTCCTTATCATAAAGCCCAGTGTAGAATGCAGAGGGCTTATCACTAACCCCTAGAACCTCAGACTCCCTGCATCCACTACAGCTAGTTAGCAGATGAAGAAAAGAGATGGAGGCCTACACAGAAGGATTTCAGGACTAGGCCCTCCCACTATATTCTTATAGCCAGAAATTAGTCATATCACCCCATGAAACCACAAGGAAGAGGTCTGGGAAATGAAGGTGAAGGAAGGTTTTGTAAACACAGATCCTTTGAAACCCTGTCCTCTCCACCCTGTTTACTAAATTTGGCCTTCAATTCAGCATGGAGAGATGTGGGTTTTAACCTAAGGGCTGAGATAATAATCTACTCCAAAACCAAGGTTTACACTTTCAATTTTAAGTCCAAGTTCACAGGACCAAAGCGCCTGACCCCACCGCCTGTTATTGGTTAAATACATCAATAATTTTAATGTTGTGTTATACTTTGACTTTAGAAAGAAAGCCAAAAATATAATTTATTAGTTGAACATTGTATCTTGTGACATAAAATATTTTCATTTCTATAACTAGAAAACATGCATATACAGAAGTACAAAAATGACCAGGCAAAGATAATAAGAGTAGCAGATAGAAACTGAGTATGTAGTATTCAGTATACCAGCAAAATTTGCCAAAGATGCTTGTCAAGAATCTGAGGAATAAAGGATTAGAATAAATACAGAGCATCCAGGGTACATCCTGTGCCACAGCAGGCCCTAGACGGACAAAAGAACAGGTAGAGCTGGTACACATTTGCATTTGGCCATGGAGGACGGAACTTGACTTCTCAGGGGTCCAGCCGCGGTCAGGCCACTGTGTCAGGCTCTGTGTTAACAGAAGCTGGATCACAGTTCAAGTCCTCCAGTAACGAAGAGTGAGCTTTCACAGTTCGATTTTCCAGTGCCGTGCTGAAGTCCCTGGAGAAGGTAACACGTCTCAGTGGCAACCTTGGCAACAGAATTATCAAAAGCAGTAAGAAGGCTAAAAGCCAAAATGCATACGTGGACAGGCAGCCCAGAGGGGGGATTGCTGACACAGTCGACCCAGGTATTTGCCAGAATGACTTCTAATGGAGACACTGTCCTGCATCATCTGTTGACGGCAACTAAGTAGGACTTTCTTCCAACTAAGTGATTCACTTCAAACTGGAGAGCAAACAAGTTCCGCATCACCGGCAAATACGTCCCTCCTCCAGCAAACTCCCCCCACTTTTCTATATTGGATGTGGCTTCTGACGATAATGACAATAATAAGAATGCTGGTATTTTGAAGAAAATGTCAGAACAAAATGTGAAGGAAAAAGAACAAACTATGAAGTAAGATATAATCATTTCAACTATTTAAAAAAATGCACTTAAGAAAAACAGGAAGGTGAGAAAAAGTCATCTAGTGAGAGAGGAAGTCAGAGCAAAGTTTGTCAGCGGCTGCAATCCAGTTTCTCCTGGATCAAATGTGGCAGGCTGGAGGTATGAATGTTCATTTGGGTTGGTTGTTGTTGTCTGTTTCATGTTTAAAATCTTTTAAACTGGACTGGAGAGATGGCTCAGTGGTTAAGAGCACTGACTGCTCTCTTGCCGAGGACCCAAGTTCAATTCCCAGCGCCCATATGGTGGTTAACGACCCTCTCTGTGACTCCAGTTCCAGGGGAATCTGACGCCTTCTGACCTTCATGGGGATTGCATGGGTGCACTTACATACATGAAGGGAATACACTCACATACACACACACACACACACACACACACACACACACACACAAATAAATAATAAATAATTTCTTTAAAATATGTGAATTGTCTGGGCATGGTGGCCTACACCTTTAATCCTAGCACTCAGGAGGCTAAGGCAGAGAGATCTCTGGGAGATTAAGGCCAGCCTACTCGGAGTTCCAGACCAGCTGAGGCTACACGGAGACCCTGACTCAAAATAAATAAATAAATTGCAAATTTAAAAAGAGATAGGACGGATGTGAGGAGAGGGACAGAAGTAATCAGCATGGGAGCAGTAACTTGATTTGTGAGAGTCAGTGCGTTCAAGTTTGTCCCGGTTCCTGGAAACATGGTCTGTGCCCTCGTGGCTTCCCACACAAGAGAATTAGCTATGATTTTATTTCTTCTTTGATGTATTGTTTTGGTTTGAATCTCAAATATCTTCTACAAGTTTGTGTTTTGAACACTTGGTCTCCAGTTTGTGGCAGTATTTTCAAGGCTCTAGGGCCTTAGGAAGTGGGACCTAACTGGCTTCACTGGTTCACAAGGAGAAAGTCTTTGAAGGTTATGGTCTCCTTGAGTTCTAACCTGCTTTTTCTTCTTCCTGGCCTGTTATGGTAAGATTGCCACACACTCCTGCAACAATGAACACAATGCATTCCCCACCACAGTAGCTTGAAACTCCCCTAAAACTGTGAGCCAAAATATTTCACCCCTGAAGTTGCTTCTCTAGGGTATTTGGTCACAGTGACACAAAAGTAACTAGTATATGTGTCCTCTAAATTTTACACCATGATCATAATCAGAAAAGAAACATTTTGAAAACTGGTTATCAACACAGGTGTAGAGACTTAAATTACTTCCTCTACTGACTTTTCTTTAAGTAAAATTTATTCTCTGACAATATCATCCACATACACAAAGCATTCTAGTTATTCTCATAGCTAATCTTCCCCCAAACCTCCTCCTTTTCTTCCTTTCCAACCTCCTTCCTCATTTAACCCTTACTACCCCAGCATCCCCAGTGCCTCCATTCTCATTTCATATTTGCACTGGTTTTTGCTTAAAACATTTTATAATACAAACTAACTATTAGACTAAACCATCCTAAGCCGGATCAAGGACCCATCCAATCTCATATTCTCGCTAGACTATAAGTTTCTTGGGGGTTGTAATTATTTTGTTCACTGATCTATTCCAGCTACTTAGAAAGATCCCCAGTCCCATGCAGGCAGTTAATAAATACTTGTGCAATGAATGAATTCATGAATATTCTGTTTCTGGCAGTTACTTGAGAAACATATATAGAGGCTAAAGATGTAGGTAGGTGATAGAATGCTTGCCTAGCATGTGCAAGGCCCTGGGTTCAATATGGAAATTAATAATCAGGCTTCTAAGTCAGAAATATGCTTATATTAGTGTCCTTTCTGTTGCTGTGATTAAGTACCATTGACCAATAAGGAAGAAAGAGTTTATGACAGCTTATGGTTTCAGAGGAGAGTCCACAGTGGTGGTCGAGATATGGCAGCAGCCTGAAGCAGGAAACTGGGAGCTCACATCTTGACCCACAAGCATGAAACAGAGAGCGCAAAAAGGAAGTGGGGCGAGGCTATGCACTCTCAAAGCCCAGCCCCAGTGACACACGTCCTTTGGCAGGACCTCACCTCCTAGAGATTTCATGGCCTCCCAAACAGTGCCATCAACCGGGGCACTGCTCAACGCTTGTGCCCACGGAGGACACTTCTCGCCCAAACCGCCACAGTGCCGCAGTGGTCCTCCAGGCCTCAGAACACAGTGCCACAGTGGTCCTCCAGGCCTCAGAACACGATGGTTCCACCTTGGCCATATAGAGACTCCAGGCTCCTTGTTCCAAAGGGAGCTATGCTCTTTCACAGTGTATCACAACCTGTTGGAAAAGTCTGGGTGCCACAGCAACACCACGTGACATCTTGCATGTTGTCAATTTATAAAATATTAGGCATTTTTGCCATACAAGGTAAATTGATGCCAAAAAAAAAAAAGAGATTACAGATTTGTGTGACTGAAGTTCTAAATTATGATCCTGAATAACAAAGTCCTCCTGTGTGGAGAAATCACAAATCTCTACATTGACAAGATGACTGAAGTCTCAGAATCACAAGCAGATTTTTCCAGATGTTGATTACGCTGCTGTCCAAAAACTTTGCCAGAGAATCAGACAGCGTATTATCATGATAAAAGAAGGCAGTTATAGTTGGCAGCAGGTGGGAGTCCTAATGATTTAATACTGAGATACTTTTGTCAGGTATTTAAGTTACCAAAATGTACTCTTCCCATTCTGATAAGTGCTTCATATACATTTGGAAACCAACTTTCTTACACGATGTCTCTCAAGCCAACAGAAATCATTTGTGAAAATGCATTGGTTTCTCTTCTCACCTGTGGTACCTCTTGGTTTCATTCATCTTCCCTGTGACTTCAGGGTCACCCTTCAAAGTACCATTCTTTACATGCAACCAGTACTCAGTATGCACTTTGGAACTGACTCAAACAGATGGCGATGAAAGGAAATAACAGGAAAAGAGAACTCTGTAAGTGTCTAGAAATGGAAGGTACATTTTATAAGAAAAAGAAGCAGAAAAGAGTAAAAAGGCATTAATCCAACTGGTGGGTCAAAGGAAATAACAGAAGATCCCATGGGCCTTTCATCCAAGTCAGTTCATGTTTGTTGAGGTCTGTACTATGGTCCAGATTGGGACTCAGGAAATGATACCCGAGAGTGAAGCTTCTCGCGGGATTCCTGTTCTCCTGTCTCACCATTCCTTCTTCCTTGACCAAGTCACAGAAACTAGAATTCCTCTCCCCTTAAAGTTGTCATAGAAACCAGGTGACTTTTCCCCAAAACTACAAATACAACCTAAAATTATTACACTAACTTTCCCTGGCCTTTCTCTGTAAGAGTCAATGCAAAAGAAATTCTCTGACCCTACTTGTCTGATAGTGTCATAAGATCCTGGTTCTGGAGCAGTCCTGCCACATACCAGGAAGGAGGAATACTGTATAGAAAGGGCCAGGGAGACTCTAAACAGTCTGGGCAAGGTCCACCCCCAAGTCTAGGATTAAATCATGACTTTTGTCCAGTTATATTTCTACATGGCAGTCCGTGCTTCATGCAACCTATGCATAAAAAATGGATAATTCACCCTGGACCTTTGCATCTGCTAAAGCTTCTTGTGTTATGTAAACTGTCATCAAATACACTGACTGGTGTTTTCCCTTGCTGATTAGACTTGTGATTGTATTTCAGCAGGTCCTTCAGAAGGGAAATATGAACTTTCCTATATCAGCCATTGTGCCAGACTCTTCTGCCTATAGAATCTCATTCAGTCCTGGCGACAAACATTCCCACTGCAAACATAAAGAAACCTGGGCTTAGCTGTGAGTTCTTAGGTGTGAGTTCCAAAAGGAGACCAGTCCGGCTCCTCCCAGGGCTCAGCACCACACAAACTTCTGAGGGGCTTTAAAGTTTCAAGCGCCATCCTCAAACAGCCCTTCCACACACTTACTTTTTTCAACTTCCTCCTTTTGAAATATAGTCCTAAGAGATAAAGAGAGAGGAAAGAAGCAGGTCCCGACCGGCACCCGAGGCTGACCACCACTCCCTCTCCAGCCGCTCTGCCTGGAAGACAGAGGTAGGCCCTGGACTTTGTGGCGATTTTTGTTTCTGTCCTTGGGGGAAGGAGCCCTGAAGTACCTCACAAGTCTCTCCATACCCATCTTCCCCAGCACATCAGGAGGGCTTGGTCCCCATCCCTGGAACAACATGGGCCCTGGCAATCCTGCTACACAAACGGAAATGAGAAACTCAAAGCATCAGGACACTCACTCACTCAGAGGCTAGCGGCCCCTCAGAGGACCGCAGAACTACCAGACCTCTCAACAGCGACAGTTCTGAAGAAATGGGATGGAAACCCAGCTGTCTGGAAGGACTGAGAGAGAAAAATGGGAGAAAATCCCAGGGGTACACAGAGGCGCAGAAGGAAGTTAAAAGTCAGTCAGGGTCAGAAGAGGGGGACTCTTTCATCCCTGCTTTTGGCAGCTCACGGTCCTGAAAGGCCAGCCCACAACTAAACAGATAACAATCTAAAGTTCTGTGAAGACCAAGGAAGCTCTGAGTGTGGTGGGAACCAGGCCTGGAGGCTGTGAGTCCAACTTTCCTGAAGATCAAAGATAATATTTGCATTTCTCCCCTTTCCAGATAAAAGTGATAAGAGGCTTGAGAGACATTTAGAATTGTTTTCTTTTTCATTGTGGTCTTATTCTTTTTGCCTCGGCTAACCGTCACTCCCAACTCAACCAGGCTCACATCATTTTCATCTCAGTCATATTCAGCTGATGAAATCAAAACTTCTAAAAAGTTCCCCAAGCAGCCTGCCAATATATGACTGTGGGCTGTGCCCAGGTACCCTCCAACTTTCATGTGGTTGTTGTGAGAATAAAATGAATTGAAGGTAAATGGTGTTTAGGGCAGTGACTGGCACAGAGTAATCACCCAATAAAAATCAACTGTGACTATGACGATGTTTTTGCTTCTTACTCCATATAGCGCACTGTCGTGCAACTTATTTCCTGAGTAGCCTGTAAGAGTGGGAAGTTCTACAGTGAAAGGCAGGGTCACAGAGAGAAAGCTAATTCTAACCATTCCAACTAGTCAGTGTAAGCTATAGCAACATTCATCAGATCTCAGGCACTATACAGAGGACTAATTTGAGCATACTCTACTTATCCAGGACCCAAATACCTCCCCTGCACAATAAATCCTCTTCACACTCCAAAGGGAGGCACCAGGTTCCCCCTGTGCAAACATTTCCTGAGCCACCTCTGCCTACAGCATCAAAAGCCTCATTCTGGAAAACACTCTGTTCTTACCCCTCAACCCCTATTCACTGTGAGCCCACCAGCTGTGGTACACACAGCTGTGTTTACAGCAACACTTGAGATGGGTGGTCAGTGACAGCCACATGATGATAGGACTCTACCCCACACAACTGGGGCCAGTGACTTCACAGAAAAGTAGCAGTCACACACAGAAGGAAATGCCAGGGACAGAGAACAAGAGAAAGGGAGTATGCAACAGAGAGGTTTCTCCAAACTACAGGCCCCATCTTCTCTTCCCACCACAAGCAAAGCCCCCACTTATCTGGCAGAACTGAAAAGAGGGATGAACAGAAAAGCAGGCAAGAAATCAGGATATGACTGACCATGAAGACAATGGGATGGCCCACTATGTGTGGCTTGACAAGAGTCTCTTGGCCAGGCACCTAGTGTGGCTCAAATGCCAGCAGGAAGAGCAACATGGCTCAGGTCCCAGCTCTGGACTAGAGATCTCCCTTATGATCGGGCTAGTTCAGAGCCAAGCGCGGGGACTTAGGGTCAGGAAGGGGAGACGCTAGTCCTTGCTCTGCGGCAGCATCAGGATGCTGCATCTTGAGTTTGCATCTCTCTCTTAGGCTGTGCATAGCCTACTGTAGGGAGGAGCATCTGGAGGATTCAGAAATAAGTACGCCAGGCAGCACGGCCTACTCACCTTGCTCTCCTGTGTCCTCCAGCTTTTCCATGGTTTCCCTTGGGACGACCCACTCTTCTGAAGGCTCCGCCTTCCCAGCACTGGTCTCTATGACAAAGAAAAGAAACAGACTTTGTGAGCACCTGCAAGAGAGCCAGTGCAGTACACCACCTGTGGCGACCTTGCTCAGGCATCTGGTGCCACTGGCTAGTCTCTCTGCCACTTTCACTCCTACAGATCCCCTTCCTAGCTTCCTCATAACTGGCCTTCCCTATTCCGCCTGCCCTTTACCCAGTGTGCCCAAAGCTGTGGCATCTTCCCTTAGGTGCTGTTGACCCGTCCCTCTAGACAATATATAGGAGGACTAGTGTCATCTGGGCAATGGGCAAGGCATCTTTTCTCTGGAAAAGGAATCTGCTAGAAAGGTTAGAAGCACTTCCTCAAGAGTTCCAAAAGGTCCCCACATGACACAGATTGCAACTCCTGAGGGCACTGGTCTGGAGGGGGTAGAAGCAGAAATGTGGACCAAATTCTGCCATAAAATGTCACTTGCCAAACTCAGTGAGCAGATATAATGACTACCATCTTTCAAGCAAACAAACAGACTTAAAGAGAAGTGTATCCAGGCTTCCAAGATCACAGTGTATCCAGAGTTCCAAGATCTGTTATTCCTGTAAATAACAGAGGTTAACCCTGTTTTCAACTGGAGTGGCACACATTTGTCCTCCCACAAAGATCCCTCTAGGCACGAAGACTGAAGAGTTAAGGAAGGAATTCTAGGGGGCTCACTCAGCTGTTAAGAGCACTGGCTGTTCTTGCAAAGAACCAGGGATTTCATTCCCAGCACCCACATGATGACTAACTAGTATCTATAATTCCAATTTCAGGGGATCTGATGCCCTCTTCTGGCCTTTGTGGGCATCACATGCATGTGGTGTACTTACATACATGCAGGCAACCACTCATGCACTCATATATATAAAAGAAAATTTTAAAAGAAAGAAAATAAGTGAGCATGCCCCAAGAGACTTTTTTTCTCAAGAAAATATGTAATACATCACTTTTATGTGGATTAGAACTATTTTCTCATTGTTTTATAGAGTTTTTATATCACCTGGAACATGGATAGGGAGAAAGGAATTATACCTTCTATTATGAACCCAAAGTACATAAATGAATGGGATGGATACTGATTCCTCAGCATGGCCTGGCACACAGCAAAGCCTCCTGTCCATCACCAGGCCCGGATGGGATGGGTCTACAATTTGATGCCAGTTGGATGAACATGAAATTGCTGAACAGCAGTTCATCTGCTTGTCTGGTGACAGATTTTTGACTCACCAAACCCTTATTTGTAGTAACATTCTGTAATGTTTGCAAAGGTTTGTATCTCATTGAAACCACTAAGTCTACATATGTATTTAGTGTACTTCTGTGTTTTGAATTTCAGACATCATGTTTGTAGCAGAGATGTTATAAAAAGAGGGTGGGCATTTTCAGACTTTTCTTATTAAGTTCTCTTGTGTGTAATTAGCTTGATTTGCATAACCAACACACACACACACACACACACACACACACAGAGTCTAATTCTTCACATACTCATAAAAAAGTTTCAGCTGATTTTCACATTCCTTTGTCAGTTTAAGTAAGTTTAAGAAAGATTCACCATCCACATGGCAGACTGCACATCTCAAGCACAGAAAGTCTGAATAGCCAGATCAGGGAAAGAAGCATTTCTTGGGTGCATGCTAAGCACAGAAGGGTAGCTAAATAGTCAGCCTGAGCTCCAGCTCCTGAAACTCACAACCACATGTGAAGTCACTGTTGTAATGTTTGCAGAAGAGAAAGTGAGGCCAAAATCAAAGGGGCACAACATTTGAGGCCACTCTCTACAAAGTAGCAATCGTGGCTTGCCCCAGAGTCCACAGATTTCAGAGCAGGAAAAGGACTAAGGATAACTTCTGTAGTCCAATCCTCACTCCCCTATCTTGGAAACACTGTCTCTTGCCTTGACTTGATGTTATCAGCCAGAGGACAATTGTTCAATGTCAAAAGAATAAAAACTTCAAAGAGAATTGCATCCACTTCAATCACTATGAATATCCTCATCTTAAAACAAATTAATATTCATCCTTTCCTTTAACACAATCACAAAGCAAAGCCACGCAAAATTAGCTGGGCTTTGATTTGTCAAAAGACAGTATAGGTAAATTCCAAAAGCTAGAATGACCCACAAAAGTCAAAGCGACACTGGATGAGAATGAGAATCAAGAGATCACAACCTAAGTCATCCCCCACTACTGTGGGAGTGTCGCATCTCTGCCAGTGTCTCCAGCAAGCATAAACTAGACGTCAGAGTTACAGAACAGTTCTTTACTTTCTCCTGCCTTCTCTTCAAGTGCACCTTTCAAGAATTAAAATCTGTTAAAGTCCTAAAGCAAAACACTTAGTAACACTTCAGCAGATACTAGGAAGGAGAGAAATGGAATTTTGATAACAGGCCTGCTACTAACTTGAAATCAAATCAGCTTAATGCTAATTACTTTTAACATTCAGCTTCTATCTTTAGCAAATGGCCTAACTACAAGAGAACAAAGTTCTTTCTATGAATGCTTGTTGAAGTACCCTTCCCCATCTGTCTATATACTCTACCAATCCTACCACAAGGCCCATTTCAAAACCCTTTTGTAAAATATTAAATGTATTAAATATGGATTGTCTGACATGCACCCCAGAACATGCTATGAATGGTAGGTAGAAAGATTAGTAATAACAGCTGAATTCACTGACTTCTCATTAAAGGTGGTGCTTTTGTGTGTATTAACCTGCTTAATCCTTACTTTCTACGGAGGAATGCTGCAGTATCACCCCATTCTTCAGATGGGGTAAACAGTGCTGCCTACTTTCTCAAGGTTACTAAGTTGATAATAATGGAACAGAAATTGACACCAGAAAGCCTGTCTTCAGAGTCCACTACCTCTCCTGGCCCATGTTCAAGCAGCTAATAGCAAGACAAAAGAAAGACAGTTTAAGCAGAAGACATAAAAATTTGCTAAATGCTATTCCTAAGCTGAAGAAGGAGCACAGACTGAGAGGGTACAGAAAGAGTCCATCAGGAAGACACAGAGTTGAGGAGGTACTGCCCACACTTTACAGTTTAGCAAAGTGGAAGGTTAGAGATAGAGGTCAGCTGTACAGCACTTGCCCAGCAAACTGGAGTTCCGTGTAAATTCAAACTATTTCTAAGTCTGCCTCTGTATAAAGCAATGGATGGGGTTGTACCATAACCATAAAAATAACTTTACCTGGGCTCATGAAGAGTGTTATTCTGGTACACCAGCAATTCAGGACCAAAGAAAAGGAAAGGAATGAAAAAGAAAAGGAAAGAAGGAAGGAATGAAGGAACGAAGGAAGGAAGAAAGGTCAAAACTAAAACACTCTGATTTGTATTTGCAAATTCACTTTGCCTGTTTCCATGATATAAACACTCTCATTACTAATAAATGTATCCAACGTTAGAGAGCTTATAAGGAACAGAAGTTGGACATGGCCTTGAACAGGCCTACCACACACGTTCTTCCTCCCACAAAGACCCCTCTAGCTGTGAAGTTCAGGAACTGAAAAGTTCAGGAAGGAATTCTAAAGTGAACATGCCCACCACATTTCAAGCCACCATCCAAACATCAGTGGTCTCAGAGTTGGTCAGAGATGTGCCCACTCGGGCCTCATGAACTGGTGAGGGCTGTCTCCAACCCTGCAACCCAAAGTACTCATAGCAAGTCAGACCTGAGAGGAGCCAAGAGCCAAGAGCCACCTTCGGAGAGAGAGACTTGAAGCGTTCGGAAGTGAGGGATCACACACTCAGTCTCTGGGGGGCTGCAGTGGCCAGGATGACCCCCTGAAGATGAAGCCCACAAACCAGACAATGGTGACATAAACCACAGAATAAAGCAGAGAGCCAGGAGAAGAACAACAAAAGACTGAGACAGACACGGGGGGTTAGAGCTCAGACCCAGGAAGAGATGCTGGCGTAGAAAAGGCAGCACCCAAGGAGACCCTGAGGACAGAGCAGCAAGCTGCAAGAGGCTTCGAGTCAGCACTCCCTCCCAACCCACCCAAATCCTGTCCCTGCACATGCTGGGTGGGTGCTCCTTCCCAGGGCTCCCAAAGCACTCGTGAGCTCTGATGCAACATGCTGCAGCTCTCCAGGCTGTGAGCTCTTTTAGGCACCTGGCATAAAGTAAGAATCAGCAAGCACCATCAGCTTGTGAGCCACATCTGTCCTGCCACCTGCTTGCATATAGTAGGCTGAGAATGAATGCTTTTTACATTTCTAAATGGTCCCCCACGAAAAGGAAATGAATAATGCCTTGTAAATCACATGAAATTCAAGGGTCCAAAAAGTTGTACTGACACACAGCCCCAGGTACCCCTAAGCCTGGTGCAAGTCACGGGGCTTGCAAAATCTACAATGCTTCTATCTGCCCCTTACAGAGAAAGCTTGCCACAGAGCATGCCACATAGCATGAAACACTGGATAAATGACTGATTAATGATTACTTGACCCTAGATCCAACATTAACACCGTCTACTATTATCCAGACTCTCTTTACCCTATCAACAACCTTTCCAGCTCCTCAAAGCACTTTGTTCCCAGTGAGAACCTAATTAAATCTTCCTAAATTGGTTAGCTCCAATCTGTCTACATAAGCATTCTGTTTGTGGCTTTCTAGAATTTAGCTACACATTCCACTGAAAACAAACAACAACAGACAAAGATTCTACAACCTACTAAGCTTCATAAAGATTGAACTAAACAACTAAGCAGGCCCTTTCCTCAGAACTCTCCAAAGCTTTAAGACGTTAATGTTCTCTGTGAAATTCTAAGACGGCGAACACTTGCAAAGAAGTACAGCTCTGGGGCTGGAGAGATGGTTCAGTGGTTAAGAGCGCTGGCTGTCCTTCTAGAGGACCTGCATTAGGTTCCCAGAACCCACTTGGCAACTGTAGGCAACATCATCCTTCTGGCTGTACTCTGTATCATTATACAGAGTCATCATTGCTTAATTCCAAGGATGGTTACTGCCTGCAAAGCCCATTTCCATCAGCGTGAACTCTCAAGTGTCACCTTCTAAACAAGCTACCCTATTAAAACCACATTGCTTCCCTGGGACTTCCAAACATGTATTTGCTTCTAACAAGCCATATAGTTCACTCATTTCTTTTGTAAGGCAGGCACTTTTGACCTAATTTGTTACCCTGATGTGCCCAAGTACCCAGAAGAGAAGGTATCATAGGCCTCAGTAAATACTTGTAGGTGTAACCACTAATCCATCTTCTGGTGTCTGACTCGCTGGCTTTGATTCAAGGCCTAAAAGATTATAGTAAGATTCTCCAGTAGAATAGAACCAATAGAATATGTCTCTGCACATATATAAAATTATAAAAGGAAATCTATCATATTGGCTGGTAGTGTCAGAGGCTGACAGGCCCACCACAGAACTGGAGAAAACAGTAGCTGTTCCATCCAAAAAGTTGGAAGTTCAGAACAAGAAGGATCAGTGATCCAGCACCATTCTATGGCTCATAACTTAAAAGCCCCCTGGAAAGCTGGTAGTTCATGTACATATTCAAACAATGAAGAATCTAGAGTCTGATGTCCATGGACAATGGCAACAGAAAAAAATAATAAATAAATAAAGCCAGAATGGCCCAAGAAGAGTCTAGCATACTCCCCTTTCTTCTGTTTCTATGGCACTTGGGCTGCCCACATTCAAAGCAGATCTTTCTCATTTCCCCCAGTTATCTCTGGAAACAGCCTCACAGACACACCAAAAAGTGTGCTTTACCAGTTTCCTACATTCTCTCAATTTAAGTTGACAACCCAGATACGCCATTGCAGATGTAATCTTGAAAGAGGCAAAATACATGACTATGCAAACTTTGCTTTCACTCTGGGTCAAATGAGGAAACCCTGAGGGTTTGAAGTGAAGGAAAACATCTGATTTAGCAGGCTGCACGGCTGAGAATGACCACTTAGGAAGTGACTGAAATAACTCAGACAAGATCAGGATAGAGAAGTCAAAGCAGAGGGAATTAGTTAGACTTCGAGTATGACTGAAAGGAATTTTCTGACAGGTCAGATGTGATTACAAGGACAAAAGAGAAACCAAGGCTGATGCCAAAGTTTTTAGCCTAACAAGTAGAAAAATGGAATTGCCAAAATGGGATGGAGAAAATCATAGACTAAGTAGGCCTTGGGGAGGAGAAGAAGATCTGTCTATTGCATAGCTAAAGCCTACTGCCATTTAGACATCCGTACATCAGACATCACCAAGCGTTGAAGTGAGAGCTTTACACACAAGTTCAAGTGCAGGAGGGAGCTCTGGGCTAGAGACAAAAATATGGGGTCACTGGCGTATGAATTTAGGTGGTTTAAAAGCCATGATACTAAATGAGATGGCCAAGGAAACCATGAGCAGACAGAACAAAAGACCCAAGACTAGGGGCAGCAGAGATCACTCAGTAAAGTGTCTGCTTCACAAGCATGATGACCTGAGTTCGGATCCTTAGAACCCACCTGAAAACCTAGGTGTGGCGATGTATACCTATAACCCTAGCACTCGGGAGAGTGGACATATCTCGATGGGTCCCTAGAGCTCACTAGTCAGCTAGTCTTGCCAATCTGTGAGCTCCAGGTTCAGTGAGAGACTCTATTGCAAAAACAAATAAATAAGCTAGGTGTGGAGGTACACACTTTTAATCCCCACACTCAGGACTCAGACGCAGGCAGGTATCTGTGAGATTGAGGCCAGCCTGGGCTACAAAGTAAGTTCCAGCACAGCTGGAGCTACAGGAATACCCTGTCTCAAAAAAAGAGTAAATAAATAAATAAATAAGTTGAAGAATGATAGAGGAAGACATCCATTGTTGACCTTTGACCTCCACATGCACGTGCATACACACCTATACACACTCATACACAAACATATGCATGCGAGGAAAAAGGCCAAAAACTAAAGTCCAGGGCACATGAACATTACTGCGTGAAGAAGAAAGGAACGATGCTCAGGAGATTGTAAGCAGTCAATGAGGGACCAAGACACTGTAAGGTCTTGGAAAGCAGGTGAGAAAGGGAAGCAGGATCAACTGTACAAATGCTTAACTCAGGTCAAACAGGAAGAGGACTGACCGTTGTGTTTAGCAATGTTCAGGTCCTTGGTTATTGTAACAAGTGTAGTTTCTGCAGAAAACAAAAGGCAAAATTGAACAAAGCAAGTTTAAAAGAAAATGGAGAGGAGAGAGAAACTGAAAATGGAGCACCAAGAACTATTTGGAGGTGTTTAGCTACACACAGATGTGGACACGATGGTGGGCAGCTGTGAATGAAAGACACAGGGGGGGACATCTTATAAGATAGCTGCATCCTGCTGATGTGAAGGATGCAGTCTAGAGGAAAAATGAATGACACAGAAAAAAGAAAGGGACAATTACTCAAGTGATGGTCTCAATTGGGCAACAGAGATCGAGTGCAAAAATAGATGTCCCACAAACATACCCTAATGTATGAGAAAGAGAGCTAGGAGGCAACCTCATTCCTACTTGACTGCCTCTCCCATTCACAGACACACATATGTTCCTGCATGTGTACACACACACAGGGCTCATCAATAATCTCCACTGGTCATCCCTCTGTATCTGTCAAGGATTGGGTCTAAAGAAATGAAAATCCATGGATACTCAAGTCCTTAAATAAGTTGGCACATATGTGTTGGCATATGATCTACTCACATATTTTAAGTCACTTGTCAGTTGTAGATCACTCATACTACATAAAAGAAGCCTGGACTACTGGTATAGGCTTGATATACCAGCTACTTGGGAGAATGAGAGAGGAGGATGGCAAGTTTGAGCCTGCCTGTGCTGCAGAGTGAGCAGATAAGGGTTGGGATGTAGTTCAGTGTACAGCATGTGTAATGCCCTAGTTACGTGTCAGCACTGGGAAAGAACTAACGTAATGTAAAGAGTATGTAAATAACGGTCACAGTATATTGTTTAGAGAATACTGACAAGGAAAGGTTTAAACGTATTCAGTAGCAAGTAATGCAATTTTTAAATATATTTTTCCGTGCATGGTTGGTTCAGTCTTAAGATACAAAGCCCACAGATACAGAGGATTGGTGATCTCTGACTGTTTCCTCTACCAATGTCCTTACCCAAGACAAACTCATTTTTCTGTGAACTTTTGCAAATTTCTCACTTTAATATTCTTTATTTTCAAAGAAACTGCTTGTTGAAGCATAACAAATACATGAAAGCCTCTAAGTATACATGTTAATTTTCACAAACTGAACACACACACACACACACACAGACAGACACGCAAGTATAAATCACACTTCCACAACCCTCTCCCATTATCCCAGAGGTAACACCGCCTGGATTTCCACCATGCATTCATGCTGTCTATTTTGAAACAATACAAATGGACTCACACAGTGTGACTTCTTTTGTTCCTACTTCTGTCACTCAAAATTATGTTTGCTGTAGAAATAATTCACTCTTTTCCTATCCTGCCCTCCATTGGGTGAATATACCACGGTTTACTTATTCACTCAACTGCTGATATTTAGGTTGTTTCCAGGCTGGAGCTACTGAGAAGAGGCTGTTACAGACATTTCCCTTCTCACTTGTTTGTGCACATACGCAGGCATCCCTCTTGGCTACTTGGAAGTGGAGTTGCTAGTTCCTCTTTAACAGACACCATGGAGCAGCTTTCTACTCTTTGTAGTTTAGAAGAGGCGCACTGCTCACACCCTTGGGCTCATTTGGCACTGCGCTTTTTATCTGCTTGGTTTTCTTTTTTCATGTAGCCGCTCGGGCGGCTGCTGCTGTCACACTGAAGCTCTCGCTCAACAGCCTTCATCTCTTGATTCCACCTGTATCCCCCTCCACTCCACTTTCAAAGCTAGAAAAGTCTTCAAGCATCCCAGTGGCTCCCCCTGCACTCAGGATAAACTCAAACTGCTGATCTCAGCCTCCAGGTCTCCACGGGCCCTGGCTTCTACTTCCGGTCCCACTTCATCCTACCACACACACTCCAGTCATTGTGCTGTGGCCAGGCCAGCCTCCATGCCCTCTGCCAACAAGCCACATGCTCCTCTGTCTGAGAATACACAGTCCCCTCCTCCACCTCCCTCCATCCCCACCCTTTGCCTGCCTACTTGCTACTAATTCTCTAGGTCTCAACTTACAGGTAAGACCCTTTGCCATCTCAAGACTTAATTTCCTCTGTACACACAATCCATAATTCCATCATACAGTTTTTTTTTCTTTATTTAATTATTCAAGCCCTATCTTTCTGCAGTTCCCAAGGACAAGGGCGTGGCTCTTTTGGTCACTGCTGCATATCCAGTACCTAGTACAGAACAGGACTGCAATAAATAAACTTTTAGCAGCTGACTGATGTAATAAATAGTATCCCAGTCTGGAGGAATCTAAACTAAACAGCACTTTCACACTGAGAAAAATTACTCAAGTGTGATATTCTGAGATGCTCAAAGGAGAAGCACCATTTACACAACAGTGAAACTGATAACAACAAAGCACTTGCTGAATGTAAGCCACACGCTCTGAAACAGAGGCCACCTCAGCATTCATTTTCAATTTCCCATGAGCTTCTTATCTATATGCCCACCCTGGGGGGCCTTGGGACTCCCACTCCCTGCTTTGGGCCTCTGCGTGTCTGTGTACCCTTTCTTCAGAAACACAACAGCATTTAACTTAATTTGCTGGTTTATACTTAAGATAGTTTGTGATGCCTTTCATCTTCTGATAACAATGAAAGCAACAAGCTACAGGAAGAGAAAGGTCATCAACAGACTTGTGAACTCTGCAAGTTACAGGAACAACTGGCCTAACAACAGACACCCACTGGTTCAACAGCTGCGTGAATGTTATGGTAACCAACAACTTTCTGGCTGAATTTAAAGCCTGCTCAACAAAATGGAACCCATGCATGATAATGTTAACTGGGTCAAACCTTCCTGGATGGCTATATCAGAGGCCCTACGGGAGGACCTAATACCATTCTACTAAATGGACATAGTATTAAACTGTCCTCTAAGTTTCTATCTTTATACCCATAGATTAATGCATCTCTCAACCCTCATCAGAGAAGTTTCTTTTTTGCAATAGATAGTAATTAATACGGAGACCCACAGCAGGTCAACACACAGAGAATAAAAGACTACGCAGTGCTCAGCTCTAAAAGGGACACCTATATCATACCCTCCAAAGGCTCAGGGATCATTGTGGAAATGGAGCAGAAAGACTGTAACAGCCAGAGGAGATAAATGCCTATAAAAAAATAGCATTTGCTGGACATGACTGTGCAGCTGCACACGTGAACCTATAACAGCTAGGAGTATGTACACGAGATCTGCACAAGATTAAGCCAGCTGAAATCCCAGCATGGATGGGGAAGGGCTCATGAAATCCCTCCCTTATCCAAGGAACTACTGGCACTTGATGACTGCTAGCGGAGGGCAAATTGTCTTCAGGGATGCTGCCCCTGAGAGGCTTCTTGTGTTCCAGTAGATGATCCTGCACTCATGTACATGCAAGAAGCATGAAATGAACTCAAGGGGAGAGAAAGAGACAGAGACAGAGGGAGAGAGAGACGGAACACGAGCAACATGAAGTCCGGAGGGAAAGGAGGAGAGGGTTAGAAGAGAGGGAGCTGGGGAAGATTTGAGCCGAACACATCACATATATGTATGAATACTAAATATTCCTAAAAGGAAAATTAATTAGACACAGAAAGACAAAGTTCTCCATACTTCTACCCAGGAAAAATGGGTTTATCTACTTCTTGTCTTTCTTTCTTTCTTCTCTCCTTTGCTATCAAAGGAGATTTGACTAAGTCTACTGTAGAAGCTGGGCATTTGGGAGATTCTAAATTCATCTTATTATCATCTTTGCCCCAAACTGGGAGAGATGAACTGGGCCTAGATTGGGGTGGTGGGGGCGGCTTCAGTTTAGAGCCCATTTGCAGGTTATTAGCTCAAATCACCTTCCATAAATGGTCTTTGTCTTCTCCTCAGCGATGTCAAGGAGTCCAACAATATCACAAGTCAGCAATACTGGCTCCAAGTCAACAGTGAGTTTAGTCTGTCGGAATAGCCACAGAGACTCAGAGGCCATGTGTGTCCTCCCTTCCCTGAGATGAATGTCTGTCTGAAAATTCACCACACAGGCTCCCTTACTAGGCTCTGTGCCTAGCATCTTTCCGGATGCCCATAGAAGGCAGCATTTTTCCCAGTTTGCTGTTGAGTTGCTGAGGCTCAGAGAACAGATGAACTGTTTAAGGCTTGCTCCCAGCTCCCTCTGGCTCCAAGGCCTTGCTCAGCTACAAGGACAGATTTCCCCCTTGGCTATGAACAGTGAGAATCAAAGGATGAACACAGGCCCTTTCCTGTGCTAGATTTCAAATTGCATGTGAGCTCAGGGTGCTGAGCACAGATTATCTAAATGGGACTTGGGAAAACATCCAATTAATTGAGATCATCATGAGGTTAGATTACTACTTAATAGATGAGCAAAACCCTGGGGACATGGCCTCAATACAGCAGTCTGCTTTCTTTCCTAAATGTGGGGTTTGTATGTCCAACCTTGCTACAACCTTTGATGAGCCTCATTAAATAATCCACACTTGGGTAGGAGCTGGGTCACTGGGCAAGGGCAGGGCCTGCTCACAACCCCAGGCCATGGCTTGTTCCACTTGAACTTCAGTTCCAGGAGCAAGGTCATAAGCAGGGCATGGGAACAGGACTGAGCCTCATAGTCGTTTTATCCCCACAACAAAAGTACAGCGGGTTCCCTAGAAACACCAGAGATGAGAGGGAAATGAAGGCCAAAGATACAAGAGTCACATCTGCTGAACATGGGGCACGTTCCAGCTAAAGCATTTACACAAGCATTTACACATAAGCACCCTGAGAGGAGTTTCCTATTGATGGTTTTGTCAAGAGTCCAGGCTGTAGGGCTGGAGAGATGGTTCACTGGTTAAGAGCACTGGCTGCTTTTGCAGAGGACCCAGGTTAGACTTCCAGCACCGACATGATGGCTAAAAACGTCCATAATTCCAGTTCCAGGGGAATCGAACACCCTCTGACCTCCACAGGCATTGCACGACACAGGTGCACTTACACACATGCAGTCAATACATTCATATTTTAAACAATAATAAAATAATAATGTTTTAAAGACTTCAGGCTGTCTTCAATTTACATACATTCACGTCCTCCCTTCTGTCCCATTCCCTTTTTAGGAGCAGAGGGGCTCTTCCATCCCTCAGCTGAAGTGCTCTTTCCCATGCACTTCTGCATGCCCCTAAGACACACAGAATAATTGTCACACACTCTGAGCCAGATGAGCCTAGGAGCTCAACAGGATCCTAAACTCATCTGAAGCCTCATTCCTTTGCCCTCACAATTTGGTATTTGAAAGGAAAGCAACAAACCATTCTTCCTTTCAAATACAGGATGAGTGGCCTCAGAAGCCATGAGCACTGCATCCTGGAAGTACCCAAGAGAGCCTGGCCCGCCACCCCACAGGAGCCCTGGAGATGCCGTTCAGAACTGCTGTGGGAGATGGATTTCATTCAGTCACTTGCGTTCAAATTCACCAACTCTTACTGAGCAGGGTACAAAGCAAGCCTGACCCTGCCTTCTCAGAGTTCATAGACACAAAGCTTGGGCAGAAAAAGGTATCTAATTACACACTGTGAGGAACGCAGCAAAGTAAGGAACAGAGGTCTGAGCATAGTAACAAGAAGAATAAAGAACTCTGAGTCGGGGGTTGAATTCCTCTTTCCATGGTTCCCTACGGCTGCCATGAGGAAGCTGGGTGGGAGCCTGGAAGCCAGTTAGGAGGACTCACAGAGGAGAGATGTTCTGGCCTGCACTGCAGGGAGGTGGTAGAACTGGGGTGACATGACCCCATGTTGTTTTAGATACAACCAACAGGACTAGGTGGGCCTGAGATGAAGACAAGGGAGAGAAACTTCAGTCTGGGATTGGTCAAGGTCACCTGAAAGTCTTCGTGTTCATGGTATTGTATAGATTGCCACACACTATGACCCATAGATTATGTGGCTTCAAACTCCAAAACAGCAGACCAAGAGGAGGGGCCCACTCTACCCACTGTGAGGCACAGAGCTACAGGGACACCTAAGATAGTACCACCCAAAGTGTTCCTGTCTCAGGACTAAAAGGAGGCAAAAAACAAAGCTTTCTCTAGCACCCAACTCCATTTCTATTCTTTTTGCTCTGTACCATATTATTTATGACTCTCATGTTCCTCCAAGCATAATATACACACAGATATTATAGATAATATTATGTTATAAATATACATACACACATACATATATGTGTGTATATATATGTGTGTATATATATACATATATATGTGTATATATATATAAAAGTAAGCCAAGGTCATATCTCAAGAATCAGTGTCAAGGGCTGGGAGAGATGGCTCAGTTGGTAAAGTACTTGTCTTGAAAGCACAAAGACCTGAGTATGAGTCCGAGAATCACTGTGCACTTGTAATCTCAGCACTGGGGAGATGGAGACAGATCCCTGGGGTTTGCTGGCCAGCCAGCTTAACCTAATTGGTGAGTTCCAGGCTAGTGAGGCAACCTATCTTAGTGCCTGAGGAACAACGCCCAAGGTTGTCCTTTAGCTTCCACATGCACACACAACACATGCATGTGCACATACACATAAGCACACACATGCAAAAGAATAGGTGTCCAGCACCAAAGTAAAACAATAAAGAGGGTTTTATACATATGCATGTACTGGAGGAAATGTCCACAGTATAAGGCTGTAGCCACAAAACACTGAGCCCGATTTCCACAGCAACCCACAGAATGAGTCTGGTTACATGGCCATCACACCTGCTCTATATGTGCATGTTCTTTACCACTGTATGCCCACTAAAAAAGCCAAAAATGGCTTGAGTAGCAGTCCTGGCCATAAGAAAACTGTTATTTTATTGTGATATATAATGAAAAACCCACACATTCTGCAGCCCAACACTTAGGTCCCATGTGCCCTGGACAGTTGATTCAGCCTCTTGGACTTGGTTTCCACTGGTGTGAAGGGGATGAAATACGACCTAAATTGTGGGACTAGGGTGAGAATTAAACAAAACAGTTTAGAAAAATTGCTTGGCATGCTGCAAGCACTTTACAAAAGCTACAAAGCTGTAACAGCGTAGGAGACACTGGCCTTACAATTTCACCCACTGTAAATCTGTTAACATTTTCCATTTGCTCCATAGCTTAATAAGGACAAAAGGTCAGCCTTTTTAAAATTTGTTTCATAGACTGGGAGTTTTAGAAAATATTGGAAAATATCTCAGACCCTGTCATTTCAGAAAGAAAGGAAATATAAGAGGGAAGGTGGGGAGGCTCTTAGATTTGAATCACAAACAAACGCCACTATGAATGTGCACACTAAACATACAACTAAAAGTAGCCTCTAATTAATGTTTGAATAAAAAGGTTCCGAGAAAGGAGCAATACAGGTCAATTTTATTAAATTTCATATTTTAGATGAGAAGACGGTAGAATTAGGTATGTCCCAGACAATCAGCCTCCAGGCCCAGGATGCCCTTGCTCCTAAAAGTCTGAGTGTGTGTGCTGGACCATGTGAGGAACCTTATCATACAGGATGAACATTTTCCTAATCTGAGGTGCTTCTATTGATCTCAAAATTCTGAACTCAGGACTCGGAAAGTAAAAAAAGAAAATAACTGGAGAGTTAATAAGGCAGCAGCATGGCCACAGGTTCCAGAGCGATGGGGGAAGGCGAGGCTCTCAAAGAGCGGGAAATTCAAACCAACAAGGAACTGCTACCTCTGTTTACTGCACAGAAGCTAAAAGCTCTTTCCTGGAGAGAAGACGTCAGAATGAGATGTGCCCTGGGGCCAGGGGCGTGCTAGCATTCAAGAAGTTGAGTACACCTGTCCTGGATTATGTGAGGAACTTTATTCACACGGGACGAATGTTTTCCTAACCATCGATGTTTCAATGATGATCTCAAAATTATGAACTCAGGACTTGAAAAGTAAGAAAGAAAATAACTGGGGAGCCAAGGGCAGCCTCAGGCTCTGGACAAACGGCAATGATGGTGGATCTCAGCGCAAAGATGAGTGGATAAGGCAGGCTATGGGAGAACTTAAAACACAACACCAGTTAAGAAGACACCACATCGTTGGTGTTGGTTCCCCCGGCTGTGGAGGAAAGTGTGAAAAGAGCAGACACCGGAAAGACAGCTGCATCCTGATCATGAAAAGGAAAATATTTGACCCATCTGTCTCCTTAAGAAGAAATAAAAATGGTTTTCTCTAATATTAATAGCCCTCTAGCAAGAGATCCAACCCGATAAGTTTCTCTCTGTTTGCTGCACAGACGCCAAAATGCTCTTTCTTAAAAACAAGTATAATCATATGGACAGAGCAACGGAGGCAGGAGAACAGTATGAACCAGCATAATTGAAATTATGACCTCTCCCATGAGCCTGGAACTTGCCTCCCAGGAACTGAAGCTGTGGCTGTCTCCCATGAGTGTGGGGCAGTCCCCTCCTGTATCAGCTACTTTTCTGTTGCTGTGATAGAAACACTGACCAAGGGAACTTGTAAAAGGAAGAGTTTACTTAGCTTAGGATTCCAAAGGGGCAAGAGCTCATGATGGCGGGGAGGCATGGCAATAGAGGTGGCTAGAGCAGACACAGAAGCAAAGCGCTCACATCTTCAAGCAGGCACAGGAAGCAGAGAATGACTCGAGACCCAGCAAGACTTAAGAACCCTCTAAGCCTGTCCACAAAGACCTGCTTCCTCCTCCATGGCCACGCCTTCTAAGACCTCCCAACACAGTGCCACCTACTGGAGACAAAGTGTCTGAATACTTAGAGCCTACGTGGGACATTCTCATCCAAACCACCACACCTCTCATGAGTGGGAGCTGTTGTCTCCTCCTGTAAATCTGGAGGAGTTCTCTCCCAGAAGCCTGGAACTGTGGTCCCCAACCATAGTTCTCTAGTGGTAGGCTCATGGTGGAGCACACTGGAGGATGGAAGACTTACCAATATTAGGCAGCAGCTTCAGTCTTCTCTGAGTAGCTGCATTCCCCACAACCCCTCCCGCAAGGTCCCAGGTTGTGCATGGCAATGGCTTTGCCCCTGTACTGGACTTATGCTGGGAACAGGGAGGTTTCTGCCATTTGCAGTTTCTAGCCTTGGAAGGGCTGATTCTCAGGAACAAACTTCCCACCTCCCTTGATGGCCAGCTGTGGCCTTGACTCCACACATGGTCCTGGGCACCCAGGCTTTGACATTTGACCTCTCTGATTCCCAGGCACCGGGAGATTGTCCATCATCTTTCTATTACCCTTCTACAGCCCTGGTATACCTTCACCTGTGCCCTACAGAAAACGTAAAACACCTAAATGAACTTCTAGAGATAAAATCATAGTCTAGGAAGCTAAATTTTTATAATATGCAAAACCACTAAAGTTATTGCAGCCAAAATCAAAAAAATAATACTTTAACCAAATCTCTTTCAGTAAAGCTAAACTACTTCCAGGAGCAACACATGATTACTAAGAAAGAAAAACTGCAAATGCACTTATATAAATAAAGACCCTTAAATATTTGTAACTGAACATATCATATGTACTTATAAATATTTTTATCAATTATATTTTCAATATCATCCTACTGATATTTTATACACTGCTGATGGCTAAATGAACTTATTTTACTTGAGTATTAGGGTATTAATTAAATAAAACATGGAACATTTATATGAGACATTAAATGGAATTTAATGTCTATGAAGTAGCACATATGCAGAACAATTTCATTTACTATCCATTGCGATATATTTAAAAATTGCAAAGTGTAATATTTATGTTCACATAAACATGTCATAAAATCTCAGAAGGACAGGAACTCAAAATGCTCATAATAGTTATTTTGAATGGTAGGATTGTGGAAGAGTTTTTTTTTCTCCCTTTAAACTTTTGTCTTTCAAATTTTATAGCACAAATAAATGGAGTGTTCCAGAATGCATGTAATAAAAAGCAGAAGTTGAAATGAACATGGGAAAAAGGAAACCAGCTGAAAGAAGAAGACATGGAGAGCAGAGGATGGGCGTGGAAAGGGGACGCAGAAGGGGACACGTGAGAACCACGTAATGACACACGTGAAAATGCTGGAAAGCACCCAGTATCTTGCATGCTGACCTAAAAGATTAATTTTTTATTTTGATTTTATTTTACTTATTTACTTTATGTGTATGAGCATATTGCATGTAAGTGCACCCATGTCATGCAATGCCTGCGGAGATCAGAAGAGGGAGTCGGATCCCCTGGAACTGGAGGTATGGATGGTTGTTATCAGCCATGTAGCTTCTGGGAACTGAACCCAGGTCCTCTGAAAGAATGACTAGTGCTCTTAACCACTGAGCCATCTCTCCAGTCCCCTAAAAAATTAATTTTAAGGAGGGCAGAGAATGAAGAGAAAAAGAATAAGATGATACTATTCATAATTTTGGAATACCAAAAAGAAAAAACCTTTATACCATGGATTATCATAATGACCTATAATAAGAACAGCATCCACTAAGCTAATAGCTCATGACCAGAAATGTGTCTACAGATAGTAGGCTGAACATGCAATAAATTTATTTTTATTTTTTTAAAGATTTATTTTATTTTGTGGGTATAAGTGTTTGTCTGCATGTGTGTATGTGTACCATGTGTGTGCCTGGTGCCCACGGAGCCCAGAAGAGGGCATCAGATCTCTCTGGATCTGGAGTTACAAACGGTTGTGAATTGTCATGTGGGTTCTGGGAACCAAACACCAGTCTTCTGCAAGAGCAGTCAGTTCTCTTAAACACTGAACCATCTCTGCAGTCCCATCATGAAAAAAGTTTAATTGGTTGAGTCAGTTCTCCCAAAAAATACAAACTTAGAAAATTCATGGAAAATAGCATATTCCTTTTTCATATATGTAACCTTTCTGTCTCCTTAGCATCGTATTCTAATTGAAAATATTGAAGGAATTGAAAAAGAACAGAAAATATTCATTTTCAAATATTTGTCTTTTTTTCAGTGCTTTTTACAGCCTGGGTAGTAATCTAAGTGTAAACTCATAAAATCTTTCTTCCCTTATCTCTGCACACCTCTCTATAACTACTTTCATTTTTCCCACTCAATCCAAAACATTTACGAATATCATGTAACTCAGGGAAGAAAAAACATTTGTTTGCAAGGGATTATATGGTCATAGTCCAGATGTTAGGCCCTGAACAGCACTTTCTCCAATAATCTAAACTACAAAGTTGACACATGAAGCTCTTTTCAGGAGACTGCAGTGCACACTGAACTCAAGTCTCCATAGAGCCCTGGCCTCTGCCTGGGTGTGTGATCCTGGACCGACTGTCTGATTGTTTACAACCTCTGTTCCTTACTTTGGGCCTTGGGGATGGTCACTTCCATTACTGAAGCCCAGGTGCCCCTGCAAAGCTTGTTAGGAGAGCATAGCAAAGCTAGTGTTGTTTGTCCAAAGACTAGTCTCTCGGGCTGCCATGGAGCTGCTTCCTTGCAAGGCCTCACTCCTTGCAGGTGATCGTCTTTCTATGTCTTTATATCATCATCTCATGCATCTGTGTGCCATGTAGTCCTTACTGAATTATAGCCCAATCGTAAGACTTCACTTTATTTTAATCACTTATTTAAAGACTTTATCTTCAAGTATGGTCACATTCTAAGGTATCAGATGTTAGGGCTTCAATATATGAATACAGGGACCAGGGACACGTGATTCAGGCCATAAGGAGTTCCTATCAAAGACCTGAATAGTAGGTATGGTAGAAGCAGGAGAATCTGCCATTACCTTATAAAACACTGTTTAGGATAACATGAAACTTCCTAAACTGTGGACAGAACTCTTTTTCTACACATCTTTAGAGCAGGACAGTGCTTGACAAAGGTACCCTTGGGTTAAATAAGGGGCCTCTCCTACATTATCCAACATACTATCATCCAAGCTGCCAGCTCACTGTTCAATTTTAGCACCATCTCCATTCATACCTGTTACAGATTGTTCAGGCACTCATTTGAGTATGTTACTGCATTGTGCCCCTATTATGTCAAACAAATACGTAGAAAATGGAAAATGACAGGCTGAAACTAGTGGAACAAGTCTCACAGCCTTACTACGATTGACAGGAAAACGGGAATTATCACATGGGCCTCAGCTCACACACTCCAAACTTAAGATTACTGAACTGTAAGCTCTTATTCATACATATGTGAAAGAAAATATATAGCACAAATGAAGACTAAATGGTCCAAGACTAGACCTAAAAGGTGAGATGTGGTTTGGGATCTTAAAACATGGTTTGGTTCATAGAGAATAGAATTCCCTTGCCATGTTCTATCTTTGCACAGCTGACATTTAGACCCTTGATTTCAAGAAATTCTTCCAGCAAACTGTCTACAGGAAAATCGAGAATTCCCCTTACCAAAAAGTAAGGAAATGTCTGGAACAGTGCTGTGCTAACAGCTATTCTGTGAGTAATGTTAAGCAAAGAGGTTCTGTGAGTAGAGTTTAACAAGTCCCTGGCCACATCACTGAAGCATTTTTTCTGCACAGGTCCTGACTCATCCCCCTCTCCTCTCCTCTTCCTAGGTGTTGAAATTCCATGGACTCTGCTTTCCTGTTTCCTTTCTCTCTTCATTGTCATCTCTGTGAAAACTGGTATTATTCCAACTCTGTGAAACTCATCTAACTTTGGTTGAAATGAAAAACGGTGCAGCCACTATGGAGAACAGCACGGTGCTCCTCAAAACCTCAGACACGGAATTACCATGACCAGGCAACTTCATTTCTGAATATAGCTCTAAAATAACTGAAAGTGGGGCCTCAAAAAGTTATTTATGTCTCCATGTTGACAGCAACATTAGTAACAATAGTCAAAAATTATAAACAAGTCAATGCCCATGCACATGGTCATGGATGAATTTGTATAGATATTATGCTAGGTGAAGCTTTAAAAATCCATTAAAAAGATAAATTGTGTATGAGTCCACTTCCATGAGGAGCCTAGAGTAACAAAATTTCTAAAACAGAATGGTGGTTCTTAAGGCCTGAGAGGCAGGAGGACTCGAGTGTTGAATGGGAGCAGAGCCACAATTTTCCAAGATGGAAAGCATCACACAGCTGGAGGCACAGGGCGTAGATGCCCTTTAGGCTACTGAACTGTGCACTTGAAATTGGCCAAACTGTTAAATTTTCTATTATGTTTATTTTGTCGCAACTTTCATATTTTAATAAGTATCCCATTTTGTTAAGAAGTCGAAACGGTGGGGACAGAACTGTGCATGCCATAATATGGCATGGAAGACCTGGGTGAGAGGAAAATGTAGCAAGAGTTGGATAAGGTCGTGAAACAGGAGGGATGCCCATGTGAAGGCCGTCCGGCAAGTGCAGACAGGCCATGTCATGAAGCATGAGAACAGAACACAGCAGGCGGAAGAAAGCTGGGGTGGGATGCAAAGCCACTTCCGTGAGGACTTCAGAACACATGCTAATGAGTTTGCATTTATCCTGAATACTGTGTGTCTGATATGTGGGTTTTAAGAAGGCTATCCGAATGCAAAATGGTGATTACTAGAGGCTGGGAAAGGAGGGAAGGAAGAGAAGAGGGAGGTTCAATAATGAGTAGCAAATACTGTTCTTGAGGAACAAGTTCCAGTGTTCCACAGCACAGTGGGGAGTGATTATTCCCAGTAACTTGGTAGATCTTTTACAAATAGCTAAAGATAAGATGAATGATAGGGAGGTGGAAATGCCAATTGCCTGGATTTGTTCAGTGCACACTGATTTGAAACACCACACTGAACCCCCCAAATATATACAATTAACATAATTTTTAAAGCAAGGGTAACACAAATCAACGCTTTTAAAAGATCGCTCTGACAAACTGTGAAATATCAGATAATGGAATATTGTCCAGCACTGAAAAGAAACATTCATTTGAGCCACAGTTACCAAATGAAAACAACCCATCTGCAAAGGCTGAACATCGTACAGTTCCAATCATGTGACATTATGCAAAGGATAAATCTATGGAGATGCTGAGAAGATCAGTGGTTTCCAAAGGAGGTGGAAAGGTGGGTGAATGGAGAGCCCATAGAGTCTTAGAACAATGAGTCTATCTACATAATAGCAGGTATGTGTCATCTGACATTTGTCAAAACCCACAGAATGCACAAGGCCAAGAATGAACTACAGTGTAAATTACTGGGTCTGAGTAATAACGAGATGCTTATGCAGATTTATCAACTGTTACAAGTGAATCACTCTGGTAATGTGTAAATCATGAAGAAACTCAAGGTATCAAGGGAGAGGAGAGGTACATACCAAACTTTGCTCAAGTTTCTTGCAAATCTAATATTGCTCTTAAAAGTACATTATTCCTGGGGCTGGAGAGATGGCTCAGTGGTTAAGAGCACTGGGTCCTTCTTGCAGAGGACCCAGGTTCAGTTCCCAGCATCTGTATCAGGCAGCTCATAACCACCTATAATTCTAACTCCAAAGAATCTGACACCCTCTATCTGATGATACACATGCCTGAACACACATACACACACACACACACACACACAGAGGCATATACATACATGCACAAATAATAAAATACATAAATCTGCACAACTCTGACACAGTCAATATACACGAACTGGACTAATTTACACCAGTTCATAATTTACCAAATAAATGATAACTAACAGAGTTCAAAAAAATAGATGGTAGTTTGTGGGAAAGACTTTTACCCAATTACATGGAAGAAAACCTCCACTTCCTAAAAATAACTTTAGACTTGAAAGCTACTACCTAGCAAATGTACAGAGAGCTGACTACTGCTAACAGCCACAGTTGACACGGTGTCTTTTTAAAGTTGTTTTGAAAGCCTGTTGTTTTGAAAGATTCTGGCCTTGCTTCTTGGCCAAAAAAATACAGTACAAGGTTTGACTGTTTCCCTAGGTCATGAGAACTAGTTTGTCTTTATGTACATTTATACATTTGAGTGTCAGATATAACTCTTGTAAATTTTCCAGTAGTACCATATTTAAAAACATTGAGCTTTTTTGAGCTGCCAGAATAGTTCCTGATAACTTTCAAGTGTAGTAGTGCAAAATCCCCTGAAAGATCAACTGTAGAGAAGGTTTCTTTGAAATATACATTTTTCTGATATGTGATAATTTAGGTATGTTTGGGAGACCCTGAAACCACCCTAGAACTTCACTCTAGCAAATAAGAGCTGTTTACTGTGGCTCAAAGCCCGTTCAGTCACAAAAAGGTATTTCCAGACTGTGGAACTGTCTCTACCAGGGCTGAGAGATGACTTAATAGTTAAGAGCACTGGCTGCTCTCACCGAGGATCCAGATTCAATTGCAGCTCACACATGACACCTAGCAACCATTTATACCTCCAGCTCCAGGGGAATCTGACACCCTCTTCTGACCTCTGAGGGCACTGCACAACACAGGTGCACTTTCGTACATGGAGGCAATTAAGAGCACCAGTTGCTCTTGCAGAAGACCTAGGTACTGCATGGCACACACATGGCAGCTAACAACTGTCTCTAACTCAAGTTCCAAGGGATTTGACACCCTCTTCTGGCCTCTACAGGCACTGCACACACACAGTCAAAACATACAGTGTAGACTAAAAATAAGTAAATAATAGCAATAAACCTTTTCCGAAACATGAGAGAAGATATGGATATTGGTCTTTATTTCCCCCCTCTACAACCCTCTCTTATTCTTTCCTCTTCTTTTAGTTCTCTTCCTCCCCTGACTAGTCTTCTTCCTACATTTATGGCATGTGCATGTGTACACACACATGCATACTACACACACATTTTTAAACACTTCTCTCATGATACTGTGCCACACAGTCAGCTGGAAGTTCCAGAAAAGCCACTTGATGACAAGGGTGGACAACTACACTCTCCAGTGTGCTCTCTTTCTGCTGTGACCATACTATATATCCTCTAGAGAAATGCCTCGTGTGGGGACCAAGGATTTCCCCACCTCCAGCCATCCCTGAAGTGCAGAGTGTACCTGTCAGGCTATGACTTATCAGTTGCCTAAGCAATGCCCAAGAGCTTCTCCCCAGACACGTGCCACATGTATGAGTGAAGAGGACAGTAAGCAGAGGCTGCAAACCCCAGTTAGTAGTGAAATCACACTTCTTCTTTGTGCTCCATTGTACATGAGCATCACAAGAAACTTGCCTCTTGAGCTGACGGGGTGAACCTACTTACTATTATCTTGCTAAATGGACATAGTGTCACACTGCCCTCTAACTTCACGTCTCTATACCCATAAATCACTCTAGATTTTAGACCTCATCAGAGAAGTTTCTCAGTGCAGTGGACTATGACAAACACAGAAACTCACAACTGATCAAAGTACAGAAAATAAGTGTCAGTAGAGTGCTCAGCCACAAATGGGACATCTGCATCACTCCCCGTCTCTAAAGCATAGGGACCACCTAGGAAGATGGGGCAGAAAGATCATAAGAGCCAGAGGTTGGGGAGGACAGGAGCAAAATAATGTCTTCTGGACATAGCAGGATCACTGCATTCTTAAAACTCACAGGAGCTGTGGTTGCCTGAACAAGACCTGCACAAGATTAAGTCAATCAACACTGTACCATGAAGGGGTAAGGAGCTTATAGACCCCACTCTTAACTAACAAGTTATTGGCCGTTGATGGCTACTGAGGGCAGAAAATTCCATTTTTATGGCTATGGCACCTGGTAGGTTGACCACACTCCAGTGGATGGCCCCATACCCCTGGCTACATCCACAGCACAAACTGGACTTGTTAAGTTATAAAAAATTAGGGGGGGGGGAAATAAGAGAGATATATATGGGAGGGGTCTGTGGTGGCTTGAGTGAGAAAGTCCCACATAGGCTCCAAGTATTTGGACATTTTGCCTCCAGTTGGTGGTGCTGTTTTGGGAGGTCTTAGGAGGACACACATCACTGGGAGTGAGCTTTGAGAGTTCTTAAGCCTTATTGGATTTCCAGTCATGCTCTGTTTCTTGTGCCTGCTTGAAGATATTGATCCCTTGGCTTTCTGCTCAGTCACCTCTGCCGCCAAGCCTTTCCCTCCATTATGGACTCTACTCCTCTAGCCATAAGTCAAATAAACTCCTAAATTCTCTTGTTCATGGTGTTTGATCACAGTAGCAGAAAAGTAAGTAATACAGATGTTGGTACTGAGAGTGGGGTGTGCTGTGAAGAACCTGATCTGTGGGATTTTTAAGGAATGTGCAAGACTTTGGGTATTTAGACTAGAAAATTTGCTGAATACTGTAAGGAGAGCTTAATGGGTCGTTCTAGTAGGAGCCTGGAAGAAAGTGGTGCTAAGAGCAGAGCAGTTCCAGAGAGAAACAAGGACTTAAGCAGCCACTAGGATATTTTGGCAAAGCATCTGGTTGCAGTCTTCCCCTCGCCTGAAGCTAAACTGAAAAGTAATGGATTAATTTATTTGGCAAAAGAAATTTCACGACAGTGTAATGTTGAGTCTGAACAAGTGGCAAGGCTGTTAATGGTGGATATTATGCAAATCTACAGTGAAAAAGAGCAGGTGGGGCAGGCAGATGAGCAAAATGTATAGTTTAGAGAAAAAAGAGCACTAGAAAATTTATTAATGTTGGAGCCAAGGCCTATGCTAAAGGAGAGGCTCTCTTTGATAAGGAGATAAAAGCCTTTAAGGAGAGGCCTCTCGATTTGCACTGGAAAAATGGAAGGTATATTCCCAGGGCAAAACCATATCCAACTAAGCTTCCTTGTGAAAGGTAAAAGCATAAGGAGTTTAGTCTAAAAACTGCACCCGTAGAAGCTCTGGTAACGTGGATGAAGTGGGCCAGGGTCCGTCTCAAGCTGGCAGCCAAACTTGGCAGTGTCACGTGGTGCTAACTTCATAGGCATGAAAGACACAAGAGTGGTAATTAATTCTCCTCTATGATTTCTGAGAGCTGTCAAAGCCAGGCAGCATGCAACAGTGGTGTCCCTGAGTAAAGAAGGCCATGACAAACCATTATGTGAAGCTGGAAAGCCTGGTTGACAGTGGAGACCCCAAGAAGATGTTGAAGATGCTAAAGCCATGAGACGTCTGCCAAGGAGAGCAATACACAGGGAGTGATATCGGCCCAATAGAGAAATGTATGCTGCACACAACAAAGCTGGAGGGGCTGAGCCATCTGAGCCCTCTGGAAGTAAATTCTCAGAAGTCAGACGTAGAGCTACTGGATGTGGTGTTGGCTCTGCTGGGTTTTGGTCTTGTTTCGGTCTGGTACTTCCTCACTATGCCCACATTCCTCCCTTTTGGAATGGGAATTAATATTCAGTACCATCAGTACCACTGGTTGTTGGAAGTTTGTCTTTGTCTTTTGATTTTACAGGAGCTTACAGTTAAGAGATTGCCTTGAGTCTCAGAAGAGACTTTGGATCCTGGACTTTATAGACTATTATTAAGACTGAAAAAGACTATAGGAACTTTTGAAGGTAGACTAAATGCATTTTGCATTTTATATGGTCATGAGCCTATAGGGGCCAGGGAGTGGAATGTGGTAGTTTGAATGAAAATGTCCCCCTTAGGCTCCAAGGATTTGGACATTTTATCGCCAGTTGGTAGTGTTGTTTGGAATGTTTTAGAAAATTTGGTCATACCAGAAGAAGCACATCACTGGGGTGGGCTTTGAGAGTCCTTAAACCTTGTTGGAGTTCCAGTCACACTGTTTCCTGTGTCTGCTTGAAGATGTGAGCACTCCGCTTTCTCTGCAGTCACCTCTGTTGTCATGCCTTCCCTGCCATTATGGACTCTGATGCTCTAGAACCATAAGCCCCAATGAACTCTTCCTTTTATAAGTTCTCTTGTTCACAGTGTTTGATCACAACAGAAGAGTAACAAATACAGGGTCTAAATACGATCAAAATATATTGTATGAAATTCACAAAAATTCAATTTAAAAGCACTACACAGTAAAAAAAAGAAAGGAAGAAGAAAATTACAAATTTAGTAAAAATGGAAACTGAAAATTTTTTTAACGTTAAAAACCTGGAAATTGAACTACTATATGATCGAGTCATATCACTCTTGAGTATATATCCAAAAAGACTCTATAACCTACTCCAGAGATACATGTTCAACCTTGTTCACTGCTGCCCTTTTCATAACAGCCTTTCCATAATAGGAAACAACCTAGATGTTCATCAGCTGATGAATGGATAATGAAGTTGTGGTGCATACACACAACGGAATATTATTCAGCTCTTAAAAAATGAAATTATGAAGTTCACAGGTAAATGGACGGAACAGAAACCATCCTGAGTAAGTACAGTACATCTCTCAGCTCTTACCAGAGAAGCTTCCTTATGCAGCAGATGGTGATTAACACAGAAGCCTACAACTGGCCAACGGGCAGAGAGGAAAAGGCTACAGAGTGCTTAACCCTGAATAGGACACCTATATCAAACTTCTACTTCCTGAGGCGAGGCTCAGGGATCACTGCAGAGGAGGAAGCAGAAAGACTGTAAGAGCCAGAGGTGGATGACCATAAGGAAACAGTTTTCCAGCCTACTGCTCAGTCACTCTTAGAAGCTCACAGCAGTGGTGGCAGCATACACAAGTTCCACCTAAGTTCAAGCCAAACAAAATCTGAGCATAGATGCAGGGAGTTGGGTAAGAAACCCCAAACCCATCTGAGTATCTATTGGCAATTGATGGCTGGTGGGAGGGGCAGAGAGAGTCTCTTTCAAGAATGGGACTCTTAATAGGTTAACCAAACTCCAATAGACTCACACTGAAGGACATTTAAGGACACAAATTAGACTCTATAGACTATATATAATATCATATATATATATATACATATAAAATAGAGTACATTAAATTGGGTAGGGCAATAATGTGAGGTGCAGAGAGCAGAGGGAATCTAAATATTATCAAATTATATTGTATGAAAATCGCAAAAATTCAGGGCTGGAGAGATGCCTCAGCAGTTAAGAGCACTGACTGCTCTTTCAGAGGACCTTGGATCAATTCCCATCACCCATATGGTGGCTTACAAACATCCAGTTCCAGGAGATCTGACGCCTTTGTCTGACCTCCACAGGCATTAGACGACATGGGGGCACTTACATGCAGGCAATATATTTATACACATAAAAATAAAATAAATATTTTAAAAATAAAAATCACAAAAATTCAATAAAAACATTAATAACAGCTTAAATAACCAATATACTGAGAAGAAAAATAGGACACAAAGTTAGAAGGGGGTAAGGGGTGGATCTGGGAGAAACTGGAAGAGGTGCGTGAATATGATCAAAATGCATTGTACGTATGTATGAAGTTCTCAAAGAATTCATAAAAATATAATATTAAAAAACAAATTTGTCCTAATCAAGCAAGAGGAAGTGACTACTTGTCACTCTGTGGTCTCCAGTTTCTTCCCTGGGGACAATAAAATAATCCAATGGCATCAAAAACATAAACAATAGAAGAACATAACCAATAAACTTGTCTTCATCAAATTTTAAAACTTTGCTCTTAAGAAACGGCATTCAGAAAATGAAAAGACAAATCTTAGCCTGGAAGAAAATATTTGTAAATATTATAACTGAAATGTACTGTGCCCAGAACGGGGTTGGGGGAGCCTTGCAATTCAATGACAATACAAATAATTCAATTTCAAAATAGACACTTCACAAAAAGAAAATATATAGACAGCAAATAAATATATGAACAGATATCCAAAATCATTGGTCATCAAGAAAATGTAATTCAAAAACCTCCAAGATGCCACCACAACCCTAGCAGAATGACTGCAATGAAAAAGGCAGGTTATAGCAAGTTCTGGAGATGGTGTGAAAGGAGTCCAACAGGCTGTCAGTGCACACGGAAAACGGCATGGCCACTTTGAAAAATAATCCAGCAATAATCCTGCATTTTCTCAATAAGTTTGGCACACACTTGGCATGTGACCAATAACCACACTCTTAGGTTCTCCAAAAAGAATAAAGATGTGTCTATGCAGAGACTCTCCTAAACCAATATCCATAATGGCCCCAAACCAGAACCACCTATTTGTCCACCATCTGATAACAGGTCATCAAAATGATGGAGCATGCAGAATTAGGGTCAGCTTTATGAGCTATTCAGTGTAGCCACACCCAGCCCCACATGTAAAAAACAAAATGCCCATACTTAGGTCTTGACTTCCCCTGGTCATCATCCTGACCTTCTCGATAAAGTTATCTTTGAATCTGTGATTCTAAGTGCAGTCTAACTGGACAGGTGTCAGAACTAGGTACCCAGCCCACTCCAGCATGGAGGATTTATTTGAGAGATGCTGTCCAGTATGGGTTGAAAAAATTAGCTCACATAAAAGGAAAATGCCTGGTTTACTGTCTTCAACCCAATCAAGCCACAGCACACTGGTCCAGTGGTGAGTGGGAAACCTAAGCCAATGGTAGGCCATGCATGCACAATGAATGCTGCACACCCCAACCCCCCACAGAGTGCCTGTGTGGTGTGCACTCACCTCCCAAGTAACCCTAGGCCTTAAAGCATGACAACATCCAAGCAAATGAGCACCATAACAGACTAAGAAAGAGATTACAGGAAACAGGGGGAAACTGTAAGCCTTTTATGGTACTTTTTCTCAATATTATCAAGGAGTCTGGAACTTTCAGTTTGCATGAGCCTACAAATTATATATCTAGTCCTATGTGAAATACTATCAACAACAAAGAGGAACACTCTAATGTTATATGTAACAACATAGATGAGCCTCACAAACATTGCACTAGAATCCAGATGCAAAGATTCCACTTATTTTTGAAAAAGTTCTAGAAAAGTCAGAAAGGTGATGGGCATGAGAAGGCCAGGAATGGTTGTTAATAGTACGAAGGGAACTTCAGAGTAATAGAACCATTCTAGCTTACTACAATGTTCTGAATGTATAAATACACTAAACTCATTGACCTGTACTCTGAAGATGAAAAAATTTCATAATAAACGTTATACCTTAGTAACATTGCTTTTAAGGAATCATTAAGTCCCCACCCTCCTTCTCCACCCACATACTTAGCCTAGTCGGGTGGCAGAGGCCTGAGAGAACAGTACAGGGAGTCCCCTCTCCCACCAGGCTACAGCCAAGAAGCCCCCACCAGCCGCAGGCTCAGAATGTCTTGAACCAAGGCATGGAACAATGGGATGCTGACCTTTTTTGAGAAATCAGAAAGGTGGAAGCCAACACTGGTCATTCTCTGTTTTTATAGATCTTGTAGTTTCTGTGTTGTCAGAGTAAGAAAGGATGGGGGCTGGAGAGACAGCTCAGCAGTTAAGAGCTGTGGCTGTTCTTGCAGGAGACCTGGGTTCAAATTTCAGCCCCCATGTAATGGCTAACAACCATCCGTAACTCCAGTTCCATGGATCCAGTGCCTTCTTTGCATTGCACGACACAGGTGCACTTACACACATGCAGGCAACACACTCAAAATAAAATAAAAATAAATGAAAAGAAAGAATGAATTAATGAATGAATGAATCAGGAACAGCCATGTACCAAGCATGGTGGCACACACCTGTGATTCCACCAATTCCAACCCTGAGGCAGGAGGATCTCAAGTTTCAGACCTCTCACACAGAACAGTCTTTCTGCAAAAGGCCAATTTCTAAAATGAATTCCTGCCTTCTGTAATAGCTCACCCAACTACAGGATGGTACTTTCCTGTGGCTTTCTCTTAGCCTAAGATTAAGGAAGTAAGGTGATTTCTATGCATAATTAAGGTCCCAAATCCTTTGGTTTAGAGATCAAGAAAGATTATCATGGGTGTTCATGCTCGACTTAAGCAGATGAGGGCCATCCCACAGTCAGGGCTTTTTCTTACTGGCTTGATGAAGTAAGCGGGCATGCTGAGGGAGTCCACAGAGCAAAGAGGAGGACAGGCTTCGGCTGGATGCCAACGAGTATCTGGAACCCTCCTTCATACCGCTGTGAGGAAATGGCTTAAATCATACTGGAAGCAGATTCTCATCCAGATGCAAATGAAATCCTTGGGGCTAGGGCTGTACCCCAGTGACAGTGTGTTTGTCTAGCCTGTGCAACGGCCGTGGCTTCCTATTCCCAGAACTGAAGAACAAAAAAGCACAGAGGCCATGTGTGGGGCTGAGAGGGCGCTGTTCAACCAATACCTTGGCTGAAGCCTTGTCAGACCCTCAGCAGAGGACCCAGTTGAGCTGTGTCAGTTTCCTGATCTATGGAAACTATTAGATAATAGAGGCGTGTAGTTTTAAACCACTAGGTTTGTTGATAATCTGCTAGACACCAAGAGCAAACTCTGTATTTACCTACAGAAAGGGGATTCCCTTCCTTTGTCTAATCCTAAATCAGAGCCTTCCAGCCAATACAGGCTGCTGAACTGCAGCACTCAGGGAAGAGACCAGAGGGTGGCAGTGGTTGCTACTAAACCAATTTGGGACCCCTGGACTGCTGACTGCAGATGGCTTCACTTGAAATCAGTATTATTCTATAAACAAGGATGGGTAGTTGGCATATCTCAAAGGTGAAAAAGTATTGAATAGCCTAGAACAATACCCAGCATAGAACAAAGTTCAATAACTTTTAGTTTACTCTTTACCCATATGAAGACTCTGTCTAACCCAAAATTCAAATGTACATGTTAACAGTGGCCTTTAGAGACAATAGATTTAGCTTATTCTCCTACCTGAAGTACAAGTCTTTCCTAGGATAACTCCAGTGACTCCCTGGAGTTCTGAGAACGTGGTCCCTAATCTGTGACATCTAATGTACAAGAGAGCCTCACCTATACTGCAAGGTGGTAAGTAAACAAGACTCCAGGTTCTACTTCAACCAAAAAGCATCTAGATCCTTCTCTCCCACACCAACAAAGCTCTGGATAAGTCTATCCCCATCCTAACAGAGCCACCAAGGCACAGCTGGATATCATAATGGATGGCTTCAAACTCCCCCAGTGAGCCTCATTCTCTAAGTGCTTCCACGGAAGCAATCTTCATGGTCTCCTGTGGCTTCCGGAGACTTTTTAGGCTCTTACAGTAGAATCACTGAGCCAAATGTTACTCCATTCAGTTCACTTAATCAACTTTGAGCTCTGAGACCTGGGTACCCAGAGTTGGATAAGGCATGCCCCTACTCTTAAAGACCAAGGGCCATGTGAAACAAATAGGCTTGCTGTAATAAAGACACAAGCAATAGTGACAGACAACAGATGAGGGTACAGGAGGAAGGATGGGACTAAGGGTATGGAGAATGGGGAGCAGGTCTGAGAGGCTCTAGAGAATGGGGAGCAGGTCTGAGAAGCTCTAGACAATGGGGAGCAGGTCTGAGAAGGAGAAGCTCTAGACAATGGGGAGCAGGTCTGAGAAGCTCTAGACAATGGGGAGCAGGTCTGAGAAGCTCTAGAGCAAAGAGCCAAAATTAAATTCTGCCCAGTAAAATGTACAAGACAGGCAACTTCTGAACTATTTGAAGACATGTTTTCTAAGAACATTTAGAGCATAGCAGTTTCAGAGCTGGTCCCTATGACATCTATTATGCAATGCATTTGTCAATTAAAACTGTGTCTTTTATTCATTAAACTGGATCTAAACAAACCCTCCATTAACAATAAATTCCTTTACTCTGTGGACACTAATGCATTTTTTTCTTGTCTTCGAATTCCTGATCCATTACAATCATGTGGTATTTGACCATGCCTTGTCTGTGGCTTTTCTTTACAATGCCTTTTTTTCCTTCTTTTTTTTTTAAGATTTAATTTTCATTCATGTGTATGTATGTGTTTATGCTGTATGTATGCTCTGTATATATGCTACATTCATGGGGATGCACATGGATGCCAGAAGAGAGAGTTGGAGTTGTGAGCTGTCTGACATGGGTGCTGGGAGTTGAACTCAGGTCCTCTAGAATAGCAAGTGCTCTTAAGTGCTGTCATCTTTCCAGTCCTGTCTTGTTTCTTTCTGAGATATTGGAATCAGAATATAATGAGCCCCCAATACTTTTTTGCCAGGGACCAACAGCCGTCACTCTACCTTTTTTCCTTTTTGTATCTTTTGCTTTACATTTTTATGATTTTTCTCCCCTTTTTACTCACTAAAGGAAGAGCAGAGAGACCATTTATGGCAACTGTGGAGAAGCAACACCAAGAATTTGCCATTCTGGGGGCTAAGGAGATGGTTCAATAGTTAAGAGCACTGGGTGCTCTTGCAGAGGACCCACATTTTGTTTCCAGTACCCACATGGCAGCTAACAACTATATGTAACTTTATTACCAGAGGATCTGATGCCTTCTTCTGCAGGCATTGCACAACATGGGTGTACTTACATATATCAAGCATAACACTCATACAAAATACAAATAAAGTTTTTTTAAAAAAGAATTTGGCGTTCTGAAGCAAGTCCCCAACATTGCATCATTCCATCTTATATTCTTTAGTATGTGTCTCTAAAATATAAAGGGTCCATTCCTCTCTTATCACAAAACTGGTATCACAAAGAAAACAGATTAATAATAATTTCTTAATATCACCAAAGTTCAGTGTTCTAAATATCAGTTTGTCTCCTAAATATCATAAACAGCTGCTCATTTATTTTTGTTGCTGCTGGTATCAGAACCCAAGTAAGCTCTGAAAATGCACTTTATTATACTTTTTGAGACAGAGTCTTCCTGTAGCCCCAGCTGACCCAGTACTCACTGAGCAGACCAGGTTGACCTGTCTCACAGAGATCTATATGCCTTTGCCTCCCACATACTGGGACTAAAGGCATGGGCCACCACACCTGGTGTGATTAGTATATTTTAAAATCCCCTTTATCCTCTAGGCATCACTAATTCTTTTCTTACAACTTATCCACTGAGTACATTGCCTTGTAAGTTGTTTAACTGCCTTGTATGAGAATATCTAAAGCTAGGGGCTTATAAAATAATATAAAAGGTATTTTCTATTTCGTACATCTTATTTTAGAAATAGAGATTTTAGAACTGAGTTAGGGAAAATCTGCATCTTCATTCCCTGGTATCTGATTTTACTTCCACTCCCTCCCCTCCAGCGGATCACAGGCACGTCTCCACCAGGAGCATGACTTGGTCCAGGTACCAGCACACAGCAGCACATTGGGTCTATTCACACTCTCTGTTCTTTTGCTTCTCTTTGGTTGCCAAGCATGATTCTGTATTCTAATGGGTCGTTTTTGAACAATAAATGCCTGGACTTAAAAGAGCCCTGAACTAAATTCCAAAGGGCCCCATACCAGTTAAGTGAACCCTAGGTAAACCTCAAATCCAAACTAATCCAACCCAGAGACCTCCAATTCAGAGTCTGTGTTACCTGAGAAATCAAGTAATAGCTCCTATGGTCTCAAAATCTCCAAACATGTCAGCGGCATTTACACTAAACTATGAAAATGGCCTTCCCTGATGCTTCCTGTTTCTCAATCTCCCAACCCCTGTAAGCAGCCCACCAACTGTGCCTGAGGGTGCGGCTTCAAATCCCACAGAGAAATGGCAGCCACCTCCACAGTCGATAAAGAACAATCTGCTCCCTAACGTAAGTCTCATCTTTCCGTTTTATGTTACCCTGGTCAGTTCCAAGCTAACACTTCTGAACACTTATGACATCCAAGCCTTTTAGAAAAAGCAAAGTACACTGGATCCCAGGCCATCCCCCTGAGCTTGGGTCAATGCAGATATCTAGCCAGGAAAAAGGAACCTGGGAATCCTCTTTTTCCTTCTTCAGTTATAGTTGTTGGGATGTGCTTAACCCAGCTGACTCCAAAGACTTCTGCATTTTCCAGACTTTAAAGAGTATGAAATCAACCTTCTCAGGGAAGGAGCTCACACTCACAAGTTTTGGATGGCCACATAACCTGCCCCAAAGTCCTGCCTGGGAATCCAGAAACCTGGATCTTTAATCCTTCACTACCACTCAGATCTCACCCAAGGCATTCCCATTTGAACAGAGGCCTCCTTAACACAGCCTTGGACAGACAACTATCCAAGTGCACCAAGCAGCAAGCAAGCTGGAGCTCCTGCTGTCTCTGGCTAGATGATCTCCATAAGGACTAAAGGTCTTCACAATTCTTTAAGATGTTTTTGAACTCTAAATTTTCTTTGTAAACATGAGTCTGGTTTCAGATAGTGTGATCCTTCCTCGGGGACTTTCCCTTGTTCTAGAACTTCAGTTCTTGCTCACTTACAGGACAATCCAGAGCTCATGGCTCTCATGGACACCTCCCCAACTTTCTCCGCCCCTCCCAATCCTTGAAGCTCTCACAGTCTCAAATCAGTTCCAAGAATGTGCCACAGTGTCTTTGCCTACAAGTAACTCAGATGGCCAGAGCTGGTTCTGTCAAGTAAGGGAGTCCCAAATGTGAGAGTCAAGTCTACAAACATGAGCACAGGACGTGTAGTCAGTAAAGGGAGCTCTGACATACCAATTCTAGAAGAGGAAAGACTATGGTCACCTAAGACCTGAGACAGGCTAAGCCTCCCTTGGCCTCAGGCTAAGCGTGCCCAGAGAGTAGCAGCACCGCCCAGGACAGTCCGCGCTCGCTCGGTGTGTGCACCGCAACTCTTCAGATAACTCTGACTGGGTCCAAACAGCAGGCACTTGGCACTCACTCCTTGAAGTATCAGAGTGGTCTTTCCAGATCTCTGCTCCACTCCCTGCCGTCTCCAGCCCCAGCTTGCAGGACCACCCACTAGCTCGAAGCCTGTTCTGCAGCTTGTGCTCCATGTGTTTGTTCTGAGCGGGTAGACCACAGCTTCCTAAACCATGAGCCATGGCCCCATAGAAGTCACATAACTGACAGTGAGGTCACTATCAACCAAAAATTAGTTCAAAATCAAACTCATAATGAATCCCAGGTGCCTCTGCAGTGCTAACCCAGACAGCATCAGGTGACTTCTAGCCTTGGCTCTGAACACACAGGTGAACCTTGCACTGCAGCACACAATGTCACATACCAACAGACTGCTTCAGACACCTCAGCTCAGTTCCCGACTGTTGGATTTTAGGAACTGCAGTGACAAACTTTTCTACTCTTGTAGAAACATATTGGTTTAATTGAAAGAAAAACAAAGTTTTCCCACTGCAATTCCTCAGCATATACCAAATTAATATACTTTGGATTAAGTAGTACTAGCACTTGGATTTAAAGTTACTATTTGAAGCCCAGTGCGCTGGCACACACCTTTAATCCCAGCACTTGGCAGGGGGCAGGCAGATCTCTGTGAGTTCAAGGCCAGCCTGATCTACATAGAGAGTTCCAGGCCAGCTGGAGCTACAGGGAGACCCTGTCTCAAAAAATTTAAAAAAAAAAAAAGAGTTGTTCTTTGAATTGCTGGTTTAAGTTTCACTGAAAAAATCATTTAGTGGATTTTGACTCAGGAATAGGACAGAATTTCCAACAATTCTGAAATGGTCCTAAACAGATTTGTGCCATTTTATACTATGTATTTATACTATGTATCAGAACTGATGATTATAAAACCTAAGGATGAATCAACTCTGGTAAACATTAAAGTTACTTCATACCCTAGAGTGTCATATTCAGTCAAGAGCTAATTCTTTATGTCAAAATAAAGAAGCATATTCATCTCAGTATGCAAATTTGCTTGGTTTGTTAAGAAATAATAAAATTATATGTGTACAAAACTATTGTTTTGAAATAAACTTTGTTACGATTTATTACAAATCAATGTTTTATTTGTATACCTGGCGCCATGACATTTTATAGGATAAGAAGGCGTTGTGAGTGGGATGTTTCAGACGCCCCACGGTGGTCAGTTACACATATGAAGTCACAGCAATGGTTACAGCTGGCACAAGTCCCATGCAAGCTCAAACGAGACAAAACCCCAGCACAGACATGGGAAGTAGGTTAGAAATCCCAACGAAACCTAAGGAACTGTTGGCAAATGATGGCTGCTGGGAAGAGAAACGATTTCTTACAGGGATGGAATTCTTGGTAGGATGACCAGGATGGACCCACACTGAGAGACACAAATCAGATGCCCGAGGCCACACTGAGTATGTAGTGTACACTGAATTGGCTGGGGGTAATGGAGGGAAGTGGGAATGGGAGGGAGTCTAATATCGTCAAGTTATATGCTCTATGAAGACTGCAAAGATTCAATTTAAAAACATGAAGCCCCAAGGCAGACAAGAAGGGGCTGTGCTGACTATCTTTGTAGCCCACTGACTTGCCCCATGACTTGGCAAAAGAAGGGTACTCAAGGGCACTGCATTGATCTGAGGCGGAATTTCATCACCCTGACCCTCATCATACGGTTTTATAAAAGAGGCATTCCCTGAAGACGCCACAAATTTTGGTAAATACTAAAGATGTATTTCCTCAAAATTTCCATCTAGACAAACCAAAACTTTTACCTGTAGATCCCCAGCCCCCTGTGACACTCACAGATGCTCCAATATAACCCACTTGATCACCACGGTTCAGTGCACTGAGGGATGTCCCTCACAGACAGGAAGTCCACTGATGGTATGCTGAAGGACAATCAGAAATAGGGACTTTTCTCTTGTTAACAGCAATGGCCTTGCCTAGATGACATGAAAGAGGTGTGCCTCCCAGTAAGAGAAAGCCTTGCTAACTTGGGTCACAGGGCCCTGAGTGAGCCAAAGTCATTTACTTAGCCCATGGGATTCAAATGATCCACAATTTCACTTGGATAGGCATGATCCAGGATTATGTTCCCAGATCACCATGAAATCTTTAAAAGCAAAACAAAATAAAAATGGCTCCTCTTATCTATTGACAGTTGACGGCTGGTAGGGGAGAGACAGGCAGTTTTCTTTAGGAATGTAGTTCCTGGCACCAGTGGATGGCCTCACAATTCATGCACGTAAGAGCAGTACTAATTAGACTGGGTGCATTGAAAGAAAGAGAGAGAGAAAGAGAAAGAGAGAGAACACGAGAAAGGAAGAAAGAGGGAGGGGAGGGAGAAAGGAATGAAGGAAGAAAGAAAAAGAAAAAAGATGAAGTTGGACGGCAGATGTGGGCGGGGGCACGGGAAGAACTGGAATTGAAGGGGAAATTGGGCTGAACACGATCAAAATGCATTGTCTTCATGTATGGAATTCTCAAAGAATAAATGAAAATGTCTAAAATAGATTAATTTTTTTCTAAAAAAAAAAAAAAAGAGATCCCTCTTGCCACAACGGAAGAACCATACATATTTCTAAACATGTCTTTGAGGGGAAACAGGAACCTCCTCATCCTTTCCCTCAACGGCTTGTTCCTTTGTCTCATTTACTGCCACATAGTATTCTATCACCCAACTCACCACTGTAGCCTTGAGTTTTCAGATTTCCATTGAATTCATTGTATCTGCTTTTCATACGTAAACTTGCTTACTTTACAAATAAACTATGCGTGAGCTGATGCCAGGCTCTTCTCAGAGAGAGAGAGAGAGAGCAAGAGAGAATGAATCGGAGTGAAAAAAGGGAAGTTCAGTGAGTGCTCACAAGATACAGAATTCCACCTGAGAGGACATATGCCTAAGAGAACACTCACCTTCTGTCAATATCTACACATTCTACCTCTTTCATAGTCTGGAAAGTTCTGTCCATGTCTAGGCATATCATTTGCATATAAGAAAATGTCCTCATCAGTGTGCCATTTAAAGAAAATGTAAAATCAAACATGCTTGAATTTAAACTTGACCCATCTACTACTTAAATTATGCTTTGTGTTCTCTGTTGTGTTTGCTCTGCGGTCTGCCTTCAGAATGGAAATGTTTCAAGGGGAAACTCAATCTCATAGATTTGAGAGGATTTGAATTATCAGGGAAGGCTTAGAAAAGAGGTATTTAAATAAAATCGGGTGAACTGGGCTGGGTGCCCAGCTTAGGGAAAGCTCTGACATCAGTCCTTGAAAACACTAAGGCCAGGAGTCCCTTTGCTTCCCTAGGCAGCATGACTGGGCTGACATCAACATTTCTGTATACACAGCACCCTCTGGTGGCAACATGCCTTTACTGCCCCAGCCGTAGATCCTGGAGCCAGCACCGACCAGGGCGGCTGTTAGGTGTTGCATGGGATGAACGCTAGTTTAGCAGTCTGGACTTTTGATCGTGCTAAATTGGGGAGGCACATGCTGCTGTAATTTAGATGTGATTTAAGTGTATCTCCAAGTTCTGTGTGTTGTAACTCAATTCCCTTTTGAGGTGTTAGGAGGTAAGACCTCTGGGAAGTGGTTAGGACTGAGGTCTTCAGGGTAGAGTCCCTATGGTTGAATTCTGAAAGACTTTTAAGAGAAGCGGATAAGAACAGAAGACACAACTCCCTGCCCCTTGTCATGTGAGACCCTGTAACATTCTCTGCTACCTCTGGACTCTGCCAGCAAGAAAGCCATCACCAGATGTGGCCCCTCCACTTTGTGTCTCCAGAAGAACCATGAGCCAAAACAAACTTTTTCCTTTGTAAACTTAGCCTGTCTCCTGGGCATCAGTGCTCAAGAGCTTGTCCTATGTCTAATTTGTAGTTCTGGGGTTTTCTGACCTGCACCAAGGGCCTGTATGGGACAGACAGGTTCTGGACCAACCAATTCCAAGGTTGGACTCACCATCAGAGTCGCTCAGCTACAAAAACCTATAAAAGCGGGCTGCACCCTGGAGAGTGCGCAGCAGTCCCCCAATCTGACTTTAGGGACTGCAACCTGGCTAGCACTTGATTTGCTTTGTTTGCCAAATTATGTAAATAAATTTTCCTTTTTGCATCATAGTGAGTCGTGGGGGTTGTTCCTGATTCTTGGACCCTAAGAGTAACAATCATTCAGTGGTATGGATATCACACCATATGCCAGCTACCACCCAATCCTCACTATTGCTACAGTCATTTGTTATCTAAGCCATAGATGTGGGCATCCTGACCAATGACACTGGGACCATACACATAATCAGAGAACATCCTAGAACAATCCAAAATATATAGATGTCCCATTCTATATAACTCAACCCCAGAGGCAAATTATATCACTAATGTTATTTTCCAGATAAACAGTCTGGAGGAGTTCAAATAACTTGTCCTAGGTCATAAGAAGGTAACTAGAGGAGCTAGGATTCCAAGCCACTACTCCTCCACCCTGAGAAGCTCTATGGTATAGGAAAAACCCAGAATATCTTCTGGGGTACAAAACTCCCATACTGTGAAATGAAACCTAAATTATCATTATTATAAACACTGGCTGAATCCCCAAATAGATTTAACAAAATGAACTGATTATGCTCCGTGCTTCCAGGAGGACTGCCAAGGAGTATATCCAAGGATCATCTTTAACAAATAGATCTAAATAATACAAAGTGGCATGTCAATTTTATTTCTAAGGTACTTAAAGTGCTTCATTAAGTGGTTTAACCATCACATAGACTCAGCTAGCTGATGTTCACGCCAGGTTGTTGCTTAAAAGTTGCTGATAACAAGATCGGTGGTTCACTACTAAAACCTCTTAAAATAACAATACTTGGGTCTGGAGAGATGCTGATAAGATCACTGGATACTGAGGAAGGGAGAATCAGTTTTATCCAGGGACTAGCTCCCTAAAAAGTTGGCAGTCGTATACACAGGAGCGCTGAGAATAGTCTCAGTGCATTGTGTGTGAACCAGAAATTGAGAGGGAGTTGGGGGTATGGGAGGAGTTGGTGGGGACTGGGAGGGAGCAAAACGATGCAAAGATAATGTGTGAAATTCTCGGAAATAAAAAATATTGTTAAACAAAGAAAACAAGATATTTAAAAACAACAACAAAAAGCACTTGTTGCTCTTCCAGAGAACCTTGGGTTGGTTCCCAGCACCCATATCGGCTCACAAATGCCTGTAACTCCAGCTCCAGAGGACCAGAATCCTCTTCGGGCCTTTGAGGGCACCCACACACACGTGACATACACATACACACGTATACAAAACAGTGAATAAAGATTAAACAGTACTTGCAACGACAGGTGTTACTTATCCTTCACCTACCCTAGGGGTTGCTCTGTGCGCTTACACGCATTAACTCAGCTACTCCTCACAGCCCTGCTGCCTACACACTAATGTGTTTTTCGCAGTATAAATGAGGAAACTGAGGCACGCAAAGGGATATTAGCTTGTTTAAGGCTGCACAGCCTTTAAGTGACATCTGATACCCAGCATCTGACCTCACAAATCTCTATCTTCTTAAACGTGGCCCACAAAACACTAGGAAGTGCTGCTGCCTCCCTATTCTTCCCCTAAGGAACACATACTGCCTCCCTCTTCCCCACCCAGCCTGCACAGGGAGCTTACTTTGTATCGCTCTCACTGTGCTCCCTTCTTGGGTCTCTGGTTCTTCACTTATGCGGTTTCCTCTGCCTTTGACATTATGCCAACCTCCCCCACCAAAACTACATAGACCAACTTCCTTTGATTTCACCTACCCAGCTCCTGTGTACCTTTCCAAATTGATTCAAAAACCACTTACTGGGCTAAAGAATCGCTCAGTGGGTAAAGGGCAAGCACAAGGATATGAGTTCAGTTCCCAGAATCAACACCAAGCAGGTGTGGTGGCACACTTGTAATCCTAGCATTGGGGAGGCAGAGTGAGGGGTGGGAACCCCTAGGGCTGACCAGTCAGCCTCGCCTGTTTGGTGAGCTCTGGCTAATGAGAGACTCTGCCTAAGGGACATCTTAAGTTGGCCTCTGGCCTCCACATGCACACACATGCACACACATGCATCCACACCCACATGAGTGTGCACACACACATTAAATCACTTTCTCTGAGAAACCTTCCCAGACCCCCAGGCTAGCTTGAGTCCCTGGCTAAATGGCTAGAGAGTACACAAGAGTTCTTTCTCAGTACTTTGAAGTTTGTGAATAGTTTCTGTGTTATTATTTGATTAATGTGTGTTCTCCCTCTCGTTTATATATCCAGATAATCAGTTCTGTGCCTGCCTTTGATGCCCACTGCATTCCCAGTGCCTCGTGGTGACCCTGGCTATAGCACACACAGTGTTTATTGAGTGAATGGCAGGGATGCATGTAGATACAAGTAGTTACAACAAAGACAATAAAATTACTAAAATAATGACTAAAAGAAAATAAAATGAAGACGTTAAACGATACATGAAGAAAACTCTGAAGACTACACCACAATTCTGAAATAGCTACCTGAATAAGGAGGCACTCCATGCTCATGGATAGGAAGACTCGTTTTTGTTTTCTTTTTTGGTCTTTTTTGAGACAGGATCTCCCTTTAGCCCCAGATGACCTGGAACTTGCAAAAAATGGTTAAAGCCACACAAACGCCATTTTAAATTTCACCCTCCGTTTTATGCCAGGCCTTAAGTTTCCATCTCCCCAGCCTCTGAGTTTCGAGTTGCCAGAAGTCAGATGGTTTGGTGCCTCAACCAGTGTAACCACATTCAGAAATCCCCGGGTGGGAAAAGAAGGACTTACGGCTTACTGAATAAAATGTAACCAATGAAACAGCCCCAGCAAGTCTTACAAATGCCCTGGCCAATCATAATAAAGGTCACGCAGTCTGTGGTTTTGTATAAAAATAGCTGTGCCCCCTGCTCGGGGCGCTGTTCTCCATATTGGACACGGAGCTGTACCCCAGCTAGCTGGAATAATTACTCTTAATAAATTTGGCTTTTCAAAAATTTATATTTGTAGTCTTTCTCGATCATTCTCAAATCATGGACCTAACAGAACTCCCTATGTAGACCAGGCTGGCCTTGAACTCACAGAGATCCACCTGCCGGGATTGATGGTGTGCATCACCACGCCTGATTGGCTACACTGCCCAAACAATTCGAGCTCTACCAAAACCTCAAAGCTTTTTTTTTTTTGCAGACATTGTCAAGCTGGTACTGAAGTGTATATAGAAATGCAGGAGATTCAGAACAGCCAAAGCTGTCTTGAAAAGAAGCACAGATATTGGTTTCAAAACTCACTATAAAGTAGAGAGAGTGCAGCACTAGCCTGAAGACAGTGAATGGACTAGAGCCAAAAGTCCAGAAATGAGCCCCCAGCTCCACAGCCACTGACACTGGACAATGCAAAGATAAGCCCAGCAAGAGGACGCGCTCTGCATACAGCACATGGTTCTGTGACAGCAAGGAATCCACACCCCGATGAGCAAAGGGAGATCCTTCCTCACACCACATACAAAACACACTCAGAACTGAGCTGCAGTTATTAAACTCTTAGAATAAAATATGTGTAAACATTTGTGAACATTAGTTAGACATGACCCAGCTCATTAGACACAAAAACAAATGAATTAAATTTCATCAAATTAATTTTTTTAATTTCAAATATCATCAAGAAAACTAAAGAAAGAAAATGTTTAAAGTCATGTATTAACAGGAGACTCATCTAAAATATTTAATGAGCCCTTACAAGCCATTAATGAAAAAAACCACACAATTTCAAATGGATAAGAAGGTCAGTTCCCATGTCTCTGAGGAACACCCAGGAGTGGGGCTGAGCTACGTGGTCTAATATTTGAGGAACTACTAGACTGTTTTCTAAAGAGACTGGGCCAATATAAATTCCTGTTCACAATTACAAAGGCTTGCATTTTTTTTTCAAACCTCTTCTACATTTGGAATGGTTAGTCTTGTTAAGTTTCCGTCATAGTTGATGTAAGAACATGAAAACAAAAGCTGTACTGTTCACAATTAGCAGATTATGAAATTAGCTGCAGTGTCCATCAACTGACGATGGATGAAAGAAATATGATGCAAAGACACAGAATTTAACTCATTCATAAGAAAGAACAAAATTATGTCATTCTCAGAAAAATTAATTGAATGCAGTATCATCATGTTTATTGAGCTAGATTCACAAAAACAAGCATTGTCTAGTATTCCTCTTGTGTGGAACCTAGATTTTATACAAATCCACACATGACATGAATTTTTTTATTTAATTTCAAGAACATGAGGGACTGGAGAGATGGCTCAGTGGTTAAGAGCACTGGCTGCTCTTACAGAGGACCCAGTTCAGTTCCCAGCACCTACATGGGGGCTAACAACGGTGTGTAACTCCAGCTCCAGGAGATCTGATGCCCTCTTCTGACCTCTGCCAGTACTAAACCACACAGGTGAACCCACCTACATGCAGGCAATACACTCATATACACAAAATAAAATAATTTTTGTCCCGACCAGCAGGACAAATAACGACACATGACAACGATGTTGCTTCAGGCTGCAGCAGCTTCCTCTTTATTTTTTTTCCCCCTTATATACCAACACATTACATAGGCAAAACATGGCCAACCAATCAGCCAAAAGGTCATATGTCCTTCAACCAACCACATTAAAGGTCAGGTATTATAAAACAGTCCTGTCCTAGGGATCAGGTGCTGCTCACATGCTGATCATGCACACGGAACTTTCTCTGGGCCAATCGTTCTGTACTTCCTCTTCCCGCTGTACCACCTCCTGGCTACAGGCCAGCCTCCATCTTAGGTGCACATGTTGGAGCCTGCCGGCCCCCAACAAAATTTTTTAAAAAGGAACACAGAAAGTTGCCCAATACTATAAGTCATTAGAGAAATATATACCAAAACCATAATATGAGACAATGTCACAGTAACTAGGATATATAAAATTAACAAGACTAGCCATTCCAAATGTAGAGGATATGGAAAAACTAAAATGTTCAGAAACTGTTCATGGGAATACAAAATGGTACAGTCAGTTGGAAAACAACCTTGTAGCTCCTTAAACATTAAACACAGGGTCACCATTATAACTCAACAATTACACTCTGAGCTATACATCCAAGACAAACTGAAACATATATCTACACAAAAAATCTCATTACAAATGATCATAGCAGCATTATCCAAAAGAATACAAAATGAAAGCAGTTCGATGTCTGTGAACTGGTGAATGGATAACTGCAATGTGGTACATCCGTCGAATGGAGTAGTATAAGCCATACAAAGCAACAAAGTATTGATATGTGATACAAGAGAGACAAGCCTTGAAAACAGTATACTATGAAAGAAGCCAGGTACAAGGACTATAATGAAGGTGACTTCGTTCATATTAATAAATGTGACATGATATAAATGTAATAATGGAATATATTAAATGTCCAGAACGCGCAAATTTAAGGACAGAAAGTGTATCAGTGGTTGCCTGGAGCACAGGTAGGGAGAAGACTGGAAGGAAATTGCAAATACATATGGAATTAATACATATGGAATTTCCTTTGCAGGTGACAGAAATGTCTCGATATGGATTGTGGTGGTGGTAGTAGCAGAACTCTTGAGTCCACCAAAAACCGCTGAATTACATGCAAAATTTTTTGACATTTTTTGCATGGAAAATGAGACCTTTGTATCTCTTCCATTGGACCTGGGTAGATTTCTGATTCCTTCAACTAAGAATGCATCAGAATGAACAGCATGAGATTTCCAGGTGACATAAAGGCAATGTGGCGTCGGCTGGAACACTCACACTTGGTATCCCGGGCTACTGTGCAGAAGTTCAACTACCCAGAGGCTTGTGTGCTGAGAGAAAGTTCAAGCCTCAGGGAAAGCAGTCTTGACTCTTCCAGTCCTCACAGCAGGTGGAAGTGGACATGCAAGCAGGTAATTCCAGTCCCAAAGGGAAAATCACCCAACCCTCACACCCTCTCAGCTGAGACCCTGGCACCACAGAACAAAAAGTAACCCCACTCTGTCTGCCTGATTTCTTGTCTACTGAACCACAAAATGGTGACTGCTTTAATCTACTAATTCTGGAGGTTCCTTCTTATTCTCCAATACAGATTATTTAAAGGGAAATTTTGTTTTGCTCAAAATAAAAATTGTTCTGAAGTCCTGGCATCACAAGAATTAATTTTCCTACAGCTTCTCAGTTAATCTCATGCTCATGGTCCACAGTTCACCAGACCAGGGAAGACCATGAGTCATACACACATGTCCCTGATACTAGATAACAGGCATTTAGGTCCCAGGAAACAAGATGTCCAGATTCTTTATATCTCTTGAGTCCTATCAGGACAAAGAAAGAAAGAAAGAAGAAAGAAAGAAAGAAAGAAAGAAAGAAAGAAAGAAAGAAAGAAAGAAAGAAAGAAAGAAAGAAAAGGATTAATGGAAGAGAACTTAAAGGACCCATTATAAAATTGGAAGTACAGAAGAATTCTGAGGACCAACAAAATGGCTCAGCAGGTAAAGACACTTGCAACCAAGCTTATGGACTCAAGTTTGATCTCCAGAACTGAGCTGTGGAAGGAAAGAAGTGAGTCCTACTGGCTTTCCTCTAATCATGCACTAGTAGTACATGCATACACACACAAAATAAATAAGATTTTTAAAAAAAATAATCCTGGGATTTGTGCAGCATCCTGGGATTCCTCACAGCAAGTCTGCCCTCTTCCCTGTGCTTGCAGATCTTGAAGAAGAGAAGGGAGCTCTATAGTGAACTCTTTGGGAGCAGAGCCAACACACTGCCTCCATGTACTGAACCCAGCTGGAAGGTAGAGGGCACCAAACCGCCGATGTGACCTAACCCCACAGGTCAACCTACAGGGCAGAGTAGGAGAGGGGCGTTCAATACCTGAAAGACAAAAGGATGACAGGGATTTTGCCCCCGGGTAACACTTGGCAATGTCTGGAGGCATTTCTGGTTTTCACACAGGGCAGAGGTGGTTGTTACATAATCTAGTAAGCACAGAAAAAGATGTTTCCCCATATACCACTGTGCTCAGAACAGCTCCAAAAGCAAAGAATGCACTGCAGCTCCAGTGGTCCAGAGGATGAGAAAGCTGCTGTTAGACGCACTTGGGAAAGCCGTAGTCCGACTGTTTGACTCCAGCTCTTGCTCTCCTGCCAGTAGCTTGTGTCCCAGGCCAATGACACAACCTCTTTGAGCCTCTTTCCCATCTGTCAAATTAGAACCCTGGTGGTTATGGACCACTACTTTATGTGCAAGATGCATTCTCGAAGATCGGAATCTAAACCTTAAATAATTCAAAGCCCATCCTGGCCAACAATGGCAGCTCTTCTGTCTATAGTCAGACCCACACTGCCACGTGGCAGAGACCCCTTATGATCCCATCTGCTGGACAGCTTTGAACCTGCCTGACTCCTGGTGGGTTTTTATACTGTGAAGGATAGCATTAATTTCATGCATAAAGCAAGCTTTGGGTAATATTTTATATCATTTTTTTCCCAAATTCTCCTAAAATGCAATGTATCTACACTCCTCTGGCCTGCTCCATAAAGTAGTTGAATGGATTAGGTTGTGGTCTTTAGTCACAGAGCCTCATACCTCTAGAAGGGACACTTACTGCCCTTGGTTGATTCACCACGGCAGGGACTTATCTTCTAGCCTATCTTTCCCCCACACCACCCCAGCCCTGCCAGCCTTCAAGGCAGGTTTTCCATGGTAGCTAATCTAATGGACTGGATCAGCATGTGCGCCTGTGTCTTCATAAACATCAAAATATGGATGCGTTAGCACAAAGATTCTGTACACCATCCCCACCATGGTACCACTGCCTCCAGACCCAGGTAACCATCGCTGTGCTGTTTACCGCAGCTCTTTCCTTGGAGGACTTGTTGATTCTCCCAGATAATCTGAGAATGAAATGTAAAGGATTAGACTGTGACCCCAGGGCAGTCAATAGCTAAGAAAGTGGTAGAAGCCCAGAGGTGGTCCAACAGTCATGAGTAGGCAAGACTGAGTCTCCCAAAGATGCTCAGAAAGGCTGATGGTCCTCCCTGTCCTTCCCATCGCTCCCAAAAAGCAGAGGTGATGCTTCCTCTGTTTTCCCACAGCATGTTGTTGGTTTTGCAATAAAAACCACAATTCCAGTGCTTGTCTTAAATTAATGCTCACTTCCCAGTAGTTATTTTAAAGTAGCATATGGTCCCTATCACTGCCTGCTTAGTATCCCAGTGGGGAAGGAACTTGAGCCTCTTCACAGTGACTTCGTCTTGCCATTAAGAAGCATGGCTTCCTGCCCTGCTTCCAAATGTCTCAAGTCACAGCAATAACAGCTAAGGTACCTTAATTCTCACCATGACCAAGCCCTATTCCAAGTACTTAGCAAACTTTCATTTATTTAATCTTCACAATAATACCTTGCATAGGTTATTAATATCCCCATTTTAGGGATGAAGAAATTAAGGCATGAAGAAGTTAAATAATTTGGAAAATGCTAGGGCTTCCATGATCCAAATCCAGGCCAGTGTAGCTACAAAATCCATGCTCTCTGCCCCCGAATTCTGCCGAATTCCACCAAATGAAAGCAATAGAGCAGAAGAAAAACCAGAAATAACATGTGACACACACTCACACACACACACACACACACACACTCACACACCCCTGGTTCTTCTCAGTGGGCCACAGACTGTGACTGGAATTTCTGGTGGAGTTCAGCAGAAAGATATCATCTGTGGATGAGTCTCCATCTCCAGCACAGCTGTTGTGCTCCAGTCGTCCGTCCTAGAGAATGGAGGGCGGCCGAACAGGTCCTCAGGAGGCCCAGAATGCGACTAGAAGAATTCCCAGGACTGTGTCAGTGGGCAGTTCATTTATTGAAATCAAGGCAGGGGTTTATATAGGGAGGCCTATCTGGCCATTACAGAAGGTGGGAAAGTTAAAGGTGGGGTCTTTAGGTAAGGGCAGGAAGCTTGCAGGGCTGACATGGAAATTAGGAATGAGGAAATGAAACCCAAAAACCTGGGTTTTGGTCTGGGGTGATCTTTGTTGGGGGAAAAGAAGATTAAGCAACTGCTGAAGAACGAGGATGTCGTATCTGCAGTGGCTTCCTGAGACCTGGGTTATAGCTTCAGGCAGAGCAGGCCAGAACACCTGCCACACTGCCCACTCAATGCCTTTACACAATAGGTCCAGGTCCCATACCCATCCCCCAATCTGGATGAGGAGAGACTATGTGTGAGGGAGAGAGGGAGAGGCAGCACTGGGAATCACCCTGTGCCAGCCTCATGTACCTGGAGTGGTCCACATCAGGGCTGAAAAGAACTGGATTTGTGGAGGGGCCGTCAGGCTGAACAGCTGAGTATGTTTACCCTGCTGGATGTTTGCCCCCCAAAGCCCCTCCCTGGCTCAGGCAGGTGCAGAGATGAAGCCTGAAGATCACTTGAGATTCTTTGGCTAATCTGACTGTGTAACTCAACCCTTTAGACTCTCTGTGGCTCTTTAGGCCCCTTCAGGTAGTCTTCCTATGGCCCCTGCTTCCCCAGCCGTGCCCAACTTGCGTGAAGAACCCTGCTCTCTGAACCCTCTGCCTGATCTTCCCACTCCCTGCTCCTTGATGTCCCCAAGAGCATGTCAGTTCACCTGTGGCCCGGTGTCTAGGATAGACCTGCCTTTGAGTGGGGTGTCAGGGCAGGTCTGAGGCAGAGCCTAGAGCTGGCCACCAGACACTCAATAGCCATGGCAGACAAGACACAGGAAGGACAGACATGACTCGTGGCCAGAAAATGGGACACAGGTCAAGATACCACAGATGAGACTCCTTGAGCCACCAGCCTGGGCAATCACATGAGCTACAAACCAAAAGAACAGAGAAGGAAAAATTGAGTTTTCCGTGAGAAATGGACAGAGAGTGTCAGAAATGGAGACAGCTGCTCTTGGCAGCAGGGCCACCCCAAACCTCCTGACGGAGGACAGCTCTGCAGGTAAGCTCAGCCAGTCCCCATTAGAAACCATAATCAGGCCTGGAAAACAGGCCTTCTACCACTCAAGATTACTGGAAAATGAAACCATGCCTTGGAAAGCCAGGCATAAGGTGGTGCACACCTGTAATCACAACACTCAGGCTGAGGTTCAAGGCCCACATGGGCCACATAGCAAGGTCCTGACAAAACATAGAAAAGAAAACTTGGGAAAGTAAGCAAGCTTTGAGATAAAAGGAAGCCGAGCTACCTGAGAGCAGCAGGAGCTGCCAGAAGGGCCTGCTAGAGCTAGACTCATAGGAGATCGGGTTCCCAGAAAGTTCAAGGCACTCTCATGAGAACCACAAGGACATCTAAAAACAACTGCTGGGACTCTCTGCTCCTTAATTTTCCAGTGGGGGTTTCTCTCTGACCCATTGAAATGCAAACGTAGCTGAGGAACTCCTGCTGCCTTAATTGCGCTGTTGATTAACAGCTGTGTAATTTGGAGGCCAAGAATTTCGTCCAGCTGCTCTTACGACTCCCCGCCTGGCTTCTGTTTATAAGTTCATTAAATTCACTTCCAAGTCCAGAAATCCAACGGTGTAAGAAGGACTTAGCTTTGCTCCCTGGAGTGAGCCTTTCAACAATACGCACTGCAGAAGATGCTGTGCCACCTCGGCCCTTTCCCCGGGAAAGACCTTGGAGCACCCAGGCCCCCGTGATGATCTGAGACAGCTGTGCCGTCCCTGCCGTGTTTCCCAGGCTTGTCTAAGAGCGCCTCCCACTTCCTGAGCATCAGTTTTCCCTTCCTCATTTATCATTCCCATAAGCACACAAATTTGTTATTTCTCCCTTCAAAAGTGAAAGTCCACCCTTGCCTACCACACATTCTCCTCTAGAAACTGCTCTGCTCCCCCTCGAAGCGGCATCTGTGGTCTCTGCCTCCCTCTTCTCCTCCCACCCTCTGACCCGGTCTGCTTCCCATCCCCAGGCTGTGCGGCGGCTGCTTTTCTCAAGGTCAACGGCCCTGTCACCTTTCCCAAAGCTGTGGCATGCGATCGCTGCCCGCTTAGGAAGTACATATCTTCCCCAGGGCTCTGGCCACCCTTCCCAGCCTCCCTTGAGGGTTAGCCTTATTCCTCTGACTTCTAAATCGGGCTGAGTCCTCGCAGGTGATGTTGCCCGGTGGTGCAACCCCAGGCAACACCCACACTAGTTGCCCCCCACCCCCGCCGCCGTTACACTTCCCCTTCAAGTCTCTGTTGAACAGCTTCCTGGTAATTGCAGTTAGAAGTCCCTTCGGCACCTCAAGTGTGGCATATCCACAGCAGAGGTTAAAACTCAAGGTCACACCTTGTCCCTGCCCCCTTCTTCATGGCAAATGCCAATTTTGTTTCTAGTTACCCATACCAGGCTTCTGGAACCATCCTTGCCTCTTCCTTCCTTCTTCCTCCACCATCAAACATGGGCAGATGATGACTCTTTTCCACAAGTTCAGGTCTCTTCTACTGTTCCTTCTGGCCTGTTCTGTAGCGTGGCATTCAAGGTTTCCACTTGTTTTCGTGGCCTCACTCTACCGGTCTGTTCACTCGGTTGCTGTGAAGTCTCACAGCTCTGCTCCAGCACCTCCCCAGCCACATGTCACTATAGCTCCCCCCCCTTTTTTAGATTTATTTTTATTTTATATGATTTATATGAATTAGTATTTTGTCTGCATATATAAAGGAGCATCACATACATGCAATGCCAGTGGAGGCCAGAAGGGGGCACTGGATCCCCTGGAACTGTAGTTAGGGGTGGTTGTGAGCTGTTGTGTGGTGCTGAGTACTGGTTCCTCTGGAAGAGCAACCAGTGCTGTCCAACCACTGGGCCATCTTTCCAGCTTCCATTCCATCTATATTCCATTTATAATAAATCCAGTGCCTTTATTGTGGCTTGTTGGTGCCTCACCTCAGTGCAGCCACACTAACCTCCTCGCGCCCACTGCTTCCATATCAGGGCCTCTAGACACACTCTCCCCAGCTGCAGAGCATGCCCTCATGGTTCCCTCCATCACCCATGTCTTTCTCAAGTCCCCTAATCAGCTGGGAAGTAAGCTTTATGGAAATCAGTATGGCAGTTCCTAAAAAAAATTAAAACAGACCTACCATAGGATTCAGTTCCACCACTCCCAAGTATATACCTGGACTCTAAGTCAGCATGCCGCGGAGTTACCTCCACCACCATGCTCGCTGCTGCAGGATTCATGATAGCTAAGATGTGAAACGAGCCTAGAGTCCCTCAGATAAATGAATAAAGGATGGAATTGTATTCAGATGTAAAGAAAAATGGAATGATGGCAGTCACAGGAAAATGGATGAAATTGGAAGTCATTCTGTTCAGGCAAAAATAAGAGAGACAGAAAGACACAACATCACCTTTTCTCTCACCCGGATTTAAATTTGTTGGAGGGGGATATAAAAGTAGAAAGGGAAGAGTGAGAGGAGGAAGAGCTCCAACTGGAACATGGAGAGGGAACAAGAGACAGTGATGGGAATCTAACCGAAAGCAGACAGGGTGTAAGGGGACCAGTAGGAGAAAGATGAAGGCAGGCAGTGAGGTGGGAGAGTAAGAACAAAGCATAATGACATGTTTATTATGAAAATATCACAATGAAGCCCATTTCTTTATAAGCTAACCAAAAGAAGGAATTATTTTTAAGTGCTGCTATTCAAAGAGGCTTTCTCTGACCACTTTATTCAAAATATTCTCCCCAGGCCTTCTGCTCCTCTAGCTTGCCTCACTATCCTTGACAGCATGTATGGACAGGGATTCTCTCTCCCCTAACAAATCCCACTAGAATGTCAGTTCCAGAGGAGAAAGAACTTTCTTGGTATCCTGCCACAGCCCTAGAGCCTACAACAGTGCCTGGGATATAGACAGTCCTCTAAGCATTTGTCATGGCCAAGTACTGCCATGAGTTCTTTATACAAATTAACACATTTCACCAGGAGACCACAAGCCAAGAGATAGGATTCTCACTCCCATTTCGTAAAAGTTGGTGCACAGAGGCTAATTATTTTGCCCCAGCCCTACCAGATGGCAAAAACCAGGATTTGAACTGGGTAGACTGATCCCCACTCTCTTAATCACAGCATGACACCTTAAGGAGCTCATCTTCTAGTCGGAGGGAACAAATGAGACATCATCCTGCCTGGCTTTCTACCCTAACCAGGACCTCAGTTCTGCTCCCAGGACCTCTGTCTTCTTCTGAGAATGTATCTCTACCCAGACTCCAGTTCGGTGTCTTCCTATAAGTTTTACTCTTCAATTAAAAGAACCCTAAGTCTCTGTCTTAGTCCACCTGCCTAGTGCCTTTCACTACAGAATTGGGTCCTGCAAGAACCCTCTCTGAAAATCACAAGGCATTTACTGCTGCCACAAAAGGTTTTGTGGCTTTCTGCTGAACAGAAAGGCCTTCAGCTGGTAACCATACAGACATCTAGACAGAGCCCATTCCAGGAGTGCCATGACAAACTTCATCAGCGCACCCCTTCGAACATGGCTAGCAGCCCAATGCCTGCCTGCAAGATTAGCCTGTGGAGAAAAGTCTACTCCTACTCCCTACCAGTTAACCCTCCTGGTACAGTTGATTATCCATTTCTAAGAGACTTCAGTGTGCCAGATCCTGTGCACAGGACTTCTGTACATCAGACCATGGAGCCTGGGAGCCTGTGGGATGAGTGTTATAAAAATCTACTCTACAGTTTAAAAAATTTAGAAATGTGTAAGAGATCGGAGTGGAGAAATGAGCCACCTGACTCCAGCCCGTGCACTCTCTCATCTACTTCTTCCTGTCACCAGGCTGACTATCACCAAGCTGAGCTCTACAACTCTGACAATATGTCTGCTTCCTCCTTACGTGGCTTAATGTTAATAAGGAGCAGAAAATTCTGACTACATTTCCACTGTTGCCAACTATCGAGTGTTACATTCAAACAGACACATACAGAGAGAAAGAGAAAGTGAGAAAGACAGACAGAAAGATTCATGAGGCAAGGCCTCAACCAGCAGATATCTGTTCAGAATTGACAGACAGCTATAATGGAGCATCTCAGGACTATTCACATTTACAGTTAATAACAATTGCATTATTATCTTTGACACTAATTATAAGAATTTGAACAGATAATCACAGCTCAAGACATGAACTTCTTTTCTGCTTACTTAAAGTCACAAGTGAGTTGCTTATGACAGAAGCCTGAGTCATTACATATATTGCAAGAGCTCCCAGGTTATCAATAGTTTTCAATTTTCAGGCATTTATTGAACAGTTACTGCATACTAAGGAGAAAAGCCCAGAGCATGGAACTCTGAACTGCCTACTGAAAGGTTACTGTTTGAGTTCCATCTCTGCTATTTATTTGCTTGGTTTCTTGGAAGAGTCACTCTGTTTCTCTGAAGCATGATGAAAAAAGACAATAGCATTAATTGCCTCTAGGAAGATTTCTTCTAGATACTGCATTCTGAAGAGAAGGAAGGAGGCTTCCAACACACATATCAATCAGATCTCTAAAAGGTTAAGACCAGATTTGTTTGATCACCCTCAAATCGAAGAACAGAAGTTTTATCTATCACCCACTCATCTGAGAAGGTTACATACATATAAACATATAGGTTATATACATATAGGGTAGATACATATGCCAAAAGAAAGATAGTTCACCAAATGTTAATAATTCTTTACAGCCCACATTCATCATCAGTGTAGTTGAATCCCATCTATTTTACCATTTATTTTTTGGTGTCAGCATAATGGTAGATTCTAGAGATTAGTAAGTAAAGAAAGAACCACAGTTTTGGTCCACATTAATCTTTCAGTCTATTCAGAAAGACAGATCTAAACTGTCTTTAGCATATTCTGACATCCCAAATAATCCTAGCAGCTTGCACCCCAGCACAAACCAGACAAGTGCTTCAAAAAATATTTTCTGAAGAAAAGTAACAGCAGACAAATTAACTAACAAGGTAAGGGGCACATGCCGTGGGAGCACATAGGTGAGAAACCTAAATCCAACATGTCGGGATATATGGTTCCTTTAGGAAGAAATGTCTCAGAGAAAGACTATCTCAGGTAGGGGGAGAGTCACATGCAAAGGCCTGAAGATGGAGTTCAGAGTATGCTACAGAATGGAGAACAGTTCAGTGTGATCATTGCTCAAGGGTCAGACACAGGACATGGAAGATGAACCCGTATAGGTAAGTAGGTGCTAGATCTTAAGGGGCTTTAACTGGCGGGGGGGCGGGTATTTTACTTAGTACAATAGAGAACCTTAAAAGACTTTTAAAATAAAGAAATATAATTAGATATTTACTTTAGAGCTAAGTGTCCTACTAAGACTTTGTTTGGGATTGTGTCAAATACAGATTCTGTTTCAGTAGGCTTCAGGTGGAGCCTGGGATCCTGCATTTTAATGAGCTCCCAAATGATGTCAGTGGTACTGGCCCACAGACTGCACTAAGTTTTGAAGTGCTTACCCTGGGTCCTTCTGGAAAACAGATTGGAGAGCATGACCAAAGAGGCAGAGACATGAACTGGATGAGTTACAGTGGAGAAGCAGGCTAAGGGAGTGCCCAATGGAGAAGAAATAACGAAGCAGCTGTGCAATAGGATTTCTGGGGAAGCAAGACCAGGACGGCATCCCAATTCTCAATGTGGATGACTAAATGAATCAAGGTGGCCTTCTCTGTGACAAGGGAGAAGATGAATTTATCTCCAACATGTTGCACTCTTGAGGTTCTTGAACTTATAAGTAGAAATACTAAACAAATGATTACAGAGATTTAAGGCTCAGAAGAGAGTTCTAGAAAAAGACATATATCTGGGAGCCATACAAGATTTTTGTTTTTCCTCATCCATGATGCCAAAAAGACTAATCTCCCAGAAGGAAGGAGCAAGCCCTGGATGCTTCCAGTGTAGTGGGAGTGGTCGGAGGACTCCTTGGTACTCCCCCTTTGAGCCTGTCCTCTGCCTTCCAAGGTTCCTCACAACCAGCATGATTACGACCTGCTGGGGAGCAAAATGCCCCACATGGCCGTCACTGAAAATCTCATCCTGGTTCTTTGTTTCTATCTAGTGAAACCAAACGCAGGCTCCTTCACAGAGCACTCAAAGTGAGAGACTATAAGGAATGCCTGGAAAATACCTTGCAGAGAGTGGAGGAAGGAACAGGAAGTAGCCTATGCCCCATGCCCAGGGGAATCAGTAAGGACTTAGCAGACCTTAAACCTCTGAGAGTTGGAGAAGCCCTAGGAAGAAGCAGGAATAGGAGATGAATATAGGCAGGAACTAGCCATGTGCCTCAGACTAATTATGTATGGAACCAGAGGCCCAAGGTTAGCAGAGCCATGTACAAGACTGATACTTGCTGATATACCGAGCTATTGACCTGGGCTCCCAGAACCCCAAAGACGGGAATGAGATTTATGATAGACAGTGGAATTCCTAAGTGATTAGGCACTTAGGGTGCTGTTTAACACCTTCAGACCTTTACCGGATCATCTCATTCCATTATTTCCTTTCAAATCCCAACTCAAGTCAGTACTTCCAAGGCTTCCCTGCCCTATATAAACTATACAGTTGACCTATACTGAGTTACTGTGTATAATGGTTTCTGTTTATATCCTATGACAGAGTTCCTCGTGGATACCATGCTGGAGAGATAGGTGTACTGACTCACTTTCAGCATTATGACAGACTCAGTATGTGAAAATGACTTCTGGGGGATTGGAAAGATGGCTCAGTGTTTAAGAGCACTGACTGCTCTTGCAGGGGACAGGTTCAGTTCTCAGCTCCCACGAGGTGGTTAACGACCATCTGTACTCCAGTTCCAGGGAATCTGATGCCTCTTCTGACCTCCATGGGCACTGCACAACATGGGTGCACTTACATACATGCAAGAAACACAGTCATACACATTTAAAAAATTAAAAATAGGCTTAGTGGTTAAGAGCACTGACTACTCTTACAGAGGACCCGGGTTTGAGTCCCAGCACCCACATGGTGGCCAACAACCATTCATGACTCCAGTTCCAGGGAATCTGACACCCTCTTCTGACCTCTGTGGACATTGCACAATATGAGTACAATTTACACACATGCAGGCAACACATTCATATCCATAAAATAAAAATAATAAATAAAATTTTTAATTAAAAAAATAAAAATAATAAAATATTTTAAAAGAAAATAACTCTTGTGATAAGCTCCCTTTTAAAGTGGTGTTCCAACAGTGGAATGAGGCTCAACCTGGGCAACTGACTCCCAAGAGACTGAATATGTCTGATGGACCATGTGAGGAATCTTATCACACAAGATGAGTATTTACTTGACAATAGACACTTCTATATGAATCTCAAAATGCTGAAGCCTGGACATGGCAAGCAAGAAAGAAAATAACCAGAAAGCCAAAATGGTAGTGCAGCCCAAGCAATGGAGGCGACTGTGACTCCTGGCACAAGGACCCAGAAACCTGGGCCTCTTCATCTCATTAAGAATCTTGAGGCTTGTATATTGATCCCAGAATTCCGCACTCAGTATGCGGCAAGTAAGAGGGATAGTAACTGAGGAGACAGAGGGCGAAGCTGCGCACACCAGCAGAGGGGAGCTGGCCTGACTGCCGTAGATCTCGCTGGAGCCCGACTATCACGACTACCACAGGGGTGGGGCCAAGCCAGTCTGCCATCCATGTGCGGAGATGGTGCAGAGCCGAGCCAGAAGGCCAACCCGGACGTCCAGTAGCACCCATGGTCAGCAGACCATGATCACCCCCAGTGGCTGTCAAGACCTGGCTGCAGTCCTCACCAATATTAGGAATCTGAGAAGGCTGCAGATTTCTGAAAATAAACTAGAGAACACTGGTGCAAAGCCGACATGTGAAGATGTGAAAGTTCCCAACTGCCATGCAAAGAATCTTAGACTGGAGACCTGTGAGTTAATTGCTGCCTGCTGTGAGGACCTAGCTTCTGCTTTTACCCATAGTAAAACCCTGAGAGGAATCAGCCTGTTGAAGAATGCCTTGGTCCACAGTGAGGTCATTGTGCTAAGTGAGGCCCAGAAACAGCCTAAGTGTAACCTCAATGAAAGGGCTGTAGACAACTAACGTTGATGAGGAACAACAGGCATTTTTGACTGCTGAGAAAAAGAGAAATCTCTACCTGACATTCCTAAGCAATGTATAAGAGAAGCAGAAATTAAGAGTGAAAAGCCCATTCCATGAAATAATAAGTTAAAAAAATGTAAAGAGATAGGAGTAGAGGGAGAGGGAGGGAGGAAGGAAGGAAGCCAGGAAGCCAGTCAGTCGCTGAAAAGGCAGGTCATCTTCAGTATAAGGGTAAGTTCACTGTGGCTTCTTCCACAACGATGGAAGTGAAAATGATGGAATTCTGTGGGAGCACATCAGCACCAGCTGATTAGAACTTCTGGAGTCCAAGTGGTCCTTCCCAGGGGTCTTAGCACCATAACATTTGGAGGTTCCACTGAGATCCTGGGAAAGGAGACTTCAGGCTCAGGGTGAATGCCTGGCATCTGGCTCCATTCAGGGAAGAAGTCTTTGTGACTCTTAAGGCCTTCAAGGGCCCCACAGTGCTGCCCATCACAAAACTGCAAATTCTAAAATGAAAGTAGCATCAGCTGATGGTGAAAAGCCTCTGGAGGCACTTTGGTAAGTTTCCTGGTCCCGACAAAGGGGAGGTCAGATGTGATTGTTAACCCAGTCTCCGTGGGAAGGAGGAGATGGCCTATCACCCTACTGGTTTCTGGTCCTGGTGTGTGAGTGATTATTGCCTACTGTATGCTTTGCCTGTTTATCCCAATCTTTTGTGTCTTTATCATCTTGTCTTTTGTTTTGTGGACTGTCTTCTTTTGGTGTGCCTTTAACTATTGGTGCAAAAATGGGAGGGGGACCCAGCTCAGCTAAAAGTGCATTGGTTACATGTTGAGACATTTCCAGGAAGGAGTAGACTGTGGAACGAAACTCTCCTCTGGCAAACTGCACACCTGTGCAAGTCGGAATGGCCTGCATTTAATGTGGTGGCCTGATTCTGGGCCTTTGGATGTTGCACAGCGTGTCGGGTCTGGGATGTGGTCACTGGCAGCCCCAGCCACCCCAGTTAGTACCTCTACATCGACAGATGGCTTTTCCTCCTGCTGCATGCTGCTCCTTAGTTTAGGTGTTGAGGCCGGAAGCTGAGTCCTACTGTCCTTATGTATCATTTGGTAACGCAAAGCCTGTGATGCTGTAGGCTTCCCTGGCATCTTCTATTTCTTTAATTTTTCTCTAAAGTTTCCTTCTCCCCACTAGCCACGTGTCTGAACTCCATGCAGGCTCTAAGCCAGCATGGCCTCATGGCTTTGTTTTTCTCTTCTCCCCTCAAAGCAGTTGCTGAGATTTACAGCTTGCCTACTGAGGATTTTCTTTTTAATTCTAATAAAATTGTCCTAAAGCTTCTGTTTTGAGTCCATTTTTTAATTCTTTTATGAATGAGACTAAGAACCCTCTAGGGAATGCTCTTTCTCTCCGTTTCATATTGGTGACCCAGATGGGACACCAAAATTCTAATAACTTATTTATTCCATGGTCATGTGGCAATTTTTTACATGTGCACTGAGCAGGTGAGCTCTTTTATCTAGCTTTCTAGCTTACTATCTTGCCTCAGGGCATTTGAGACTGTAAATGCCTTGCCTCTTAGAAAAAACATTTTAAAAAGCCATTTCTTTCCTAGACTTTCTTCTCAGTCTTTTGTTTTTTGTTTTTCTCCTCCACCATGGTTCTCTCCAGAGTTCTCTTCACGAGTGGGGGAAATAACAGTCGGAGGGACCTAGAATTCAGGCCTCAGTTCCAGTTGGACACCAAGTAGACAGTGCTAGACTATGTGGTCCCAAAGCAGCTGCTTTTCTAACTAGATGTAAGCATTTTAAATTTCAGTGAACAAGGAGAGTCACACACACACACCATGCTCAGGTGAGACATGTACTCTCAGAGCAACAGCTCAACAATGTGTTCTGGACATGGCTCTTCTCCCCTCCCCACCGCCCCATTTTATCTGCTGAGTCCACGAGTTTCTTTTCCAACAATATCTAGGAAGGACAAGATTCAGAGGACATCCTTCACAGTCACAGTTGCAATGGTTGGTGAGAGATATGAACTCCCTTCCTTGGTTTGAGAAGATGAGCTCCTTTCTTTTGCTTTCTTATTCGGTGCCTACATATCTGAGGGGACTTTCTCCCCCTATATCTGTGTGACTTAACTGAGTGCTATGTAAAAGTAAGATAAGGATTTCTAGTTACATTTATTTCTTCTATGAGATATGTGAGTCGCACGGGGCTTGTATCCTGGTGGGAATTGGGCTCAATTTTATCATGAGGCTGACCTTACCACGGTAACCATGTGGCTTGGTCACCATTTATGGCTGGTGACATCAGCAAGAGGGAGGCAACTATGTTATCTGGTCTCCATCCAGGGTGATGACATCATCAATATAGGGACAGTAACATGGCTTGGTTGCCATCTTGGACAGTAATATTTTCAAAGTGGCAGTTACCCATGTAACGCTGCCATCATCTCAGTTAATATGCCACATGGCATATTCAACATGGTGACCCTCAGGAACTTACCAGTACTACAGAGCTCTAGGGGTTCATGATATCCTGGGGATTCCCTGGACTTCAGGAATTTAATCATATGCCTTAATTCTCTTGCAATTTATTTTTTGTTTTGGTTTTCATCTTGGATTCTTGATAGGATCAAAGAAAAGTAAGAGATTCTAATACAGTCTTTTGTAACAAGGTCAATGGATTTTTATGTCAGACCTCTACAATGAGAGTTTAAAATTTGACATAGTTTTGGTCTGTTTCTAAAGGGGATTTTTTTGGGTTTTAACTTCTAGCTAACTTCTGATTTTTAAAATGACTGTTTTAAGTTTTTACATTGTCTTATGTATGTGTTGGTTTTTACAGGGAACTATTGGGTTCTGACATTGTTTGTATGACATATTTATATGTTTTTAGGGATTATTTTGAATTTATTAATTTCTAAAAGTGACTGTTTTGAATTCTTACATTGTTTTACATAATATATTTGTCAGTTTTTAAAGAGAACTTAAAAGTTTTTCTAGCTCCAAGACTAGCCAGGTACAAAGTGAGCTGGCACTTTCTGATGGTCAGACCTAGGAAACTCATGGGAATTTGCAGTACTCCAAGGCCAAACCTTACAAGAGACCAGCTGCTACCAGGACATAACTACACTAATCGGGGGTAAAAAGGAACAGCCTATTTGAGTGGGAGCCCTAAGATGTGGCCTCTACTGGTCTTAATTCCTCCCCTTTCTGCATTGTGATCCCAAGCCCAGTTTTTTTCTAAAAAAGAGTATTTCCCTCTCTGATTCTCCATTGCTCTAAGCTTGTTTTTGTTCGTGCCCCGTCATGCCCTGGGCACCTCGAGTTTTCACTTTCTAGTCACAATGTTCTGGACAGACTAAAGGGAAAGAGCGGTCTGATATCATCTATTTCCAAGTTCTTTTTGGTACCATTGTTTTCTGTGTTCCTTGTTCTCCAGACAATGGGTACTTATGTAAATTGTAATATGGTTTTTCTAATCCAGACAGACTGAGAGCCCTATTTAAAAGAAATCGCCCTAAGAGCCAATTGTCTTGCCTCTTATTTAGTTTAGAAAATAAAATTTGGATGGACAATGTATAACTTTTAGGAAAAGGGACAGAGGGAACATTTAAGGAGATATTAAGGTTCAGGTCACAAGAGAACCAGATCAGGAAACCATCCCTAACTTACATAAACATTAGAAATTGGATAATTTCCCTAATGCATTAGGGGCAATGTTTGCTCCAGAGGTTTTATGTATAGTGGGTCATGCACAGGCAGGAACGTAACCAGGCAAATGCAGAGAGAATCCATTATGGTCACGGGGCATTAAGAGAGTCACATCAGTAAGAGTGAATAATTCCAAATAAGCTCCCCCTTCTTTAGGGTCACTAGTAAAGAAGGAGAGGATACAGGTACCCAAGCCCTCACCAATGATGAGATAGGGACTAAGTGGGTAGGATCTCCTTTTGTCATGGTCACTTATGAAAAAAGGATAAGAGAATCTCCAGAGACTGTTCTGGAGAAGGAGAAGGTAGCAAAGATGATTCAGGGAGACATTCCAGAGCTCACCCATGCTGTATCCTTTGCCATTTGGATCTCTTTGATACATAGACCTTAAAGAAAAACCAATGTCTTTCTGCACTCAGACCTGGTCTAGATATACAGTAGATTACAAAAGTTAGCCTATAATGGGAAATATAATGGAGAAGGGTACTTTTTAAATCTTTCAGGCTGTTATCACCATGAATAGACACAAACTTACTGATTGTTGATATAAGCTTTCATGCATCTGGTCATGCTAAATAGATGGGCAGAATACCTGGTGTGTTAATGACATAGTGAACTTTCCCTGCCCAGAATCCCACTTCCCAGGGCTGTGCTCTCTAAATCCAGGCCCAGAGAGTGCAGCCTCTGGCCAACTAACAAATTGGCTGATTCAGAACATCTGGAGTCTGAGTGGTCCTTCCTGGAGGTTTTGGTGCCATAACAACACAAATTCTTCATACATTTTCTCAGAAAACAGAAAACGGAAAGAAGGAATTGTTTTCCAACACATTCTATGAGATGTGAAAATTTTTCAATCCAGATTCTTCCCCTAACAGTAAAGACAGAATGCTTTCTTCTTAAGGTGAAGACGGGCAAGGATGTTACTCTCCATGCTTCCGTTTCAGCGTTAGACAACAAAAAGAAAAATGTCTCTCACGTTGGAAAGAGAAGCAGAAAATTCTTTGTTCATAGTCAACATGATTTATGTAAAACATTCCTCAGAAATATAAAAACCTACTAAAACCAATAAGCATGTTTATTAGTTTATAGATTTGTTCTAACTCACCTACTATGCATAAGGTTCCAGGAATCTGGAGGAAATTGGCAAACCCCTTTAACTGGGTTCATGTTTTAAGCTAATATAAAAGGCTATGACTCACAGAAAGAAATTCCTGTCGGCCATCTTCTTAGCTTGGATCACCCACTTACTGGGTAGATATTTCTGAGTCATTCCAGGAAACATGCTGGCTTTGACTCTTGGGACCCAAAATATCTAGCATTTTTTTTAGAAAGCAAAGACCTGGCCTTCTTATAATATAAAAATATAGTTTAGGCCACTTGAATTTGGAGACCTCTTCAAATTTCCTATGAAATGTTTTGCTTGAACTTCTTCCAGCATTTGAGTCATGCATTTTGACTTGTTGTCAGGATGATGATCGTTGGCATTGACCACATGTTATGTTTTTCAATAGCCAATTGAAATAATCTTATGGATTATTCAATGCCACAAACATATCATTTATGGGAAATGTGTATCTTTTATGCCATACTTAAGAATGATATAGAAAAAAAATGCAGATTGTCCAGAAATGGCACCACACTGACCAACGCTGTGTGAAAATATTCACTGTTGAGAATCATGTATAAATTTTCTGAGTTCTGAGTCACCATGGGAATCTCTGGTGCTTGGTAGTTAAGGAACATTGTTAGAGTAGCAAATAGTCCCAGAAGATTAACTGGGACAGACTATGCACTCTCTAGTCTAGCTGTTGAAAGACCCACATTTCCAGTTTCACTGGTCAATCATCTGGCCATAGTACCAACCATACGAAGGTGGGTTCACTTTAAGTCATGCTAAATAGATGGGCGGAATATCTAGTGTGTTAATGAGACACTGAACTTTTCCTGCCCAGAATCCCACCTTCCGGGGCAGTGCTTCTGGACCTGGCCACAGACATGTAGGTCTCTGTAAGTCTTCCCGCTTTCTGAAGAATTTAGAAAAGCATAATCTCTCCTTTTCTTCTTCATATTCCCTTTACAAACATACTTTCTTCAACGCTTTGGACTGTCCTAGCATCTTGTATTTCTTTACTTTTGCTATAAAGCTTCCTTCTCCCAGTCACATGGCTGCCAGTCATGTGTCTAATCTCCATGCGGGCTCTAAACCTACATGGCTTCATGGTTTTCCTTCCTTCTTCCTTCCATTCTCCTCCTCAAGTCAGCTAGCAAGATTGCCTACTCTGAGAATTTTTCTTAAAATTCTAATAAAGATGTCCTAAATCTTCCATTTGGATCCATGCTTAAATTCTTTTATTCACATGACTAAGAACCCTCTAGGGGACATTCTTTCTCCCCAGTTCAACATGATCTGCTAGTAATGTGAACACTGAAAGACTGTGAAATGTCCTCTGGATAAATGAAACGTATAAAAATGGTGTAACTGACAGATAAACAGAATGAAGATAAAAGAATAAATATACGAAAAAGCAGGTGTTCACCATAGGGTCCGAATAGCTATATAGGCATTTGTTATAAAATTCAAAAATACTTGAAATAAAAATAAAATAAAATTCAATTTTTCTAGGTCTGCAAGATAGCTCAGAAGGTAGAAGTGCTTGTTGTGAAAGCATGATGATGTTAGATTGGTCTTCGGAACTCACAGTGGAAGGAGAAATCCTTTCCCCAAAGTTTGTCCTCTGACTTCCACACAAGCACTGTGGCACACATGTGTCCGCACACATGCACATCATATATACATACAATAATAATAATAAATAAAATAAGATTGGGGCTGGAGAGATGGCCCAGTGGCTGAGCACTTTCTGCTCTTATTTGGTTCCCAGCACCCACAGGCAGCTCACATACATCTGCAACTCCAGTTCCAGGGCACCCAATACCTTCCTATGTCTTCTGCAAACACCAGGCATGCACATGATCCGTGTGTGTGTGTGTGTGTGTGTGTGTGTGTGTGTGTGTGTACATGAAGGCAAATGCTCACATAACATAAAATAAACATAAATAAATCTTTAAAATACCAATAATAAAATTGAAAAATTCAAATTTTTTATACATTTGTTATAGTGAAATGTTGAAAGAAACTTGATATAAAATAAAACATACCTATAAATCACAGAGAATCAGAGTAGAATACAAGCTGCCAAAACAGTCAAGAATACATACATATGGAAATATTTGATATGGATGGTCTCTCAAACTATTTAGAACAGAAATGGAGATTTTAATAACTATTCTTTTGTCAACTTGATAACTATTTGGAAAAACACTAAATTAAATCTAGACTTTACACTATAAGTAAAGAAAATCTCTGAAAGGATCAAAGAAAGACCTAAAAGGAAAAAAAAACAAAAAACAAATAAGTATTAGCTAAAACCATGAGTGAATTTTTCTATGACCTCAACATAGGGAAGAGCTTCCTATGACTCAAAATCTAGGTGTAAGAAAAGAAATAACTGGTGAATTTGACTACATAGACATGTACTTCTACATGACAAAGTACTCTAACCACAACCAAAAAGGAATTTGCAACAAATCATCACAGATAAAAGATACAGTGCTTGGATTGGAGAGATGGCTCAGCGGTTAACAGCACTGACTACTCTTCCAGAGGATGTGGGTTTGATTCCCAGCACCCACATGGTAGCTAATAACAATCAGTAACTCCAGTTCCAGGGGATCTGATGCCCTCTTCTGGCCTCTGTGGGTATTGAACAACATGGGTGCACTTACATACATGCAGGCACAGCACTCATACACATTAAATAAAAGTAAATAAAATTTAAAATGATACTACTTTATTTTTTTCCTTTGGTATCTGGCACTGAACCCAAGGCTTCACATGTGGTAAGCACATTCTCTGTCCCCAACTCCAAATAGGCATTTTTATCTATTGCTAGAAGGGATGCGAATTGGTACAACCAAGATGAGTTCCCAAAAGGTACTCAAGGGCAGTTATCAAGATAAAGCTCACAACTGGGTACAGTGATGCATACCTTTAATCCCAGTACTTGGGAGGCAGAGGCAGGCAGATCTCTGTGATACTGAGGCCAGCCTGGTCTACACAGTGAGTTCTAGGCCATCTGGAGCTACAGAGAGACCCTGTATGCTTTGTACTCAAGAGAAGAACATAAAGTTTACTATGTTGCACCATCAGACAGAAAAAGGTGTTAAGAGGTCTTGGAAAGTCTCAACAGAGGCAAGAATGTGTGAACGTGTGTCCTGCCTTGCCCCATCTCGTGGGCCTGGGGTAGTGGGTCTCAGCACTGTTGAAAGACCCACCTAAATTGGAGATGTCAATCTGGCCCATCCCAATTTCATGACTCCTGGCTTTAGGAGCATCATTTCCTTCTACTCTGACCCCACAGCCATCAATCTCAAATTCCTAACAATATTTTATTTTCATTATGGAAGACAGAATTCACTAATTAATGGACTCTGAAAAATTCAAGGAGTAGAAGGTATATTAAAGCCAAGAGACCTCAGTTCCATGCTCCCTGTCCTGCTGGGTGACTTTAAGGTGTTATGTAGTTGCACCCCTTTTCTCTATAGAGGAATACTTCCCAAAATTTCTAAAATCCCTGGTCCTTTTCCAGGTTCTAAGACCATGCCATATAAGTCTGCCCACCACTTTCTCTCTAATGAAATAATCAATACTGCCTACTGAACAGTGACACTGAGTCAGGTATATTTTTAAAGCCTTAGAAAGGAGAAGCCAATCATAAATGTAAAATATTAATAACACTAAAATCACTATCACTCAAGTCATTAATGGGGGCCTAAGATGTCGTCAATCACACTCTTCTCCAAATTGAAAGAAACACTGGCTCAATGTGCCTTTGTCTAATTGCCCTGAATCTCCTCCATGATTCAGTGTGATTCCATTTGCTAATCACATCTTGCACTCCTACACTGAGCAGGGCGCTCCCTAAATCCTGCTGAATCATGTTGGCTTTATGTTAACAGATTCAACAATGCAAGCAGTAAGTCTTCTTACCTAGGACCAGTATTAGTACTGAGGACCAGGGGATAGAGATGACAAAAAATAGAGGATGCCCCTTTTTTCCTCAGTGATAACAAAGCTAACAGAACATGAATTCCAATAACAATAACTGAAAAGTTGCCTCAGTTACCATCCCCAGCTCAAGATTCTTCACTGCCCATCAAATCCTGCCTGTGCACAGGGCCCTGCTTAATAGACCTCTGAGTCCGTGTCCCCGTCCTCTGGTGAAGGAGGTGGGCTGACCATGGGCAAGCTCTTCAATCTCTCATGCTTCCCTTTTCTCAAGGCTAAAATGGAGATTGTGACGGAATCACCTATTCCATATGGTTGTCACAAAGGCCAAGTGATGAATACAGCATTTAGAAAATGCCTTCCACACAGTAAGCAATAAATAAACAAGACCTTTTAATTATGGCATGCAAGCTAGTGATTAAACTCCAGATTCTCGGTGCCCGTGTGTTTCCCATGCACATGGTGGGAACATTCCTTGAAGCAGCTTGATTTTTCTTGAGTGAGATAAGGGAAGAGAGGCATTTTCCCTTTAAACTATGTGTGGGATGGAATCACTTGGACAAGAAGAAAGGAAGACAGCACTGTACAGGCCTCTTCATTTTTGTTTATCCCTTTGCCCCTTCTTGCAATACCCCCTTCAGATCATCCGTGTAAGCAATAATGTCATCTGATAATATGCCAACACAGAGAGAGATGATGGAGGTGCAGTTGGTCCTCCATACCCAGTGGTTCCACAGCTGGGTGTAACCAGTGACAAATTGGAATAGTCAAACAAACTGAACCTGCCCTGAATATGTACAGACTTTTTCTTGATATTATTCTCTAAACAATACAGTGTGGTAACTATTTACAAAGTGTTTGCATTGTATTAGCTATTATAAGTAAAGCATTAAGAGGACTAGAGAGGCTTTGTGCAAATACTATGCTTCTTATACAAGGGACTTGAGCACCTGTAATTTTGGTATCTCTGATGGTTAGCTTTAGTTGTCAACTTGACATAATCTAGAATCATCTGGAAAGAGAGTCTCAATGAGGGGCTGGTCTGTGAACATGTCTCCGTTCATGTTCAAGGTGATTAATGTTGGAAGACCTCAGCCCACTATTAGTGACACCATTCCCCAGGCCAGGGGTCCTGAGCTGTGTAAGAGCTGCAAAATTCATCTGAGCACGAGCAAGTAAGTGGGCATACATGCATCCATTTCTCTCTGCTCTTGACTAGAATGTGACGTGACCAGCTCTCGGAAACGCCTCCTGCTGTGGTCGACTAACCTGGAATTGGGAGGTAAAATGAACCCTTTCTCTCCTAAGTTGCTTTATGTCCAGTTATCTTATCATAGCAGCAGAAATAAAAGTAAAAGACTATCTGTGAGGTGCTGTAGATCCAAGCTCCAGGGGACACTGCGGGAGGAGTGCGTGGGTGTTTGAGGTCAAGTGTCTACTTCACAATGGGTCTGTACACACACATTTCTAGATATCTCACTTAAAATAGCTGAGAGTACTTTGTCTCCTCAGAGCTGTGTGATTTTAGGTGGAACATCAGTCCATCGACTTCATCTGGGAATTCTGTGGGCCTGGGTTGAGGTTCCATCTCTCCAAAGACTTTTCCTCTGTTGCTTAGAACCGAACACACAATCAAGCCAAGTCCCATTTCTGCTGCAGTTAGTAGAAACCAGAACCTCACAGCAAGCCAGAAGGCCTGCAGAAATGAAGTCTTTTTTGGAATTTTTATTTGATGTGTATGAATGCTATGCCTGCATGTGTGTAAATGCACGCATGTCATGCAATGTCTGGAGAGGACAGAAGAGGATGTCAAATCCCCTGGAACTGGAGTTATGGACTGTTGTTAGCCACCAGGTGGGTTCTGGGATTTGAACCCAGGTCTTCTACAAGAACAGCCAGTGCTTTTAACTGCTGAGCCATCTCTCTAACTCCCAGAAATGAAGTCTTAAAAGAAACTTAATATCCTACGCCCAACACCAAACTAAAAAGATAATTATTGCTTTTTATTCTAGAGCCAGTAAACAGAACTTTTCTTTAGGAGGGTCTTAACTCCACGCAGGGGCTTCAGTTCTAACTTTCCAATTAATACAAGACTGAAACCCTGTTTTTGTCTTTCCAGAATGGTTAAAACCTGATTATGGAGATCATCAGTGTATACACACACACACACACACACACACACACACGCACACGCACACTTTCATCCTGGGTCTCTTAGTTTCCATGCAAAATCAGTTCTACATTTAGAAAAACATTTGTCACTTTTTATCAATTATTCTAAGAATCTGTAGGAAGATGTTTGTCAGGATGTCTAGTCCACTGTAAATTCAGAAGGAAGTCAGAAGCCTGTTAATATAATTGTGCATCCATTGCACACATACCCATTCTTCATGCACTAAATCAGTAAATCAGCATACTATGTAGTTCAGTGTACTTTCTAAAGTGCTTTTGTGTCACCATTCTTGGCACACTCAAAGGTAGGCACATGAGGTATTAATATCAAGTTACAGGAAAGGAAGTGCCTTCCACTACAGAGGCCAAAAAGCAAAGCAGAGGGAAGCCAGGTCCAGTGTCTTGGTTTCCTCCGCTCCCTTCCCTTACACCATCAGCCTCCTGTCACTTTCTCCGCCGCATTTCTTAAGTTCCTACAGTGAGCCAGAGCTGATGAGCACTGGAATCTACAATCATGAAGAAAATCAAATTCCTGCTTAGGGTTTCAGGTTGGTAGAAGGAGTAAGTAAGCTCTTCCAACACAGTAGTGCCAAGGTATAAGCCACAGTGTGGACAGTCAAGGAGAGACACTGACTGCCCAGATGCCACGAATGACCTTTACATGTGAGAAGAGAAGAAATGCCATTCAAAGCTCAGGAAAACATATTGATGCTTGTAATAATAAAAAAATCTGTAAAAAGCGAAAAGTGGAAGCCAAAAAAAAAAATCCAATGACATAAAATGTTGAGGTTGCATTATTGTAAAACGGAAAGCAGTATTTTCCAGAAAGGTTTCCAGTTACTAGAACATAATTTGTATGTATGTAGAGATGCTCCTTAGAACTGTTTCATTTTCCTTCGTTTTCCTTGACTGAGACAGGGAAGCAAGGAGATACAATCTCTCATCAAAACCATGCTGGGAGGATGGGGTATACCTGAGTGGAAAGAGAAAGAGGGCAGGATTGCAGATTGCAGCCTCCGTACCTGGTCAGTGAGTAGGTAGGGCTGCGGCCTCCTTCCGCAGGAAGGCAGATGGTGGCCTAATGAAAGTCAGCAGTGCTTTATGTCAAGCTAAGAATGCGCCAGATGAAGGCAAAGGAGTAGCCCTTCCTCACCTCTCTGCTCTTTCCCTCCCACACAATTTGATGAAACTTAAAACCAGTTGAGCCTGGAGATGATCGTTGTCAATTGTGCTCAAGCTGAATTCCAGTATTCCAGAAAACATTCTGCCTGGATCTCATTGTATGAATTGTGGAAAACAATTCACAGAATATCAATTAGAAGAAAATAAAGTGAGATAGAAGAACTAGAAAACTCTCCATAAGCAATCTGAAGAATGGGGAAAATGATCCTGGGCAGGAAAGGAAAGAACAAAGCCACAGGCCATGTACTGAGAGACACATGATGTAAAGAACAGAGTTCAACAAGCTACTTTAGTTGTTAAACTGGCATGTTGACACATATAATACCAGCACTTGGGAGACAGAGGCAGGAGAGAGGATCACAAATTTCAGGCCATAACGGGCTACTTAGTGAGATCCTGTCTCCCAAAACCGAAAGTTTATGCCTGCATTGTGCTCCATGTTACCTTCCTCTTCAATCTCTGAGACTTCCAAGAACTGCTATGACACTCACGATTGGGGTCGATGGTACTTTCAGAAATGATGGAGTCAGAACAGTATCCAGTGAGGACTCAGTGAAGTGATGATGATGATGAGTCCAAAGAGAAGCAGAATCTAGAAGTCAGAACTTTGGAGTGAAGAGAAGAAACACACAGTCCATTCTCAGGGCCATATGTGGCAAGATAGCTTGACCCCAAGATTAAATACAGTTAAAAGAGGCCTGAGGCACTCCCGAACTCTGCACTAATCAGTTTTTAAATCAGAGTGAAATAGACAATTTCTTAGAAAAACAGAATTTTCACAAAGATTCCTTAGAAGAACCAAAAATCTAAGTGGTCCAGTTTCTTGGAGAAGAAAGTCAAAAAAGAAATCTGCTGCCTTAAACAAAAGAGAATGCTCACTAAGCCCCACAGTTTCCCAGAAGAATTACATACACTTTCAAAGAGCAGGTAAGTTTAATGGTTTTTACACTCTCCTAGAGTATGAAAAGAAAACGAAATCTCATTTATCTTAGGTGGGTATTACATTAATAACAAAACCTAATAAATATTTCATGCAAATAAACTCTAAAGGCAAATTTCACTTAAGAAGGTCAATACAAAAATCCTAAATAAAATATTAACCAATAGATTGCAATGATGCATTAAAACAATAGTGTGTCATGCTACTAAAAGACTCTAGAAAGTCAGAGATGGTAAAATATTAGGAAATAAACTCATTATTCATATTTACTTATCAAAGGAAAGAGTCATACTGATTTTTTAGATGCAAAAAGGATGTTTTGTAAACTGTAACCCTAACTTGAATTTTTAAATCAAAACAGGGCTGGAGATGTAATTCAATAGAGTGGTTACCATGCATGAGCAAGGCACTGGTTCATCCCCCAGCACTGCAAAAGAAAAATTCAAACAAGATGGAAGTCATTGAAAAATTATTTTAAAATCCATTAGGAAATATATAAGAATATAATAAAAATGTAAATATAATGACACACACATCTATATCCTTAACATCATATTATATTCCTTAATACAGCACATACTTTTCCACATGTTGTATGTGTGCTGTAGTGGTTTGAATGAGAGGTGTCCCCCACACGCTCAAGTATTTGAATACTTGCTCAGCTGGTGGTGCTGTGTGAGGCGGGTCATAGAACTTGAGGAGGTGTCGTCTTGCAGGAGGAATACATCACGGAGGGCATCGCTGAGGGTTCGCAGCCTTGCTCCACTTCCAGTTTGCCCTCTCTGCTTCCTATATGTGCTTGGGAATATGAACCCCCAGCTTTCTGCCCTCTGCCTGTCACTGTGCTTTTCCTGCTGTTATGGACGCTCTCTGGAACCATAGCCAAAAAAAAACTCTTCCTTCTATAAGTTGCTTTGGTCATGGTGTTTTATCACAGCAAAAGAAAAGTAACTAATACACAGGTACATGTACATATATGCATTTGTTAAATATTTTTAAAGTTTTTTTTACTTTAAAAATTATGTGTATGTATGTATCTGTGTTCATGCCTGTGATACTACAGATGCCAGAGGCATCTGTACTCCCTGGAGCTGGGGTTACAGGCGGTTGTGAGCTGCCTGTTGTGGACACTGGAAACCAAATTCAGGTCCTCTAAAAGAGCAGTCTGTGCTCTTAACTATTGAGCCATCTCTCCAGGCTCCCAACATATGGTATTTTAATAAAGCCATAAATAAGAAGACTTACTATTACTATTTAAGTTGGTCCCAGAGATAAGAAGAATGTAGTCATAGATGTAAATAAACAACAGCAAGAAATGAGAAGCATAAAATGGAAATAAGAATATAAAACTGGAACTGGAGAGATGGCTTGGCAGTTAACAGCACTGACTACTCTTGCAGAGTTTCGATCCCAGCATCCACGTGGCAGCTAACAACCATCTGTACCTCCAGTTGCAGGGGATCAGATGCCCTCTTCTGATCTTCGAGGGCAATGCATGACACTGGTGTATCTACCTATATGCAGGTATTACATTCATACACATAAAATAAAAATAATTGAAAAAAAAAGAATATAAATTTGGCCTGGGAAGACCAGTTGGTGGATAAAAGCGCTTGCTGCACAAGCATGAAGACCAGAGTTTAGATCCACAGAACCTGCATAAAAGTCCAGCAGGCTTGGCAGTCACCTGCAATCCCAGCACTTAAGAGGTGGAGACAAGGGACCCCCAAGTCAAGCAGACTAACCGGGCTAGGTGGAATTGGCAAGCTCCAAGTCCAGCAAAGGACCCTGCCTCAAGAACTAAAATGGAGAGCAAATGTAGAAGACACCAGATTTCAACTTCTGAACGCCACACATCAAGCATACACAGCGGGAGGGGGAGGGGGAGGGGGGCACACCCTGCACACATACATGAGCATGCATATATACAAATGTATATCACACACACGCACATATATGTGTATATGTATAATTATCACTATGAAATAGTTATATATCTGAAAAATCCAAGATAATACACAAAAAGTAGTATAAACAATATAAAAATTCAATTGGATAGAAAAGTATAAAATCAATTTCAAATTGTTTTAAAAAACAAAATCAACTGTTTTCTTTTATAGCAACTAGAATCAGTTAAATAATATGAGAGAAGGAAAGATTCCATTTAAAAGAGCCATAACAAGAACTGAAGAGACGGCTCAGGGGTTGAGAGTACCGACTGCTCTTGCAGAAGACCAAGGTTCCATTCCCAGCACCCATACGGCAGCTAACAACCACTCTTATCTCCAGCTTCAGGAAATCCGACGCCCTCCTCTGACCTCCATGGGCATTGCATGACACAGGGGCACATACATCCACGCAGGCAGTACACTCATACATATAAAATAAAAATAATAAAATATTTTTAAAGGAACCATAACAAATACCTAGGCATAAATAATGTGTGATGATGCACGCTCAAGAATATATCCCTATTAAGTGGCAGAGGAGTGGGTAGGTTTATTGCAACCCTAACAAAAATCTCACACGTAGGTTTTGTTCCTGTTTTATTTTGAAACAAAGAAATTGATTCTAATATTCATCTGGAAAACTAAGCAAGAAAGTACAGCAAATCTCTGAGGGAAAAAACCAAAGAGAGGAAAGGCAGCCTTGCTAACGCTTCAGCCCAGGCCGGAGAAGGGCTGCAATGGCAGAGCAGGCAGGTGTTCCGTGCCGCTTTCTCTCCACCTGCCATGACCCACACGTGGTTCTCTGCCCTCCCCTGCCTTGCTTACCTATGTTCTGGAGGTGTCAGCTGATCGCCTTGGCTTTACACTCCCTTGAGGGTTCCATGGAAGACACTGGAAGGAGATTAGAGACCCAGGGAAGAGAGATCTGTGTGGGGATCTTCCCTGATCCTCCTGAGAGGACAGGTTTTTCATCTTAAACTAGATCCATTCTAGACCAAACAGCCTCCTCTTTCCTGTGACTAACAGTTTCCTGGATTCAAATGCCATTTGTGGCCTCCTTATTTAACCATAATACCATTTGACCTAATCAACGAGACTGTTCTGCCTCTTCGGGAAAATCCCCAGGCACATAACTAAGCCCGTCCTAAGCCCTACTAAAACACCCCCTGTGAAAGTTCATTCTTGTGCTCTCTTGCCTTCTCCTGATCCAAGCCCTTCCCAGGTTTACTCTGAAATAAACACGTCCCTGCCATGCAACCACCTTGCCTGTCTTTTCGCCTTGTGTCTCCTTCTGTTTCTTTGCTTTCCAGGTGGTGGAGCCCTGCGGGCCATCCCTCCTCCAGGCTCCCACTCTTACAGAACTGATGACTCTGCTTCCTCACTGTGCTCCTTTTAGTTCCCTTAACCTTGACTGCTCTTTCATTGAGAAGAATTCTGTTTCCTAGTAGGAACCTGATTGCTATGTAATACGAATGAACAGAACATGAAGTCTGGAAACAGACTTGAGGTCTTACAGATAGTTGGCATCTCAAACCAACCGGCGAAAAATTGGTACTTTATTTTCTAATATCTTGGTCTGTTTGGGTCTCTCTGTAGCCCCAGCTGGCCTGGAACTCGCTATGTAGACCAGGCTGGCCTTGAACTCAGAGAGATCCCCCTGCCTCTGCCTTTCAAATGCTGGGATTAAAGGTATGCCTGGCTAAGACAGATACTTTAATAAACACAGGTGAAACAAATGGATAGCCATCTGAGAAAAACATAAACCTTTACTGCACAGGGTGTACCAGAAAAAAACTCCAAATCAAGTTTAAAAAACAAGATAAATTCATAAAAAATCAAAAGCTGACTAACACTATGTTGGTGCAGATTTTTGAATGAAAACACATCCCCTGTAGACTCACATATTTGAACTTAGTTGGTAGCACAGGTTGTGGAGGTTATAGAACCTTTAGGATGGGAAGCCTTGCTGGGGGTAGGCTGGAGGTTTTATAGCCTTGCCCACTTCCTATTCTCTCTCTCTACTTCCTGTATGTGGATGAAATGTGATCAGCCTGCTTTCCATTCCTGGCACCATACATGCCTTCCCCAACATGTGGGACTCTATCCCTCTGGAACCACAAGCAAAAATGATCTCTTTACGCCCTCAGTTGCTTTTGGTCATGGTATCTTATCAAAGCAGCAGAGGAGCACACTGGCACAGCTGTACAGTCATTCAGTGGAACATTACTTACTCAACACTTTAAATGACTGATTAATACACATAGCAAGAGAGATGAATCTCAAAAGCATGTTGAATGATAAGAAGTTTACACATAGGCATTTGTGCTATACTACTTATAGAAAATTCTAGAAGAGGGAATATGGGAGAAAAGCCAAAACAGTGATTGTAGGGGACTAAAGATGCAGCTCGGTGGGTAGAGCGCTGGCCTAGCCTTCATGAAGCCTCAGGTTCAGTTCCCCAGCACTGCATAAACCAGATGGCTCACATCTATAATCCCAGCACTTTGGAGGTGGAGGCAGGAGGATCATAAACTTAAGGATAGCGTGTTCAAGACCAACCTGGGCTACATAAAACTCTGCCTAAAATTTAAAATTAAAAAATTGAAGAACAATGGCTATATGTGTCTGGGTGTAGAACTGGGATAAACTTTGAACAGGAAGGAACAGGAGAGAAAATTCTGGAATGATGGCAGCAACATACCTCAACAGGGGCTTAGGTTGCAAACATTTCTTAAAGCTGATCAAATGTATCCTTGATTTAAGATTCTTCACAGTTTATTATATAAAATTTTTCATCAAAACAAAAAAGGGCCAACAAATATGACACTTAGCATGTGGGTTCATTGAAGGAAACCTATGGTATCTGCACTTTGATTTTAAATGTGCCAAAAAAAAAAAAAGTAGACAAATAGATGTGACAGTGAACTGCTAACGGTAATATCTAGATGGTGGGCAGGAGTCTTGATAGAAAATTCTTTTAATCTTGCTCTAAGTTTTAAATTTTTTTAATTTTCTTTTATTCTGTGTGTATGAGTGTCTGCCTGCATATATGTGAGTACATCTGTGTCATACAATGCCTGCAGGGGCAGAAGATGGCATTGGATCCCTGGAACTGGAATTATGAGTGGTTATTTTCTGCCATATGGGTGCTGGGAACCAAACCTAGGTCCTCTGCAAGAGTAGTCAGTTCTCTTATCTGCTGAGCCATCTCTGCAGCCCCTAAGTTTTTAATTTTCAACAGTAACATTTTCAATACCCAAAAAAATCTAATATATATAACAGATGAATCTCACAGTACTATTTGAAGCAAAAATAACCCAGTCACAAAAGGGCAAACACAGTCAAGGATACTTTGATGGAGTACTTAGTGAAGTCAAACTTACAAATGAAAGCTGAGATGGATGCTAGGGATTTCAAGGAGAGACTATTAAGACAGTGTTTGACTGGTACAGAGTGTCAGTTTGACAAGATGAAAACTCTGTGGTGGCTGGTATGTGGCTTATTGCACTGAACTGTGCATTTAAAGTGGTTCAAAAGAGTTAGGCATAGTGGCACACACCTGCAATCCCTGCCGCTCAGGAGGTGGAGGTAAAAGGATCAGGAGTTCAAGGTCATCCTCCAAGGCATAGTGAGTTCAAGGCCAGCCTGGAGACATTGCCTCAAAAACAACAATAACAAAAAATTTTTAATTCATGATGGTTAAAATGGTAACATTAATGTTATCTATACTTTATCACACTTAACAAAAATAAACTATTTAAAAGTTGAAAAATAAAGAAGAAACATGGGCTTTAGAATCTTGGATAAGATTAAAGAAGGTCTTTAAGCCTGCAACTTGGAATAATACAGAGTTGTTTTTAGTAAAGAAAACTAGAAGCAAACAAAAATCTACCAACTAGAGTAGAAGAAAAAATATACTGTGTACATAGAAAAGTACCCATTAAAACTGTGATGTTCAACTACAGGACAATCATAGGAAGAAAATCCCACAAAGTAAAATGGAGAAGCACTACATTAGAAATAGTACATGTCATTATATTAAATGTATGTATATATGTATGTTTGCATCTGATCTAGAGAAACATTCAGCATGGTGTTTACCAGAATGTTCTTCACACTTGTCTTTATGAGCTAAGTTTATTAGTACTCTACTTTTTGTACTAGACTACATTGTTTGACATTTTAGTATCGTTGTGTGTGTATGTGCACATTCCACATTGTACCTGTAGAGGTCAGTGGACAACTTTGTAGCATTTGTCCCCTTTGCTTCCACCTTTTGTGGCTTTCAGGGATGGCCCTCAGGATATTAGGTTTGCACAATGTATTAGTTACTTTTCTATTGCTATAGCAAAACTTAGAGAAGAAAGAGTTTTACTTGGGCTTGCAATTCCAAAAGGAGAGTCCACAATGATGGGAGAGGCACAGCAGGAGGCAGCCGGAGCAGGGAGCTGAGAGCTCACATCTTTAGGCACTCACCGGAAGCAGACAGACAGCACACGAAGTGATACAAGGCTGTGAACTCTAAAGCCCAACCCCAGTGATGTGCTTCCTCCAGCAAGACCACACTTCCTAAACCTCCACAAATAATGCCACCAACTGGGGCCAGTGTTCAAATGCAAGAGCCCATGAGGGTAGATTCTCATTCAGACCAGTACACACAGCAAGCAATTTACCCATTAAGCGATCCATCTCATCAATCTTAAAATGTAGTCCAAACTGGCCTTGAATTCATGTCTTGATGTCTGCCTCTGCCTCCTCAGCATATCCTGCACAGTGTGTGCCACCATAGTTAGCATTTGACATCTTTGCCAGAAACCTGCACTGTATGTTATTCCATGTAATATTTTATATTACTTTACTGTTATATATAGTAACATAATATTCTTAATATAGAATGTACTCATATATGTTTCATGCTAATACATAATAACACTCTTAATATGTTGAAGTATATGTAATAATATATAATATATTTTAATACTATATTTACTACATTTTATGTTATTTATATAATTTATTAAATATATAAATTTAATAATTTAACTATTGTTTATAAATCCATTTTCAGTTCATACTGAAATATTAAGAGTAAACACTTCCAGAGGACCTCCTGGTTCCTTCTAGCCATAAAGATTCATTAATGTTATATTTGTCCAAATACTGAGGAAGAAGTGTGTGTGTATATGTCTGTGTGTGTGCAAAAAAACAGACTCAGCTTACACTTGTGTTCTCATCAAGTCTCTCCTTCCCAGTGGGTTAGGAATTCTAATTTCATAATAAACCCCAGGCTGACACCTAAATGATCAGCAGTGCTTGCCTTGTAAAATTCCCAGTGATAGCATTATTCACAGCTTCCAAACTTGTAATAGAAATAACCTAGACACGGTGGGAGGTCACTCAAAGATGGCTTTAGTGAAGACAGCGATAGCAATGATTAAAACACATGTATAAAGATTCACAGTCCACAGAAGTGAGAATTGAAAAGTAATATCCTAGATTAAATATATTTTCTGCAACTTGAGATTTTTAAATAATTGCAAGAAAAGTAATAAAATAAATAAATATTAAAAACATTCTAGGGTTTTTCTAGTCCTTCAAGATTTGTATATTCAATTAGGTCACTAAATTGGGGCCAGTCTTAACCCTCAAGAGGCTGAGGCAGAAGGATTATGAGTTTCAAGCCAGCTTGAGCTACATAGAGAGACTATGCCCATACCTCAAAATATATTTTTTTAAATAATTTTCTCAAAGAGGAAAACAGGACCCATGTTATATGTGTGGTCACATCAACAGAAGGCACATTTAGAAGCACCATGGAATATTGCCTAGGGGCTGGGGCTCCCATTTACAGATAATCTATGCCCTCCCCTGACTTCCCTGATCCTGGGAGCTGGAGTCCCACTACTGATCATAACAAAGCAAAAAGGCCTGGAGTCTAAACCAGAGCTGGGGAGCCCAGAGCTGCCCGCTTTCCTTCTCTCCAGGGAGTCCGCAATTAGTACGCCCATGGAAAAAGTGACAGACTGGAAAAAGCAAGAACTCTAGCCAGCTAACTTAGAGCCTACTCATGTCCAATTCCGCAAGATGGGTAAAAGTCCTGGCAGAAGAGGAAGCCCTTCTACCCTGGCTCTTAGAGGAGAGGGAGCAGTGCAGAGGGCCTGGCTGCCAGGCCCTGGAGTGGAGAGGCAATTGTACCCTGCCCCAAGCCAGCAAGTTCTCACCTCCCCACTCATAGCCTCCACACTAGACCGCGCCTTCAATCCAAGGCTGAGAGTTGGTCAGGGGTATCAGGACACTGTAGTGTAAACAGGAGCTACCCTTACTGGTGAGACACATTGAACAGATCTGATCTGAGGTCGGGTCTTCCCAGGAACCACCTTTCATGCTCCCTGTGGAATGCAGGGGGCTCACAGTGAACTTTGGGATAACCTGGAATTTATATTCAGGAAAAGATTAAAGGCCTTTGAGCACCTTCTGCCTTGGGAATGCATTAGAAACTATGACCACTCTAACAGCTCTTTTGACATGGTGCTTTGATGTGGCCCATTGTTTACATTTTTTAACTAGTAAGTAGACAGTGTGGCCAGCTTTGTCAGCTAGCCTCGCCCCTTGCTATCCACCCATTCCTGGGGCTCACTCAGTCTACATCCCTTCCCAGTGTGAGAGTGGGCGTCCTGAAATGAGAGGCTATGGTGGTCAAGGAAGTCAGTGGGACCCCGGGCAGGTGCAAGGGAGGAAGGTCCAGTTTCGATGGCATCTGGGCACATTCTTTGAAAACATTAAGTGCTTAGAGTGGAGAAGAGGGGTCCAGTTAAAATATTACACACTCAGAACCCACCTCTCTACATAAGGATAAGTCTGGCAGGGTTGAGAAAGGGGGAGGAAGAGCCACAGAGAGGTGACACTAGGAGAGACCAAGGGTAACTATTGGCTAATGTGGAGGGCCGGTTTGCAAGGTAGGCCAAGCAAACAGCACAAGGAGAGTAAACCTCAAGCACTCTCCCTGTGCCTGGCTGTCACAGCCACCATAGCAACAGGGCTCAAGAGAACAAGAGTATTTTATTTTTTAATATTTTATTATTTTTATCTTATGTATATAAGTGTAATGCCTGCATGTAAGTATATGCACCTGTGTCGTGCAATGCCTGCAGAGGTCAGAAGAGAGCGTCTAATCCTCTGGAGTTGGAGTTACAGATGGTTGTTAGCTACCATGTGGGTACTAGGAATTGAACCATGGTCTTCTTCAAGAGCAGCCAGTGCTCTTAACCGTGAGTCATCTCTCCAGCTTCTCAATTAGTATTTCTTATCAGGTGTATGATTTTATTAGCAGTAGTAGGGTCAGTTTTAGTATGACTTCCTGACACCTAAAAAGGCTAAGCAGTAGGCCAGCAGGATGGTTCAGAGAGTAAAGATGCCTTCCACCAAGTCTGACTACCTGAATTCAAGCTCCAGAACTCAAATGGTAGAAGGAGAGAAATGGCTCCTATAAGTTGTCCTCTGATTTCCATACCTTTGCTTCAGTGTGCATACACACACACATACACACACACACACACACACACACACTCACACACACAATCAATACGCAACCACTTAGGGAAGTGTCTTCGCAGACTCAGCATCAATGGCACACAGAAGCTTAGACAACTCTGGTCCAAGGGAGCCAAGCCACATCTCAAACTACAGTTGGACTTAGCAACATCATCTGCATGGTACTGGTTTTGTGATCATAAAAGATTCAGGAATGAAGGGGTAATGGAGGTTTCAGAAAACCTCTGAAGCCCAGCAATGTGTGGTAGAGTTGGATTCTGTACAAGGCGGCCCTGAGAAAATGTTGCACCAAGTTGTAACTGTGAAGCCTGAGTTGTTTTTGTTGGGTTTTGTCACAGCAATGAGAAAAGTAACTAATATAGAAAATTAGTAGCAGAAGTGGGATGGAGTGTTGATAGTTAATTTCCATTATCAACTTAACTGGGTGTAGAATCACCGTGGAAACACCTCTGAGTGTTCCTATAAACTAGAAAGGTTTGGCTGAGGAAGGAATACCCACCCTGAAAGTCAATGATGCCAACTCGTGGACTGGATTCCTGGGAGGAATAAAAAGGAGAAAGTGAGCTGAGCACTAGAACTCATTTCTCGAGACGGAGCATGCATTGTGATAGTTTTCTCTCACTCCTTAGCTACCATGCCCTTCTCACCATGCGTCACTGTATCCCCTCAAACTGTAAGCTATTAAACCCTAAGTTGTTTCCTCTCAGACACTTTTGTCACAAAAACTAGAAAAGTAACTAATACAAGGAGCCTCCTATTAGCATTTTTTGTCTCCTGGATTGGAACAAGATACCCAGTTAATAGAATGTGGTCACCCAGGTACTAATAATAAAATCACAAACAACAGCCAGATGAAATTTGAGAAACTTTTTCTTAATAAATTTGTCACGTGATTTTTCAGATCCTGAAAATGAGGGCCTTCTACCAACTCTTGAAACATTTGAACTATATGCCAAACCTATTGAAATGCCAAAAAAGGACAAATTAATAAACTGCGTATGGAATTCTCCAATGGTTCCTTTTATCCAGCGTGTCTTCATTTCATGGGGGTTTGTTAGGAGCATATGTGGTCAGGGAGGCAGTAAAACCTGCTCGCTGGCAGGGAAGACGACAGTATAATGGAATCCTCCCCAGCTCTCCAGGCAAGGGGGAGAATGCTGCGAAGCTAAGCAGGAAGAAAGAACTCACCACTGAATTTGGACTTTAAATGTAACTTGTTGAGGCTCAGGAAATACCCCAAAATACGGCACCCTGGAATGTTTTTTAAGTTAAAGGCAGATATAGGGTACTTCAGATGCTGGTAAGAGCATCAGACATTCACCTGTCTGTCTGAAGTTCTACCTAAGGGAAAAAACAACAGGCTTTGATTCTTTGTTTGAGTTTTCATGAACTAAATTCATATCTACAGGAAGGAAGACTTTAAAATGTAACTATATTTGCATAAATTTATTTACAAGCCATTGTCCCTCTTCAAAATCTCATTCAATTTCCCAAAATAATCATTTACCATTGTTGAAGCTTTGGGTCCATTCTTTCAACTAGGGTTATTTGCTACCCTCAAAATTATCACAGTCCCTGCCTCCCTGTCTCCCATGATGAGGGTGCAGTCTTATCAGCTCCTCACTGCATGACTGGTGAATCACATTCCTGTGATTGCTCCCACCGATGTTCAATAAAATTGCTTGTCTTTTCTTATGAAGCTGTTCAATGACAGTTCAACTCAGTGAACCTTCAGATAGTAGATGATGCTTCCTTCATCTCTGAAAACTTATGCATTGTCAAAAGTAACAAATTTCTAGTATCTTCTAGAGCATTGAACAAGATAGAGCTGCCTAAGAAGGATTTCTGAAAAATAGTAAATAGTAAGATAAAGTGTTACAGGGAGAGTACAAAACAGCAGCCCTCTAATTGAGGTTCATCTGGAGTTCATTTCAGCTTCTTCAAGAGAGTGAAACCTCAGGATGGGGGCGGCGGGTGCCACGGAAAGCTCCACTCCATCAAATCATCTGAGAATAAACCTGCAATCCGTGCCTTCCTGCTGGCACGTGGAGAGCACAGCAGGCAACTTCCGTTTCCAGACTCTACCCAGATAACTGGGACGAGAAAATGTTCCCACTCTTCCTGACAGCAGCTGCCCAGTCCTGGACTTTGGCTTCCTCCTCCTGGGAAATAATACCTAATAACTTGGCCACATTTTCCTTTGCTGAAAAGAAAAACCCAAGCTCCCGCCGCTTACATCCATGCCAACACATGCTTCTTGCCGTCTATGAGCTCACATTCTATCCACACAGCTTACGCAGCCAGTGCAGAGCTGCTGGTGGAGGCTTACAGGTCAGAGACTGGGACTCTAATTCTAGCTTATTTACCTGCTGTGTAACCTTAGCAAGTTCACACTTTAGTTTTTTCACTTATAAAATGGGATCATATGGGTACTACCTCAATGATGTGTTGTGAAGTTCAAATAAAATTGTAATTGTTCAATGATAGGAAAACTACATGTAAAACAAAATCAGCACTTTTATAAATACTTAAACTAGATTTGGAAACTTATTACAGATGATTTTTAATTTTTTTCACTTAGGTTCAGGTTGTGGAAAGTGAAGATGACGTCTGAGAAGGGCTAATTTAAGCAGATCCCACATCAGTTTCCTGGAATATTTCCTCATTTGTTTCAATTGCTGCCAACTCTGGCCTGATGTGGGAGTCTGTTTTCCTAGCCTCAGCCATGCCATGGAAATCAAACTGATGTCCAACGTGTACATGCTGTTCCAAAGTCCTTGAACATGCATAATCTCATTTGATCCCATTTATGACTTACTCTATCCATGAACAACTCCCTTGGAGTTTCAAAGGGATGCTGTGACTACCCCCAGGGGAAGCAGTTTTCTAAGTGAAAGTGAATAGATTCACTTCACTTTGTGGCTCTAAAAATACAGATTTCTGAGTTTCACTATTAGAGATTCTGATTCACTATATCAAGAGGAGGTCCTGGGAGGATTCATTTTAACAAAAACCCAAGTAATTCTGAGGCAAGGCTTTCAAACACTCCGAAAGATGCTGCTATGATATTCAGCATGTGATTTAATGAACCAGGATCCACCTCGAATTATTCACCTTTGTGTAACTCACTCAGATTATCATCCATCTATCCAAATCTCAAATTTGAACCCTAGCCCTGCTCTTTGCTAGCTCTTTGCTCTGTAGTCTCATGCAAGTCACTTTCCTTTCATGAGTCTTTCCTAGCTGATATAAGGAAAATAAACTCTAAAACGTTAATGTGATTTGTATTCAAAATAGTTACTGCTCTGTCCTCCTTCCTGAGCACACAGAAGACATTTCCAGCCCCTTGTGCCTGGGTGGGGCATATCCATATACCAAGGGAACCAGTCAAGTCTCAAAATCCTCTGCTAATACCACCAAATCAGGGTGTTGGAATAGAGTAGCGTGGGACAAGAACAGAGAGCTGGACTCACTGGATTCTTCTATCCCAGTTATGCAAGGGCAGAATGGCCTGACAAGATTTATAAGTAATTGACATATCACTCATTTGACTAGTGAAAATTATGTCTAATTACTCATGTATTGATTTTAAAACTTTAATACAATTAAACATAGTTGGAGGGAATTGTTGAAGAATGTAAGAAAGCACTCCTGAGTATTTCTGTTATGTTATTAATGGTAAATTAACTTCTTACCCCCTAGAAAGCAGATTAAAACACACACACACACACACACACACACACACACACATACACACACACACACACACACACACACACACACAATCTAAGTGGAACACTGAGTTCATAACAGACAAAATAACACCAAAGAGAGCATAAATATGTGGCAGTGTCTGGGTGATTTTAGTAAGTAAGTGATTTTAGTTGGGCATAATAGCATACACCTTTAATCCCAGCACTTGGGAGGCAGAAGTAGGTGGATCTCTGTGAGACTGAGGCCACCCTGGTCTATATAGCAAGTTCCAGACCAGTTAGGGTTACATAGTGAGAGCCTGTCTCAACAAAAATGTACTGGATAAATGGCTCAACAATTAAGAACACTGGCTGCTCCTGCAGAAGACCTGGGTTCAAGTCCCAGCACCCACATGGCAGCTAAGAACCATCTGTAACTCTGGTTCCAGGGTGGGTCTGACACCCTCTTCTGGCCTCTGTGGGCATTTTACACATGGGTCCACTTACATACATCCAGGCAAAACACTTATACAGGTAAACTAAAAATAAATAAAATAAAAAACTTTGGAGTGATCCAGGCCATGTCCTCTAAACAAACAGTTTCTTGTTTTTCCCCGGCTTGTCCTCCACCGTCAGTGTCCCTTTGGCCCTCTTTCTCATTCCTCCACCTTTGCTCTCGTTACGGTTTAACGTCCACTGAAGAATCATCATGGTATTGATGGAAAGAGAGCAGGACTGAAGTCAACTGGCCCATATTTCAGATCTACCAATCTGTCAGCTGTGGGACTCCACCTCAAGGTGCCACTTGCCTACGTAGCTGGTCTGATTATCTATAAATGTAACTAGATGTACTAAGTGGCCATTATGCCCAAGGCATGTGCCAAGCAACTCTACATATACTGGACTAATTAGATAAAGCCCAAATCACTTCTATTCCCCAGAGAGACTCAGAGAAGTTAGTTCACAGAGGTTCAAGGTTCCAAATGGAGCTCCCTTCCCCAGAAGCACACTGTGAGAAAATATTAATGATGAGACTCCTGAAAGTCTGACTGTAATTCAGCATATTACAAGTAACAAATAAAAAGTTGACTTAAAATCCCTGTATTAAAGGAGAACAAAAGAGCCATCTGTCCCATCTAGCTCAGAAAACTGTGAAGATCACATGACAGAAACTCTTTGATGCCTCTCTACACTGAAATGCCATCGAGTATTCTTTCTAGGGGTGATCCACTCACAAAAGTACTGCTGTTAGATTGGGGTTAAGGAGGCTGATCACTCTGCCTTAAACTGAGACTGAGTCTGGAAGGAATGATTAGTAACTTCCAGGAGAGAGAATGAAAGGAAAGTGGTTCCCAGACTCCTCAGCTCTGTTAGGACTCTGAGACAAGGACTTACTTCACTAGGACAAAGGAAGTATGTGGGAAGCTCAGATCCTACAGGCAACTAGAGGACGTCCTAGATGTTCAGAAGCCCAGCTCTTGCCTGTCACACATCCTCATCAGTCCTCATCAGCATTGCCTGTCACTAGCCTAAGCCTTAGAACTTTGCTCCTGTCTGTTTAAATTAACTTGGAATGAGGACACTCATTAGGAGATGCCATGAATGTTGAAGATGAAGGCACTGGGGTGTAGCCACCTCACCCATCCACCCACTAATCTTAAAATGACAAGAAACTTGTTTTATTTTCACATTAGTCAGTCCTTCTAATTCAGCTGAAAGTTACCCAAAAATTTAAATCCCAAGTTAAAAGCTTCACAGGTAAAGGTTCATAATTACCCTGACATTTTAGAAAATGGCATAAGAGTGATTGCTAAGCAGCCAGGGAGGTGAAGGAAAAAGAGTGAGCAAAGGAAAGCTTCCTCGGTTTGGGGGTTCCTCTTCCATAGCATCTACCCAGATCCTACCGCAAGGACCTGTGCTGCTAAGCCAACAGCCCTGAACAACGTTGCCCTCCAGTTCATTTTTCTAGTACTGGTTTCCAAAGTATGACCATCTGAACAACAGCAGCAGCAGCAGCTGGGAACATGTCAGGCGTATAGATTTTTTAGTTGTTTGCTTGCCTTATGAACAGGAAAGCTGGGAGTGGCTCAGACATGTGTGTCAAGGGAATGGGATCACCTGGGGAGTTGGTTAATATACTAGGACCCCAGCATTATACTGTAACAACCCACCTGGAATTGTCTCTCTAGGTGAGAGCAAATGATCTTAGTGCCTGAGAAGGCCCAACCAGAGCACACAGTGGCAACTTCTTCAGGAGTCACAGATGCAGTGGAAACCAGGAAGCAGTCCAAAGCTCTACAAGACAATATTTCCAGACTGCCACTGGACAAATGTTGGATGTACTGTGTGTGTGTGTGTGGTGTATGTATATGTGGTGCACATGAGCACACACACATCCAGAGGTCAGAGCAGAACATCTAGGGTCTTCCTCTACTACTCTCTGCCTTATTCCCTTGAGAAAGGGTCTCCCACCCAACCAGAACTTCATCTCTTCAGCTAGGTCAGTTGGCCAAAGAACTCTTTGGACCCACCCATTCCCCCCCAGTGCAGAGGTTAGGGGTATGTGTAAACATTCACGCCCAGTTTATGGCTGCTACAGATTCAAACCCATGTCCCCATGCTTGCTCTGAGCCAGCAGCTCTTAGTGGTACTTAAATCAACATGTAGAGGTTGGGGATATAACTTAGCAGGACAGCACTTGTCTAGTATGTGCAAGGCCCTGAATTCCATCCCAGGAAGGCACAGAGGGAGAAAAGGAGGAATGAAGGAAAGATTTAGCACTTGCAAGATCACAAACTTCAAAACAACAAGAACAATAGGGGACAATAAGAAAAAACAGAAAATTTCCAAGGGTTAATACACAGATTATTAACCTTTAAAGAAGAACTTTCACCAACAATGTCATAGTCTTTCCCCATCCAGAGGAGTTTCTAATAAAAACCAGGTGTCACTGGTAATGTCATAAATTATTAAATAATAGACAAGTAGCTGTAAGATATTTATTATTTTCTTGTGTTACTGGTTTATCTTTAACTACTTTAACTACAAGTGAGTTAAACTTCACCTTCCTTTCCATCAGTGAAGGATCCCCAAAAGCTCTGAAAACAAACATAAAACACCTAGTTTGGGCCTAGTGGGTAAGAAAGCTTTTGTTGCACAATCATGAGGAACTGAATTCAAATTTCCCTAACCCATGTAAAAAGCTGGACATGGCTGTACATACCTGTAACCTCAGCACTGGAAGATAAGGGCAGGTATATACCAAGGGTTCTCTGGCCAGCCAGCCTTGCTCAAATGGCAAGTGTCTGGTTCAGAGACCCCCGTCTCAAGGCACAAAGGTGGAGAGTGATAGAGAAACATGCCAGACATCCTGTTTTGTCCCCTGCATGGGCAATCATGAGCGCACACTCACTCACTCACACATTCATGTGCATGCAACACACACCGTAAATAAATAAGACTTTAATAAATATCCATATTTAATATGTGCCAATTCCCCACTTGAACTTTGATACCTTATATCATTCATCTTTACCACATACGAGAGAAAAGTAGAGGACCATCACCATCCTTAATAAAACAAATTTCAGAGGCTCAAAGAATCTGAATTTCCATGAGGACATGCAGGCTTTCCCCCTGAGGTCCCTGACTTTAACTGTGACACACCGTTAATATTCTGACATCTCCCTTTCTGCACTTTCCACTTGTTCCAAAGCACTTTCCACTGGTTCCCTTCTCCATGAACAAAATGAAACATTCAAAAGACGTCACTAATAATGAAAAGGAGTTATAAATGGGAAGTAAACACACAGAATCTAAGACAGCAGCATGAGGAAATAAGAACATACAGCTCTACAGACGTTCTGGAATTAAATTCCTGCTCTGTCATTTGCTAGCTATGTGACTAGTTAATTAACCTCTCTGAGCCTTAATGTCTTCACCTGTAAAATGATAATACAAGTATCATCCCACAATCTCATACATCCAATACATGACTTTCTATGTATGTTCACACACATAAAATACTTAAGTTTTAGCATACCAACCAAAGGTGTTCCCATTGTTATTAACAAATTCTGTGCTATTCTGCCCAATACTATACATTTCTAGTGAAATCCAGTTTAGTACAACCAAAGGTCACTTACTATCACAGAAACAACTCACCTCATTCTTATATAAGATAAAAATGAAACTCATTCACAATTCCGTTTATCTAAACCAACCACACTTCAAAGATGGAAGCTCAACTACCACTTTTTTAAAGAGCAAAATATAGCCATCAAATAGCTCTGCTTAGATGTTCTAAAATTCAAACGTGATTTCAATTGAAAGTATTCTTTATGAAATAAAAATGAAAGGGATAGCAAAACTATTCTTAAATAATAAAAAGTGAAAGTTGAACATATTTCCAAAGTATATTCATTGAATCCAGAACAGAAATTAACTCAATGCACATTCCTGGGAACTTTCTTTATGGCATTACAAATATGCAAATTAATTGTAATATCCAAATAATCTGCCCTCACCAGCCAAAGATAATAACAAAAAATATGGTGATATCCATTCATTGATACATAGGTTTGTAACTCAGTTGATACTAAACTTAAAAAAAAAACATATTGAGTTCCACAGAGGAAGCCCAAATTTCATCTTACATAATTATGGTAAACCATGATACATATATATAAAAGCTAAACAAATATCTATACATTAGAAAATATTAAACCTTCAAATACTTTAATACTGTTTCCAACACAATATTTATAATTTTCTAACCATTTTTACTTTAGAGTAAACATTTTCCTCTACATTTTGCTTTGAGCATCATGTCATAGAAGGTAATGTGAACAGATCTGTGCTCCTTTTAAAAGAAAACACTGTATAAGCTTAGGGAATAAGTATCCTGCCATAGGATGCTGAATTTAGCAGAGCCAGAGCATCCTGGCACCTTAATTCTAGCTCTCTTTCAATGAGTACCCCAATACACATCCTGAATGAAAAGGCACCAAACACACACACACACACACACACACACACACACACACACACACAAATTTTACAATGGTAAATCCTCCCTTCAGGACAATGTGTATGTATTCTCTTTTAATAGAAAAAAAAAGTTGTCTGAAGAAGACAAAAGCAAGGAAAAGTCAATGCCAAAATCGACAGTGTTTTTATAAGAAAATGTGTGAAAATAAAGATGCATGTATCCTTACATCTAGGTAGGTTGAAATGTATGCCAGCCTCCTCCCACCCCCAGTAACCTCATCTTTTCTTTGTTAACAGAAACAAAATTGCCCACTTTGGTCTGCCCATCTCAGCAGGCTGGGCCTGGGCCCAGCTGAGTGCCTTGGCTTCCTAGAGATCCACACCCCAGGCCTTTCAAAGGCTCACTCCCTTCCTTGAATCTACTGAATTCTTCTTGAAAACTTGACAATCAAACCCAGTAAGCATTCAAGTAGGTCAAAGGGCCCACAGATGTATTTAGCAACATTTTCAGTGTAAGTGATATGTCTAATGACTAAGGAATTTTACTCCCAGTTGCACAAAATAAGACTTGATCTGATGAAATGAAGTTTTTCAATATCTCAAACTAAGAAATTTAAAATAAATTTCGCTATTTTCTCCATATGATGAGATGGAAAGATTTGGTTCCTGCGTATTTGCACAATGTTCCACAGTTTGCAAAGTTTTTCTGCTTCTGTTGTAACTAGTCATATTTCCCAGCTATCAGGTGAGATAAATATTGTTATCATTCCCATATCATAGATGAAAAAACCTGAACCACAGGGAGAGTGGCTGACCGAAGATCACCACGAAAACCACAGGAGGAAGTTCACATTGACCTGTGTCCAATTTTTGTGTGTTTTTTCACTTCTCCCACACTGCTTATCATTTTAAAAAAGGAAAAAGTCTTCTTCCACCCACACACCTCCAGTCCCTTAAGAACACTGACTTCTGTCTTCTACGTGGAACTCAGCCTTGGACCTGCGGGAATTTTTTGACCGCTTCCTAATTCCCCTAGGAGGAGACAGGAAGGGAAAGGCCTCTTATGTCGTTTTTCTGTGACAACAAGGTTTCTCCCCACGGTGCTGGTGCGAATGTAAAGCTGAGGAAGGGGTCCTTGGGGTGGAAGCTGTCTTCCCAATGACGTTTAAATCCCTAGGAAAGAATGCGCGTCTTGAAATAACCCTTCCTGAGCCAGAAATGAAACTCGGAAAAGAAGTTATGAGCTAGAAAACAAGAAAAGTGAAATAATTGTGGGAGATAGAACCTTCTCCTCTCCCCTGAAGGTAAGAAACCACCTCCTCCCCCCGTCCCCGCACACACACTCCTGGGGTCTCCAGACAGAGCCACCAGTGATGGATGAGATAAGGAAACTTACCCACTGGACTACAGCTGAGGGAAGACTGGGACACAGGCCCCACACGCTTCAGCACCAGGGACAGATCCTCTCGGACCAACTTCGGATGCGCCTGCGGGGTACGCGGAGCCGGCGGCGGTTCTTCCCAGGCGGCCGTAGATCCGGAAGCGTCCGAGAGCCGGAGTCCCAGCTTCTGGGTGCTGAGGAGCACGAGTGGGTCTTTGCGAGCCGCGGGAGCAGCCGGCAGCACTTCAGCCTGCCGCGGCGAGGATCCCGGCTGCACCCCGGAGTTGCGGGACCGCGCCAGCGCGGAGGAGACGGAGCCCATCTCAGCGGGCCAGACCCGGCCCAGGTGAGCGCTCGGCTCCCGAGAGATCCACGCCGCTCGCCTGCCGAAGGCTCCCTCCCTTCCTATCCCGGAGCGCCCGGGGTGGGCTGCTTCTCCTGACAGCCACACCTAGGCGGAGAAGCAGAAGGTTGCGCTCCCACCCCAAGTAGACAGAGTAATCTGGTCGCTGCCTGCGCCTGTCTGGCAGTCCAGGGTGGAGAGGGACACGTGTGGATGGGGGGCGTTGGCACAGGGAGTGTGCTGGGGGCTGGGAGGAGAAGGGGTGTGGCATTAGCAGGATACTTTTTCCTCTACTCTCTACTCTTGGTTCACCTGGGGCCGATGGTTCGGCCCATCCTTTCTCTTTTCCTGGCACATGTGGACCAGCACGGTCCCCCGAGAGGATGGAGGGCTTAGTGAGGGCGGAGGAGGAGCCAGTATTGTTTTCCTCTTACTCTATGTTTTATTTTATTTTTAATAATCCAGGAAGTCCGGTCAGTGCTGCTCATATGTGCACGGGTGTGGAGCCATTCACTGGAGCCCGAGAATCTTACGAGTGGTTTCTCAAAGCTGTTGCCACTTGGCCTCCAGGCTATGCTTCCTCAGTGCTATCCCGAGCTTAGTTTGGCACCCCACCCTTCTCGCCTCTTCTCCAGCGCCCCCTCCCCTCTCCACGGACACCAGCCCTTTTCAACCACCCAGCCTGCCCACCCTTCTTGTTGAGGGTTGAGACTAGAGGAGACAGAAGTGGAGGAAGAGTCAGCTCAGCTAGTTCGGGTCTGCGAGTGAGCAGGGAGGCGCCAGCTGGCCCTGGGGGCTCCCAAGACGCTAAGCCAGAGCAGCCTGGGGCCCTATTAATAGCCTGCTTTGCTAGCTAGGGAGAGGCCACTGGCCCCATCCTTCACTGCGAGCAGTGAAAAGATGCTTAATGTGCGAGGTAGATGTATAAAGGGAAGACTGGAATGCTCTTTCAGCTAAAAAATGTTGACCAGAGAGGTTTTAGGTGCTGACCAAGGTCACACAGCCGGTTAGCGATGGAACTGGGTTTGGTGGGACCCCTCTTTTAGATCTAGTCTCCTATCTGCTGTCCATTCTGCCTCTCTTGCTGGGATTTGGCATTGAATTGTGAAGCAAAGCAACTGCACAACAACAGCATATCTGAGTTACATGCAATGTGTGAGGGGGTGACTTCCCCCCATAGACGGTCTGATACGCTTTACCACACTATACTATGGCTCTTGACAGTCAACTGTAAAACGCTATGATCACCACAAATGTAAAAGAGTCTCATCATCTAGATGGATTCTAGACCCCATCAGATCAGCAAATACTAAAAGAGGAGGGGAAAGAGAAAAGGATTTTAGAACCGTCAGCTGGTACTCAGAGCAAAGGCAAGTCAGAGGGTCAGCCGGGGTGGGACAGCTGTGGGTCAGCAAGGCCTTGTTTCCCATCAGGTAGGCAAAGGCTGAAATACTGAGCCCTGAGCCAAGGAAATCAAGAAGACCCTCGAACCAGTTAGGGACACATATGCCATGACTGCTCTCCCCTCACCTTTCACTAGGGGAGTGCCTTTCTTACTCAGCCAACGTCAGGGACAGGCCAAAGGAATACAGCAAGGCGCAGCTATGCACCATGGATATGTGTCCATACAAACCCAGGAACTAAAATGAACACAGGGAACTGGCTCAGCTGAAGTGTGGTTAAAGAAGGTGAAAGGTACCATGTACTAGCAAACTGAAGACACAGAAGAGGTTGTATGTAGTTCCAGTCTACTTCCAGAGATGTGAGAAACAGCAGTACTGATGAAGTGAACTCTAGTCAGGACATAAGACAGGACAGAACCGGTATTCTTGCTTGGAGACAGACAGAAAAATTCCCCTGCACCTTTTATTTTCATTCAGCCTCCAGTGCTTGAATGAGACCCCACCTTCATGGGGAGGCAATCTACACTAATCAAATGTAATCACTTCCTCAGAAACACTCCTAGAATCACAGTTGACCAAACATCTGAGTACCCCTGACCCAGTCAAGGTTAACTCGTGAAACTAACCCGGCCATTGTGTTACACTGGTTCTAATTTTCTAATTCTTTCTTTTCTTTCCTTGCCCGCCTGGTAGGTTAGTAGGCCCTCTTATAACCCTCACTCTGGAAAACACCTCTGGAAGAGAGCTCCCACCCACACATTTCTTATTCTGGCATTTGACATGGTTTTCCTGTGAACCACACATGGCAACTTAATTGCTATGATTTAAACATGGTTCGTTCACCAAAAGGTCATGTATTGTGACTTGGTCCACAGAGTGGTACTATCCAGGTGGTGAGTAAGAGGTGGCACATAGTAGAAGATTATGAGTTCACAGAGATCCACCTTCATGAATGATTCATTCTGCTTCTAAGAGGAGGCCAGACCTAAAAGTGGATAGACCCCATGACAATAGGCTGTCAAGAAAGAGAGAATCAGGCCACTCAGAATCCATTGCTCTCTGCTTACTGTGTGATTTCTCCCTCTCAGATGTGTTCCCATGATGCCATGAGCCATGCTGCAATGAACCTAGAGACCCTCAACAGAGCTGGCAAGATGCCAGAGCCAGGATTTGGACTATCAAACTGTGAGCTAAATAAGTCTCTTTTTCTGGACAAAGGGCCCGGACTCAGGTTTTGTTGCTGGGTTTTTTTTTTATAGTTACACAAAATGGACCAAGACAATCATTGGTAATGGAGAAGTGCATATGAAAAGATGTTCTACACCCATACTAAGTAATGTGTCCCATTTAGCTCCACCTTTTGTGAAACTGCATAAATACAAATTTCTGTATGAAATTGTAAAAAGCCGCAATCCTAAACCTCCAGAGTCCCTGTGCCACCCCTGGCTAACACAGTACCCACCCCCCCAGAATGTGCACACACACGCACACACACACACACACACACACACACACAAAAGCTCATACGCACACTCCATGTCATGTCTGGAACAACAGGGCACCCTAGCACGGTGGCCTATGTCTGATAGGTCGAAGCCCCATCATACTTCTATTTTGAATGCCCCAACCCCCATCAGAATGAGAGCGAGTGTCAATCAATATCTTTTCCCTGTGGGCTTCTGTAAAATAAAAAATAAGATACCGGAGTGGTGGTACACATTTTTAATCCCAGCACTTGGGAGGCAGGCAGATCTCTGTGAGATTGAGCAGCCTGGTCTACATAATGAGTTCCAGGCAGGCTAGGGCTAAGGAGACTCTGTCAAAAATAAAACAAAGGAATAAAAATAATTTCAATGCTTCATATTACAAAAGGGAATAACTAGGGCAGAAAAACAATCATACTTAAGCAAACCCAAAGTCCAACAGTGAAGTTCCAAAATCTTGTAGCTTGATGCCTGACATTTGGGATTCACTCATGATCTTCTGGCTCCAAAGGCTTGGATAGTCAGTACCACTTCTCCAGCTCTGCCACCCACAGCACACATAGTTTCTCTGGTAGAATCAGGCTGGCTCCATGCCACCTGCCACTGTCCTTTCCATCTCCGATATACTGGGATTTCCATTGCAACTGAGGTTGCATTTTTTATCAGTGGCCTTCTGGCCACTCATGGTGCCAAGCCTCAGCTTCTCTCCATAACCTTTTCAATCCTGGGGTCTTCACTGCAACTAAGACTGCATCTTCACCAATGGCCTCTCCTAGTTTCTCAAGGTACCAAGAATCAGCTTCTCTCATGACCCTTTCAATACTGAAACTTTCATGCCACCAAGACCAGCACCACTTGGGAGATTCTTATACAATACCAGGTGCAGTTTTTAGCTTCTGAATACTGACCATGAGGAAATGCTTCCCATAAGACTTCATCTCAGTGATGATGTTCTTTTGTTAATTACAGATAATTTTTAACCCTAGCTGTCTAGGACTGATTGTTCCAGTAAAGCACAGAAGGTTTCACTCCCAGAGATTCTATATTGGAAATATCACATTAACAATCCCGATAGAGTTTTTGCTTCACTCTGAAACTTCACAAGCCAGACCTTCATCATCTGTATTTTTCGAAGCTTGCAAAGAATATCTCATTAAACTCTGAGCATTCAATAGCTTTTCCAACCCAAAGTTCTAAACTTTTACACAATCCTCCCCAAAACGCTTGTGGTACCAGTTTCTGACCTAGTTTTCTTTCTGTTGCCATGATAAATACCATGACCAAAAAGGAAAGTGTTTATTTCATCTTATAACCCACAGTCCATCACTGAAGGAAGCTAAGATAGAAACTCAAAGTTGTCAGTGGGTTTTTCGAATTGTCTTGCCCTGAGAGACTCCATTTTACCAACAACTTTTGATTCCATTTTGAGGATGAGGGATGATTCTGCACCTGGTTAGACACACAAATAGTACCATCTGTCTGGCACCAACCATGTGGCACCAAATGATAAGTAACATTCGTGGAAGTAGAAAGGGTACCGCCCTCTAAATTTGTCAGGGTGAACGGGGTCTGTAAGAGCATGTGAGTACATTGAAATCATATGAAGAAAACCAGGCCCAATGACTATTCAGATATACCAAACCAGGAGAAAGGTACAACTCCCTCACTTGTACCCCGTAAAGAGGTAAACACTGTGATGGCAACAGTCCCCAATGACCTGTCATCTGACCGTCCCATGTGTAGTGTTAAGTGGCCAACAGAGAACTTCCAACTGTTCCAAAGGTTTCAGCTCAACTCAAACTCAGTTCTCTATTGATGCAGAGAATTGCCATCTACTTCCCCCTGTTCACCTGTCTGTCTATCCACCTGCTCAGATCCAGGCCTGCCCTCCATGTCACCTGGCCCTACAGCCGAACGCGGACCCTGCAGTGAGCAGCCGCAGTGGTGTCTCTGGCTTCTTTGCAGCTGCCTTTGTTAGTTATCTCACTCCCACAGAGGCTGTTTTACACGTCTGTCAGTAAATAGCTCTGACTTCCCAGGTCTCTTTGAAACTCCCCTCTTTTTTAACCATTTATAGTCATTCTGTAACCCACATATACACATGTAAAGAGACAAATTTACTATGTAATCTGTAATATTTGATCTGAAAGGTGCTATTATTCATTGAGATTGGACTAATAGGACCTGTCCTTGTTTCGAGGCTACTAAGGAAGGCAGGAGTATCTGGTCAATTGCTGCCAATGAAACTGCCATACCTTGTGGACTTATTGTTATTCAATAAATTCTGACATTGTGGAAAGACACAGATGTGTTCATCTATGTTTCTAATATAGTTTGCTTACTACACCAAAATACACAAGAGCAAAGAAGCAACTCCACTGGACCCCTGTAACATCGATTGGCCACCAAAGGCTTTTTATTTGCATTAGCTAAATGTAGAACCAGTGGTGGCTCACGCCCAGGGGAAAATACATGAGAAAATATGTTAGGGGCTTGAGATTCACCACAGGCATTGACAAAGTGCACAGAACATGGACAACCCTGAAAGTGAGGAGGGGAATTTATTGTCTCTGGCATGATACAAGAACAGACATCACGTGTTGCTCTTGAAAAAATGACACACAGAATTATTTTTTTCTGCTAGATGCTCCATTGTTCAATTTGTCTTTGAAGTATCCTTATAAATTGAAAAGGTTAGATGTATTATTCTCTCTCATTTCGTCTTTTTGGTTGTGAACCTGAGCCTTGAATGGCTGTGCTAGCTCACCAACCCTCTCATTTTGTATTCTAACAACACTAAGGCTAAAGTAGATTGTCCAAGCTTAAGTAGTACATAGAGACACCCACAGCTGTATCGTTCTCTCACTGGTCCAGCTCTTGTAAGTCTAGTTCCTTCAGGTCTAACTCTAGTCTTCTGGCTGTAACTAATGTTCTGACTACTATAGAAATATTCTTATCCTAAAATAAAAGGGAAATGTATAGATAGATGACAGACAGATAGGTATGATTTGGATTTCGGAGCTATGTACTCCAATTTTCCATTTAGTATAGAACCTTTCATAAATCTCTAACCAGAAATAGTAAAATTAAATTAGAGTTATGTGCACATGAGTACAGTGCCCACAGAGGCCAGAAGAGGGCATCAGGTTTCCTAGAACTGTAGTTATGAGCTACAGCCATCAGAAGAATAAATTAGATCCAAGGGATTTCTTTCTTTTCCTACATCCTCTTAACTTTTTGTCTGTCTTTCTATCTGGTCTTGTTAACCACTCATAATACCACCAAACTGACATATACTTTCACTTTTCTCTCGTTCTTAAAGAAGAACATATATGTTGATTTTAGTGCTGTTACATAGAATAACATCCACGATATGATTCACATTACTTTTTTGAAATAGTATCTTCCAAGCTAGGAATAATGGCTCAGGCATATAATCCCAGTACTTGAGAGGCTGAAAACAGGAGGACTACTATGACTCTGAAGCTATCCTGAGCTATATAATGAACTCTAGGCCATGTCTCAAAAGAAAAAAAAAAGCTGGATAGATAGCTCAGGGATTAAGAGGTTAAAGGCATGTACCATTCTTACAGACGACTTGAGTTCAGATTTCACCACCTACATCAGGTAGCTCACAACCACTTATAACTCCAGTTCCTTGGGATCTGATGTCCTCCAGCCTTCATGGGCACCACACTCACATGGTACATATAAACTCCTGAAGACACACATACATACACATAAATAGTAAATGAGTAAATCTTTTTTAAAAATTATTTTAAAAAATGCCTACCACTCCTATAGACCCATTTAGTCATACAGGTTCAGTTAAATAGATCCAGATTTTACAAAATTGGGATAATATTTTATATACTATTTGGGGAAGATTTTTCTCCATTAATGTATAATCTTGAGAATATAACTAAAATTTTTGTAAAATGTGGTTTGAAAGGTCAAGAATGCATTCATTCTTTCCTTCACGCCCCATAACTTGATGAGCCTCGGCTCTCCCATGCCATTCACACTGTTGCCACTATTCACTATTAGAAAGAACAGGAAACATTTCCTGTGATCTATTCCCTGCTGCTTTATAACAAGTTGTAAATAACAATTTCTATTATCTTCCTGGCTTTTCTCAAATTTTCTAGATTTGTTTTGTATGTTTATATGTGTCTGTGTGTGCACGTTTGTGTGTGAGGTCAGGTGAATGTGTATGTGTACATATGTATACATGCATATGGAGGCCAGAAGACAATCTCAGGTATTGTTCACCATTTTGTTTTGCTTTGTTTTCTTGAGAGAGGTTTTCTCACTAATCTGGAGCTCCCCAGGTAGGCTGTGCTGACTGGCCCTCCAGCCCCAGAGATGTACCTGTCTCTGCCTCCCCAGCACTGAGATTACAAGTGCACGCCACCAAACCCAGCTTTTTCTAAATGTGTATGAGTGTATTGTCTGCATGTATGTACGTGCATCCATGTCATGCAGTGCCCTTGGAGGTCAGAAGAGAGTGTTGGATCCCCTGAAACTAGAGTTACAGACAGTTGTTAGCTGCCGCATAGGTGCTAGGATTCAAACCCAGGTCCTCTGCAAGAGCAGCTGGTGCTAACTAATGAGCCATTTCTCCAGCACCATCACCCAGCTATTTTTTTTAAACATGGGTGAAAACTCTGGTTTTGCAAGCACTTTAACAATTGAGCTATTTCCCCATCCCCTGGGGATAAAACATATTCATTTAAAAAAAGCTAAAATGTGGTCAGTTTTACAAATCAAAGGGAAATTGGTAAACTGATCTTTCTCATTATACTCTTGGGCAGTCGCTTATCAATTAGAAGGAATCTTTTTTAAAGATGGTCTTAGTAGTGGCTCCAGGCAATAGTTACCAATAACCCTAAAATAACAAAAGATATAACAACCAGAGAATACATAAGAGCTACATGCAGCTTGTGAACTATGTTCCAAGCAATGGGACCTCAGTGTACCAGGAATGTCCTGCCCTTCAACATGATTTCATCATCTACAAATCTATCAGGAAGCGTTCATAACTTCCTGGTATGCACTGTAGAATAGATGTGTCCTGGTGATTGAGAAATTATAAGACAAGCAATGAATTTCCTCAACAAATAAATTGCAAGCACGCTGAGGAAGTGGGCAGAAGAATTTTACACAAGCTGTTTAAGAAACATATCAACCAGAGTAGACAGATGGCTCAGTGGCTAAGAGTACTTGCTCTGCAAGTATGAGGACCTGAGTTCAGATCCCAGCACGTATATAAAAGTTGAACATGGTTACATGTGCCTGTAACCCCAGCACTGAGGCTGAGGGGGGAGGGTCCTGAGAGTTCACTAGCCTGCCATAGCTGAAACAGCAAGCTTCTGGTTGAGAGACCTCTCTCAGGGCAATAAGGCAGAGAGTGAGACAGCAAGACACCCTGTGTCCTGTTCTGGCCTCCACATATACACACATGTGCCCATACATTCACATATAACACACATACCACAGAGAGAGAAAGAAGCACATTAACCAATTATACAATATTAATTTTATTTTAGATTTTCATTCAAGCAATGTATTATCAGAAACAGTAACGTAAGAACTGATAAAATATAAAAATTAACTGGCTATTTGGCAATGTTAAGGAATTATTGCTAATTCTTTAGATAAAATAGGTAGCAGACTTAAATTTTGTACACAATCCTTCTGTTTTGTAGATGGCTATTAAAATATTCACAGATAATATAGTACGGCTGATATTGCCTTCACAATAACTAGGTAAGGGGGAGGGAAATAGCAGAAAAGATTGACCATGAGTTAGTAAATCCTAAAGTGCAGTGACGGATCCCTGAGGGTAACTATCCCATTCTCTCTGCCTTTGTATGAGCTTTAATTTTTTTGTCACAAATGGAAATCAGTCTTCATTTTGTGGTTAGTTCTATTCTCTGGAGCAGCATTGCTCCAGCTGAGTCTTTGACCCTCTGAACCTCCATCAGGTCATGAAGTGAATTTAGCAGTTCCGATAGCCTTTGTTGTATATGGAATGAAAGAAACTAGGCAGGGCAAATGCATTGCGTTTAGACGGAGACTGCCTTTGAGTGCTAGAGGCTGCTTCCAGTGCTGGTTGCTGTTTTCCCATTTGTTTTGTTGTTTATGCTTATTTGCTGGGGGAAGGATTTGTGGGCTGCTTGTTGAGATAGGTAGCAGTGGGCCTCACAACTGCTAGGTAGTTTCTGTGTAGGCCTCAAAGTCACAGTGCTCCTGCCCTGCCCCTGAAAACGTAGGGTTACAGGTGCATGCCACTGCACCAGGTACGCAGCAGTGCTTTGAGCAACTTTCTGGAGCCACACCCAGGCAGAGCAGGGAAGAATATAGTGGTGGATTAAAGATGTCTGTTGAGGCCAGCAGTCAGGAGAGAGATGCAAGTGTGGTCTGGCCATTGTCTGCTTGCCAGCAAGGTCCCACGGGTTTTACTGTGATTGGCTCTCTGCCAAAGTCCTGTGATTGAAATCTAAAGACTATGCAGAGGGCCAGTTTAGTCGTTCTTAATTGTCACTACCATGTAGTAGGAAACAAAGCTGGAAAAGGAAACCTAATGCCTGTGATTCACCCAGACTTAAAGGACATCTGCGTGTGCAGGACTGATTATTCGGTTTTTGTGGGGCCAGTGTTCGTTGCAATAAGGTATTGAGCAAAGCCCAGCAACCCCGGAGACCCTGAAGGGACGGCAGGTGTCTGGCCTGCTCTGCCTGATGTGTGATAACCTGGCCCCAGGAATTCACTATAGATATGAATCTATCTTCCTTTCCCCCATCCCAGACCAGGTTTTTGGGTTTCGTTTCCCCATTCCTAAAGTTCCACAAGCTTCCCACCTTTAATCCCTTAACCCCACCTTTAACCCCTTAACCCCACCTCTAACCTTCCCAATGCCAAAATGCCTTCTTATAAAAACTACTGTCTTGGTCCCAGTAAACGATCTGCCCACCGACGCAGTTTCCCGGGTGTCATTTCCCGCCGCACTCTGAGCCATCTGAGGACCTGTTTTACTCTCCGTTCTCTGGGACCGCCGGTGCGCAACGGCTGTCTCTGGAGAAGGAGCCCCACAGGTTTTCATTCCATCCATATGATTTTGAGACAGACTTTATAGCAGAAACAGGAAACAGGTCTAAAGGGTACTAAAAGGAGAAATGTTGGTGATGTTATTTTTAATTACACATGATAGTATGTGAAATATGTGTATGAAGATATTCCTTCCATTTATATATCATATTAAGTTTACATGTGTGAACTAACCACTTCTGTAAGCACAATCCTGTGCTGAGGGTGATCTATGCTGGAGCACCGGAGAAGAGAAAATATTCAAAAGGTGGCACTTGTGCCTGTCTGAATGGACTTCCATTTAAAAAGTAGATATATGTACAAAGAATTCTACCCAGCCTGGAATGGGTGGGGATCTTGTTTCACAAAAAAAAACCCAAATACTTTCACTCTTTCAAAAATAATGAATCTTGGAACTAGAGAGCTAGTTCAGTGGTTAAGAGCATTGACTGCTCTTACAGAGGACCCAGATTCCGTTCCCAGAACCCACGTGGCAACTAACAATCATCCATAACTCCAGGTCCAGGGAATCCAAAACCCTCTTCTGACCTCTGCAGGCATTACATGACATGAATGTACTTACATACATGCAGGCAGTATATTCATATACACAAAGAAATAAAAATAGTAAAAAAAATGTTTAAATAGTGCATCGTGGCCAGGAATGCTATTGTATACCTTTCATTTCAGCATTCATAAGCAGAGGCAGGCAGAGCTATGTAAGATGCAGCCCAGCCTGGTCTACATAGTGAGTTCCAGGCCAGCTGGAGCTACAGGGACACTGTCTCAGAAAAAAAAAAAAAGGGAGGGGGGCAGTTTTTAAGATACCATTTTCCTTGCCCATGACTTGAATAAAAATTGTCTTGTGACAGAGAGCTAGGACAATCTAGGACCCCAAACCATTTCTCCCCAGCAAAGTATCAATTAGCTTGACTAATTCACGTGAGCCTTTGTCTCATGACTATAAAACTGTAAGATGGCCACATTCATGGGAATGTTTATGGACCTAAGTGCCTGGTCTACCACAGAGATAAGTATATACTACATACTACACATAAAAACATAAAGGAGTTGGAGAGATGGCTCAGCAGTTAAGAGCACTGACTGCTCTTGTAGAAGACCCAGGTTTGATTCCCAGGACCCACGTGGCAGCTAACAACCGTCTGTAACTGCAGTTCCAGGAGATTGAACGCCCTCTTCTGTCCTCGGTGGGCATTGCATGACATGGGTGCACTTATATACATGCAGGCAATATGCTCATACACATAAAATTAATTAATTTTTCAAAACATAAAAGCAGAAAATGCATTGGAAATACCCCAGTATTCAACATACACTGGACATATGATAGAAGTTTGTTGTGTTTATTCAACCATTTACAGACATGTGGTAGTTGTGGGCTAGAGAGATAGCTCATTGATTAAGAGCACTAGCTGCTCTTACAGAGAGCCTGGGTTCAATTCCCAGCACCCACATGGTGGCTAAGACTGTCCCTAACTCCAATTCCAAGGGATCCGATTCCCTCTGTCCTCCACTGACATTGCATGACATGATGCACTTACACACATGCAGGCAATACACTCATACAGTAAAATAAAAGTAATTCATTTTTTAAAGAAAAAAAACTTGTAATCCTTGTACATATTTACTAGTTACAGCGTGACACTGAGCAGATGCTCATAAAGCACATTTTATCATTTAAAATAGTTTAAATCCTCCGATTTCATGTTATTAAACAAAGCACTTCAAATATGTGAAAGTAACTGAAGACCACTAAAATAAGGAGAAGCAATGTGCTTTATTCAGAATAAAGGGTCTCTACCATCACAAGGACTTACAGTCAGAGAAGTAGACAAGACTGATGGTGGGACAAGAGAAAACATCCAGTGCATGCTGACTAGACTCAGTGGACCTGGAAAAGCTGGAAGTGACTAACTAGAAGGGAAACATGCTATGTGATTGAGGAGAGGAAGATACTTACCTGTCCTCAGTTAGTACCAAGTTGGAAACAGGAATAAAAATTAAGGAAACAGTCTCACATCAATGAATCAAGTATTGGCTTTTGAGGCCTGTGATAGTTAGTTTGAATTGTCAACTTGACACACTCTAGGAGTCTCAATGAAGGATTGCCTAGATTAAGTCCGCCTGTGGGCATATCTGAGGGGGATTATCTTGACTATACCTATCGAAGTGGGAACATTTGTCCATTGTGGGTGGGGCTATTCCCTGACTCGGATTAAGGGCTGTATAAAAAGGGAGAAAGTGAACTAAGCCCAAACACGCATACATTAATTCATTGGTCTCTGCTCTTGACCGTAGATGTAACATGACAACTGCTTCAAAAGTTCCTGTCACCTGACTTCTTTGCAGAGATGGACTGTAATCTGGAACTGTCGCTTGTTTTTGCCAGGGTATTTATTACAACAGAAAAAGAAACTAAGACAGAAATTGATACCAGGAGTCGGGTCATGATGTGATAAACCTGGTCACATAGCTAAAAACTTTTGGAATTGTTTTGTGTAAGAAATGTGACAGAGTTCAAAGCTTTGAACCAGAAAAGCCATTGAATGCTAGAGAAGAGCTTAACAGGCTATACTAGTGGCAGCTTGGAAGACAGTAATGGAGAAGTGGGCTGCCCCAGCGTTTTAGAAAGATTTGAAAAAGATGTTTTGCTCTTTTTAAATGTGTGTGTGTGTGTGTGTGTGTGTATGTGCGTGTGTACATGAGTGCAGATGCCCACAGAGAACACAGGCATCATATCCCCCTGGATCTGAAGTTGTAGGCAGTTGTGAGCGGCCCACCATGAGTGCTGGAAATTGAACTATGGTCCTCTGCAAAGGCAGTAACATGCTTAACTGCAGAGTCATCATTCCAGTCCTGCCCAAGCTGGTAGCCCAACTGATTGCATTACAAGCTCCAGATGCCAGACATACAACTGCAAGATTTTGTGTTTCCCTACTACATTTTGGGGTTGGTTTTGTTTTGTTTGTTTGCTGTAATCATTCCTTACTATGCTCTAATTTTTTTTGTTTTGAAATTGGAATATTTATTTATTCTGTGCCATTATATATTGGAAGTATATAATTATTTTATTTTATAGGAACTCAAATGTCTCGTAAAAGACTAGATTTTTTTAAATGTTGGAACTGTAAATGACTATGGGAATCTTAAAGCAGAACTGAGTGTATTTTTGTATTATAAGCACCTAGGGTCAAACAACCATGGACTGAGACCCCCCACAAAAAAAATGGTGAGCTAAAATAAATCCCTTTTCCTTTCACATTGTTCATATCAGGTAAGTTGTCACAGTAAAAAAAAATGAATATACAATGTGGTTATAAGTTGTATTGTCAACTACTACTGTTAACATTTTTAAGGTTTTTTGCATCTACTACTGTGTGTCATTCTTCTTTGTCATCTGTGAAGTATGTTAAAGAATTTTAAATATATTTTTCTAATGGTACTTCAGATTACTATGCATTTATAAACAATAATGACCATATATAGTCATTGCCATGTGCTTTTGATGTGCTGGGGACAGCATTAAATGCAGCACATAGCTTACTGATAGAGCAGGGCCTCTGGTAACATGTGCTCCAGATTTGAAGCCCATTTCACAAGCTTCTACTGTATGTTACTGGAGTATTACCTTTCCTCTCTCTCTTTCAGGTTCTTCTGCAAAATGGGCAAGAATAATTAGAGGTTTGCCACTGAACTCTATAAAATGTTGGCCCATAGTGAATATCAACAAATGCTAATGTATGCCTCATTTCCTATGATAGGGTCTCTACTTCCCACATTTTCTCGGTTCTCACTGAAGCACTGCGTTATGGGAAGTTTTCCCCTTATGGGCCTCAACCAAAGTCGGAGCCTTCAACATTCTCAACTACTAATTAAGGTGTTAGGTTTGTTGACCAAATCCTTGAAAGAAACTAGCCCTAGTTGAATGAAATTCCTGTAGCCCTAATATAAACTAATATAACCAGAACCCTCATTGCAGAGATGCCTGGATAGAGCAGCCTTGTCTCACCATCCATTGTGGGGAGTTGTCACCCTCTGTAAATAACTTCCCATAGCACGTGCTTGGGAATGGTCACCCTGGTACTTAGTGCTCTTTTGGATGGAGTCCCAACAGGCTGCATCTTGGGATGGTTAGGACAATGCCTTGCAGGAGCTCCTCTGCCACCACTTTTGTGATGACTCCTGACATTAGTGTGACCAGGCAGAAAGTATGTCATCACCACAGCACAGTGAGGTCAATATGACATTAACCGCAGTTAACTAAGGAAACAGATTGTAGGAGGTTCTGCCACCTACCTAAGCTGATGTGGGTTAAAACCCAGGTCTTTCTGACTCAGACCCATGAATTTTCTCACCCACAGTGCTGAGCTAACCTCCTACCATTTACCAAGTCTGTAGCATGTTGAAAATGCAGCATGCAAGGACTCATTTGTGGCTTCCTCGCTCAAGAGGAAGCTAACTTTTAAAATTAAAAGTCGTGTTTCTCTGGAATAAAAAAACAATGGGTAAGGCGCTTGCTGCCAAACCTGACAGTGTGACTTTGATCACCAGGTCCCTCCCCCTCCCCTCCCCCTCCCCTTCCTCTCCTCCCCTCCCTTCCCCCTCCCCTCCCCTCCTCTCACCCTCCTCCCCTCCCCCTCCCCTCACTCCCTCTCCATCTCCCTTCCCTCCCCCTCCTCCCCTCCCCCTCCCCTCCTCCACCCTTGTGCATTTTGGATCCATGTAAATTTATTTTTCTGTTTTGTCTATTTTCTAGCTTAAAAAAAAATTTGACAGTTTATCTAAAAGACTACTAATTCAAAATGAAACAAGGGTACGAATGAAAAACATCACCAGTTTGGAGCTAGAAGGAGGGGCCGGGTTCCCCAACCCAGGAGAGGGGACTTCTCTTAGAACAGATCTCTGTTCTGAATACAATTGTCCTCCAGAATTTCCCCAGTAAAAGTCCCTCTTTTCCTCTTACTGACCAATTTCCCTAAACACTGGTAACAGAAAATGGAATCCTCTAAGTAGTGTAAGCCAATCCTAATTTCTCCCCAACCAAATAAATGTGAGCTTCTTTTAAGAGGATTAAGAGAGTGATAACAGCCCCATTGCCTACCCCCAGTCACCCTCCCCATGAACTTGGTCTTTGATTTATTATATCCATTTGTCCTGCACAGGAATGAAAGAACTCTTCTTATTGAGAAGAGAGTCTTTGTGTAAGGACCAGTTTCTTCTAATCATACTACTAAAGTTCTTACCACAAACACAACCGATGGAATGCAAGTGGTGTCAGTCTCCACAGACAGTCTCTACTATTGCCTGCACCCAATGACTCAGCACCTCAAGACATCTCAAAACAGGGCAAATGTGCTATTATCAGTGTTTTACTGAAGATTCCATAGAAATAGGAGCAAAATGGGTAGTTGGATCATAAAGCCCTCCAACTCGAACAATTCTGCCTCAAACAGTCCTTTAGATCTGCCTCTGGTGACACCCTTTCAACATCCTTCACAAAATTACCCTGAGTCAAGTAAGTTTGTCTTTGGCTTATTTTACTTACTGAACCAAACAAAAGGACAATAGCAGTGCATGGATCTGTATAAATATTCTTCAAGCAAAGCAACTAAAATTATCATCCAATGTCATAGATGTCGATAAGTAAGAGAACCAGGGAGGGGGTGGAGACTAAAGGAGCGGTTTTGGTAGGGAACACTGCAGGAGAGCGTTGACTACTGAGTCTCTGCATAGACATTCATCTTTAGGTCACTTAAGAGGCAGTTTTTAAAATTAAAATTATTGTTTCTCAAGCATAATAAAAATGTGCTAGTGAGATGACTCAGTGGGTCAGACGCTTGCTGCCAAGCCTAGGAGCCTGAGTTTGATCCCAGGTACCACATGTTAGAAGGAGATAATTGACTGTTGAAGGTTGTCCTCCACACAGAAAAAAAGAAAGAGAAAGAAGAAAGAAAGAAAGAAAGAAAGAAAGAAAAGAAAGAAAGAAAGAAAGAAAGAATATTTTATGTTTTAAATATTTTATTTATTATTTTATGGGTATTAATGTATCTCCTGCAAGTGTGTTAGTATACCCATGTCATACAATGCTCACAGAGGTCAGAAGAAAGTTTTGGATCCCCTGGAACTGGAGTTACGAATGACTGTTAGCTGCCATGTAGATGCTAGGATTTGAACCCAGATCCTCTGAAAGAGCAGTCAATTCTCTTAACCCCTGAGCCATCTCTCTAGCCCCCAAGGTGTAATTTTTTTCAAATGTGCCCAAATCAAGAATAAAACAAAATAATTTCAGGTTGTCATATCCTATTTTCATCAGTGCTCAAACTTTTTTCTGCAAGGGTGTACATATGTATGAATGTGTTATGTGTTGAATATCATGATTAATTAGCTAAAAATGGACCAAATGCCTTAAACCTCATTAGATTTTGCTAAGTAAAACTAATTTTACAGTGAAACTGTCTGGTAGTGGCAGCCAGTTGTCAGGGCTGCTTTAGACTCTGTTGCTCCTGAAAGCTTGCTACGTTGCTTTTTCCTCCAGGAGGTCCAGCCAGAACAGGCAGTGAATAGAATAAATGAAGCACTCAAAGACTCATTAGCCATAATGTGCAGAGTGGGGCTGAAAGAGCTCACAAATGTACCTGCCACATCTCAGAAATAGTGTGGTTGCACAGAATCTGTGGGAGCGTTGACTGGGAAGTTTTAAAGTAAACTCTTAAATGCATCCCCACTGTTTCCTCTCCTGGCAAAGTGCTGTCATCCTCTATCTCAGTTTTCTGTTGCAGAAAACACACATGTGCATCACACACACACACACACACACACACACACACAAAGCAGCTTAAATGATTTATCACGTGGTGTCTCCAAATCTAGCTTTTCTATGTGATCTCTCTTTCTAGCAGGATAATCTAGACTTCATAATAGAATAGTAATTGGGTTCCAACATGGTTGCTCCAGAAGACAGGCCAGTGTATAACTGTGCTCTTCTCATGTCCTATCTATTAATGTCCCCTTGGTCAAATGTGGGAAGCGACACAAAAGGTTCACTGAGGGTTCCATTATCCCTTCTCCAAGCACTCATTGCATGACTCACTTTTCTGGGGAGAATTACTTTGTAGGAGACTGACTGTAAAACCCTTCAGTCTAAGATCCTCCAAGTCAATGGAAAATGTCTACAACCATGAACACTGAATTAAGTTAAGGATGATCTTGGAATATATATTGTAAATATGTTATTTATTGCTACGAAAAAAGTATTGAGTCACTGCAAATCAAAAATTAATCATAAAAAGTTTAATTATAGTCCGAAGATAATGGATGTGCCTGACACCTTCAAACGCACCTCTCTTCTCTGCCCCTACCCTACTGTTAGTATTTTCATATATCCATGCCTTTATTCCTTTTGTAAATATGAGGCAGTAGGTATCACTGTACATGAGAAGGTCATGTAAGATTCGATCTCATTTCCCATATTCTCCTAACTGCACTCTGGAACTCTGGCAATAACCCAGTACTGGTCTCTCTACCCCTCAACCACCTGTGATACAATATATTTGTTAAAAACAGCAAATCTCCAACTCATTTTTTAGAACTTTTGACACTACAAAATGTAGAGATTTCTTAATATTTCATTTATTTTTATTTTTGTGGATTAGTGTATTGCCTGCATGTATATAAGTGCATCTGTGTGGTACAGTACCTGCAGAGGTCAGAAGAGGATGTTGGATTCCCTGGAACTGGAGTTACAGATGGTTGTTAGCTCTCATGTGGGTGCTGATAATCAAACCTGGGTCTTCTGCAAGAGCAGTAAGTGCTCTTAACCACTGAGTCATCTCTCCAGCCCCAAAATGTAGTGATTTTTAAGGCACTTCAACCTCTCGGTCACTTCCTGTAACAGTTTATACATATGTACATATATAGTGTGTTGATTATTTGGTTATACATGTGTGTACATATATATATATATATATATATATATTACAAATACATATAGAAAGTGTATGTGTGTGTTCATTAGTTTTTTTGTCAACTTGAAACAAGCTAGAGTCACCTAGGAAGAGGGTACCTCAACTGAGGAATTTCCTCCACTGGACTGGTGTGTAACCATATCTAGGAGGCATTTTCTTAATTGCTGATTTGTGTAAGAGGTCCAGCACACTGTAGGTGGTGCAATTACTGGGCAGTTGGGCCTGGGCTGTCAAAGAAAAGTACCTGAGCAAGCCAGGGGGAAGCAAACCAGTAAGCAGTATTCCTCCATTATCTGTGTTTTATTCAGTCCCTGACTCCAGGTTCCTGCCCTGAGTTCCTGCCTGACTTCCCTCAAAGATAGACTGAGCCTTGGAAGTGTAAGACAGAATAAACCCTTTCCTCCCCAGTGTTTTATCACAGCAACAGAAAAATCAAGCTACAGCATATGGTAAAATTATGACTATCATATACAAAATGAAAACATGTCAAATATTTTACTTAACTCATTAATGAATTAGGAACTGATAAGATGCTTAATGTACAGCTCAAAGGCAATTCACAAAGCAGGCATATTCAGGAACTAGGGAAATGCTAGAAAAAATTGTTAAGAGAGTCAAAACTAGGGGATGGAGCGATGGCTCCTCTTGCAAAGGATCCATGTTCAGTTCCCAGCACCCATATGGCAGCTAACAACTGTCAGTACTGCCAATTCCAGGGGATCCAATGCTCTCTTTTGGCTTCTGCAGGCATTGGTTGACATGGGTGCACATACATACAATGCAGGCAAAACACATAAAATACAAACAACACTAAATGCTTCCATGGGTGGAATCTGAGGGCACAGGTAGGAAGTCCGTGGCTCCCACCCAACATTTTCATTTCTAAAGACAAGAATCCTTTGCATTACTGTCAGTTTTCTACAACTTGCATGGTATTAAAAGCTCAAAATCAATGACACATACAGACCCTTGGAAGAATGTACAAAGCAATGCAAAGCATCCCAGGGGACAACTCGGTAATCTTTTTTATTTTTTTTCCTTTTTCATTTTGCTTTATTTTTTGTTAGTTTGCAGAGAGTTAGCCTTTTCGAAGCCTTTGACAATTTCTGACACTTGCCAGCTTGGCCTTCAGCAGCTCCTCTGGCCATCCACCCTGTTGGTCACACTGTGCTCCTGACAGTTGCCTAGGTAAGTCCCAAACCCTTCTGGTCACTGCTTGCACCTTTGCATTGAATGGAGTCACCCCCACATGTAAGTCTCTTACTCACCCTTCCTTCAAGATGCTCAGAATATATTCCTTCAAACAGTGAGCATTCAAAGGTGAAGTAAATAGACTAAGTCCTGACCTAGACTGAGAGCCTGTACTTTAGTTAGTTTTGACCTTCAACCATTCGGACTTTGAGAAATGCACTGGTACCCAGCACATGCTGTCACTTAGAGTGCTGAGAGGGCTTCCTTGCCAGGTGTGGGGTTCATCTTGTGAAGGGAACTAAATCCAATTAGAAGGTGAATGAATACTCCCATAAGATTTGTGTGCCCTCTCAGGGCAAAAGAATTTCCACTTTGAATACCTGGTATAAAAGAGGGCCCTTCAAAACAGGCCTGAGTTGAACATTCAAAGGAGGAGGAAGACTCAGAGAAACCAAACAAAGCACTGGGAGCAAGGAGTAGTCGACAGTGCAGCAACCTCCGGGGTTTCCAATAAGAAGGTGAAGTAAATGTGCCCATTCGTTTTGGAAAACACTGTTTTTCAGAATGTTTCTATGACATGAAGGAGACAACAGCCATGTTATTCTGGACTGTTGAATAAAATGGGTGATACAGAATTGTAGAGACTAAATATGGCTTCTTTTGAAGGACCGAGAAATAATATAGACATGTCTGCTGAGTCATCCCTCAAAAAAGAGCCTCCTACATATTTTTATGTAGAAAGAACAACAAATTTGGAGTCAAAAACTTGCCTTTATGAGCCAGGTGTGGAGGTCGATGCCTATTAATCTCAGCATTTAAGAGCTAGGGGCAGGAGGATCAGGAGTTGAAGGCTAGTATCAGCTACACAGCAAGTTCAAAGCTTCTCTTGACTATAAAAAAAACATATCTCAGAAAACAAAAAAAAATTGTACTTAAATTCTGGCTATAAATTAGGAAATGTTAAGAATTTTGTTGAACCATAGTTTTCTGATTTGTAAAATGCGGTCAGGAAAAGCTCAAAATATCATTCAATGACATAATCTTTGTGAAAGAAAACAGCACAAAGATTAGCACATTCCATGTGCTTCTACATCACTGTAAGCTTAAAAGACAGAGCAACTCTTGCCTAGATAATCAAGATTACCCAGACAGGAAGAGAAAAGTAATCATCAACCTTACTCATCTGTGAATCTTTTGAGTTATGATAACAACTGGTCTGGTAAGATATGCCTACTGGTGCAACAGTCACACAAAACTTACGGGAGTAATCAGTCACCTTCTAATTGGATTTAATTCCCTTCACAAGATGAACTCCATATCTGGCACTGTTATCGGAGCCAAAAATCTGTAGCTTTACAGGTGACAGGCCATAGAGAAGAACCTACTGACATTATTTTCCTAAATTGGCATAATATTAAACATTCCAGTAGAGAGGGCAGAAGGATTGTAAGAGCCAGAGGAGGTGGATGAATACAAGGAAACTGTGTTGTCTGGATGCCACAAGGTGGTTGCACATATGAACCCACAGTGCTTGTGTGCAAGCCTCAGCCAGACAAAAGCCCAGCATGGATGAGGGGATGGGGGAGAAGCCTAGGCCCTAGCTGAGGATCTAATGGCAATTAATAGCTGCTAAGAGAGGACAAGTCATTTTTCTCTTAAGAATGTTATACCCAGTAGATTGACCAGACTCCAAGGGCTGGACCCACACCTAAGAGCATTTGGAGAACACAGATTAGGCTCAGTAGTCAGGCCTTTAAAAAATAAAAATGGGTACTGGAAAGATGGAGCATCAGTTAAGAACACTAAATGCACTTGTAGAGAACCTGGGTTCAGTTCCCAGCACCCACATGGTGGCTAACGGCCATTTGGAACTACAGTTCCAATATACTACTGACTGAGATACAAATAATGATGGTTGAATTAGGAGTCATTTATAAATAGCCTGCAGTCAAAGAGGGGTCCAATGCCCAAAAGAACTCTTGATCCTGAGAAGAAGCAGGGCAGGGTTTATAAAGCTTAAAACCACAATTACATCATGCCAGGGGCAAAGGTAATAACCATAGTTACATCAGATCACCATGGTTACACCAGACCAGGGGCAGGTCAGTTAACAAAGAGGTCTTCAGTTAAGAAAATTTTCCATTAGGCTGGGAGGAAGGATATGCTACTCAGGCATGCTACCTGGCTACTTGCAAGTTTCCCAATACCTACATAGAAACAATGTACTTCCCGAAACTGCCCGTGTGAGACGTTGGCCTGACTGGCCACAGTTGGAATGACTGGACAAAAACGCAGGACTTTTTAACAAAAGTCAACTATAACAAAATGTAGTGAATTTTGCCATTTCACAGGGAATCCAGCTCCCTCCATGGTCATTGCACAACACGCACAGGTGCACTTACATACATGTAGGCAATACATTCATATACATAAAAATAATAAATAAAAATATTTTTAAAAGAAAAAAGAAGGGACTAGAGAGATGGCTTTACAGTTAAGAGCACTGCCCGCTCTTACAGGACCTGGGTTTGAATCCCAGCACCCACATAGCAGCTAACAACTGTCTATAACCAGTTCCAGGGGATCCAATTCCCTCTTCTGTCCTCCGTGGGCACTGCATGACACAGGTGCACTTACACACATGCAAGCATAAAACAAAAATAAATAAATCCAAAATTTTTTAAGAAAATAATAACGGACATGAAGTTAGGTGAAAACAGCAGGGTGAGTGTGGAGACAGAGAGGGGCTGATCAAAATACAGTGCATGAGATCGCAAAGAATCAAAAGACTGCTTTTAAAAGATCACTCAGATAGTCCTGACACACTCTTGGGGCATTATTAGTCATTAAGTCTTGTTTTGACTTTGGTTTGGGGATTTTTGTTATCTTTTATTTTGCATCTCCTTTAGTGAGATCTCAGAAATGGAAAATAAAAGAGCATACTGTGAGTCAGACATGGTAGCACAAGCCTATAATCCCAGTTCTTGGGAGGTAGAAGCAGGAAGATCAGGAGTCAAAGGCCATCCTCAGCTATATAGCAAGTTCAAGGTCAGTAGCTTTGAGAACCTGTCTAAAAGGGGTGTTCTAGGGAGAGTCTTACAGCATTTGCCTTGCAAACATGACTACCTGAATCTGATCCCCAAAACCCAAATGAAAAAAGCCAGGCAGTATGCATTTGTAACCCCAATACTGGAGAGACAGAGCCAAAGGATCTCTAGATCTCATTAACCAACCAGCATAGACTATTTTATAAGTTCCAGACCAGTGAGAGACCATGTCTCAAAAAAGGTAAACAGTGCCTGAAGACACCTAGAGTTGTCCTCTGGCCTCCACATACAAGTGCACACATGTGCACACACATTTATCCACACATACAAACTCTCACACAAATATACTCATGCATACACACACACACACACACACACACACACGCACACACAAGGGGAGAGGGGACTGGGAATATAAAGTGGTAGAATATAATATTTGTCTAGCATGCATGAGATCCTAGGTTCAATCCTCCACACTAAGTATTTTGAACTTCTTATTAATAAGCATTAGCATTTCAGTATCGATTTCTAAAAAGGGTTGAAGAAGAACTTGCTTTGATTTGATTTATTGAAAACAAATCCAGAAAAAGAAAGACTGTCTGGGCAAAGTGGATCCCAGAGCAGACTGTAGGAGCCAGGTCTTATGGAAATGTTCCCTGCCCTTTGCAAAGGATTAATTAGGCCCCAGAAGGGCTCTGTGATGGAGACAAACAGGAAACATAAACTCCTTTTCATCATGGAAGAAACAGAACAACAAAGGCCTGAAGCTGCTAGAAGTAGAATTGACAGAAACGAAACCTTGGGCCTCCTACCCCCAACGTCATTACCCACAGCTGTCTCTCAAACCCAACACACACACACACACACACACACACACACACACACACACACACACACTTAACTGCTTAGAACAGATGACTTTAGGTTTTCTTCCTGTTCTGAAAAGGGAAAGTCTATCTCACTTTCCTCTAGACAGCTTCCTAATTTGTCTCCACTTAGCCACACTGGGTCAGGACAAAAGCTTTTGAAATTAATGATGCTTTTCAAAGAGTAATTGCCCTGTTCTAATCACATACTATTTCTTGCTGCCCACAGGGTTTAGCATTAAGATTGCCTAAAGGAATAATCAGCAAATTACCCAAAATGCACTGCTCTCAGGCCTCCAAATTGCTTACTAGATGGTGATGAGTCATCCCAAGCCAGGTAGTCACTTCACACCCATGTAAAGTGACCCTGCAAGTCAATAAGCCCTCTAACAACCAGATCAGAACGTGGAACTGAGGGCAAGGGATCACAGGTTTTAAAAACCTTCCCATGTGTTCTTTTTTTCCATTGAGATAAAATTCATGTAACATACAATTAACATTTCTAAGTGTATAAGTCTAATGTTTTCACAATGTATAACCATCAGCTTCCCCCAATTTCAATACATTTTTCATAACCCAGTCAAAACATTCCCTTTACCTGGGGCTGAAGAAATTGGTCAGTGGTTAAGAGTACTGAATGCTCTTAGAGAGGACCTTGGTTCAGTTCCTAACACCCACATGGTAGTTAACAACCATCTGTAACTCCAGTTCTGGGGCATCTAATGCCCTCTTCTGACCTCTGTGGGCACTGCATGACATGGGTGCACTTACATACATGCAGGCAATACACTCATGAACATAAAAAAAAATCTTTTCTCATTCAGTAGCCGCTCTTCATTTCCCTTACCTTGCCCTTATCTTCTGATGACCTCTGTGGTGGTTTGAATGAAAATGTTCCCATAGGCTCCAAGTATTTGGACACCTCAGCACTGACCCCCATCAAAAAGAAATGAAGCTGGACTCTTTATCTACCAACACCTGGACCCTTAAATATTGTTCCTAAAGACATTAGTTCCCCAACAATTCAAGGCAGAACATGCTCACAAAGCTAAAGGAAATCTTAAATAGAATAACACACTAAAGGAAAGAGTCACTGGCATGATATGGAAACTGTCCATCCAAGTTACAAGAGACCTGCAGTGTAGGCCAAGGGAATATTACTGAGATCACTGATAGAATTTACTATTGCTCCCAGGACCTCCCCCACAAGCAGACCCCTCCATTTCCACCTCTTCAACCATATTCTCCCCCTTTCAGATGGCACTGATGTCTACTTTAACAAGATGCCATCTAGATTCAAACCACAGGAAGGGAGAAATGGTTGCCCCATAATGTGTACTGACCTGCCTCCAGCAGCGGTCTGGAAAGGATATAACCCAGAATGTATGTATCACCTGTTACAGGTTAAATTGTGTATACATCTGGTTTCATGCTTACAGCAGTCTCGTGATGCTGATAAGGGAAGGTAATAAGACCCCCTCCAAACTGAGACCCAGACAGAAGGGCAGCATCTTGGTCCAGGTTACCTTCACCCAGAGACAGGAGGCAGGAGGCAGGAATGGGGGGCCCATTCTCATCCTTATTCCTCCATGTGGTGGTATGGTAAGAAACGTCCCACATAAGCTCAAGTATGTGAACACTGATCACCAGTACCTGGGACTGTTTTGGGAAGTCATTGACTCTTTAGGAGGTGCAGCCCTACAGGAGCCATGCACTGGGGGCGAGCTTTGAGAACTCAGAGCCCCACTTCCAGGTCAGTCTCTCCTCTTCCTGTTTGCTACTGTGTAGGGCATAATGCAGTGTGGGGCCTTAGCCAGGTCACCTGCTATGAGGATTAAGGGAGTGGCTCCTGTGGGCATGGCGCTCCACTCCAGCCAGACGTGACACCAGCTTCCACCCTGCGTCTGGAGAGAACCTGCACCGAGCTGATCCATCCGGAGACAGATTACTATTGGCTACAGTTAGGAACCACCCCACAGGGCAACTGGCTAACCACTCATAAAACCCCTTGCACTTCCTTGAATAAAGGAGTTTTCCTGCTGCTTGCCCTGCACATGCTTCTCACCCAGCTTCCGGGGTCTGTGTGTTGACTCCGCACATCTCACTCCCTAACTGTGGAGACCCTGCGTCCTACTCAGGCCAGCACCGAGCAGAGGGACCCCAACACTGTTGAAGACGTGAGTTTCAGCTTCCTGATCTAGCTGCCAGCTGCCATGCCTCCCCTGCGTTATGGACTGCCCGTACTGAACTGTAAGCCAAAATGAACTCTTCCATGTGGTATTTTATCTCAGCAACAGAAAAGTAACTAAGTATCCCATATGATGAGAAAGAACCTTGTCTTCCCTGACAACCCTAATCAACTCCCGGATACAACCCTCCTCCTGGTAAGAATGCAGCACTCTCAAGTCTAGCCTGTGAATGGGAAAACAACTTTATTTTCACTTCAGGAAATGGGGATTATTTCCTGGTCCTAGTCAGGCGCTGTGTCATTGAGCACCATTCCAGAAGACCTGACTGTCTCCATAGTTGGACCAGACCCTCTTTCATGCCTACCTAACAAGGCCTGGTCCTTAAACCATCCCTGCTTCTTAGACAGAATGGGTTGGGTAGCTCCCACAAGCTACTATGGCAACTGCTTTGCCTGAGCCAAGGGTGGATCCTCTGTAAAATTCACCTCCCGAAAAATACACAAATGTTTTGCTAAGAGGAGGAATCATCTCTCTTGTTTCCAGTACACATTATCAATAGTTTGAAGAATTTTTCCAGTTAGAGAGGCATGATGAATTAATTAAATAAAAAGATTATTAAACTGAGCACCCCAGATCTCTGAAAAGCCAGTGGTATGATGGCCCAAGCCGTGCTGACCACCCATCTGTCCTGCAGGTGAGGTCAGTAGGAGTCACGTCACTGCCTATGTCTTCTACTCTTCAATGAAGAGCCATGGGATGGGATGGCTTGTGGTTGACTGGAGACATGGCTAGCTGCTTGCTGTCTGCCCTCATCTGTGCCTAGAAGACCTCAGGACTTCAAGCAATAACACTGTGCAGAGAGAAGCTCCTCCATGTGACCATGGGACCAAGGTCTGCCCTGTTACAAGGCTGGGAAGTTAGGGCTTCATGGTTTGAAATCAAACAGTGAGAGGTGTTTATTCAGGCACCGAAGACCCAAGATCAGTGAACAGTGATTGATCTTCATTTCTTACCCCAGGAGGAGCATAAAGCACTTTAGAGCAAGGGGGCCTAAGAACAGTGTTCTTGCTGAGGCGCGACTGTGCAGTGTCCCTACTCGGAATATGCTGTGGTGTTTTTTACCACACTCCATCCAGGAGGATGGTGCAGCTTTAACATGAATGTCACATTTTATTTTCAAGCAATTATTACCTATTTCCCCTTCATAAAGGAGAGATATTATTGTAAATCTTTTTATAATAAATAATATAAAGATGTGACGATGTCTGTATTTTTAGAACACATTATAGGTTATGAATATACTATTTAATAAATAAAGTATTTGGGGGGCACCTCAACCTATCTCCAGTTGCCAATGCACCACCCTATAATTACTTACTGGACCCCAAGCACCAAATTCAATGTTATTTCCCAGAACTAGGGGCTCCCAAAGGTAGTCTGTAGCCATCCTCTCTCTCCTCCTTCTCCAGCAATTTAAATCCCCACATGCAAAGGATATTCTTAACACCCTTGTCCAGATCTCATATTATATACATATGGAAGCTGAGACCTGTAGAGAAAAGCAAACTGCTGTTCCAGACAGCTAGGAACAACATCACCAAGACCTAAACCAAGACAGAGTTAAATCAAAAACCTTTCCTCCTAACACAAGAAAAGAAACTACTGTGTCTTCATCACTCTGGAAGAACATTCCCTGAAATAAAAACACACAAGGTTAGGAAGCCCAGAAAGGCCCAGTCCTCCTGAATGTGTAGAGTGAGACAGACCTGATAGTTTGCCAGGGTATCTTTTACTGCTACTGAAGCAGCTACCTGTACCTTGTTTGCATGTAAATAATTCCTTAATGCCATATATATCCACCAAAGACCAACTCAGTGAACTAATGAGTTTTATTGGAGCTTCTCATAGGAGTATGGGTGATTGCTTACAAGAACAGAATGACTCAAAGACATCTACATTACCAAAAGCTCACCCCAGCATGAGCAACAGTTCACAAAAGCTGGAGACCTGGAGCTCACTATACAACTTGCAGGCAGCTCAACAGGCAGGATAGTATCTCATTCAAGCAGCTCGTCTTCTAGGCAGCTCATTTGGCCTGAGCTTTTGGACAGCTTGACTGGTCAGAGTATCTCTCAGCAGTCCTTAGGACTCAGTTATGCTTGGAGAGGGAGGAAGAAGTCACCTTTGAATCTGTCTGTTTTAAGGACCTCCTAAAGCTATTGAATTGTTTACTTCCTGAGCTTGACAAGCTTCCAAGATGGAGTGTCTTGGAAGAAATTGCTACAGAACCCCATAGAAGACAATAAAACACCCTGCCTTGCTGAGCTGCTGTGAACATCATATTTCTTCTATCACAAATGAATAAGTACACTAAAAATCACCAGAAGTCACTTGGCTGGTGACTGAGCTAAAACAAGTCCCCATTATAGAACTTTGATACTACATCCTATATCTCCTCTATGTAAAGCTGTGTCCATCTATCCTAACCTTGCAGAGCCACTCCAATAAGAATGTGAGTGTACTTTCTGTGTTCCAATGTCACCCACATTGTCAGCTGACCCACAGGTATGTGGGTGCACCACTTGGGTGATGGTGATTCCTCTAGAATCAATCATCACTTTCTCCTTTAGAACAGCAGGGTTATTAAAGAGATTCCCTAAAACCTCCTCAAAACTGAAACTTTGGTGTTGCTTTAAAGAGGTAGACAATTCACTGTTTTCCTTTTCTTTTTTTCTTAATTTATTTTCTTTAAAATATGGTCTCACTATGGAGCCCCAGCTGGCTTGGAGCTCACTATATAGACCATCCCAGGTTAGCCTCAATCTCACAGAGATCCACCTGACTTTCCCTGGAATTAAAGGCATGTGCCACCATGGCCTGGCACCATTTTACTTTTCTATTAAGCGTTACTGACTCATAATAGATACATACATGAAATTTAAAGTTAAAAGGTAAGAATGGGAATTTTTCTAGCATTATGTCTTGTTTATATCTTGCTCCGTCAAGGGAGGCACTGAGGAATGGTAAAGGAAGAATGAGAAAGAGAATCTTTGATTTTGCCAGAAACTAATACTGTTTGTTTTTCTTGGAAAGGATGGAGGGAAGGGGAAGAGCAAATGGTGCACAGCACAGCAGACTCTAGTGTGTGTGTGTGTGTGTGTGTGTGTGTGTGTGTGTGTGTGTGTGTATGCATGCACACACGTGAGTACAGTGCCCACAGAGGCCAGAAGAGGGCATCAGAACCCCTTGGAGCTGGGACTACAAGAAGCTGTAACCACCCAATGTGAGTTCCAAGAACCTAACTCAGATTCTTTGAAAGAGCAGTATGCACTCTTAGCCACTGAGCCATACTCTAGTTCCAACCATGTAGATTTTTCAAAGATATCATTGGGAGAAGAGAAATGGCTCAGCAGTTAAGAGCACTGGCTGCTCTTGAAGAGGACCTAGCACCCACATGGTAGCTAACAACCATCCATAACTCCAGTTCCAGGGGCTCTGATGCCCTCTTTTGACCTTCATGGGCATTGCACAACATGGATGCACTTACATACATACAGGCAATACATTCGTACACATAAAATAAAAATCATAAATAAATCTTTTTAAAGATAACATTGTCAAAACTATCCCCAATTAGAATTCAAAAACATTTTATAGATAAAATGGAATTATTTTCATGGGGCAAATATCTATTATTATTTAACTTCTAAAACACTGTTACATGAAGCTGATGTTGTTTTAGAAAGTATTAGTGACTTAGAAAAGTTAATTCGCACTACCTGGAATGCTTTTCCCCTGCCAGGTAAATGTCCAGTAACAGCTCGGTGGTGTCCTCTTTAGGAAGGCCTTTACCAATCAGCCCCAGGGAATCTGAGCACCTTCCCCTTCCCCTTGTGCACCCACAGCACCCTTCTCCACATGTCTTCCACACTTCTTCACTCACTTCTCGTACTGACTTCTATCTTGTCCCAGACACAGTGCTGACATGTGATTGGTGATCAACATGCAAGATATGAGAGAGCACTGCTCACTGAATTTCAAGGAAGTCCATATTTAAATAAACTGAGCCAAGGCTATATTTGAATCTGAAGCTAGAAATGTCTAGCCGTTGCATTATTCGTTTTCCACGAACCATCCCAGGAGTGAATGGTTACAAACATAAAAACTGAGTAAATCATACATCTTTGAGCAAATCAGGAACCTGTGGGCCTAAATAACTGGCTTGTGATCCCCAGACCCATTGCTTTTCATCTCTCAGACTGGTCCCTCTTAAGAACAGGCAGTTACAACAACCCTGACCCTGCAGCATCTCTGGCCAAAGGTTTATTTTCTCAACAAGTAAATGCAGTGAGTAGACCTGGCTTGCAATCCTTATTCACACAAACTACTATGAAAAGGTGATTTGAGACCATTGGGTGAATCTGAAAAGAGACTCAGTGTTATTACTAATGATCCAAGTGTTCAAACATATTACCTCATGGGGACATTTTATGTTTAAGCCATAGCATTCTGTCCCTTGCCCCCATTGGCTCACAGCAAAATGCAAAATCCATTCAGCCCAGTTTCAAAAGTTCCCATTCTGTTAGTTTCTAACACCATTCAGAAGCTCAGTCTCATCTAAGCTTCCAAGCAATCTTTTAACTGTGAGCCCCTGTAAAATAAAACATGTTGCAAACGTCCAAAGAAAATAAGCAGAGTGCCACATTCCCTTTCCAAAACAGAGAGGCAAGCAAGAAAAGATCAGACCAAAGCAAGACCAAAGCCTAACAGGCAAGCATCGAATCCTGCATCCCTTGTCAGTTTCCTGGTAGCATCCAACCAGGCTCCAACCAGACTGAGTAGCTCCACTTCTCCAGCTTTGCTGCCTGCAGGATATGTCACTCTCTCTTGGGCCAGATTCACTTGGTGCCTGCAGCTCTCCTTGACAGATATCCTACACTCCGGTATCTACAGCATCCTACAGCCGTTCCCCCACCCCACAACTTAGGCTTCACCTTCACTGCTTTATACAGTGGTTTTCAAGGCCTTCTTGTGGGGATGGCAACCTTGTTACACATTGACTAGCCTCAGTTGATTTCTGAAACTCTGGCACAAGCCTCCGTGAATGCCTTGTTCTAACATCCTGCATACCTGGAAAACCAGCACCAAGTCCTGCTGCCAGTTTGGGATGTAGCCTGCTAACCTGGATTCCTCAAACTTGACTTCAGCAGCCTATGATCATCTACCTTGCTAAAGAAGAAAACATTTCCCTGGGTGGACTTGCCAAAGCAGGACACCCTGGAGGTTCTATCTCTCAGGCACTGTCTTTTCAGGCACTATCATTTCAAATGAATTTGTGTTTTATAAAGTGGAGCCTTCAGTGGACAACATCTTTCCGATTGTCTCAGTGTCTGATTTTCCCTTAATCAAACTAATCTCTTTCACAATTATTGCTGTTTAAAACCCACCCTGTCTTCAACTTCAACCTACTTTACACTCCCTTCCTCATCAAACTACATATTTTTCACATCATTATGCTCCACTTTATGCTCTCTCTCACAGTAAATCCAGCTAAAAGCAGTGGGCAATAACCACGCCACAGGCCTAGTGTGGTGGCACACTCCTTTAATCCCAGCACTAAGGAGGCAGAGGCAGGTGGATCTCTGTGAGTCAAGCCAGCCTGGTCTGTATAGTGAGTTCCAGAGTACCCAGGGCTATATAGTGACATCCTGTCTCAAAAATTAAGATAAATCATAATAATAGCCATGCCACAGCCTATACATTGTGCTGTCTTGAAATTTCTTCCTTCAAACTAGTGCATCACTTTTAAATTCAGCCTTACACAGATTTTCACTGCATGATCAGAATGTAGCCCACTTCTTGACCACAATATAAAACAAATAATCTGTAGCCCAAATTCTAATAAAGAGTCCCCTCTGAAACTTCCTGAATAAAGTCCTCACTGTCTACATTTCTACTACCATTCTTATTTTAGGAACTTCTCCAAAAATAGTCCACTAAACTCTCTTACACTGTTCTAGGGTTTCCCTTCCCTGCAGTTCCAAATTCTTCATACTCCTGTAGCAAATCAATTCCAAAGATCAATTTTATCACACTTGTGACCCCACTTCTCAGTACCAATCTTCAGTACTAGTTACTATTGCCTTTGATGTGATCAAATACCTGTCAAGCAACTTCAGGGAGGAAGGGCTTATTTTGTTTCACAGTTTGAGAAGGTGTAACCCATCACGCATGAAAAGCACTGCAGCTGAAGGAGTTGGGCCCATGGGAACAGGAATATGAGGCTGCTTGCTCAAATCTTGGCAGATTAGGAAGCAGAGAACTCAGGGCACACAGAGGTCCAGTCTACAGTCTTCAAGACCTGCGACTGTGGTCCTACAGTTGTCAACTGGACCACATGTCCCAAAGAGTCCATAACTTCTCAAAGCAATAACAGGGACCAGGTGTTCGAACATATGAGCTATAAAAGAAAGAGCAGAAGAGTAGAGAGAAAGAAGAAAGAAAAAGAAAAGGAAGCAAAGGTAAAATGAACATGGCACGATGTTGAAAATTGCTGAATTAGAGTGGTATATTCTCTGCTACTTTGTGAGTTTTTGTTTTCATAGTAAAATGAGTTGGGTTTTTTTATGTGTATGAGTGTTATACCTGCATGTGTGTAAGTGCATCTATGTCATGAAGTGCCCGTGGAGGACAGAAGAGGGTGTTGGATCTCCTGGAACTAGAGTTTCGAATGGTTGTTAGCCACCATGTGGGTGCTGGAATTCGAACCCAGGTCTTCTGTAAGAACAGCCAGTGCTCTTAACCAAAGCCAGAGCCTCATAAAGTGGTTTTTCAAAGAGCTTTCTGGAAGAATAAATATAAAATCATTGATAAGATAAATATTAAACAATTTTCAAATTCATTTCATTCATGCAGCATTTCCTGCCTTACACAAATCAGCTGCATAGGGTCTGGGTAGCCATAGACCTCTGAACCAACTACAGTAAGAATTCCTCAGACCAGTTGTGGCAACTTCACCTGCTTTGGAAAATCCTGGCTTGTCTTTAACCCACTTTGAATCTAGATCCAAGACCACTTCCAGACTATACAAGGAAGTCCTCTGCAGAGTCCAATTGAGTTCACTAGGACAAGTAGTTTGCATTTTTACCTTTATTGGTTAAACTTGCACATACTGTACTCACACCAATGGCCAGGACTGGAATGACAACTCCGTCATTCCCAAGAGCTTTTTGTTTTTCTGTTGCACTTGTCTACACTCAATCACTTTAAATCTATTTTGGACAGAATCTTGTGATGTAATGCATAAACAACCACAGCTTGCTAAAACAGAGGCTTAGAAATGTAGTCTTAGTGGGGTGTGGTAGCATGACTCTGTAGTTCCAGCTACCCAGGAAGATGAATCAGGAAGGTCACCTGAGCCCAAAAGTTCAAGGTTAGCCTGGGGAACATAGCAAGAAATTATCTCAAAAAAACAAAAAAGGGAGACTGGAGAGAGATGACTCAGTGGTTAAGAGCACTGACTGCTCTTGCAGAGGACCCAGGTTCAATTCCCAGCACCAACATGGCAGCTAACAACCATTCATAACTCTAGTTCCAGGGGATCCAACACTCTCTTCTGACCTCTACGGACACTGTACAACACAAGTACACCTACCTACATGCAGGTAATACACTCATATACATAAATAAAAGTAATAAATAATAATAAATATTTTTTTAAAAAGAAAGGTGAACTGGAGAGATGGTTCACCAGTTAAGAGCAATGGCTGCTGTTGTAGAAGACCCAAGTTTTGTTCCCAGCACCAACATGGCAACTAATAACTGTCCATAACTACAGGTCCAGGAGATCTGATGCCCTCTTCTGACCTCTGCAGGGGTTGCATGACACAGGTGTACTTGCCTACATGTAGGCAATACTCATATACATAAAATAAAAATAAGAAAATATTTTTAAAAGGAAGAAGAAAAAGAAAAGAAAGAAGGAGGACGAGGAGAGAGAGGAGGAAGAGGAGGTGGAAGAGGAGAAGGAAGAAGAAAACAAGAAAAGAAGAATTGAGGTGAAGCTTGGCTGGTAGAGTGCTCTATGCAGCATGCAGGAAACTGGGTATGATCTTTAACACTGCATTAATTAGGTATAGTGGCAAATACCTGTAAGCCCAACACTTGGGAGATGGAGGCAGGAGGACTGAGAGCTCAGTGTCATCCTTTGTTGCACAGTGAGTTCAAAGCCAGTCTGCTCTATATAAGACATTCTCTGAAAAAAAGAACTGAAATGAAAAAGAAAACTCTCACAGGGCAACAATGCAAGGACAGTGTAAAAACTCGGGACCACCAACCATTACTGGCATGAAGCCCAAGCAATAAAGGAATTTGCTTCTCTTTTGTGTTATAAATATTTTCTGGAACTATTCTGAATGAAGTGATTGGTTAAAGATATTTCCAGGGCTTCCCACAAAACAAAAGATGTTACTTTAATGTCACATCTACTGGTTTTTAACTTGTGCTCGGTCTCCTGGACTTTCTGCTACTATCAGAATGTGGGTCTACAAACGCATTATCTCACACCATAATCATATAACCCGAATAGGCATGCTATCATCCCAAGATAGCAGGAAGACCAGCAATGCTTAGAGATAGTATGTGACTTCTCCAAGGTCACAAAGCTGATAAAAGAAAGCTCCATATCTTTAGTTTCCTTCCGAGGCCATCTTTTCTCTGGGCTACTTTCTCTTACTCCTCCCACACCTTGTGGCTCCCACTGTGTATCAGCCACTTTTATGTTCCTGTGATAGAAACAGACCAAGGGAACTTATAAAATGAGTAGTTTATTTAGCTTACAGTTCCAAAGGAATAAGAGTGTCATGGCGGGGAGGCATGGCAGCAGAGGTGGCTAGAGTAGGAGCAGAGGCTGAGTGCTCACATCTTCAAGCAGACACAGGAAGCAGAGCTTGACTGGAGACCCAGCAAGGCTTAAGAACTCTCCAAACTCGCCCCCAGTGATATCCATCCTTCAGCAGGGCCACACCTTCTAAGACTTTCCAAAACAGCGCTACCAACTGGGAACAAAATATCCAAATACTTAGAGCCTATGTGGGACATTCTCATTCAAACCACCACACACTGTTATGTGTCAATTTTCCTCAAAGTGCGAGGGGCTCAGGGGTGGACGAGACATCACTCCAAGGAGGACTTGAACTTGCAGGGAAGAGATGACTCTTTGGAATTAAACTGGAAAAGCTCTAGCACTCCATGGAGAAGTACCACTGCTCTCAGACACAAGTGGTTTCTGTCTGTCAATTGCTGGAGGGGAGGGGCATAATTTTCTCTGGAGCAACTCAGCTGTTACACAAACTCGAGCACAGCCCATGAACCCCTTAGGCAAGTCAAGGCTCTTCTGTGGTTCTTCATCTACAAAATAAAAAACTGGGGGCTGGAGAGATGGCTCAGCAGTTAAGAGTATTGGTTGCTCTTGCAGAGGACCCAGGTTTGATTCCCAGCGCCTATACTGGCAGCTAACAACCGTCCTTAACTCCAGTTCCTGGGAATCAGGTGCCCTCTTCTGATCTCTGTGGGCATTTCATGACATGGGTGCACTTACATACATGCAAGCAACACACACACAAATAAAAATTAAAATATATATTTAAAAAAAAATAAGAAATTGGACTGAAAGCTGTCATGACCTCCCTTCCAACTCATCACACTCGTACTCGCTTTGCTGAAAGCCACGGGTCCAGCATGTGATGGCTGGACCTGGTTATGAGCTTGGCTGGATTAAAAGATGCTTAGGAATGAACAAACTTCTGTGTGTCTGTGGGGAGACTGTCAGAAAGAATCAACATGTGTGGCATTGAAATGGAGGTGAAGACCCACTCTAACCGTGGTGTCACTTTCCAACACGCTGGCGGGGGGGCGGGGAGAATTGGAGGATGGTACCATGAGCATCCCTGTGAGCTACGTTCAGTATGTCTATCACTGTGCCATTGTTCACTGAAATCAGACAATAGCTTCTTCAGCTTTTCAGTGTGGACTCAATACCAGCCCCTTTCTATGGCATGTCCAGGCCCACATTCAGTGTTGAATTGGACAGCTGAGAATTAGGACCACTTGGATCTGGACTACTTGGCAGTTATCCGATTCTCTGCCTCTCCAGTATGCAAACAGCCATTTCGAATTTCCCAATCCTATCATGTAAGCAAACCCTTTTTATAACATAGTCCTTATTGGTTCTGTTCCTCCAGATAGCCATAATGCAAACAGTACAAATGTAAAAAATACTTCAAACAGTACCAGATCTTAAGCACAAGTCACTAGGACATCAAGAGCCAGGCTTACTTTAATAAAGTGCTCCTCTAAGCATCTTTTCCCAGATATCTAGTGTGACAGAAGACATTATGTGTCTGTGGGGGCTCTCTTCACAATGGAAATCTCTGTAAGAGTCTGGAGTCCCCGCCTTGACAACATGCACAGTCAGTCTGGGTCTAGGAGACACCTGAGCCACGCTGTGCTGAGTGTTTCACTCCCTCTCCCAGTCCTTCCTCACTCTGCATGTGGCACAGGCTGCCTCTTGCCTGACTTAATTTTCTCCACTAATTAAATGTCACACTTCCAGCTGTAATTACCAAGAGACACTCTCCAGGCAGTTCAGTAGAAGAAAAAATAAGATCCTTCCCATTTCTCACTGCCCTCATGAGATGCTGACGGTGAAGCTGGTTAAAACCAATGACAAATTACAGGGTTTTTAAAGGGAAGTTTTAATGAACCTGTGGCCCAAGAAGCAGCAATCATAAGACCAAAGAAAATACTTTAAAGGAAATAAACAGAGACCTGCCCAGAAAGCAGCTGAAACAGGACAGCCCATGGCACATATATTTATGATTCCTTGTATCCCATGATCATGATCCGTTCTAAGATAGCTTTGTATTTTACAAGAAATATAATGACCCAACAGCTTGTAGGCATCCTTGTAAACTTCCATAGTTCTTTTGAGAAAGTGGTAGGAAACAAAGTTAAAACTATCCAGGAATTTAGTTGATGTCCAAAGACAGAAAAATAGGGGTCCAGAGTGGTCCTCACGTCAATGTGGAAAGCTTTCTTTGTCTGTATATGTGTTTATTTTCTACAGGATCTCACTACGAACCGAAGTCTAGGTTGACCTTCAACTAACTAATTACGTAGCTCAGGCTGGTCTGAACTCACAAGGCTGTACCACCATATCTGGATTAATAAAGAGAGCTATTCAAGTTAGTGTTTCCCATATATGAGTCCCCTGGGTAACTATGATGCAGGAAAGGCATGAGCTCTTAACTTAAAAGATCAGGAAGCCAAGATCCAAAGAAAACTAATGACTTGTCTGAACTCATTTAGTCTGTAAACAATTAAGTTTCTACACCAAACAGGGTTCTACCAGATCATTATTTCTGATGACATTGCCTCTGCTCTGAAGGTTTTCAAGTTTGTTGTCGCTGAAAAGGAGAGCAGCAAGAAAAATAGTTTTAAAAGATAAGCCAAAGAAGCCAGGTGTGATCCTCGGGAGACAGAGGCAGGCAGACCTCTGTGAGTTCAAGTACAACCTAGTCTAGAGAGCAAGTTCCAAACCAGTCAAGGCTACATAGTGAGACCCTGATCAAAACACAAAAACAAATGAACAAACAAAAATTAGCCAAAGAGTGCTAGAGTCCCTCCCACAGGACAGTAGTCAGAAGCAATCTACAGATGGAGGAAACACCCTCCGAATCCCGGTGGTTCCCAGTGTACAGCATGTTCCTCACACAGCGTGGTAAGCGAAGGAAGAATAGTTAAAAGGAAGAGAGAGCAAGCCTTGCTTTGAGTTTGGGAGTTGTTTCTCACATCAACACCTCTGCCCCTAGTCATAGCTCAGGACCTTAGCTGAGGAAATGAAGACAACCAAAGGCAGAGAGTTGGAAGTGAGGGGAAACAGTACTGAGGTTGAGGTCTGAAAGGCCCACACAACAGTTGTAAAATAAGTATTTGAAAGGCAGCAGTGAGTAGAGAGGAAGACTAGAACACCTCCCCCGAAGCAAGGCTAACATGAGCAGACATAGCATGCAAGAGAAAACTGCTAGGCAAATAAACAAGAAGAAAACACTCTGCAAATGACCTACAGAAGTCCCAAGCTTTTGTGCACAGGGCCATTGAGTTTCCTACCTTCCTCTCAGCTCTGGCGCACTTTCTCCCTTGGAAGTGTACTCTCAATAATCTGTCTCTGGTTCCGGTACTATCCATGAATCTCTGTCCAATTCCTTGTTCCGGGACACAGGAACCTGAAAATCTTGGGTTCCTACTAAACTCCAATGTCTTCAGATTCACTTAGTAGGTCAACCAGTTAGGAGGTCAGAGGTAAGACTTATCTTTCTAATTTCAAACTTTCTATTCATTATGGGTAAGTGTGCCTTAAAGAAGCTGCTCCAAATTGCAGTCACAGATCGGACACTTTGGAATTATGGTGCCTACTACTTGAGGTTCTTGTGACAAGATGATATAATCATGAGTTGAGACTGGAAATTAGCTGACACCAGACACTAAAGTCATACAGTGGTTACAGCCACAACAGCTCCCCAGCAAAGACTATTACCTCAAAGCAGCTTGGGATGCTTTCTTTCTCACTCTCTCTAATGGCATGTGCCTTTATCTGCAGCTGCTCCCTTCCTCCTTCCTTCTTTTCTCCCTCCATCCTCTGTCTCCTTCCTTCCTCCTTCCTTCCTTCCTTCCTTCCTTCCCTTCACCTCTTCCTTTCACTTTCCCCAAGGCCATGAGGGGCGGTGGGCTTGGGGTATAGGACAGCCACCTTGGGCCTGATATGGGACGAGGGAGGGTTCACTGGTCCTTTATTGTCAGTCAGACACTGAGGGTGCAGGACACAGCCCCCCATGGAGCCAGGGAACCTAGTCCTGTGGGTGGCCATCTTGCTGGCTGACTGCAGGCGGTGATGGCAGCAACAGCACTGTCATGATACTGAACCCATGATGCTGCGGTCATGATGAGGTGGCCTCAGGTTCAAGACATATCCAGCCACTGCTTCCCCCAAACACCACACCTCCCTGGGCTTTTCTGCACTGCCAAGCTTGTGGTTGTTTCTTCTCATTCTCATCCTTTGTGGCACTCCTGTTAACTTTGCTCCACACTTACCTGCCACCATTCCTTCCCACTCTCCTGTTCTTCTTTCTTACTGGTGACAGTCCCACCTCTGAGGATACGGATACTTTTCTTTCAAGTACTAAGGCACCCCCCTAAACATGGAGTCTAAATATGAAAAAAAAAAAAAACACAGTTGCATGTTTAACCAGGATGACAATCTAGATCAAGACCAGAGCTGTTCATGCAGGCAGGCCTCTTTGCCAAACCAAACAGCTTGGGCTCTTTTAGAGCTGCTTAGGAGCGAAACCTCTCTCCACCAAAGTAAAATGAAAGAGCTTCAAAGTTGTTGGTAGCAAGGACTTGCACCCCTAGGTTGCAGAGCTTGGTCCCCAGAAAGGCAACACAATCATTGTTTCCAATCCAGGGATGAGTAATCTCTAAAGGGCTGGGGGCTCACTCCACTGTTTCTAACCCTCCAACAGGTTCACTAGGGACACCTGATAGTGTGACAGAACTGGGAGATGCCTCAAGTGTCAAGTCTTCTTGAGGATTCTGCACGTGCACAAGAGATATACCTGTACTTCAGACATCCTCATCGCTTAGCTTTCTCCTTAGGAAATTCAGTTCAGACTCCCTACTGCAATGCATCAGGAATTGGAATAAGTTTGATCCTGAGGGAGATGAAAAAAGCTAATATTTTACTGTGACACTATCTGGTCCCAATATGGGCTTTGACCAAAGGATGGAAGGACTTGGTCCTACCTCTTATACCAGAAAGGAGAAGCAGAGATTTTGGGAGGATGGTAAAGGACATGAGGATGAGCTATTTATTAAAAATCCTATCGACAGTCTGGCTGGAACATAGGCCCTTCCAGATCAGAAACCCACTGTTTGGGATTACAACATCCTCTCAGGAGTCCATAGATGTAAGCTAATGGTAGAGAGCCACTTCATAGGGATGAAAAAACTATATGCAGAAATCTGTTAACTATGATAAGATCAAAAAAGTTTACTCAAAAAATCTTGCTCTGTCTCTCAGCAAGCTAGATGAGGTCTTTGGAAAAATGGTGTTACCTCAGCTGGCCTCTCTCTACTGTTTACGTCTTACACAAGAAATGAAACTAAAAATTAGCTTAAGTCTACATAACAAGCTTTGTATTTGATGCCTTTTGAACATCTACTTGAGCTTTATCACTGATAAGGCTTAGTTCTGAGTCTTTGAGATCTAAGTTGTCTACATTTTTTTCTTTTTCTTTTTTTATAGAAAGGGTCCCAAATAACTTTGGCTAGTCTCAAACTTACTTTGCAGCTTGTAGCTACATTCATTGACCGAGTCTGGATCGGCGGAGGGCTGCGGATTGAATGACACACACAAGACAGAGACACAGACACACACACTAGGTAGGAGGAAAGGAGAATGACTGACTGACTTTATTGAGAGGCATCAAGCCTTATATACCCTGAGGCGGGGCTTTGCAGGAGGTTAAAAGTTCAGGTTCTCAGGAGACATCCAGCCACATGACACACATCTGATGTAAACTGAGGGTAAGATCTGGCCAGAAAGAGCCTAGCACTAAGAGAGAAGGGAATGCAGGGGGGCCAGACCCTACACAGCTTTCATTAAAATGTAGTTACTTTGTTTTTATTTTTAAGAAAGAAATGTTTTCTTTTTAAATTTTTACTTTATTTGTATGAGTGTTTTGCCTACATGTACATAAGTGCACCCATGCATGCAATGCCCATGGAGGCCTAAAAAGGGTACCAGGTGCCCTGGAACTGGAGATAGAGATTGTTGTTAGCCACCATGTGGGTGCTAGAACTGAACCTGGCTCCTCTTCGAGAGTAGCCAGTGTTCTCGACTTCAGAGTCATTTATCCAGCCCCCAAGAAATGTTTTCTTAAGAGAAGACAGACAAGAAGCATCAAGGGCAAACAGAGGAATAAAAATTATTGGTAAAGAAGATTAAAGAGTGTCTGAGGACATGACTCAGTGGCTGAAGTGTTTGTGTAAGCATGGCTAACTGAGTTTGGATACTCAGTACCGACAGAAAAAGCCATATACAGTGCCTTGCATCTAGTGCCTTGCATCTAGTGCCAGTACTAGGGAAACAAACAGATGTATCCCTGGAGCTCACTCGCTTGCCTGTCTTACCAACAACTGAGTTCCCGGGTTAATAAGAAATTCTGTCTCAAAAAATCAGGTGAATAAAGATAGAGATAAACAACTGATATCTTCCTCTTGCCTACAGAGAGAGAGAGAGAGAGAGAGAGAGAGAGAGAGAGAGAGAGAGAGAGTGTAGGTTATAGAGAAAAAGAAAAGTTTTAAACAAAAAATGACCATTTTGTCCAAACTAAAGTATAAATAAAGGTTATTTTGATACTTTGAGAAGTCTACTGCATTGTTCAGTAGAGGAGGGCCAAATTTTTACTGAGACTTTATTCCATCAGTAAATCTGCTCCAGACAAAAGTGATGAGAGCAGGAGATAGAATCTGGTCAAGTAGGGCTGGGACCCCAAAGCAGCAGTTCTGAGAATGCCTTTTCTGGAGGCCAGAATTTCCAGAACACAGTTCTGGCTTCTCTTTCTTCGTTATCTTCTAAGTGGGCACCTCTTCATAAAAGCTATATGTGTCTATGTGACTAAAACCCAGAAAAGACACCTGGACACCTGATTGGACCAGCTACACTAACGAGCTCATCTGTCTCCCCATCCCTCACTTCCGTTTCTGCCATAAGTCCTTTAAAAAGGCCCCAGACTAGCAGCTTAATGGTACCCCATTTCCTTAGACCCCTTCTGATACACAGGAACTCTATGATCTTTCTAATGGTCTCTCTGTCTTTCTTTTTCTTTCTCTCTCACCAGAATCCCCTTTGCACTCTCTCTTTCCCTCTTAAACTCCTGCCTATGGCTCTATAAAAAACTTCTCTCTAATGTTCACCCTCTGTGGTCTGTGAAATTTCATTCTTCAGATGAGTAAGACAAGAATCTGAAAACCACTGCCTTGGGCAGCTTTGGTAGCCATCAAGTTTTCCAGAATCCTCGCTCCCTGAGAAGAGAATGTCTCCATTGTTCTCAAAGACATCCCAATATTCCTATATCAAAAGGACACAATGAGGGGTTGGAGATATGGCTCAGTGGTTAAGAGCACTGGATGGTCTTACAGAGGACCCAAGTTTGATTCCCAGCACCAACATGACAGCTAACAATCATGTGAAACTCCAGTTCCAGGGAATCTGCCCTCTATGACCTCAAAGGGTATTGCAGGACATGGATGCATGTACATACAGGCAATACACTCATACACATGACAAAATATTTTTTAAAAGGAGACAGTGAGGCACCAAACATTCCAAGTGTATGATAAATTTAACTTTGGGGGATTTTCAGCAATGGGAATAAAATAAAGATCATCCACAAGATCCAGGGGAACTGACTATAGACACAAGAACAAGTCAAATTGAAAACTGTAACCCTAAGAATACTTCCCCAAAATAATAACCTACAACTTCAGAGAAACCTCACAATGAAGAAAGAGAATTCCAAATGCTAGAAATAAACTCTGACGTCTGAGGACCCCACCAATACCTCACAAAAAACACATGGACAAAGCAAAGTAACCTGGCAAGGTAGCTTTTATTTTTGCAAAAGGGTGTGTTGTCTCATTTGAGCAAGCAAGCACCCAAGAAGAAAATTTGATAGGTTTGTATCTTGATGTAAGAGTACTGTGTCTTTTCCCCACTGACTGGGGGTCCAACTTCACAGTACTTCATGGTTGGCCCAAGTAAATTAGCTAGAATTTGCTTAACTATGAGTTGGGGAATTTGTGTCTCATTTGTTGTAGTACCAGGGGAGGAAGGAACTAAACTTAGCGCCTTCCATGGGGAATTTTAGCAACAATGATGTAGGGATTCCAACCAATTCCTCTATAAGGGATCAAATTCCTCCTCTATAACTGATGGATCATATGGTGGTTTGAATGAGGTTGTTCCCCATAGGTGGACCTTTTGTCCCCACTTGGTAGACCTGTTTTGGGAGATTTAGGAGGAAGCAAGCCAGTGGGGGTGGGCTTTCAGAGTTCTTAAGGCTTGCCAGATTTCCAGTCTTTCTGCTTCCTGGGAAGATGTGATCACACAGCTTTCTGTGCCAGCCACCTCTGCCACCAGGCCTTCCCCGCCATTAAGGACTTTAATCCTCTGTAATCATAAGGGAAATAAACCTTTCCTTCTCTAAGTTGCCTTGGTCATGGCATTTTATCACAGCAACATAAATGTAACTAATACAGATAGAAGAGGGGAGAGTGTTATGTTCTCTCTTAGGCAGGGACTGTGCCCCCCATCAGTGAAAAGTGTTTACAGGAAATGGATCATCATTCTTTAGCTCTCCAAAAAAATTTCTAGCACCACAGCACTGGGATTAAGATTTAAAGCAGAAGAATGGGGTGAAGAGTGAGGTCTGAAAGTTCTTTCAAAGAGGCTATAATATTAATATATGAAAGAAACCAGTCTGTATAGAGGAAGACTAGTCTATCCCCCTCCAAAAGAAGGACAAGATTTCACAGTCATGCAAATGTATGAGAAAGCCCAGTCTATGAAATGAGCTATAAAAATGCCAGGCTTTTGTGCACAGCAGCTAACTTTCCTCCCATCTCTTGTCCACTTCACCCATGGAAGTGCATTCTTAATCAACTATCGCTGTTTCTGATACCATCCATGTGTCTCTGTCCATTTCCTGTTCTGAGATACAGAAACCTGGAAATCCCAGCAGATACACATCAAACTTCAATATCAGATGCAGGAAGATAACTCAAACCCCCAGTTCATCCCATTTCATTGTCAAGAAAATTGAAGCCCTGAAACAAAGGAATAATTTGTACTATACTGCACACATACTTGGTAACAAAATCAGATTTCTTGATTATCTTTCTGTCCTAATCTATTTTGTGCTATTGTAACAAAATGCTTTAGTAATGTATTGAAAATAAATTTATCTCCTATAGTTCCAGAAATTGGGAAGTTCAAACTTGAGGATCTGGCATCTAGTGAGAGCATCTTACCACATGCTCAAATGGTGTGAGTCAGAGAGCACACATAAGCAGGATTGTTACTGGACACCTTGATCTATAAACGCACAGGCTTAAGTTTGCTTCTAATTTCAAAAGAAATTGAGAAACATAACTTGGAACAGGAAAATTAGTATTTTTATAGTTTTTCCAGAACTTGGAAAAGTTCTTAGATTCCAATTTTCTTGTAGCAGTGTTACGATATAATGGAAAAAAAATAAAAGACCAGGGAAGTCACTATATTGATTTACCTATGGGATAATCTGTAAAATCCATGTGTAATCTCTTCCTGTAGGCAAGTTCTCCAACCTTTACTACCTCTGTCCCCTAACATGAAATTCCAGAGCAACTCTAGTTCAGTTGTTTTAAGGTCCCTATTATACTGTTTTAATCCCTAGTCTGTCTTCTGATTTCTTCAATCTTGAGGGGAAAATTATTACCGGACTATTGTGAAGTCCCTGAAATATGCCTGTGACTGAAAGAAATGTCATAAACAAAAGACAAGTAGGGGTCAAAATTAGGAAACATTCAGTGAGTATCGAGAAATTACTCATAAGAACCCCTTCTCTGTAGTCTTCTGGTTTTATTAACCTTTGGAAGAGTTGGCACAAATGAGTCCATTTTGTTGCTTGTTCTGAGGAAAGGTCTCGCTATGTTAACCCACTCTGGTCTTGAACTCACAATACTCTGCTTTAGTCTCTCATATTGGAACTATAACCATGTACCACTATATTTTGATAATTACACTTTTCCTTCTTGTCTCTGACAATTTCATTGGAGATATCACTTATTAACTATCTTAAAAGTTTAGTTTTTATTATCAGCAACACTAGGATGAGGCTTTTCCCAGTTGGCCTGAACCCACATTGGGGAAGAATGTCAGGAAGTCAAGGAAGTCAATGCCAAAGGCTCCTCTGTTGGTCAAATACAAACAACTGAGACATCTAGAAAGAAGGTCTCAGTTTTCCTGTTCTTACTTTTTAAGAATATTGAGTCTCAGATGGAAAGAATTCCTCCTCTTTCTGTGCTTTGTGAATTTGTCTATAGGTTCATTTTCACTAGGGGTGTCCAACCTTTTGGTTTCTCTAGGTCACACTGGTTGAAGAAGAACTGTCTTGGGTTGCACATTAACTACACAGACACTAATAAAAGATGATGAGCAACCGAAAAAGGTCTATGTGTACTTTTTCATGCTGCCTGTCAACCACAGATAAGCAAAAAGTTCTCACAGTATTGTCTTAATTATCTAGTGCCTCATCAGAAGAGTCTTTGAAAATCTTAAAGCAGGCCAGGTGTGGTGATGCATGTTAGGTCCACACAGAGGGACGCTCTAATGGTCTTTTCCCTCTGTGGGAGGTCTCAGGAGGTGGAAGAGCAATGATCTGTGTCCATACCCATTTTACTATGTCTGATCTCTCCCAAACTGAGCAGCACTTGGGTTCTCTCTTTTCTGATCCGGTCCACTACACTAAAGAATCTCGCTACCTTACCCAAGCCTATAACCTTACCTGGCATAATATCTATGTTATTCTTTCCACTACTTTAACTCCTGAGAGCGAGAGTGAGTCTGGGTCTGTCCAGGCCCATGCTGATGAGGTTCATGTAACAGACCTTACCTACCCTATGGGAGGATGGTGGTTCCTAGAGAGGACCCCAAATGGATAATCCAAGTTCCTCCCACCACTGATGGTGACCCCAACCCCCCATCCCCTAGTAGAATAGCAAGAAACCCGATGGTTGTCTGCCTCCTGGCAGGCTTCCAGCGGACTTCCCACAAAGTGGTTAATTTTGACAAACGGTCCACTACTACCCACACCCCTGCTGAAAACCTGGCAGAGTTTCTGGGCCATTTGACTGAGACACTCCTTCAGCATACTTGCCTTGATCCTAACTCTCCAGAGGTCATTCTATCCTTAACTCCTACTTCAGAGCTCAGTCAATCCCAGATACTCGTAAAAAGTTTAAGCAGCTTGAAAAGGGCCCTCAGATCTCCCGGGGAGACCTGCTGGAAATGGCATTTAAGGTTTTGAATGGCCGAGAGGATCAGGAACGGACCAATAGAATGGTCCAAGACTGCCAAAAGTGCCACCTACTGGCTGCAGCTCTCAGGGAAGATGCCACTGGGAGCCTCAATGGTAGGCACCAGGACCCTGCTTTAGGTGTGGCAAGACCAGACACTGGGCCAAACCCTGCCCCTCTCCATGACCACCACCTGGACCCTGTCCCCACTATGGATGTGGAGGACACTGGAAAGTTGACTGTCCCACCCTGCCTCACCAAGGTAGGCCAGCCCCTTTCCCTTAACCTCACAGGAACCACTCAGTGACTTATTGGGCCTGGTGGCTGAAGACTGAAGGTGCTCTGGGACCTCGGCCCCAGACAACTCATCCCACATCATGATGAAGAAGCCCAGGGTCACAATCTGGGTGGCAGGTAGGCTGATCTCATTTATCATCAACACTGGGGCCACGTGGTCAGTACTGCCATCCTACTCTGGCACGACTTTCTATTCAAAACTCTCTGTAGAGGGTGTTACTGCACCCCATATTACTGCACCCCTCCCATGTATTCTTTGGGGAGTTCCTCTTTCCCACCCCCTCCTTGTGATACCTACCTGCCCAGCCCCTCTCTTGGGTTGGGACCTCGTGCCAAACTTCTCACTCACACACCATTTTCATTCTCATCCCTGCTCCCCCCCTTGTTAACCCAACTCTCTTCTTCCTGCCTCTGACATTGATCCACAAGTGTGAGACACCTCTTCACCTGCTTTGGCATCCCATCACACACCTATCCATATCACACTTAAAGGCCCCACTGCCTTCCCTTGCAGACCCCAATATCCTATTCCATTCAAGTACCTCCTTCTCTGCTCCTCCTCCCTTTCACTGTCCAAACTACACACGAACTTCTTAACTTTCTAGATTCCAGGGGATACAGGGTTTCTCCTACTGAAGCCCGACTGATTCTCCCTTACCCAGGACAAATATCTTGGCTTTCTTCTCACCCCCATCTCCTGCCAGCTCACCATAGATCACAAGGAACACCTTTATTCCCTTGTCCCACCCACTTCTAAAGATGAGATCCTGTATTTTCTTGGCCTTACTGGTTTCCTCCAAACATGGATCCCAAACTTTGCTCTTCTCTCTAAGCCCCTTTATGATGCTGCCCAGGGGGACCCACATGAGCCCTTGGATCTGGTGCCAGAGAAAGCGACCGCCTTCTCTCCCTTGAGAGATGCCCAACTGGAGGCTCCAGGTCTATCTGAACAATCGGATACCTCCATCAGGGGTTGGCAACCATGCTTGCATGTTCTTGCCTCAGCAGCCCTCTTGGCTCCAGGAGCACAAAAGCTCATCTTTGGTCAAAAACTAACTGTCCTTTCTCCTCATAGGCTTAAGAACCTCTTCTCTATCAACCCTAACCCCATCTAAACTCCAACTTTTTCCTGTTACCTTTCTAGAAAACTCTGACATCACCCTAGACTCATGCCCTCCACTTAACCCAGCCACCCTCTTGCCTGGTACATAGATGGCAGTTCTACTAGCACTCCACAAGGGTCTCAGGTGGTGGGATATGCAATTGTCTCTGATGGCCAGGTAATAGAGACAGGACTACTACCTAGGGGGACAACCTCCCACAAGGCAGAACTTGTTGCCCTCCCTCAGGCCATGGAAAGACAACCAGTTTTATACTGACCATAAATATACCTTCCATATCCTACACCACCATGCTGCCATTTGGAAAGGGAGAGGTTTTTTATCAGTCAAGGGGACCTCCATCACTAATGGTCTTCTTATCTTGAAGATACAGGAAGCTTCCTATCTGCCAGCACAAGCAACTGTCATCCACTGAAAGGGACACCAACCCCTATCCTCTCCTGTGGCCTGGGGAAATGCTTTTGCAAACAGAATTGCTAGAGAATCAAGTCTCCAGATCCTCAATATGTACCCGGTTCTTTTCTTTGTCCCCACTTCCTTTACTCCCTCCTATTCTCCAACACATTGGCAGGTCCTCATGAAGAAGGGTGCCGTCGTGGGCCCTCAGGGATATGGGCGATCTCTACCGTCTACCCAACTCTCAGGCCATGAGTATACTCACCCATTTACACAAACGTTTTTCATATTGGTACCACCATCTATACAGGTTTCTGACTCCTTTCTTTATCCTCATCACCTTTCCTTGCTTATCTCCTCTGTGATGCAGGCTTGCTCCCTTTGTGCAAAAGCTTCTCCACAGAGAAAGACCAAACCTCCTCCCTCTTTCAAGCTTCATCAACATAGAGACTCTCTCCCTCGATCTGACTGGCAGGTTGACTTTATCCATATGCCTCCTCATAAAAAGACTAAATATCTCCTCACCATGGAGGACACCATCTCAGGATGGGTTGAAGCCTTCCCAATGACCACGGCCACTCATCTCCTTGAGTCTATCCTTCCCCGCTTTGGCCTTCCTCTTACTATCCAGTCCAATACTGGGCCAGCCTTTATTTCCAAATTTACACAAGAAGTATCCGGAGCTCTAAAGATTGATTGGAAGCTTCACATCCCTTATAGACCCCAATCCTCAGGCAAAGTGGAATGGGCAAATGCAATTCTCAAAAGTCATCTTTCCAAACTAACCTCCAAACTTCATTTACCCTCAACTCATCTCCTTCCATTTGCCCTAGCCAGCTATGGAGGAGGAGTATAGGCTGGGCCTGAACGAAAGCAATGAACTGCAGCAGCAGCTGGGGGCCACAGACGCCCATCTGCCCACACACTGGAATTGAAGTCCCAGGTGGCCAAGAAGCAGTAGATGTTGCAGGTGGAGCATCCCTCTGAATGGAGCTGTGAGGTCAGTTCCTTTCAAAGAAGCCAGCCAAAGCATGATGGAAGAAATGTTCCTGGCCATGCCAGAAGAACATAGAAAGCCACTCAAGCACAGCAACAGTGAGATAGTGCTCAGTATTTTGTCAAGGGGTGCCATCATAAAGGGCCACGTGGAGACCTGCATCAGGAGAGCTAAGGCTACAAAGCAAGGGGGCATCTCCCTTCTGCATTCAGTGAACACTCAGTTCAGTGTCCAGCAGATGAAGGGCCAGCAGGAACAAGACTTATCGTCACATAAGGCTTGGCATACCTCTAGGCTGCTGGTCAAGGACCAACAGAACTTGTCACCCAGTCTGAGGTCAGGGCCAGTTGCTAGGAACCTCTGTCACTCCAGAGCCTGGCATTTCCTCCACCACTACCCACTTACAGAATACAAAGCTGTTTAAGATCTTTATTTGGGGGAGCCAGGCTTGGTGGTATACTCTTTTAATCCAGACACTTGAGAGGCAGAGGTAGACAGATCTCTGTGAGTTTGAGGAGGCCAGCCTGGTCTATATAGTGAGACCCTGTCTCAAAAAACAAATGAACAAACAAACAATAAAAACAAAAAGGAAACAAACCAAGCAGGAAATAGATGAACAGAGGAAAAAATATTGCTCTCTTTTATGTAAATTTTTTTGAGAATTCATACACCCGTACTGAATTCACACCCTTCTCACCCCTCCCTCTCAAGTTTATGACTTCTTCAATTATATGCATAAAACCTACTGAGTCCATTTAGTGTTGCTTGTATTCACAAGTGTTTAGAGCTGACCACCTGGGACTGGATAACCTATCAGGAGCCTTGTCTCTGGAGAAAACTGATTCTCCCTCTCTCAGCAGCCACTGATTGCTGCAGCTCTTCATCTACGGGTGGGGGACTGTGAAATTTCCCCCACCCACACTGGCATGTCATCTGGTGGTGTCATTATGCAGGTCTTATTTAGACAACCATATTGTTAAGATTTCATGGGAGCAGCTTCCTTTTCATGGCTAGAAGACTCCATCTCACAGCAGGTATCTTGGTCCTCTGGTTCCTATGATCTTTCCACCTCCTCTTCCACGATGTTCCCTGAGCCTTAAGTGCTGGAGCTATATTATAGATGTACCAACTGATGTTGGGCACCCAGGGTCACTTATCCTCTGCATTTTGACCAGTTGTAGATCTCTGTGATGATCAGAATCAGCTGCAAAAAGGAACTTCTTTGATGAGAGGTGATATGAACTACACTTATCAGGCTGGACTGGTACACATGCTGTGCTACCTTATTTTTAAGATATTTGTTTTAAATTTTTAATTATGTGAATATTTGTGGGGGTTTGTGAATGTGAATGCAGGTTCCCTTGGAGGCTAGAAAAGGGTATCAGATCCCTTGGAGCTAAAATTACAGGCAATTTTGAGCTGCTGGGCATTGGTGCTAGGAACTGAACTCAGATCTTCTGCAAGAACAGTATGTGCGTTTAACTGGTAAACCATCTTTCCAGCTCCATCCTCTTATTAATTTTTCCTAATTAATTCTTTTAATGTATGTGTATGTGTGTGTGCCTACTTGTCTGCATGTATACCGTGTGCATGCTTGGTGCCTATGGAGGCCAAAAGAGAGCACTGGATCCCCTGGAAACGAAGTTTCAGATTATTGTTAGCCACCTGATGTGGGCTCTGGGAACCAACCTGGGTCCTTGGGAGGAGCAGCAACTGCTCTTAACTGTTGAGTCATTTCTCTAATGTCCTTTTTTTTAACTTTTGGATTTATTTATTTTTATCTTTATGTGTGTGATTGTTTTGTCTGCATGTATGTAAGTGCACCCATGAGTGAAATGCCCACAGAGGCCAGAAGTAAAATTACAGACAGTTGTTACCCACCGTGTGCATGTTGGGAGCCTAACCCAGGCCCTCTGCCACAGGGGCCAGTGCTCTTAATTGCTGAGGCCCTCCAGCCTCATTATTCTTAATCAGACTTCATTGGTTTTCTCTCACTGCTCTCCTATTCAGACATATGTTGCCAATGACATTTGTCTCTTTGCTTTGAGTATTTGGCAAATGCCGGAAATGAGGTGGCTGCTAGTGTCAACCCTGCAGTCCAGTTCCATTCACACTCCCTAGGAAATCCCATGACAGATGCCTGCTGGCTGGTACATTGATTAAGCTAATTCCTAGAAAAGTCCCAGAACCAGTGGAGGGCGATCAGTGCTCCTCGAGTGGGCTGAAGCTCCTACAGTGGAGGAAAAGGGCATGGCCACATGCCAGCCTCAGGCTGCTCCTGCCTGGCTCTTAGCATCCCTAGAAATGCTTTTGATGTGCAGAAATTCCTATCTTCTATTATATTAGGCAGTATGGATGTTCTGACTGTGGAAATAGATTCTTCTCGTATACTTTCAGTTTTAAAGTATTTATATTTTAAATATTTTGTTATTTTTATTTTATGTGTATGAGTGTATTGCCTGTATGTATGTAAGTGCATCTATGTCATGCAGTGCCTGCAGAGGTCAGAAGAAGAATCCAATCCCCTGGAACTGGAGGTACAGAGGTTGCTAGCCACCATGTGGATATTGGGAATTGAACTCTGTTTCTCTGCAAGAACAACCAGTGCTCTTAACCACCCAGGCCATGTCTCCAGTCCCATCAATTTAAAACTATTTAGGAAAACCATGATTTTGACTATTGTGTATATTTTTCTAAAAACCAAATAAAGTTATCTTATCTATACACAAGAAAAAGGGCGAGAACCTCTGGTTCTGCACTGGAACAATAGGAAAGATACCCTGTGGGCAAGACCCCACCCAGCTAGGGCTCCAACGTGTGAAAGAAGAGAGCCTACGGGGTTTTCTGTTCCTAGAAAGCAACTCTCTTGGAAGGCTTTTCACCAGCCTCAGCATACAGAAGCTGCTGCAGCTGTAATCTGAGGCCAAGCTTCCTCCCAAGCTGGCAGCAGAACTCGGCAGTGTCATCCACTTGGTACTCGTTTTGGAGACAAAAAGGATGCAAGACTGAGAGGGTCGTGGATTCTTCCTCCGTGCTTCAGAGAGCCGCTGAGACCAGGCAAGGTGCGCCTATGAGGAGGCCCGGAGAGGCTATTTTGTGACGCTGTGGAGGTCAAACCTGAGCTGTAATAGACAACGCAGGACATTGCAGATGCCAGAGCGGAGGAACATCTGCCAAGGATAGCTGCATACAGGGAGGGGAACTAGTCCAAGACAAAGATGTATGTTGCAGGCAGTGTTGACGAAAAAGCACAACTCTCACCTCAAACGGGGTAAGAGATAGTTTATTCTGGAGCCAAATATGAGTGACTGTACCTGTGAACACAGATTCATGATACCTCAAATTTCATATTCAACATAGTAACAGCTTCATGAAGTTTTTATGCCAACAGAACAAAGAAATCTATAAATCAAGACACTTCAAATATTAAGTAGGCAGTCACAGCATAAGAGAAATCACAGTTATCTGCTTCAGATGCTATCTGATGCTATTCAACTTTTGGTTGGGGAAACTGATATTCTGCTAAGTTAATATATTCCAAAAGGTTTTATCTATTAGTCACAGCATGTTAAGCCAAAAACAGGTGGTCAAAGAGTGGCTAGTTAGAGGGCTAAAGGTAACCTAAGATAAATTGTAATTAGGTTCTGGACCTGAAACATTCCAAACTCTCCACAATCACTTAGTTTTACTTAGCTGATCAGCTTTTGAAGAAGATTCAATTTCAAGATCCAGTTTTCGTGGGAGCTTTCATTCACAGTCACAAAGCTGGTGTAGAGAAGCCATCCCTAAACCTTTGAAACTGAAACCCCCAGACCAGACATGGATTTGGTGTTTGCCCTGCTTGCTTTTAGTCCTCACTCTGCTCCCATTCCACCCTTTTGGGATGGGGATGTATATTCTGTGCCATTGCATGTTGGAAGTATGTAATTTGCTTTCTTAATTAAAATTTTTTGATATACTTATTTTTGCTTTAAATGTACATGTGCTTTGCCTGTATGTATGTAAATGTGTCTGTTTTGTGCAATGCTCCTGGAGGCCAGAAAAGGGTATCAGATCTCCTGGAGATGGAATTATGGATGGCTGCTAGCTGCCATGTGGGTGCTAGGAACTGGAACCTGGGTCCTCTTCAAGAGGAGCCACTGCTCTTAACCACTGAGCCATCTCTCCAGTCCCTGAAATATGTTGTTGTTTTGTTTTGTTCTGTTTTATTTTGTTTTGTTTTATAGGGAGTTTCAGTTAAGAGACTGCTTTGAGTCTCAGAAGAGACTTTGGACTTTGGAATAGTGTTGAGATTATTAAAGACTATAGGGACTTTTAAAGTTAGACTAAATGCATTTTGCATTATGAAATGGTCATCAGCCTATAGGAGCCAGGGACAGAAAGTGGCAGTTTGAATGTTCCCCATAGGGTGATTTATTTGAACATTTGCTCCTCAGTTTTGCCGTTTGGAAACAAGGAACCTTTAGGAGATGGAGACTTGCTAGAGGAAGCACATCATTGAGAGTGAACCTTGAGGTTTTATAGCCTGGCCCCACTTCCTGTTCTCTCACTTAGCTTCCTGTGTGTGGATAGAAATGTGATCAGCTACTTTCCTGGTCCTACCACCATGCCTTCCCTGATGGTTGCCATGCCATCCTCACAATGATGGACTCCATCCTTCTGGAATCATAAGCCAATATAAACCACTTTTTCCTTAAGTTGCTTTTATCAGGATATCCTATGACACAAACAGCAAAGGAACTAACACAGGCACACAGACATTAGCAAATATGAGAAATGATGGAATGGATGGAAAGGGAGGAAATGTTACAGTAGACTTTTGAGAGCAAGAGTTATGAAGGAAAGTCTGCCATTGTATACTCCCATCCTGGAGAATCACAGCCACTGGTAGCACACGGAGCTGAAGTAGAGGACCGGCCAGGAAAGCAATGCACCAGCCTCTCTCTCTCCAGTCTCACCCTCTGATTTTCCCTTTGCCAGGGACTCAAATAGACACCAGAGGGCAGAAGAGAACACGAAAGGTTGCAGGAGTGCGTCATTTCAGGTCTTAGAATAGAGATGGACAAGGATGGCAGATAAGTGAAGAATCAAGCAGAAAAACTTACTCAGATGCTTTTCTCTCCCACAAGCAAGATCTACTGTCCTTTATACACATGTTCAAAAAGATAATGTACTCAAAGTTTATTGTAGAAAAAGCAGAAAGAATGTAAGGGCCAGAGAATGGGGAGAAATGCTATAAAATGCTGTCTTTTTGGACACAACTATGGCTGTTGCACTCAAGAACTCACTGCAGTGATGGTTCTGTGTGCACAGGACCTGCACACAATCGGCTAACATTCCAGCAAGCAACATTGACTGGAGTTGGTGGGTTACAGAGAGAAAGAGAGAGACAGACAGACAGAGAACAGGAAAGGTGGGACGGAGATACGTTGGGGTGTGTGAAGTGTTAGGAGGAAGAGTTGGGATGGACACAACACATTGCATACATGAATGAAAGTGTCAAGGAGGGGCTGGAGAGATGGCTGGGCAGTTAAGAACACACCACTCTTGCAGAGTATCTGGGCTTGGTTCCCAGGATACTGTGTCCTAAGCAAGCATTGTGTGATGACTCTGGGCAATATTATAGATTAAGTGACAGATAATTTAAATTACTGAAAAGCAATCACTGTGGCATTAAAAAAAAACATTAAAATAGGTTAAGAGTATTGTTCATAAAAAAATAGGGGGGTTCTAGGAAAACGGCAGACCAAAAACAGCATCTGTGAGATCAAGAGTTTGAGTGGAATAATACCAAGAAAAAAGTCATACCAGAAGAGAAGTAAGAGAACAACTAATCTGACTTGTATTCTAAACATCTGAAACAGATTCTTGTATTTGAGCAATAGTGAAATAAAACCTTAAAATATATTAACATGGGGCTGAAAAGATGGCTCAGCAGTTAAAGAGTACTAGCTTCTCTTGCAGAGAACTCAGGTTCTATTACCAGCACCCACATGGCAGCTAACAACCATCTATAATTCCAGGGAAACCTGATGTTTTCTTCAGACCTCTTTGGCTACTGTAAGATATACAGGCAATGCTCACATACACATAAAATAGAAATGATAAATTAAAAATGTTAAGTATTAACATATATATATGAGCCAGTTTTTTTAAAGAGCAAAGGAATTTGTGTAAGTTACTTGCATTTGCCAAGGTTAATTAGGACAAAGACCTGGGGTTTGACTTCTCTCAAGATGATGATGCCAACTGATTGGCAGTCAGGACAGGATGGCATAATTTGTTGAATTTGTAACTATGATATTGGAAAAACAACTAGACAGTTAGTATGATGATTCCTTCTATGGAGGCCAGGGAATTCTGTATGGGATCAAATGCTCTGAAATAAAAACAGAGTAAGTTGGTCATTGGAGATTTTAAATGGACATAAATATTGATAGCTATATATAGAGAGATGAGTAAATAAAAACTTAATTAGGGAATTGTTTTAAAGCAGAAATGGCAGCTCAATGTTTTGCCTGCTGGGTTGTGGCTGTTCTGGGGGTTATAGAGAATGTCATGTTCTGGTACTATGCAATGGTGTCTTTGCCTGATTTTTTTGTCTCCAACTGAAAAAGTTTCTGTTAGTGCAGTAAAAATGGGATATATAGATTTGTGGAAGAAAATATTTTTATAGGAAGTAATGAGATTACCCATGGAAGTGAAAGGAAGCTTGTCCATAAAAACAACTCACATGTTATTTTTCTCCAGTCTGTAAAAGAGAGTTAAAGTTATTAGGAGATAGAGAAGGAAAAATAATATTAAGATCTTGTTCAGTAAATTGGATGGGCCTAGAATAAGAATAGAATTCTTTGTTGATTTGGGGTGAAAATATTTTTATTTGGGTGTATTTGGTATAAATAACCACTCTAAAATTCTTAAAGCAGAAGTTAATTGTCTAGTCATTGCTGTAAGGAATAAAAGAGTTTTAAAAACAAGTAAATTTAATCTTATATGAGAAGACTTTTCTGTTTTAAATTCAGCTTCTAGCTGTAATTGATGTAACTGAAGAATTAGAGAAACGCCACAGTGCATTGGGAGGGATTTAAATCCAAAGCTCCTTTAAGAGAAGCAAAAATGTGAGGAAAAAGTCAAATTGGGAATTCTGAGGGAAGGTTGAAGTCAATTGGAAGCCTAAATGCTGTTGAAAAGAATTTAATGTTATCTTTTGGGGAACTGACAATTGTAATTTATGAGGCTTAATAAAAAGAGTAGTGACAGTATATCTAAAATAAACATTTAATCTAATTTCATCTGTTGCTAGCTGAAAATAAAGTTTTTATAAGCCCAGTATTTGTAGAAGGTACAGCTATTGATCCATGCCTTAAATGAAAATTTTCCATTTCAAAATTAGATATAAATGCCTAGTTATTGAGAGCAGGCACAGAAATGGCCAGTCTTTTCAAAGGCAATCTTGTAAACTGATAAGAATAACAGAGCAGTTTTGCAGGACTGCGGCAGGAGCGTGAGCTCCAGGGATGGGCACTGAATACTTTTTAAGACATTTATAACTATCTGGTATTTTTTGAAATTTGTATAATATTTAGCCAAAAATAAATGCTCTTAAATAAACCTTGATCAAACATATTTTAAAAATAAAAAATAGTTAGCAAGATTAGACCAATAACGACATTGATTTAAACAGAGGTTTATTTGAACTTGTACTTCAGAAATCTTTTTTTTCATGATTTTTTTGTACAGGTATTTTTATTGCTAGCGTGTTTCTTGGTTGTGTGTAGTACCCTTGAAGATAGGAAGAAGGCAACAGAGCCAAAGCTTCCATGTGGTTACTAGAAGTCAAACCTGGGTCCTCCGGAAGAACTGGAACTGCTCTTAACCCTTGAGTCATCTATCCAGCCCAACCCAAGAAATTTTAAGATTACTAATTATCATAATATGATGAGACATAAAAAACATTAATAAATACTTTTACCACCTGTTATAGAACTTGCCTATTCTAAGTTTTTTGTGACAAACTAGTATTTGATTACATAAAAGTAAACAATAATCCAGTTGTGCAAATAAGATAAGGCCAGAATTTCTTGGAAGAGCTAAAAATAAACCATAAGAATGTGACCAGTATATGAGTAAATGAAGCTTTTTATAGTCCAATGTGAACTACCTAAGATTAAACCAATATATTTTAAAATGTGTTTCTAAAAGTTTGTAAGGATTTTTAAATTTTTTTATTACATTTAATGTGATAAGCAAATGCTTCATTATCTTTGAGCTAGATAGGGAGCTGGCTGGCCACTTATCCTTTTAAGGCATGGCAATTTTACAGGTGGCTCCCCTAAGTTTCTGTGGATTTTTAAATTTTTACTTCAACTAAAGTGATAAGGAAATTCTCCATAGTCTTAGAGCTAGGGAGAAAAGCTTAAGAGTGTTTCTCTTTCTCCTGTAGCCTAAGGGGTAGATATTGTTAGAATAATAACTTCTCTTGGTAATATTATATTCCTTAGCTCTTCTGAAGGGCATGATATTGTTATTATAGAGCTGTTCCTATCTTCCTCTCGGTCACTGAGTCAGGGGGCCAACCTGATTCATGAGCTTTCAGAAAACTTTGAAATTTAGAAAGCTTGTCCCTCCTCTCTTTGTTTTAACCCTATAAAAGATCACCTTACCCTCCACTCGGGGCCACTGTCCTATCACCCGCTGTGTCGGTGTGTCAGACTGTGGACCGAGCTTGAGCTTGTAAATAAAGACCCTTTGTGCTTGCATCAGATTTGACCTCCCTGGGGGTCTTTTGAGAGGATTCTATAACCTGGGCACAGCAGGGTCTTTACCTTAAACGACCTAGCCGTTTTCTACCTCCTGCTCTTATCACTATCCCTGTCTAAATTTCACTTGTTCTGCTTTCCAGAGCTTTGTATTTCTCCCTTGTGCACAACCATGAAAGAGGTCTTGACAGATGTAACCACTTAATCTCACTGACAAAAATCTGAATTTTTCTGTATCTCTTCCGTATTTATTAGTGACTCTAAAGAAAGTAGAGCCTATTTGAAATAGTCCTGTTCACCAATGTGGCTCCTGATATATTTTATGACCTTAATGAACTAAATTTTTGCCTGGTTAAATTGATCCTATCAGTTCGGGACTCACCATTCATAAATCTTTAGGAGTAAAGACTGGTCTTACTGTAATACCAAGCAAGATGCACAAAGGAACGCCACATGGTGACGGTCGAATTAGGCGTCCTTCACTAACAGCCAGTGGTCAGAGAGGGAGCCAATACATAAAAGAAGTTGACCCTGAGGAGAGGCAGGGCAGGGTTTATAAAGCTTAAAATCACAATTACATCATACCAGGGGCAAAGTCAATAACCATAGTTACATCAGACTAGGGGCAGGTCGGTTAACGAAGGTTTTCGGTTAACAAAGAGTTTTG